>CANSZD010000481.1:692500-1385000 GCA_947648045.1 Beta corolliflora
GATCTTCCCCCAAAGCCTCCCTGGCCCTTTCCTTGGATTTGGAAGCTTGATATCCCACCCAAGCTTCAAATTTATGTCTGGCAGATTTGTCACAATAGTCTAGCCGTCAGAGATACTATGTTTAACAGACACATTATTCCTATAAACCATTGCCCTCGTTGTAATTCAGGGATAGAAACTATTGACCACTTGTTTTTTACTTGTCCTAATTCCACTTCGTTTTGGAAACTTCATGAAGTTTTGGACTGGTGTTCCCCACCGAGGTCCTTCCCCACTGTACTACAATTTCTGCAGGAAACTAATCAGAAGCAAAGATTACAGCCTTTCATTTTCCTTTTCTGGAGCATCTGGAAAGAACGAAATGCTATCATCTTTAACAATGATAATTGATGTCCTTCTCGTATCTTGCATCAAGCTAAGTTTGCGCTTTTTGAATGGAAAGCCCGTCTTCAAGTCGACCTATGTCATGATAAGGGTTCTCCTCTGACAGGAGCTCCACCCCATCCCCTCTCCCCCACTTTCCCAGCTACCCTCGTAGCTTGGGAACCTCCTCCTCCATCCACCTTCAAACTCAACTTTGATGGTTCCGTTCGTGGTTCGGCTGCGGCTGCGGGTATAATCCTCCGCAATCATCATGGTTCTCTTCTTCAAGCTAAAGCTCTAAACCTAGGTCACTCCTCAGTCCTACTGGCAGAAGCTTCAGCTTTGCATCACGGTCTTATCCTAGCCACTCAGATGGGTATCCGAGACTTAATTGTTGAAGGGGACAACCTACAAGTCATCAATGCTATCAACAGTATCTGGTCTGTCCCATGGAAAATAGCAAACATTATTGAAGACTCCAAGATTCTCATGTCCAAGTTCAACACCGTGCAAGTTCGTCATATTTACAAGGAAGCCAATAGAGCAGCTGACTGGATTGCAAATGTAGGCCATTTAGTTAGCTCTAGTTTTGAAATTACAGATTGTAATAATTCTTCACTTTCATCCATTCTTGTATCCGACACTTTAAGCATTCCCCTCGAGAGGAGGGCAGCCTAATGTTGTTTTTTTCCTTACCTTTCAAAAAAAAAAAAGTGTATCACAACTCTTCTAAGGTATAGAAAGAATGAAGTTAGAATAATTAGGCCCCGTTTTTTTGGAGTGGGAGAAACTGAACTGAACTGTAGAGTAACCAAATTGAACTGAACTAAACTGGAAATAAATCCAAATTAAAAGAACAGGGAGTAGTAGTACTCTTGAGGGCTACCAGTGGAAGTAGGAAGATGGCGGTGATGATAGTTGAGCTGTCTAGGCTGGTGTGGAGGTAAGGACAGGGCATGAATTATTTCAAGAGGTGATAAATTAGGTTTAATGGGGTAACGAGGTATAAAGAAAGAGGAGTGGTTGGATATCCATCTAATAGAATTTGACGCTTGCAGTTAATCAGTTGTAAGGGTGCCACGTGAATTTGTGAAACCCTGAAGTTTTTGATGATGCGGGTACATGGTGATTTGTCTCCAATCCACATACTATTTCGTGAAACGTTAGTTCCCTAAGAATTAATACTGAAAATGTCACTCATAAACTTATGAATACTTGCAACAATTATTAGGTTTGCTTATGATTAAGAGTTAACCACAAACATCAAGAGTAGAAACTAGTGATTCCCTCTTAAACCACACATACTACTTCGTCAAATCAAGCTTAGTTGGTGCAGTCATAAATTCTTGCGGCAGATGGTTAGATATGTTTATAAGCAAAAATTAACCACAAACATCAAAAGCAAAAATTTATGATGAACTTATAAATTTTAAAAAACAAAACTAGACCGGATGCCTTTGATTTGCAAGATTTTTTAGTACATTGATAGAACATTGATAGATGTTTAATTGCTACCGTTCTATTGTAGATGGGCAAATTATTAACTTAGAAATAAATTATTATATTAGGTGAATTTATTCCCGAAAATCGATGTGGGAGTCCGGAGTCGTAATTGGTGAAATGTATTCCAGCATATATATCACAGTATGCGACTATGCATAATTATTCCATTTCTAGGGCTCTTGTTATCTTGTGTCTTCCAATTCCAAGAAAGGATAGACATTTGCTACTGCATACCGATTCAAGGATTTAACCTAATAATTGTGAAGGCGTTGTAATTCTCGAAAATTTATTAGAATGGGTTATTATGCTCACTCACTGGGTTTATGTAACATGGTTGCTAAATGCAACTCTCATTTACCATATACAACCCAACTAAATAACGAAAATGCCTTTATTCATTCAAAACCCATTTCTCCCTCTTCCTCTCCTCTCTCATCTCTCTCTTCCTCTTCGTGTTTCATCTCCTCATTTCTGGGTCAGTTACGGACAAATTAGTCCACCATTATACCCGAAATTCGTTTGCAATCTCCTTAATCTTTATGAAATGTTGGAAAATTGATAAATTGCTAGATCTTTTGGGTCATTTCGAACTCAATTTCAAGCGAAGAAGCGATGAAGGATTTATTATATTGGTAAATTCTATCATATTATATAGGAGTGCGGCGTATCACACTTAGCTTAAGTATTTATATCACCTTTTTTTTTTTTGAAAGAGAAATTTCATTAAATGAAGGCCAAACGGCATCTACAATAAGTATTAAAGAAAAACAAGATATAATCACACAAGATCAAATTAAATTCGTCTTCGAAGAAACTACAATGAACCAGATCGAGCAATATAGCGCAACCCCCTTGTATTTGCTGAATTACGCAGCTATTGATGGGGAAGTCTATCATTCTGACATAGTTTGGGGAAGAAGATTCTTGATTTAACCAGGTTGACCGCATCCGAATTTCCAATACTTCGATATTGATGGTCTTGAACTTCAACCAATAGGAACAATCTCTCATACCAATTTTTAAACTTCCACGTGGGAAGAGACTAAAACTAAACTCCAAACTCCCATAAGAGGAGAGAAATAACCCAAAAATTGGGTAGAAAACTCTCAAAAAGAGAGAGAATGGAATATTATTAATAACAAAAACAATGAAAACTAGAAGAAAAAAGAAGAATTGGGGGCTTACCACCATCGAAAGGATGATGGTAGCCCCAAACTAGAAGAAAAAATTAGGGTTTTTTTTTGGAGGAAGAGGAGAGAGGGGAGAGGAGGAAGTATTTATATCACCTATAAACCCTTTTGCAACCAAAATAACAAATTTTATGGACATAGAATGAGAGCACATAAGTCATAAGTGAACACAAAACGAGCTTAAAACTGAACTTCATTTTTAATAGTCACAAAGTCCCAATTTATTAGTCACAAGCAGTCCAATTAAAGGACCTTAGAACACTAAGAACCACAGTCAGTATAAAAAATTAAGTTATGAGCTTGACAATGTCTGCAACAAGCATAGACATATCATGCACACTCATATTTTCAAATGGTTCTTTCATACCCCTTTTTGAGAATTCATCATTACAAGCTTTAGCATAATATGCTATAGACTTGAGAACTCGTATTGCATCATCTTTTTTACCAAAATCAAGAGCTTTTGTAGCATTTGGAAGAAGAGTGACCACAATTGCCTTGTAATGCTCAGAACACTTGCTGCATTTCTCTCTTACATACCGCGATTTGCCTTTGTCATGAGCCAAACTTAAGAGTGCATTAAGAATTTCTTTAGAGACCGTCAAATCTCTCTGCATTACAATCTTTGCAAGGCCTTTGGTATCAGTTGTAAACTTTCGTGAGTCTGGATATAAGATTGTCATGCATAAGTCATAGTAGTGTGTTTGTTTGCACACTTTCGTCACTAAATCTTGTTCTTCTTGAGGTGCTAACGAACTCGAACATTTGATTGAGATGAAGAGAGTAATGAGAATACAGAAGGTGGAGCTGATTTTTAGTGGAAGAGAATTCATCTTTGCGCTGTAGGTGTGATGCGATAATCCTGCAAAAAAAATAGGTAATTACTAGTACGTCAAAATGTTTTGGAGTAAAGCAAACAGAAATGACGGAGAGATTTTGATGTAAAATTTGGGAATCGTAGTTGAGTAAACAAATCTGTTACTAGTACTAGATATCTTGATATCTCACGAGTGTGCTACAACGCATGTCTACTCTTTTCCCTGATTTCTATGCTAAACCCCGGTATCTTCCTTTCATTTTTATGTTGTGTATGCATAAGCACGAACGTGTACGGGTGTAAAATGTGTTGAGAATTAGCCTTCAGTAGGTATTGTATGCAACGGCCAACGGGTACATCGTCTATACGGCTATGATCTATAGTAGGCTTAATTGATTTGAGACAAATGGTATACCATGTGGTACTTGGTCTAGTTGTAAGATTTGTGTCTGACAAACTCGAATGTGAGGGATTTAACCCCATTAGAGGCACTTTTAGAGTGAGACTCCCTTACCTTTTCCCCCACTCCCAAGTGTATGAAATCAATGCCAAAAAAGGATGACTTTCATGTAATTTTGTTATGACTAAGGGTCTGTTCTCCCCAGCTTATTTTCAGTTCAGTTCAGTTCCTAAATTATTATCATTACTATTAATTAGTTATAATTTAATTCATTCAGTTGTTTTATGCCGAAGAGAACATGCCCTAAATAGTATTACATACAATACACCTGTTATTTAAAAGTTTTTGACATAAAATTTGACGTTTACTTTATTTTGAATATAGTGCTCTACTTAAATGAGCAAATTTGATACTAGTTGTATTACTCGTTTGGCTTCAAAATGAGCTATTTTCTCTTCTTCTTTTTTTCTCTTGACATCACAAAAAAGTGAAGCTATTTTCTCAAATTAACATCCTTGATTACGTATCATTCATTTCATTACAAAAAACATTTTGTTAGCTCGTTATATTTCTCATTTTCATTTTAGCAAAATAGCATTATGGCTTAAATATATTTTTCAAATAAACGACGGTTTTTGCAAATAAACATGAAAAACGAGTATTGTTGTTAGGGATGGCATGTATATGACAAGAAACTTATTCATAATAATTGTGAAAATTCAGAGTTTTGATAATTTAAAATGAAAAAGAAACTAATTATTGGGATAACTCAAAATAAAATGTGACTTACAATATAAAGAAGACATGAGAGTGATTAGAAAATGTAAACAGAAACCCACAAAAGTATAAACAAAGAAGTAATCAATAGAGAAGAAAGACCGAACCTCAGAAGTTATGAAAGGACAGGGAAGCCCGGGCCTTTTTATCACAAGAAAAAGAGTTTTGCTGAATTAACTACAATTTTGTGGAAGCTTTTGATTTTACTACAATTGCGTGGAAGAAATGTTTACTTGCATAATTAAAATGGACAAAGTGCAATCGCAATTAATTGTATTACTACAAGGTATAGAACGTGTGTATTTATACACTGTTTAACGATATCTGCACGGATCCGGGATCCTCCTTTATCGCAAATGGACAAAGTCCAATCGAAATTAATCATATTTACTTCCTCTTTCAGCTTCTCAATATCATGGAAGATTCACTACTCAACATTTAATTTAAGAATATGATATTTACCTCTATATATATATAATCCCATAATTGAAACTCATTTGAAGTTTATAATAATAGAATAATGTGTGGATTGGAAATCACAATGGATCTTATCGATCATAACTCCATATTCGATCCACTTTTATTTATACTAGGATCACTTAGAATGCATTCAGATTGGATTTAATTTTCTCGAACCGGGTGAGACTTTGAGCGAATTCGGACTATTTTAATACACACTTTTGGACGTTCCCGAGTCCCGGGCACTAGAGGCCATGAGATGCCTTCTGGGAACATGGGAGGTCAATTTATGAACTCCCATGGCTTAGAACGGACATATAACGGCTTTTACGGTCATTTCGAGGTTGCACCGAAAAGATATATGGGGTATTAAGAGGCATTCTGAGGCAATGCAATAGGTCTCAAGCACACGTGATACGTTAAAAGTTATCCCGGAGTCCTAGGAACGTTCGAGGAGAAAAATATGGTCGAGCCCGTAGAATCATAATAAGGCCACAAAACAGTCGAAATTGAACGTTATAATACACATTTTTGGATATTTATGAGGCCCGGACACAGCAGGCCATGAATGCTTCCTGGGGATATGAGAGGTCATTCCAAAGGACGCCCATGGCTTGGAACGGACTTTCACAACCATTTCAGGGTCATTCTGGGTTGTACTAGAAAAGTATAGATGGAGAAAGAGGCATTTTGTGGCAATGTAAAGGTCCCAAGCACCCGAGATATGCTACAAGTCATAGCGGATCCCCTAGGAAGATTTCGGGATAAAAATAAAACTGGAAACGAGGAGTCCGAAAATGCCCCAAACAGTCAAAGTTGAAGGTTATAATACACGCTTACAGACGTTCATGGGGCCGGCCACCCGTGGCCATGGGATGCTTCCTAGGGACATGAGGGGTCAAATTAAGAACTTCCATGGCTTGGAACGGACATATGACGACTTTCACGATCATTTTGAAGTTGCATCAGAAAAGTATAAATGTGGTATCTAAAGAGGCAATGCAAAGGGTACAAATCACTAGGGATATATCACAAGTCATGCTCGAGACCTAGAAATTAGGAGAAAAATATTATTGGGCACGAGGAAGTCCGAAAATGCCCCTAAAATTGTCAAAATTGAAGGTTAATACATACTTTTGGGCGTTCTCGGGGCTCGGGCACTGGAGGCCATGAGATGCCTCCTGGGGAAATGGGAGGTCATTAAAGATCTCACATGGCTAAGAACGGGCATATAACAGCTTTCACAGCCATTTCGGAGTTGCACAAGAAAATTACGAATTCGGTATTTAGAGGCATTATGAGGAAATGCAATAGGTCCCACGCACACGAGATATGTTGCAAGTCATCCCGAAACCCCTAGGAAGGTTTGAGGAGAAAAATATGGTCGTGCCCGTAGAATCAGAAAAGGCCATAAATCAGCCGAAATGAAGGTTATTACACACTTTTGGGCATTCCCGGGGCCCGGACACAACAAGTCATGGGATACCTCTTGGGGACATGGGAGATCATTCCAAAGGACTCCCATGACTTGGAACGGACATATGCCGACTTTCATAGCCATTTTGGGGTTATTCCAGGATTGCACCGGAATAAGATATATGAATGGGGTACTTAGAGGCATTTTGAGGCAATGCAAAGGATCCCAAGCACCAAGAGATATGTTACAATTCATGGTGGATCCCCTAGGAAGGGTCTGGGAAAAATATATGACCGGGCCTGGAGGAGTCTGAAAATGCCCAAAACAGTCAAAATTAAAGGTTATAATACATACTTTTGGATGTTCCTAGGGACTGGGCACCACAGGTCGTGCGATGCCTTTTGGGGACATGAGAGGTCAATTTAAGAATTGTCAGGGCTTGAAACAGACATATATATGACAGCTTTCACAAACATTTCGGGGCTATTACGGAGTTGCTCGGAAAAGTATAAATGGGTTATTTAAAGGCATTCTAAGGCAACACAAATGGCCTCAAACACTTGGGATACATTACAAGTCATGTCGTCACCCCTAAGAAGGTTTTAGGAGAAAATAAAGGATGGACTCGGAAGTCCGAAAATGCCCCTAAAATTGCTAAATTTTAATGTTACATAATACCCCCTCCGTCTCACAAAATCTGTACACTTGGTTTGACACGTATTTTAAGAGGATAAATTGATGTGTAATTATCAGATGTTATTCTATTAAAAGGTAGATGTGATAGGAGTTAGTGGAATATTTTATATTGAATGAGAGAGAAAGTTGAGTATTTTTATAAAAAGAGGTAAAGTAGGGGACACATGTACTTTTTACTTTGATGATAAAGTGGCGTTGGAAAACTAATAAAATAAAAGTGAGACTATGCTAAAAATGAAAGTAATCAAACTAATATAGGACAAATAAAAAAAGAAAAGTATTAGCACAATTTTGGGACGGAGGAAGTACACGCTTTCAGACGTTCCCGAGGCTCAGGCACCAGAGGCCATAGGATGCCTCCTTGGGACATGGGAGGTTATTCCAAAGGCCTCCCATGGCTTGGAATGGACATATGATGGCTTTTACATCTATTTCGGGGCCATTCCGGATTGCACTGGAAAAGTATAAATATGGAGTATTGGGAGGCATTATGTGGCAATGCAAAGGGTCTCAAGCACCCGAGATACTTTACAAGTCATGGCAGAGCCTCTAGAAAGGTTTCGGGAGAAAAATATGATCGGGCAAGGAGGAGTACGAAAATGTCCCAAAACAGCCAATACTTGAAGGTTAAAGCATGCTTTAAGATGTTCCCGTTGACCCGGGCACTTGGAGCCTCCTAGGGACATGGGAGGTCAATTTAAGAACTCCACTGGCTCGGAACGAACATATGACGGCTTTCAATGCCATTTTGAGGTTGCATTGGAAAAAGTATAAATGTGGTATCTAGAGCTATCTAAGGCAATGCAAAGGATCTCAATCACTCAAGATATGTTACAAGTCTTGTCGAAGCCCAAGAAAGGTTTCGGGAGAAAAATATCATTGGACCCACGTAAGTCCGAAAATGCCCCAAAAACCGTCAAAATTGAAGGTTAATACACGCTCTCGGATGTTCCCGGTGCCCGGGCACCGGAGGCTATGGTATGCCTCATGGGGAAATGGAAGGCCAATTTAAGAACTCCCATGACTTAGAACAGGCATATAACGGCTTTCATCGCCATTTCGAGGTTGCATCGAAAAAAATATATGGGGTATTTAGAAATATTCTGAGGCAATACAATAGGTCTCAAGCACTCGGGATACGTTATAAGTCATCCTGGATCCCCCTTGGAACGTTGAGGAGAAAAATATGGTTGGACTCGTAGAATCAGAATAAGAGCACAAAACAACCCTAATTGAAGGTTATAATACACGATTTTGGACTTTCCCGGAGCCCCGACACAACAGGCCATGGGATGCCTCATGGGTACATGGGAGGTCATTACAAAGGACTTCCATGGCATGGAACGCACAAATGACGACTTTCACAACCATTGCAAGGTCATTCTAGGTTGCACTAGAAAAGTATGAATGGGATATTTAGAGAGATTATGAGGCAATGCAAAGGGCCCCAAGCACTCAGGATACGTTATAAGTCATGCCAGAGACCCTATGAAGGTTTGAGGAGTAAAATATGGTTGGGCCCATAAAATAAGAAAATGCCACATAACATCCGAAATTGAAGATTATAATACACGCTTTGAGGCATTCCTAGGGTTGGGGCACCGAAGGCCATGGGATGCCTCATGGGGACATGAGAGGTCAATTTAAGAACTCTCATGGCCTCGAACAGGTATATAACGGATTTCACGGCCATTTCGAGATTGCATCAAAAAAGTATAAATAGGGTATCTAGAGGTATTCTAAGGCAATTCAAAGGGTCACAAGCACTCGGGATACGTTACAAGTCATGTCGGAGCTCCTAGGAAGGTTTTCAGAAAAAGTATTACTGGGTCCGAGGAAGTCCAAAAATGCCTTAAAAACGCCAAAATTGAAGGTTATAATACACGCTTTTGGATATTCCAGGGGCTCGGGCACCGAAGGTCATGGGATGCCTCTTGGGACATGGGAGGTCATTCCAAATGACTCTCATGGCTTGGAACGGACATATATGACGACTTTCATAACCATTTCAGGACCATTACAGGGTTTCATCGGAAAAGTATGAATGGGGTATTTTGAGGCATTCTGAGGCAATGCAAATGGTCCCAAGCACTCACGAAATTGTTACAAGTCATGCCAGAGCCCCTAAGAAGGTTACGGGAGAAAAACGTGATCGGGTTTGGAGGAGTCTGAAAATGCCCCCAAAATAGCCAAAATCGAAAGTTATAATACACGCTTTCAGACATTCCCGGGGTCTGGGCGTCGAAGGGGACATATGATGCCGGTTGGGGACATGGAAGGTCAATTTAAGAACTCCAATGGCTTAGAATGAGCATATAACGACTTTCTCAGACCATTTTATTTGTTCTATAGGAAAAGTATAAATGGAGTATTTAATTAGATCTATTTTAAGGAAATGCAAGGGTCCTAAGCACTCGTGATACATTACAAGCCATGGCGGATCCATTAGAACAGTTTCGGGAGTAAAATACTACTGGGCCCGAGTAAGTCTGAAAATGCCCCAAAACCGCCAAAATTGAAGGTTATATATAATCCACGCTTTTGGATGTTCCTAGGACCCGGGAACCAGATGTCATGGGATGGCTCCTGAGGAGATGGGATGTTAATTTCAGAACTCACATGGCCTAGAATAGGCATATAACACCTTTCACGACCATTTCGTGTCTACACCGAAAAAGTATAAATGGGGTATTTAGAGGCATTCTGAGGCAATATAATAGATTCCAAGCTCATGTGATACATTATAAGTCATCTCGGAGCCCCTAGGAAAGTTTAAGGAGAAAATATGGTCGGGTCCATAGTATCATAAAAAGGCCATAAAATTTCCAAAATTGAAGGTCCAGTGGCCCGAGCACCGAAGTCCATGGGATGCCTCCTAGGGACATCGGATGTCATCTAAAGGACTCTCATGTCATGGCTTAGAACGGACATATGATGACTTTCACGACTATTTTGGGGCCATTTTAGGGGTTTTTTTGCGCAAAAATATTAATGGGGTATTTAGATGCATTCTGCGGCAATAGAAAGGGTCCCATGCACTCTGGATACGTTACAAGTCATGCCGAAACTCCTAGGAAAGTTTCAGGAGAAAAATATGATGGGCCTATAGGAGTCCAAATACGCCCCCAAAACAGCCAAAATTGAAAGTTATTATAATGGTACGGGATAATTTTTTCAAAGATGACTTAATTAGATACTCCGAAATTGTACACTCCAAAGATGCCCCAAAATAGAACACTCCGAGAACAACAACAAACTAAATGGTGCTGGATAATTCCTTCCCATTTTTTAGAGACCTCAAATCCAATACCCGCTTTAATTTTAAATAATCCCAAACAGTGACATTGGAAGGAAGGATAATAATAAAACAAAGATGACGCTAAATTTGGCAAATTTACCTTTTTCAACTCTATTTTGAGAATGATATGTGGAATTTACGATATTCATATCATACATTACTCGGGCTTGAACGGGCATGAGTATGTGTCAAAGTGTTCGACTAATCTATTTTATGAAAGTTTACCATGATTTTCACCAAAATGATGCATTGAAGTGTTCAATACCCATGTTAGGGTGTTGAGGATCAAACATGGTACTTAATGTGAAGTGAAGAGTCCGAGTGACGTAGTTCATTTTGGAACTAAGGCTATGTTCAGTTCACCTTATTTTTACTTATTTCAGATCAGATCAGAAAAAATAAGTTCAGATCAGATCAGATAAGTTCAGATCAGATCAGATAAGTTCAAAATTATGCTTATATTTAAAAAATTATTATTATTATTATTATTATTATTATGATTATTATGATGATTATTATAATTATTAGTATTACTAATGCTATTATTATTATTATTATTATTATTATTATTATTATTATTATTATTATTATTATTATTATTATTATTATTATTATTATTATTATTATTATTATTATTATTATTATTATTATTATTATTATTATTATTATTGTTATTGTTATTGTTATTGTAATTATTATTATTATTATTATTATTATTATTATTATTATTATTATTGATAGGGTGTCGTACACCTGTCAAAAATAATTCCTGCAAAACCTTCTAACAATGTAGTAGGGTAAGTAGGGTCGAATCCACAGAGAGATGGTTGTTTTAATCTAGCTTCTAATGCATGGAGAAACTAAACAAGAACAGGAATAATGAATTAAAGTTCTAAACTAATCAAACTACGAAAATCAAGCTAAAAAGGATCTAGGGCAATGGTTCACCATGTTCATAACTATAATCTATCAAAATATCATCAATGGTTCAATGAATCAGATATCTAGAGCACATGTTAATCCTACGGTCGGGCCTTAACGCTCTCAAATCAACATATGCTAGTACGGTCGCTCAACATAATCAGATTTGCTAATTGTAGGTAAGCCTCTAAAGAGTACTATCTTTCGATCTATGACTCGATATTAGCAATATTTAATCAGACAATTGATCAGATTGCAAGATTAATAATATAAACACTAATCAATTAGAAATAACAATGACTAATGAAACCATCAATAAACATCCATCAAGAATTATAGCATATAAACATGGATTCCCAAACCCTAGAAATAAAAATTACTCAATCATGAAATAATGAATATAAACTACATCTAGAAAGAGAAAGGAAAACATAATTAAAAGAAATCAATGAAAGAGAGAATGAAATAATAAAACTATGAATTAAAGAAAAACATAAAAACTTAGGGTTTAAACTTAAGAGAGAGAAGAAGAAAACTAAAACTAAACCTAAAACTAAGAAAATAACGTCAAAAAAAAGGGGGAGGTCCCTTGGGGAGAGAGAGAAGACCTATTTATAGTTTTTACAAAACCGGCTAAAAAAGGCAAATAAACCCGTCTTAAGAAACCGCCCGGTTGACCGGGCGAAATCCGCCCGGTCGGGCGACGGTGATTGAGGAACTACGACAGAACAGCAAATCCGCCCGGTTGAGCCCGCCCGGTCGGGCGCGCAAGCGATTTTGGCTCCTTTCTCGCCCGGTTGACCGGGCTAACATGCCTTGCATCCTGTGAAAATTTCATTTCGCCCGGTCGGGCGAAACCGCCCGGTCGACCGGGCGGGAAAACAGCGATTTTGCGTCAACTTGAAAAGGCTGTATCTCTCGAACCAGAAGTCCATTTGGGGCGTGTGACCTATCGTTGGAAAGCCCTTCAAGTCTAGTTTCCAACCCAACTGGAATTTCTTGATTCTAAGAAGCACATCAAAAGTTATGATCAAAAGAGTATACATGACTCCTTTTTCACATTTCTTCTAATGATTTTCCGCTTCGTTTTCGCTCAAACTCGTACTAAGACGTATCCATACTATCCTTATGCATCGTAGCTTATTTCCAAGTGCTCCTAATCCTCAAGCTCAGCTAAATATACTCCAAATACGTTCTCATTACCTGAAATTCATCAAAAACAAGAAAACATACCGAATAGGAGTAGAATAACATAACTTAAGAATATGATGCAATAATGAACCTAAATATGAATCTAAATGCTCTAAAATGCAATCTAAATGCTCCTTAAAACTATATATAAATATGACTTATCAAACTCCCCCAAGCTAAACCATTGCTTGTCCCCAAGCAATAAGACATAAACATTGGAAAAGAAAGACGACCTACAATATAGGACTACAACAGGGCTAAACACTCAACTGAAAACACAAGAGATATAATCACTACACAAACCAAGCATCGAAATAATCTCGAATAAAGCCGCTTAGCATGTCATGTATCGCAATCGACTCTCCAATCATACCATATACCATCTCTCCCAAGCTGGATTTAACAAAACCTGACAGACCTCACTATAGTTATGTGCACTCAAATCTCTCATGTGTTTGAGGCATAAATGATGACACTCAACCTAATCAAGTCGACTCAGATGAAGCAAATACTCTTTAACTTTGACTTTTTGACTCACTTAATACTCAACAATGCAATACACAATGATCAAGAGGAATTTTAAGGATTGTAATGGGGTTGAGGTTAAAGGTATGGAATAATTTGGGAATTGTGGTGGAAAAACCAAGAAGGGGGAGCATCATATAACTAAAAACATGACCAAGAAAGGTCACAATAACTCTGTGCAACAACCAACAATCTCCAAATATAATCAACAACACTTTTCACTCAAGAAATTCAATCATAACCCTTTTTATTTCACTTTATTCACAACTTTTTTTTTTCACTTCTTTTTCATTTCATTTTTCACTTTTTCTTTTGTTTTTTTTTTTTTTTTTGAACTTTCATTTCAATTTCCAAGCTCACTAAACATATTTTTCCATCCCTCTAAACCACAACTAGAGCACTTCAATTCAATACAAACCAAACCAAAACTAATACTCGCTCCCCCAAGCTAGGCTTAGGAAAAAATATCAAATGAGGCCAATGGCTTGTAATGTAGGTAGCAATCAAACATAGTCAGAAAGGCTCAGCGGGGCTAGAGGAAGGATAATATGAAAACAAGAATAACTCTCGAGCTGAGATCATGAAATAAAATGCCTCAATCATATCAAAATGTATGCACTATCAAATATCAAAGAGTACCAAGTCAAAATCAAGATCAATGCAACAACTAAGGAACTAATCACACATGAAAGAACATAACTGACACAGATACGTCAGTTTATAGGCAGAGAAGCTCACTTAGTTTAAGGTGTCTGCACAATAAAGTTAAATCGGACCAGAGAGAGATCAATCAATCTTACCACAAACAATCAATTGCGAAACAATCGTGCTATAAAGTATCATGCTCAAGATGAATGACGCTTAGGAAATGTAGTAAAATATCATCAAAGTTCTCAAAGAGTGCCAACAATAGTCCTATAGATGCAACTAATAAAATGAGATGAAGTCTAATATGAAATGAAATATGCTAATGCAACTAAGAAAGCAAGTACAATTTTTTTTGGTCACACGTAAACTCCCACTCCTAATGAGTAGTACAAACCGTGCAACAACCTATGAAAGCAATAAAAAAAACTACTCGAATGCAACTAACATGCGCTAAGTAATGATGACAAACATCCTCCCCCAAGCTGAATCACACATTGTCCTCAATGTGAACAAAGAGGAATTAAATGAGGGAGAGGTACAACTTACAAAAGGGGTGGGTAATCAAAGGGAGTGTCAAAAAGCATCGACACCTCCCACCACAATCGATAGTTGTAATGAGGCGGTGAACTTAGCCAAAAAATTGGCTATGCTTGCACCTAGCAAAAGACTTCATCACACATTAGCAAAGTTAGTCAAACCAAAAAAAAAAAAAAATAAAAAAAAATGAACAAAGTCGGGTTGCCTCCCGATAAGCGCTGATTTAAGGTCTTGCATGACCGTTTAAGATTAGTAGATCACTCATAATAGTTCAACGCTCTAAGAAGCTTATCATATGTTCCTGCAAACATCTCAGAGCATATTATATAAGAGTGGAAAGGAAAAATGAAAAAAGTTAGTAATAAAATATTACTAAAACTACCAAAAGAAAAATCAAAGGAAAAATTATATTTACAAGAAGAAGAAAAAGAAAAATCGTTAGTCATTTTACAGGACTCAAAAGAAGGAAAAGAAACCAATTGTACATTATTTACATTTTCATGAGAGTCATTCAAAAGGGGAGAAAGAAGGAACGATGGAGGATATAATAAAGGAGAAGAAGGAATAAGATCAAGTTTTTTAGAGAAGGGAACATGAGACTCAAAAACAGTATCAGATGGAACCGACAAAGACTCATGTATTATCTCACTCTCAACTTTAGACTCATATGCAGATGAAAAGTTTATAGAAGAAGTGTGAGACACTTCACTCCCAACTAAGGATTCGTCGACATAGAGACACTCACTACCAACTTCACCAATTACACCCTTACCTTCTACCAAACTATCATGAGTCATATCAACGCCTTTCTCCTCCGGAGTATAATTCTCAACACCAAAATCATCATCATCAAGTATAACCTGTTGATTAGTAGATTGTTGCACAACAAGTAATTCAATAGATTTCGCTATGTTTTGATAATCATGAGCTAATTCATTTAAATCTTCATGTTGTTTAACCATATACTCTTTCATCATGTTAAATAGTTCCTGACGCTCTGATGTTTCGGGTTGAAAATAATTATTCACTTCAGGTTGATAACATTGAGTATAATCAGGCAAATAAGACTCATTAGGGTCATGGGAATATTCATAGGAATTCATGCACAGATTTTGTAAATTTTGACAATCATATGATGCATTATAAACATAATCATTCGCATTATAATACCCAGAATAATCACATTGCCCTTGATAATTAGAAAAAACACCCCTCTCTGAACTATAATTATTCCACTCCATGACAACACACTAAAACAGACAAAGAGAACAACAAAATATATATATCCACAAAAAGAAAGAAAAAAGAAAACTATATATATATATGCAGTTTAATTTCACCAACAATAAAACTAGATAAAACTATACCGTCTCCCCGGCAACGGCGCCAAAATTTGATAGGGTGTCGTACACCTGTCAAAAATAATTCCTGCAAAACCTTCTAACAATGTAGTAGGGTAAGTAGGGTCGAATCCACAGAGAGATGGTTGTTTTAATCTAGCTTCTAATGCATGGAGAAACTAAACAAGAACAGGAATAATGAATTAAAGTTCTAAACTAATCAAACTACGAAAATCAAGCTAAAAAGGATCTAGGGCAATGGTTCACCATGTTCATAACTATAATCTATCAAAATATCATCAATGGTTCAATGAATCAGATATCTAGAGCACATGTTAATCCTACGGTCGGGCCTTAACGCTCTCAAATCAACATATGCTAGTACGGTCGCTCAACATAATCAGATTTGCTAATTGTAGGTAAGCCTCTAAAGAGTACTATCTTTCGATCTATGACTCGATATTAGCAATATTTAATCAGACAATTGATCAGATTGCAAGATTAATAATATAAACACTAATCAATTAGAAATAACAATGACTAATGAAACCATCAATAAACATCCATCAAGAATTATAGCATATAAACATGGATTCCCAAACCCTAGAAATAAAAATTACTCAATCATGAAATAATGAATATAAACTACATCTAGAAAGAGAAAGGAAAACATAATTAAAAGAAATCAATGAAAGAGAGAATGAAATAATAAAACTATGAATTAAAGAAAAACATAAAAACTTAGGGTTTAAACTTAAGAGAGAGAAGAAGAAAACTAAAACTAAACCTAAAACTAAGAAAATAACGTCAGAAAAAAGGGGGAGGTCCCTTGGGGAGAGAGAGAAGACCTATTTATAGTTTTTACAAAACCGGCTAAAAAAGGCAAATAAACCCGTCTTAAGAAACCGCCCGGTTGACCGGGCGAAATCCGCCCGGTCGGGCGACGGTGATTGAGGAACTACGACAGAAAAGCAAATCCGCCCGGTCAACCGGGCGAGCCCGCCCGGTCGGGCGCGCAAGCGATTTTGGCTCCTTTCTCGCCCGGTTGACCGGGCTAACATGCCTTGCATCCTGTGAAAATTCCATTTCGCCCGGTCGGGCGAAACCGCCCGGTCGACCGGGCGGGAAAACAACGATTTTGCGTCAACTTGAAAAGGCTGTATCTCTCGAACCAGAAGTCCATTTGGGGCGTGTGACCTATCGTTGGAAAGCCCTTCAAGTCTAGTTTCCAACCCAACTGGAATTTCTTGATTCTAAGAAGCACATCAAAAGTTATGATCAAAAGAGTATACATGACTCCTTTTTCACATTTCTTCTAATGATTTTCCGCTTCGTTTTCGCTCAAACTCGTACTAAGACGTATCCATACTATCCTTATGCATCGTAGCTTATTTCCAAGTGCTCCTAATCCTCAAGCTCAGCTAAATATACTCCAAATACGTTCTCATTACCTGAAATTCATCAAAAACAAGAAAACATACCGAATAGGAGTAGAATAACATAACTTAAGAATATGATGCAATAATGAACCTAAATATGAATCTAAATGCTCTAAAATGCAATCTAAATGCTCCTTAAAACTATATATAAATATGACTTATCAATTATTAATAATAATAATATTACTTTATACGATTACTATTACTATTAATATTACTATATACTTGTTTAGATATTTTAGGCTACAACATTGCCCCTAAAAGAGGTTTTTACCGTTGGCCTATCTGACGGTTAAGACCCTTTTATCCGAGGTAGCTAATTCAATTTCAAAAAAGAGGCAAAGACGCGCCTTTTTTTTGGGCCTTACCGGTCATAGCCGACCGTTTTAATCATTCTCGGTCACTTTTGACCGGTTCAGCAGGTTTTTTCATTCCCCTATATAAGTGCTTTGTTTGCCTTCATTTAACCATTTCACACTTAGAGAGAAATTTTCTAGAGAGAGAGACTCTGCGTTTTTGGTTCTAGAGAGAGAGATCGTCTAGTTCCCGGTTTCTTCACCGAACCGTCCAAGCGTTTCGTCATGTATCTTTTCTTCTCCTTTTTTCTTTTTGTTTTTCTTTATTCTTTATTTATTCTTAGAAAAGCAATAAAATGGATTCCTCTTCTTCGCCGAATAATCGTGGCTGCCCAAGAGTTGGTCATGACCCTAGAACCGATAGTACTTCTTCTTCGGCACATTCTAGAGTTGGGCATATTCGGGCCGAGTATATATTTTTTATGGTTTTGGCCGGCAAAGTCAGACGACCCAGTCTTTACATGTGCAGGGTAATCTGGCGCGCGTCAAGTAAACGGCCCGTCTAAGACGCAGGGTAATACTCCCGACAGATAGTTCTGAAATGGAGGAATCTACTGGACGAGTTCCAGATGAGACGAGGGAGGCCCAAAGTGCTCAACCTTTGGGCGGGCCTCCTTCCCCTGACCACAGTTTTGAAGATCCTGAAATAAACCCCGAGGCCAGTCCTTCTGGCAGGGACATCAATATGGAGGAAGCCAGCGAGGACAATAACGGGAGTGAATCCGGCGCTGCCGAAGAGTCGGACGAACCCTCCACTACCTCGTATGAGATTAGGAGACGCTTAGGTCCCCTTTCTGACCCTGGATTTATCTTAGTCAATCGTAAATGGTTAGAAAAGATAGGTCCTGACCCCAGCTACTTGTCCACTTATATGCCCATGCCGGACTTCTCTTTCGTCATTCCTAATAAGGAGGCCACAATTCTGAGTGCTCCCAAGAACCACTTTGCCGTTTACAAGCTAGCCTTGGACGCGGGATTGAGGTTCCCCCTCCACGATTTTATAGAACAGGCTCTAAGGTATTACAACATCGGCCATAATCAGTTGGCGCCTAATGCCTGGCACAACGTGCTGACCTTCATAGCCGTCTGTGAGCTACGCGGACTGGCTCTTTCTCTCCATGCCTTCACCCACATACATTATGCGGCTAAGGTTCCAGGGGCTGTGGACGGAACATGGCTCAGTATCTGCAACCTGTAACGCCCCGACCTCTAAGCATCTTTATTAGGTTAATTAATCTTGTTTATTAGCAGTGGAAGACTTAGCTCTTGGTCGGTGCGTTACTGCTATACTTTCCGTTAGGAAAATATAAGGCGACATATTTTCAGAATTCTAACATATGATAATGTGAAAACTTAAACATACTAGATTATATAAAGATTAAAGTAAAACATAATAGTTAATGTTAATTAAACTAACTGGTAACTTAGGTTACAAAAACTATAAGTGTCTGAGTCATTTTAATATCAATTCCTCACTGCTAAGCCATTCCGTCATCCCCATCGGTACCTAAACTAGAAAAACAAAACGTCATGAGCCGAGGCCCAGTAACATACTACTCTAACATCGTAAATTCATTTCAACTCATTTTATTTGCAAACAGAGAGGGAGAATATAGTCAAACCTTTTCATAAACATATAATTCAGATCAAGAATTTAAAAGAAGGATTCATGTTGTCATTCATCATTTTATCATATTAATTATCGAAAATCTTCCTTTGGTTACTTGGCGAGTAAAACAGGAGGCTAAGCCACCGAGGACATATGTCCCCCATCAGAAGGTGGCATAAAGCCATACATCATAACATAAGGCAAAGCCACCGAGGACCTTTGTCCCCCATCATAATGCGGGTGCCACCGAGGACGTTGTCCCCCATCAGAAGGTGGCGTTGCCGCCATAGACCAGAATGACACGTGCACGGCCCAGAGAACATAGTTTACCATGAACCATCTTTCACTTTCATTTATCATGTTTCGTGTATTTTAGTACTTTTCAGAAATCATCGTAAAGTCATTGCATAAACGTCATACCAAATCATTTATAAACAAAATTTGCATAGTGAAACATTTCATATCCCGCACACCATAAATACATATTATCAAAACATTATACAAAAGCGTCATAAAATATTGTTGGAAGGGGAGTGCGGGTGTTAGCAGTAGACGTTACCTCGAGTCGCGATTATTATACTTGATAGCCGGGGGAGGCTTGTAATATCCCTTTTCCTTTCTAATCTATTCAAGAATTAATAAAGAACGACTTATTAATATTTTATTCTAGATTTTAAGCTCTACGATCCATTTCCATCATGTGCCTATTATAGGAAGTACTTTAATATGAATTAAAGGTTATGGAACCTCATTATCACCGTTTATTACGTAAACTATAATTCTTGACTTTAGTAACTTGGTTACCAACTTATGTAAAACTATTTAGTAACAACCACTACTTATAAGATTCATGGAAATTCATGTTTAATGACTTGAAGGTGTGATTATAGAACTTTAATATCTTAATTATACTTTTAATACTAAAGTGATTATCTAACTAATTGTTAAACTCTACCTTGTACTAGTGATATTTCCTACTAGTTAATGCCCACGTATTAGTGACTTACTTAATTTACAACTTAAAAAGTGATATTTATATCATTAAGCTAAAAAGTGGAACTACAAGTACTCATTATTTATAATAAACTTACTAGCATTATACTTATAGTCCAAGTGTACTTAATTAGTATTACTTTATAATAGATAAACTTAAGTTATAACTATATGAGCATGAAACTATAATTTTATTAATCAAAAACACCATTCATGTAGTTAAGGTGTAGTACTAGTGGTTATTTCATAATCTATGTTATACTATAATTAGGTTGTATGATTATTTCATGAAGTAGAGTGAACTTTATAACATTAAGTTTATCTAATCATACTAGGTCTCAATATTTGAACTTGAAAGATTATAAGTACACTTATGCATAGCTAAATTTACTACCTACAATGTAGATTTTAAATTACAAAAGCAAGATTATAATTTAAATTAGTTTAGTTAATTAGCCTAGTAGGGACTACTAATAACATACTAATGGGTCATGTTAATTAATCATTAAGCCCAAACTATAATAACTTAAACTTTTCAAAACAAATAAAAGGAGGGAAATTAAAGTTTATAACTTACTGGTTAACAAACACAAAGCAGGCAGCGAAGGGGAAGAGTGGTCGGAACTCCGACGAGCAGGTGGCGCGGAGGAGGCGGCGTGCTGGCCGGCAGGGTAGCGACGCGTCAGGTTAACATGCTATTTATAGTAATTTTAGTAAGAAAACTTCATTAAACAAATGGAGGCTTAATGGTGAAGTATACTTGGGGAGCAAGGCCTTCTAGAAGCCTTGGGGAGCAAGGACATGGAGTTTGAGGAAGAAGATGAATTGGATGGATGGTGATTTTCCATTTAAAGAAATTTTCTAATTTTTTTGTATTACCAAAATTAGTAAGTTTTTTTCCTATTTCCTTTTATACTAACTTAGCTTATCCTATCAAATACTTGCTTTTATTTTATTTCCAATATATTAAAGAAGTGATTAAATAAATAAATTAATTTTAAACAATTTATTAAGCTAATTATTAATGTTAATTAAGCTTAAATTTTCGGGATATTACACAACCGCCCCGGCTTTCTCACTGCTTGGGGCAAGCCGTCGAAGATGCACGACTGGAAAGCCGACTTCATCTTCCTACTAGCGGCCAACGACTCCGCCACTGAGGGCTACCGTTTTTATAATCGAGCCGTCACGAATACTGGGCGAAAGCAGTCTTGGTTGGAGTTGGAGGACCAGTTTGACGAAGAAGTGGTGGACTACTTTAGAATAAAGGAGTATTCCAAGCCGGGTCAGGCATCCTTTAAAGGACCAGCTAACTGGATACCTTTTAAAGAGATGTTTTATGACGATAACTTCTTGGTCGCCGTCGGGTTGCGGTTGGCCGATGATAAAGGTATACATTCAAAATTTCCAAGTAAAATGCCTCGTCCATAGCCCAGATCGGACTAACCCCTTTTAGTTCTTGTTGCAGATTCAGCCAGAGCACTTCTCAAACACTCTTGGACGGGAGATATCAGTATGTCCAAGTTCACTGACAACTTGTGGAAGGAGTTCGCCAAGAGTAGTGCTGAGAAAAGGGCTGAAACCTTGGTAAATAAGTTCTCTTTTTTTTTTTTTGGACGAGGATCGTTCTGGCTCGTCAAATATCGATTTCAAATATTTGGACGAGAATCACCCGAAGAAGGAAGGCGTCCATGCTTGGACGGCCACGTTCTCCGGGTCTTTCTCGTCTGAGATGTTGAATGGCCTTGGACGAGGACCATTCGAGCTCGTCCAATTTGATTTCCAATTCTTGGACGAAAATCACCCGAAGAAGGAAGGCGTCCATGCTTGGACGACCACCTTCTTTGGGCCCTTCTCGTCTGAGTGATTTTGATAGCCTTGGACGAGGATCATTCTGGTATGTCGATTTTTGGACGGCAGCCTGCTTTGCACCACTCTCGTCTGGTCATGAAAAATACTTTGGACAAGGTTCCCTTAGGAAAGAGGTTGTCCATACTTGGACGCCTTCCTTCCTTGGGTGATTCTCATCCGGAGCTCAATAGTTTAATTATAGCTTTTGTTCTTTGGACGATCCGGTTAATAACTTGTTTATTTTTGCAGAAAAATGCCCCTACCAACAAGCCCCCGCCTGGGAAGTCTTCTTCAGCCAAGAAGAGACATACATCGGCCGTGGATCAGCCTCCAGCCAAAAAGACTAAGGGCTTTACAAGAAAGAAAACGGAGAAGACTACTCCGTCTGGCAAGGGAGTTGGAGAGAAAGCCATGCTTCCTCCAAAGGACAAGGTTCTGAAGGAGGAGCCGTCCGCTGCTTCCCCGGCTGTGGAGGAGAATAATTCTGTCCCTGCTGATCAATTGGATGTAATTCCAGCTGATCCTACTAACGTCGGACTAGACTCGGCTCTGGCATTGGTTATTCCAGAGCCGGAGACGACTACAGACACCCTACCCGGCTTCAGTGGCTTGGTTGCGAAGCTGGTCTCTCAGATGCCGTTATCCATTAGGACGACATCCTTATCTTCGGGTGAGTCCTATTATCCTAATAGAGTTAGGTCGGTGCGGGTCGGCGGACGGTCAATGAGTCTGTCCAACAGACAAGCCATAGTCATTCCTATCAAGAGAACTGATCCCCCCTCCTCTTTAAGATAAGGGCAAAGAACCAGCTTCATCTGCGGCCATTCCCACAGTAGACTTGGAAGAAGAGTCTTCTGCTGCTTTTGCCAAGATGTCCAAAACTGAGCGAGACCGGCTCAAGCAGGAGCTGTTCAAATGCTACCCTGAATCCTATATAATGGGGTTGAGGGGAGCATCAGCTGGGCATGTGGGCTACATGTCACAACTTGCTGCTGAGGTATAGTTTATTGCCGCTGTTGTTTTGTACTTGTACAATTCTTTTTTTCTTTATAACTCGTCTAATGACTTGTTTTGTTTTCGTTGTTCCAGCTTCTGGCTCGCAGTATTTTGACTGATGAGTGGGCGAGGGAGCTTAGGAAGGAGAATAAGCAGCTCGTCCATCTGGCTACAACGGCCGGCGATAAGGCGATTCATGACATTGAGATGGCGGAGACTCTTCACCGTCAATCAAGGGAGGCTTGGGAGAACGGTCGGCCGAACTGGAGGCTAACAACCAACACTATCTCGTCACCATCCACCAACTGTACAAGGATCAGGATAAATTAAAACTGGCCTTGGACACCATCTCAACTGAGTTGAGAGGTGAGAGAGATACTGCCCTTTTGGCCGCTGTTCAACTTAGAAGGGAGAATATCCTTCTAAGGGCGAAGAATGCTCGCCTGCAAAAGGATGCGGCCCAGGCCTTTGATGACACTAAAGAAGGCTTGAAGCAAGTCATTGAGACTTCCAAAGATTGGGCTGTCAAGGCTTTTGAGATGTTGGCCGAGCCTCATGAGGTCCCCAGCTTTGTTCGGCGACTGGAATTTCAGGAGAGCATTCACCGTGCACTAGTGACTGCTGAAGAGCCTCCTGAATTCTTGGAATCGGATGAAGAGGCTGCGGACTAGGACGGGTCTCCTGAGGATGACCAAGAAACTCCTGCTGAATGAGATGCGTAGTTTTAGGTTTATTTTTCTAGGTTTCTTGGCTTGTTTGCCGTCGTAGCTTTGTCTCTTCTTTTTGTTTTATACTAAGCTGTAAGTTATTTTGACAAGTATATAAAGAGATGACCTTTTGCCAATTGCTTGTCCTTTCTTTTATTGCACTTAAATTTTCATCAAGTATAACTGAGACTCGTCCATCTCTTCTTGGACGTCTTTGCAACTTAATGAAGCTATTAAGACGCCTCTTGTCCTTGTCTTTAGACGGCCTTCAAATGAGACTCGTCCTACTTGTCTTTGGGCTCTACCTGACTTTTGAGCGGACTTTAAGCTTTGTTACGGAAAGGGTTATCATCATCCTTGTCTTTGGACGATCATCAAACTTCCCAAAATGTAGCCGAGTATAAATTGAGACTCGCGACTTTTGGACGGTCTGCGGGGTTTGTAAAGGAAAGGATATGATTGTTACTCGTCCTTCAAACTTGGCTCGTCCTAAAAGTTCCGAGGTTATCCCCCCTTCTTGGACTTAGCGCATCCTTGTATTCTGGACGAGCCTTGTCCCAAGAAGGAAAACGGCCAATATTGGCCGAGCAACCCTAACCTCCTTTGTTCAGGACGAGCTTAGTTTCTTGCGGACGATTTATGTATTGCGGTTTATGGACGAGCCATGCTTTAGCCGTCTTCGTTGAGGAGGCAACCTTCGTCTTGAAGTAGCGAACCCTTACTAGGGTTTTTACGTCTTAGTTCGTTCTGGCGTTTGGACGACCTTTGACTTTCCTCAAAAGAGGCCGAGCATAATTGTGGCTCGTCCTACAGACTTGACTCGTCCTAAAAGTTTCATGGTCTTTAGCCTTATCCCCCCCTTCTTGTGCTAAGCTCATCCTTGTATTAGGGGCGAGCTTTGCCCCAAGAAGGAGAGCGGCCAATCAGTGGCTTAGTCGTATGAAATTATTTAGGACGGGCTTAGATATATGGACGAACCATGTTTTGGCCGGCTTCCTTGAGGGAGCCACGCTCGTCGTGAAGTAGCGATCCCTTACTAGGGTCTTTACTACTTAGCCGATTGTGTATTTGAAAGTAAGATTCCTTTACTAAGGGTTGCTTACTTCAGGTAAGCTTTCTCTTAGAGACCTTGACATTTCTCTTACTAGAGATTTTTGTCAATTTGTTGACCTTATATGTGATTTAACCTTTAGGTTTATTACACTTTGGTCGGTCTCTTTGAGGGAGTGATGTTCGTCAGTGAGCATTTTGGACGTTTTATTGTTCTTTGTAATTTTTTCCCAGTTACTGTTACTTTTAGACCACTAGACTAACTGGTGGTGAAAATTCCCCAAAGTGACTAACTTAGCAAAGAACATTAACAAAGATAAGAAGGAAGCAGAAATTGTATTATATGAATTTTGCTTAACTAAGTGTCAAGATACATGTATATAATTCTTTTTCTCTTGCTTGTGCCATGACACTTTTGAGGGATTACAAACTACTTGCCAGTTCCCTGGCGATTAACTGAGTCAGACGTGGTACTTCTTCAAAGTGTCTGAGTTCCAAGCGTTGTATTGGTCGTCCATCCATATCTTGGAGACGAAATGTTCCGCTTCGCACCTCCTGGACAATCAGATAGGGTCCTTTCCAATTTGATGTCAGTTTTCCCAGTTCTTTAGCTCGTCCAACGGCCTCCATCTTCCTTAGAACCAAGTCCCCTACCTTGAGTGGTCGTCTAACGACTCTCTTGTTGAAATCACGAGCCATCCGTAGCTTGTACAATTGTATTCTTAGCAAAGCATTACCCCTGACTTCTGGTACCTGGTCCAAAGCCGTGCGTAATGCCGCCCAGTTGGCATCTTCCTTGTACAGCATGACTCGTAGGGTGGGTTCTTCAATCTCAATGGGCAAGACGGCTTCGGTGCCGTAGACTAGCATGAAAGGTGTTTCTCCTGTAGAGTTTGTGACGGTGGTTCTGATGGACCATAACACCAGTTGTAGTTCTTTCGACCCATTGCCCCTTAGCATTATCCAACTTTCTTTTGATTCCATTGGACAAAATCTTGTTGAAGGACTCTACTTGCCCATTGGCTTGTGGGTGGGCGACTGCAGCGAAATGGGCTTTGATTTCTCTTTCTGCCAACCAATCTTTCAGCTTAGGCGTTTCAAACTGTGGACCATTATCAAAGACGATGGACTGCGGCATGCCAAACGAGTTATAATGCTCTTCCAAATAAAGCCTTTGACGTCATTCGTTGTTATACCCCGCATGGCTTCAGCCTCTATCCATTTAGTGAAGTAGTCCACAGCTACAATTACAAACTTCTTTTGCCCAGCGGCTACAGGGAAAGGTCCCAGAATATCCATGTCCCATTTGGCAAAAGGCAGAGGGAACAAGATAGGAGTTAAGTAATTGGACGGCTTCTGATGCAGATTTTCGTGTTTCTGACAACTATCGCACTTCTTTGCATAGACGAGAGCATCCTCCTTTAAGGTAGGCCAATAATACCCAGTCCTTAAAGCCTTTTCCCCCAATGCTCTTCCCCCAATGTGAGATGCACAAGTTCCTTCATGGAGTTCCTTCAGAACCTCTAGCTAGACCATCTTCCCTGGTGATGCACTTGAGAAGAGGACGATTGAATGCCTTCTTGTAAAGGGTCTCATCCCATAGTTCAAACCATTTGTCTCGGGCTTTCACATACTTTGCCTCTACAGGGTCTGAAGGCAGTCGTCCTGTCTTCTTGTACTCTATTATAGGATCCATCCAAACTGCCCCTCGGCTAAGAAACATGATTCGTTCTTGATCAATGCTCTTTTTTGGTTTAACTTCCCAAAACACTGTTTTTGGCGTATCACCTTCTGCCGAGCTGGCCAATTTTGAGAGAGCGTCTGCTTGATGATTTTCTGACCTTGGTACTTGGTCGAGAACAAATCATTTCAAAGGCTCAATCTCATCCTTGATCAGGCGCATATATTTGCTCATTGATGCTTCTTTACATTCGAAGTCTCCATTGACTTGACTGACGACTAAGAGAGAGTCCAATCTGGCCTCAATCTCTAGAGCTCCAGCCGCCTTACACAACTTGATCCCAGCCAGAAGTGCTTCATATTCAGCTTCGTTATTGGACGCTTGGAATTGGAACCTTAGCGCATATTCAAACTTGTCTCCTTCTGGAGATTGACAAATGATCCCTGCCCCACATCCGTTGACAGTGGACGATCCATCAACCATGAGCGTCCAATGCTTCCTTCCTTCAGCTGGATCAAGTATTGGTTCTATAGTTGGCCAAGTAAGCTCAACTATAAAATCTTCCAAAGCTTGCCCCTTAATTGCTTTCCTTGGTTCAAATGATATATCGAACATGTTAAGTTCAACAGCCCATTTCAGCATCGGTCCGGCGGCTTCCATCTTTTGTAAAACTTGCTTCAAGGGTTGGTCAGTGTAGACGAGTATACTGTGAGCCAAGAAATAGGGCCTTAACTTTCTGCTGGCCATGACGAGTGCCAATCCAAACTTCTCGACCGGAGTATACCTACTTTCCGCGTCCTTGAGTACATGACTCACGAAGTATATTAGGACTTGCACGGACTCTCTTTCGGCCAGCAGAACAACACTCACAGCCTGAGTGGACACAACCAAGTATACAAACAGGTTTTCCCCCTCGGCTGGACTGACCAATCTAGGGAGCTGACGAAGGTGATCTTTGACTTACTGAAGTGCTTGCTCAGCTTCTGCTGTCCACTTAAACTTGGCCTTCTTCTTGATAGTAGCGAAAAAGTGTTGGCACTTGTCGCCCGACTTAGACAAGAAACGTCCAAGGGCAGCTAAGCAACCCGTCAATTGTTGAACTTCCTTTATCTTTGACGGGGATTTCATGTCTAGGATAGCTTGGATCTTCCCAGGGTTGGCTTCTATTCCCCTCTGATCTACTAAGAAGCCTAAGAACTTCCCAGACAAAACTCCAAAGACACATTTACTGGGGTTCAATTTCAATTTGTACTTTCTGAGAGTTTCGAAAGTTTCTCTCAAATCACCAACATGACCTTCCTCTTGCCGACTCTTGACTATCATATCATCAATATATGCTTCCATGTTTCTTCCCAACTGTGGCTGAAAGACAGTATTAATCAATCTTTGAAAGGTGGCCGGCGCATTACAGTAGTGGAAAAAACTTCATATGCTACTTTACAAGTGCTTTGGTTATATTTAAAACGGAGCACTTGACACACCTAAATTTGATTTTTTTGTGAAAATTGATAAGTGCTCCGTTTCACCAGAGCACTTCAGTTTTTGTGTCTATTTTAATTGCGCTGGAAAACTTGTTTTATTCTCAGCCCAAGTAAAAGCAAGAAAAAAAGTCGTTCCTCTCTCCCTATTTCTCCTGTATTATTGATGATGCTCTTCAACTCGCCCTCTCTCTATTTCCTTGTTCACAGATCTCAACAGGTATCCATAATTCTCTACTCTAATCTTTCTTGCATCTTTCTCGCGCTTTTTCTCTCTCCTCTCCCTCTAGTTTCTACTTTCTAGGGCACCCTTTTTCGTCTCATCCGCAATTACTCTAATCCTTCGAGCTTTATCTGTCTAAAAATGGTGAGGTCTTTAAAACCTCATCATTAGGAAGAAGAAGACGACGATGCCGAATATATGTCGTTGCTGGTACTCACTCCTCTTCTCACCGAGGTTTCTTATTTCTCTCTATCTCTTCAATTTTTCATAAATTAGGGTTTTCTATGCTTGCAATTCAACGTTGATGAATTGAATTTCCGAAATTTTGTTGAAGCAGAGAAGGGAGAAGTGCGGAGCAGAATCCTAATAGTTATAGGTCTAAACATTTTGAGACTTAGCAGCGTCGGAGGCGAGTATAATTACTGAGAGGTAATTTATTTTTTGGTTGACATATTTCATGAATCTCATTATCCGAGTTCAATTAATTTGCATCACTGGATGAAGTTTCTTATATTTTACCTTTGTTTGGTCGTGGATGATGTATTACTTAAATATATGTGGTTTGAATATCTTAATTGTTGAATAATATCAGTTTGTTAAGAAGTTTTATACGTATATTTGTTAATCTCACATGTAGGCTTGTGGAAAGTTTTAGCAAATTGTGGTGACTGATGTATTACCTCAAGTCTTTTATGCTCATAGTGCTATACTTTGACTGTAGTTTGAACATTTGGTTGGATTTGAGAATGATTATATATAATATCCTGCATGTGTTCTAATGTGATGTTGTTTTTTTTTAAGAACTAGAGTTAATTGTTGAGGTTATGTGTGGCAAGCAAATACGAACTGTTTTTAGGCAAAAGGATAGTTGAAGAAGAGGCCTGAGATCTAATACGAGATGGAATTTATCTAAGAATTGGTCATTGGTACGGGGACTCTGAGAACCTTCCGTAGCTTGCAGTAGCTTTCCTTCTCTAGACTTTTTCCTGTCACGTTAAATTGTCCTGAAGGTGGATTGTAGACTTCATGAATTTTTCCTTTTTGTGATTCTTATATTCCTCAGCTTAATGGGTCTCTCTAGCTGCATTAGCAATAATATTTCCTTTGGTTGTGCGCATCTGTACAAATACAATGGATGTTTGTAGTCCTCTAGTAGCTACGAAATATTGCCAGCTACCATGTAGTCCAATAAACTTTATTATGGTGAAAGCTTATTAACAAGAGAACTTTTGGTTGTAACTTTTTTTTATTACTACTTGTAGTTCCTTGGGACATAATTTCACCAACAGCTTCTCCATATGGGACTCAATTTTAAGTATTTTTGTCACACTATATGGTCTCATTTTGTCTGCAGATTTGATTACCCGAATGCAGGTATTTTCTCTCAACATAGAATTCACTTGAATACATATACCGCACTACTTTGTTTCGTAGTTGTGGAGCATTTTGGTCTCTAAGAAATTTTATTTACACTTCCTTAAGATCTTTAAGAAAAAGATGATGGCTGATTTCTGAAGATATTGCCTGTTGAATCTGCCACTTGCTGTTTCTTTTGTTTTGAGGTGCTGTTTTGAGCTGCTATTTTGATGAAATGTAAAGACGGTTTATGGAGAGAATTTGTCATATCTATCATACACAATTCATATAGTCCCACTTTGAAACCCACTGGTTGGAGAAAATAACTTATTATTCTTATTTAGTATGCACTATGCAAAAAGTTATGGTGTCTGTCTGTTCAGTGTAAAATTGTGAATTGTAATCCCTAAAGAAGGCTTGATTATGAGTGTGATCTTGGATTCTATGGACCTGATTACTTCTGATAGTTGATGTTATTGCTATTTAATCCTCCTCATTACAAATAAGTTATAATATATTAGCACGTCCTACTTATATCATGTTCCTTTAATACTTTTGTTAATATTATCTTAATGGTTGTTTGCAGACTCAACTTCATGGTTTAGCTGCTTTGTAGTGGTCAATTTGTCAAGATTCACTAGGTATGCTCTTACGGGTCTTGATATCTGTTTGTTTTCAAATGTGACTCATATACTAGTTGGTATTATGTGCTCCAGTGTTGATGGTTCTTGGTCGATGTCAATCAATACTTACATTGATGCAGACATCTCTAGGTTGCCACCTAATAGTCCACCATTTTCATGATCATTATGCAGCATGTTTGTCAATTATTCAGCTAGCTTGCCTAGTATAATGCAGTTTTTTTATTGGCTTTTTGAGAAGTATAGTTTAAAATATCTTCCAAAAAACATACTCTTAATCTGGTTTAACGACCAATTTCCTTTTTTCCTCCGTTTTTTTGTTCCTGTTTGCATAAAAATTTAATGAACATACTCGCTTTGTTCTTTGTTTAGATTTCTTGCTTTCTGTTGTAGACTATTCCACTTTGATTGTAATAGACTTGTGACCTTCTTCATGTCATTTCCACTAAATCTATACAAAGATATAAAATTGGAGATGTATGGAATACACGTAGAATTCATATCCTTGAAAACAAGGAAGCATAGGCAAAGTTAGAGTAAATAAGGATTTATGGCCTGTAATGCAAAAGTGAAGGAAAAATTATGTTTATATTTGTGGATATGCCTGCAAGCTTCATTGTTATGAAACTGCTAGCTATGTGTTGATTAGGTGGCAAACTTCCTATACATCAGAACTATTAATTTTTTTATTCTTGCTGTTTTGGGCTTGCTCTGCAGGCCTGAAGAAGCACGAGTTAGCTTCTCTAATTGGTACTTGTAATCTGGTTTGAAACTGTATTCTTCTTTACCTAATAAGTTTTCAATATTCCTTGTTAATTTTGCAGTTTAGAAGCACAATGGTTTGAGAATGATCCTGGAACTTCCTTTGTCAACCTAAGTTGCTTGCCTGCAATCCTGAACTCATCTTGTCTTCACAAGCCATCCTACGTCATTTATATGTCAAGAGAGAACAGTGGTACACATGTATGGCTTCCTCCGAGTTGCCATTCCTTATGTCACCTGGCTAGTTAGGTGCTTTTTAAACATTTTTCTACTGGATTATCATTCATCAATTTGATAAACTTTCTCATACGTAAATGGTAAATAAGATAGAGAATGTATCTATATTTCTTGTTTTTCTCACTGTGATACTTCGTTATTGTTTTTGTTTAAAACCGAGCTTTGGACTAACTTTTTGTATGCCTGCCAATCTTGTTGTTGTTGTTGTTGTTGTATGCTTAGTGCTTACTGTTGTACAGCAATATCTGCAATTTAAAAAAAAAAAAAATATGTCAAGTGTTCCGGTTGTTAGGGAAAAACCGGAGCACTTGATTCATAAATGCTCCGGTTTTCTCTTATCAACCGGAGCACTTGACGAATTTTGAACATATAGAATTCACAAGTGCTCCAGTTTTTAAGACAACCAGAGCACTTGTAAATCTAAGTGCTCCGGTTTTCAACCAGAGCACTTGTTAAATACTCAAGTGCTCGTATGACGTCTGCTACGGGTCAAATACGGAGCACTTGTAGGGTTTTTAACCGGAGCACTTGATGTTTTTTCCACTAGTGTTATAGAGGCCAAAAGGCATCCTCAGCCAGCCATACAACCCTTTCTTGGTAAAGAAGGACGTTTTGTCCTGATCATTTGACCACATGGGGATTTGATGAAAGCCTGAATATGCGTCCATGAAGCTTAACAAAGCATGGTCAGTCGTGGAGTCCACCAGTCGATCCAACTTAGGCAAGGGGAAACTGTCCTTGGGACAAGCCTTGTTGAGATCAGTGTAGTCCACACACATCCTCCAGGTGCCATTAGGCTTTGGCACCATGACCACATTCGCCAAGCACTCAGGATACGTTATAAGTCATGCCAGAAACCCTATGAAGGTTTGAGGAGTAAAATATGGTTGGGCCCATAAAATAAGAAAATGCCACATAATAGCCGAAATTGAAGATTATAATACACGCTTTGAGGCATTCCTAGGGTTGGGGCACCGAAGGCCATGGGATGCCTTATGGGGACATGAGAGGTCAATTTAAGAACTCTCACGGCCTCGAACAGGTATATAACGGATTTCACGGCCATTTTGAGATTGCATCAAAAAAGTATAAATAGGGTATCTAGAGGTATTCTAAGGCAATTCAAAGGGTCACAAGCACTCGGGATACGTTACAAGTCATGTCGGAGCCCCTAGGAAGGTTTTCGGAAAAAGTATTACCGGGTCCGAGGAAGTCCAAAAATGCCTTAAAAACGCCAAAATTGAAGGTTATAATACACGCTTTTGGATATTCCAGGGCTCGGGCACCGAAGGTCATGGGATGCCTCTTGGGACATAGGAGGTCATTCCAAATGACTCTCATGGCTTGGAACGGACATATGACGACTTTCATAACCATTTTGGGACCATTACAGGGTTTCATCGGAAAAGTATGAATAGGGTATTTTGAGGCATTCTGAGGCAATGCAAATGGTCCCAAGCACTCGCGAAATTGTTACAAGTCATGCCAGAGCCCCGAAGAAGGTTTCGGGAGAAAAACGTGATCGGGTCTGGAGGAGTCTGAAAATTCCCCCAAAATAGCCAAAATCGAAAGTTATAATACACGCTTTCAGACATTCCCGGGGTCTGGGCGTCGGAGGGGACATAGGATGCCGGTTGGGGGACATGGAAGGTCAATTTAAGAACTCCAATGGCTTAGAATGAGCATATAACGACTTTCACAGCCATTTCGCTGTTACACCGGAAAAGTATAAATGGAGTATTTAATTAGAGCTATTTTAAGGAAATGCAAGGGTCCTAAGCACTCGTGATACATTACAAGCCATGGCGGATCCATTAGAACAGTTTCGGGAGTAAAATATTATTGGGCCCGAGTAAGTCTGAAAATGCCCCAAAACCACCAAAATTGAAGGTTATATATAATCCATGCTTTTGGATGTTCCCGGGACCCGGGAACCAGAGGTCATGGGATGCCTCCTGAGGAGATGGGATGTTAAATTCAGAACTCACATGGCCTAGAATAGGCATATAACACCTTTCACGACCATTTCGTGTCTACACCGAAAAAGTATAAATGGGGTATTTAGAGGCATTCTGAGGCAATATAATAGATTCCAAGCACATGTGATACATTATAAGTCATCTCGGAGCCCCTAGGAAAGTTTAAGGAGAAAATATGGTCGGGTCCATAGTATCATAAAAAGGCCATAACATTGCCAAAATTGAAGGTCCAGTGGCCCGAGCACCGAAGTCCATGGGATGCCTCCTAGGGACATCGGATGTCATCCAAAGGACTCTCATGTCATGGCTTAGAACGGACATATGACGACTTTCACGACTATTTTGGGGCCATTTTGGGGGTTTTTTAGCGAAAAAATATTAATGGGATATTTAATTGCATTCTGCGGCAATAGAAAGGGTCCCATGCACTCTGGATACGTTACAAGTCATGCCGAAACTCCTAGGAAAGTTTCGGGAGAAAAATATGACGGACCTGTAGGAGTCCAAATATGCCCCCAAAACAGCCAAAATTGAAAGTTATTATAATGGTACGGGATAATTTTTTCAAAGATGACTTAATTAGATACTCCGAACTTTATCTTTTGGAATATATATAGTTTATTTACACTAATATAGCTTTGGGTAACATATAATTATCTTTATTCTTACCTTTACAACTTAATTTATTAATAATTTATCGTCCTCTAATATTTTTGTTACGAAAATTTTAACTTTCTCTTTATCTTACGTTGTACTTATCAACTTTTTTCTATTTTAACCAAAATTATGTTTTAATCTATAAATATTAAAGGAATTTAACTAGAGTTATTTGAAAAAAAATTAAAAGTATTAATAGCCCGTTTATTAGGGCGGGTCATGGACAAGTAGTTAAGCCCGCATAAAAGGGCTTGGACTAGGCATATTAGGTCCGTTGGACAAAAAATTAAGCTTAGGCCCGGTCCGGAACCCGCCCAAGCCCGCAAATCACCTCTACAAATTTGGTAAATTTACCTTTTTCAACTCTATTTTGAGAATGATATGTGGAATTTACGATATTCATATCATACATTACTCGGGCTTGAACGGGCATGAGTATGTGTCAAAGTGTTCGACTAATCTATTTTATGAAAGTTTACCATGATTTTCACCAAAATGATGCATTGAAGTGTTCAATACCCATGTTATGGTGTTGAGGATCAAACATGGTACTTAATGTGAAGTGAAGAGTCCGAGTGACGTAGTTCATTTTGGGACTAAGGCTATGTTCAATTCACCTTATTTTTACTTATTTCAGATCAGATCAGATCAGATCAGAAAAAATAAGTTCAGATCAGATAAGTTCAGAGCAGATCGGATAAGTTCAGATCAGATCAGATAAGTTCAAAATTATGCTTATATTTAAAAACTTATTATTATTATTATCATGATTATTATGATGATTATTATAATGATTAGTATTATTAATGATATTATTGTTGTTATTATTATTATTATTATTATTATTATTATTATTATTATTATTATTATTATTATTATTATTATTATTATTATTATTATTATTATTGTTATTGTTTTTTTTTTGAGACGTAAGGAAGAAATATATTGCTCACAAAAAACTTTTTACAACCTAGAGCAATCTAGCAAAGAACAAACCTTCTAGGAAGGACCCTCCTTTAGCTAGAAGCTCAAAAACTAACCAGGCTAACATATTAGCCCCAAAGTAGCTATATAACTAGACTATAAGCCTAGTAACCATGTAAGGTCACTAGCTTTGGTTTTTTTCCCACAAATCTGTACAATTCTATTTTTAACAGTGTATTTTATATGTGTAATGACATGTTCAACAAGGGGTTGTGTATCATTCCATAGTACATCATTCCTACACCTCCATATGGCATAACAGGTAGCAGCAGCAGCAGCACAAATGACTTTTTTCCTAAATCTTGATTTCTTGCAGTCTCGTCTGATCCACTTCATAAATCTGTAGATATTCTGCACAGGTCCCTGAATATCCAACCAGTGAAGAATTACTTGGAAGCATTGAGAGCTAAATGCACAATCAAAAAACAAATGAGTGTGAGTCTCCTCAACTTCTCCACATAGGCAGCATGTATTTGTGCTAGTAACACCCCATTGGGCAAGCCTGTGCTAAGTAGGAAGTCTTTGCTTCATAATGAGCCAAAGATTAAACCTATGCTTTGGAATAGAGAATCTATTCCAAACACATTGGCTCCATAACCACTTCTGAGCCTCAGGGCATAATTTGCAGTATACCATTTCGATGTTGTAAACTTGTTCATTTGCAGTCATAACATATGGCATCACTTTCTCCTTAGCCTTGTATATGCTTTTCCAAACCCAACTTGCCCCCTGTGGAGCCCTGTAATCACCCCAATCTTGCTCTTTAATGTAAATGGAGTGAACCCATTTTACCCATAAGTTGTCTTTTTTATGAGCAATGGCCCAAACTTGTCTACCAACAGCAGCTAGGTTCCATAGGTTGATGTTTCTCACCCCCAGACCTCCTGCACCTTTAGAAAGACAAACCTCTTCCCAGGATACATACCCTTCTTTATGACTGTCCCATGTCCCATACCATAGATAATGTCTACAGACTGCATTTATTTGCTTAAGAACAGCTTTAGGCAATATAAAGATTTGGCACCAGTAGATGCTAATAGACATGAGCACAGCATTTACAAGCTGTAATCTACCACTGTAGGATAGATTTCTACTGCTCCATACCTTGATTCTGTTGCACATTTTCTCCACCAGCAGCTCACAGTCCACTTTCTTTAGCTTCATTCAGGTTATTGGGACCCCCAGGTATTTAAAGGGGAGAGTTCCAAGCCTAAACCCTGAGAGAGCAGCAATTCTAGCCTTTTGTTCTGCATCCATTCCAGTTAAGAACACCTCAGATTTCACCTTGCTTATCTGGAGGCCTGTAGTTTCATAAAACATCTTTAAACCACCCAGCAATTATTGTTATTGTTATTGTTATTGTTATTGTTATTGTTATTGTTATTGTTATTGTTATTGTTATTGTTATTGTTATTGTTATTGTTATTGTTATTGTTATTGTTATTGTTATTGTTATTGTTATTGTTATTGTTATTGTTATTGTTATTGTTATTGTTATTGTTATTGTTATTGTTATTGTTATTGTTATTGTTATTGTTATTGTTATTGTTATTGTAATTATTATTATTATTATTATTATTATTAATATTACTTTATACGATTACTATTACTATTAATATTACTATATACTTGTTTAGTATGCTTGTCCAGCAAGTAAGCTATGTGTTTAGCCTCCTTCACTAGAGGAAAAAAGCCCAAGGGCTGCGGTCAAAAAGGGCCCAAGGGCTGCGTTTTTTTGACCGCAGCCATTAGACTAGCAGCCCTTGACATTTAGGAAGGGCTGCGGTTTTTAACCGCAGCCCTTAGCGCGTTAAGGGCTGCGGTCAAGGAAAACCGCAGCCCTTAGTGGGTTAAGGGCTGCGGTTAAGGGCCAAAACCGCAGCCCTTGGTGAGTTAAGGGCTGCGGTTTTAGCCCTTAACCGCAGCCCTTAACCCACTAAGGGCTGCGGTTTTTCCAAAAACCGCAGCCCTTGTGACCCAAAAAAAAAAAAAAAAAAAATTTTTTTTTTTTGGATTTTTTTGTCCTAAATGTTCCCAAACAGTTTATATATATATATAAGTATCATTTTTCATTACAAATTATGTTGTTTACACGAATATAGAGAAAATAGTAACTAAATTACATTAGTTCGAGGCTGCCCTCGAATGTTCGAATTGCAATATATGAGCAGGATCACAACCATAAAAAAATAACCAACCAAAGAACAGCCATGAAGACATTACAACAACTCCACCAAGATCAGCATCCGAATCCCTCAAAAGCAACTTTTCTAGAGATGATAGAACCTGGCAAATAAAACCAAAACCGCTATAATTTGGAGTTGAAACTATATCTATGCAAGTACTACAAAGCAGAAGCTGGACAGACCCACTCCACAAGAACAACTTTCAATTTGTTGATGTTGTAAGTACATGGCAGCTTACAATACAACAACAAATGGCTAAACAAATGGCTAGCGGGGGGTTGCGGTTGCGGGGCGGGGGGGGGTCTTGGCGGGGGTGGGGGGGGGGGGGAAGCAGGGGGGTCTTTGGGCTGTGCTAGGGGTGTAGCAGGGGGGCAAGGGGGGTAGCGAGGGCGCAAGGGGGTGGGGTGGGGGGGCTAGCGGGGGGTTGCGGGGGGTTGCGGGGGTGTGCGAGGAGGAGTCTTGGCGGGGGGTGGGAGCAGGGGGAGGGGAAGCGGGGGGTCTTGGGCTGTGCTAGGGGTGTAGCAGGGGGGCCATGTACCTATTAGGACTATATATGACCTAACACGCGGCTAAATGCAAAAAACTAAGTGAATTGGAGTGTAAAGGCCAAAATCGGCTCGAAATGGCCTTCATTTACCCAAAATGTGTTTCAAAGCATATAAGTGGAGTTTAATTGACTCTTATAGTTATATATGTACCTATTAGGACTACATATGACCTAACATGCGGCTAAATGCAAAAAACTAAGTGAATTGGAGTGTAAAGGCCAAAATCGGCCCGAAATGGCCTTCATTTACCCAAAATGTGTTTCAAAGCATATAAGTGGAGTTTAATTGACTCTTATAGTTATATATGTACCTATTGGGACTATATATGACCTAACATGCGGCTAAATGCAAAAAACTAAGTGAATTGGAGTGTAAAGTCCAAAATCGGCCCGAAATGGGCTTCATTTACCCAAAATGTGTTTCAAAGCATATAAGTGGAGTTTAATTGACTCTTATAGTTATATATGTACCTATTAGGACTACATATGACCTAACATGCGGCTAAATGCAAAAAACTAAGTGAATTGGAGTGTAAAGGCCAAAATCGGCCCGAAATGGCCTTCATTTACCCAAAATGTGTTTCAAAGCATATAAGTGGAGTTTAATTGACTCTTATAGTTATATATGTACCTATTGGGACTATATATGACCTAACATGCGGCTAAATGCAAAAAACTAAGTGAATTGGAGTGTAAAGTCCAAAATCGGCCCGAAATGTCCTTCATTTACCGAAAATGTGTTTCAAAGCATATAAGTGGAGTTTAATTGACTCTTATAGTTATATATGTACCTATTGGGACTATATATGACCTAACATGCGGCTAAATGCAAAAAACTAAGTCAATTGGACTATATATGACCTAACATGCGGCTAAATATATTTCTGTCTTGTTTTTCGTTCTCTCGCATAATTTTCATAATTCATCTTCGGTTGGGGGAAGGGGGAGTGTAGCGGGGGGGCAGCGGTGGGGGGGGAGTGTAGCGGGAGTGCAGCGGGGGAAGCAGTGAGGGGGGAGTGCAGCGGGGGGGTGCGGGGGAGTGCAGCGGGGGCGCGGTGAGGGGGAGTACAGTAGGGGGGAGTGCGGGGGGGGGGCTGCGGGGGCTGGTCGGGGGAGTGCGGCGGGGGCAGCGGTGGGGGGAGTGCAGCAGGGGGAGTGCGGGGGGGAGGGCTGCAGGGGCGGGTCGGGGGAGTGCGCGGAGGGAGAGCGGTGAGGGGGAGTACAAAGCAGGGGGAGTGCGGGGGGGAGTGCAGCGGGGGGAGGGATGCAGGGGCTGGGTCGGGGGGAGTGCAAGCAGGGGGAAGCAGTGAGGGGGGAGTGCAGCGAGGGGGTGCGGGGGGGGAGGGGCGCGGGGGCGGTCGTGGGGGAGTGCGGCGGGGAGGCGAGCGGTGAGGGGGGAGTACGGCGGGGGAGTGCGGGGAGTGCAAAGCGGGGGAGGGATGCGGGGGCTGGTCGGGGGAGTGCAGGGGGGAAGCGGTGAGGGGGAGTGCGGCAGGGGGGTGCGGGGGGAGTGCGGGGGGGGCGGGGCGGCAAGGTGGGGGGGAGTACAAGGTGGGGAGTGCAGGGGGGAGGCTGCAGGGGCGGGGGAGTGCAAGCAGGGAGGGGGCGGGGGGGAGGGGGAGTGCGGGGGGGGAGGGCTGCGGGGCCGGGTCGGGGGAGTGCGGCGGGGAGGGGGGCGGGGGGGCACTAACCAACTCGGAAAACCAAAAACTATGCATCAATATTCAACCAACAATGCTAAAAAACCAACCGAAAAAACAAGAAATTTCTTCAAAACACTAACCAAATGAGACTAATTCTCTAGACATCCATCATAAAACCATTAATTCAATACAATCATTTGATCTATTAATCCTCATAAAAGAGACAAAAAATTTAGCAGGCAAAAATAGGAGAAAATTGTCCTAAAACGGCCTTTAATTACTCAAAATGTACTTAGAAACAAATAAATGATGTTATATAAGCCTAATTGTTTGTAAACTAATTATTATTGCCAAATATATGGCCAAATTACATTATATGATCCTAAATGTGTTAAAAGGTTCATAATGGTCGAAAATAGCCTAAAATGTTCTCTTCTTATCCCAAATGTAGTTAAAAATGAATCAACAAACTTAGATGATTATAATAGTTTGTCAAATTATATTTGATGACACTAAATGCATACAATTACATTATACCACCATGTTTTTGCATGAATCAATGGACAAAAAACCCATGAAAACATTCACTTAATTGCTTATTAGGCCAATAAATCACACAAATATCAAGCTATAACCACTTCATTATCCATGGATCAAGCAATTAAAGTCCTAAAATAACCACTTTGATGCATATTAGGCCAAGAAATCCCACAAAAATCAATAACTAACTAATATTCACCAACTTTATGCATGAAGCAAACAATCAAGGTCAAAACAATTCAATAAAACCAGTACCATGATCCCAAAGGGGCTACAATGCCCATACTAATTCCTCGAACAATCATCTTCACCTAAGGGGAAAAGGGGGATAAATAAGGTTCATCCTCGAACAATCAACTTCGGATAAAAGGGTTCTAATTTCTAAAACATAATCGAAAAAGAATTCTAACCTGTCTCCCTTTGGTTTCTTCACACTATCTCCAATAATAATATTAGCCATGGTATACTCGCACCGCAACGCACCTGAAAAGCATTATAACCATGTATCATGCTATTAACAAATGAACTTTCCACGTAAGAAAGATATATCCATTATCAACATATCAGCAATAACTCAAATAAGGCAGATGCCCAAAAAAGAAGAACGAAAAGGAAAACAAAATGGCGGCATAAGGGAAGCAAAACTAGAGAAATAGATAAAAAAATTCAACAGATATCCCGCAAAAGCTATAAATAAACACACATCAGGATCCAGTATCTTACCTCTTCTCCTTCTTTCTCAGATTCTGATTTCCATCTAGTTCTTCCTGTTTGTTTTTTAAATTTCCAGTAACATTGTCAATATCAAGAGTTTTTCTAGAAATGACGTGTGTTCTAGACGAATTTGGCAGGGAAGCAACATTGGCGCTGGCCAGTTGCCTTCTCTCATTACTGCTATTCATCAACAACATAAGTATGAAAGCCACAAGAAGCTCAAAATCTTGACATTCAACAGGAGAATTGGTAAAATGATATCACAACCTATGAACCATGTCTTTTACTCAGAGACTATGAAAAAGTTCTTCAAATTATTCACCCACACAATCACTCCTAGTTGTACAAGCTTGATTGTAAAAATATAGTAAGCGCTAATCTCAGTCAAGAACAGACAGATTTACAAGCGATAAATCTGTAGAAAATCCGGAATCCACCAGAAAAAGAGTAAAACTCTGAAATATTATTAAAAGTCAAAAACTGCTCCAAATAGTGACCTAAAGTTGTTTAAATACTCAAAACAAAACCCTAATACGAAAATAAGGAAATAATAAAATCCGAAAATACTTAAAATGCTGATTTCGGGCCCTAAACGACCTCGGATGGCTTAAAAAGCCTGTACGTCATGGCGTAGCCATGAGTTTGACTCGTTGGCCCGTTAAAGCTCCGGAAAGGTATCACAATAAGTAAACGGACTCCGGAGGTCTAATTAGTGGAAATCATTTCAAGACTTTTGTCGAACTTCTTCACTAACCTTCCTACGTCATTAAGATACAGGAAGCATGTCTCTGTTTGTAAACACGGTCAAAAATAAAAAAATAAAAAAAGATTCGCAAGACTTCTTTATGGCCCTCAAGGCGATTCCGGTTTGCCCTTATGGAATATGAAAGGCGGCAAAACGGGTTTTTCAGTGTGTACAGAAGCCCCACCTATTCCAAACCCTATGAAACCTTACAGCATTTTAAGTGTAACCTGTTCTATGGGATCTAACTTACCCTTCATCAAAGCCAAGATATTTGAGAAGATTTCGGTTTCAGCAGAGATAGCAATGACAGGCACAACTCACAAGGTATTCAGAATTAAAAAAAGCTAGCTGCATCTACAATCACATTTCAAAGCATAAGACTACTATCATCGCTAAAAGTATCAAACACACAAGCAAAGATCTCATATACATCACCATATGCTAATTGAGACCACGATGCAAACGCGGTCCACCAAATCCAAATTTCTCATCAATCATCACAACATTTCATCAATCCTTTGACAAACCATAGACATAAACAACGACTAAAATCGAAAGTTAAACAAATCATTCAACAAAACGTCAACATTTCATCAACAACCCAAGCTGAAAATGCGACAAACTCGAGCACAATCAAAATCGATGAAAAACCATTCTCTTCAATTCCTGCCATAATTCATACTCCAATTTCTTCTTTTTTAGGGTTTTTCTTCCATTTTGTTGTAGAATTGAGAATATAAGAACCAATGTAGATGGTCTCTAATTGTGAAATTAGGGCTTTGATGGTGGAAGATGACGGGATGCAGACGAATTCACGCGGTGGCGGAAAAGCGTAGGCAAGGATGTTGCAAAACATAAAACTACAAAACAAATTAAATAAGAGAGAGAGAATCGGACCTCCACCATTAAATTTAATGGCGCTTTGAAGCTTAACGAAGAAGTGCGAACTCTGTGAATCTCCGGCGCGGCTGTACTGTGAGTCAGACCAGGCAAGCTTATGCGAAGAGAGAGAAACTCCGGCGAGCGAACGGCGGCGAGATGCGAAGAGAGATGCGAAGAGAGAGAGTCAGAGAGGGATGGGGGTTTGATGAGGTGAGAGGGAAAATCGTGCGACTGGGGAGGGAGAAGGAAAGTTAGGGATTTTGTTTTGGGATGTGTACGCGGGAGAATTTCGCCCAAGTAAATAATTAACTGGGCCTATTAGGGGCTGCGGTTAGCCCAAAAGCCGCAGCCCTTCAATTAAGGGCTGCGGTCATACCAAAAACCGCAGCCCTTAATTATTAAGGGCTGCGGTTTTTGGGCTAACCGCAGCCCTTCACTATTAAGGGCTGCGTTTTGCAATAAACCGCAGCCCTTGCACTGCAGCCCTTGCGTTTTTTTCCACTAGTGCTTGTCCGGCAAGTAAACCAGTTTCCCTTAGATGTTCTTCACTTGGAGACTTGTGCAACAATGTCTGAATCTGCCCTGTCCGAACCTGAGCTTCGTTCCCGAACCTGCAAAAAGGGACCCACCCTGGAGGTTTGGGTGGTGGTTCCCCCTCCGAAGCTTAAATCAGATATCAGGAGTTGGAAGGAAAAAGTAGAGATAGAGAGAGAAAGTCAGAGAGTATTTTACAGAGTAAGTTTACACTGTTTGCATTGAATGCCTTTCTCCTGATTTCAGGGGTATTTATAGTGTTTGTGGTATGGCTGCTGCACTTTAAGGTTGACCTAGAATAGGAGCACCTGATTGGCTAGGCAATCAAAAACATGACACTTGGCAGGATATGATTGGAGATGGATCATCAACCAATCACCTGCAGCCATTACATGGGTTTTGGATCTGACTAACCTTTGGGCCAAAAGGAAGGCCTTTTCATCCCATCAGAGTATAACCCAATGGTTAAATCATTTTCCTTTATTTTTTCTAAGAGGACACGTGTACGGTCCTGATGGACCCAAGTGTCTCTAAAGGAGCCGTAGATATTTTAGGCTACAACATTTGCCCCTAAAAGAGGTTTTTACCGTTGGCCTATCTGACGGTTAAGACCTTTTTACCCGAGGTAGCTAATTCAATTTCAAAAAAGAGGCAAAGACGCGCCTTTTTTTTGGGCCTTACCGGTCATAGCCGACTGTTTTAATCATTCCCGGTCACTTTTGACCGGTTCAGTAGGTTTTTTCATTCCCCTAACTAAGTGCTTTGTTTGCCTTCATTTAACCATTTCACACTTAGAGAGAAATTTTCTAGAGAGAGAGACTCTGCGTTTTTGGTTCTAGAGAGAGAGAGATCGTCTAGTTCTCGTTTTCTTCACCGAACCGTCCAAGCGTTTCGTCAGGTATCTTTTCTTCTCCTGTTTTCTTTTTCTTTTTCTTTATTCTTTATTCTTTCTTAGAAAAGCAATAAAATGGATTCCTCTTCTTCGCCGAATAATCGTGGATGCCCAAGAGTTGGTCATGACCCTAGAACCGATAGTACTTCTTCTTCGGCACATTCTAGAGTTGAGCATATTCGGGCCGAGTATATATTTTTTAATGGTTTTGGCCGGCAAAGTCAGACGACCCAGTCTTTACATGTGCAGGGTAATCTGGCGTGCGTCAAGCAAACGGCCCGTCTAAGACGCAGGGTAATACTCCCGACAGATAGTTCTGAAATGGAGGAATCTACTGGACGAGTTCCAGATGAGACGAGGGAGGCCCAAAGTGCTCAACCTTTGGGCGGGCCTCCTTCCCCTGACCACAGTTTTGAAGATCCTGAAATAAACCCCGAGGCCAGTCCTTCTGGCAGGGACATCAATATGGAGGAAGCCAGCGAGGACAATAACGGGAGTGAATCCGGCACTGCCGAAGAGCCGGACGAACCCTCCACTTCCTCGTTTGAGATTAGGAGACGCTTAGGTCCCCTTTCTGACCCTGGTTTTATCTTAGTCAATCGTAAATGGTTAGAAAAGATAGGTCCTGACCCCAGCTACTTGTCCACTTATATGCCCATGCCGGGCTTCTCTTTCGTCATTCCTAATAAGGAGGCCACAATTCTGAGTGCTCCCAAGAACCACTTCGCCGTTTACAAGCTAGCCTTGGACGCGGGATTGAGGTTCCCCCTCCACGATTTTATAGAACAGGTGCTAAGGTATTACAACATCGACCATAATCAGTTGGCACCTAATGCCTGGCACAACGTGCTGACCTTCATAGCCGTCTGCGAGCTACGCGGCCGGGCTCTTTCTCTTCAGGTCTTCACCCACATACATTATGCGGCTAAGGTTCCAGGGGCTGTGGACGGAACATGGCTCAGCATCTGCAACCGCCCCGGCTTTCTCACTGCTTGGGGCAAGCCGTCGAAGATGCACGACTGGAAAGCCGACTTCATCTTCCTACTAGCGGCCAACGACTCCGCCACTGAGGGCTACCGTTTTTATAATCGAGCCGTCACGAATACTGGGCGAAAGCACTCTTGGTTGGAGTTGGAGGACCAGTTTGACGAAGAAGTGGTGGACTACTTTAGAATAAAGGAGTATTCCAGGCCGGGTCAGGCATTTTAAAAGGACCAGCTAACTGGATACCCTTTAAAGAGATGTTTTATGACGATAACTTCTTGGTCGCCGCCGGGTTGCGGTTGGCCGATGATAAAGGTATACATTCAAAATTTCCAAGTAAAATGCCTCGTCCATAGCCCAGATCGGACTAACCCCTTTTAGTTCTTGTTGCAGATTCAGCCAGAGCACTTCTCAAACACTCTTGGACGGGAGATATCAGTATGTCCAAGAGGGCGGGCGCGGATGTGTCGTCGTTGGGCACCGCACCCGGCCAAAGATAAAATTTCTCCTACTCTCTTTTACACTAAGGTAGTATAATGGAAGTAGGGGTCGTATCCACAGGGAAACAGGGACGAGTTTAATACTCAGCGTGATTCAAAACCTAGATTAAGCTAAGGGCCGAGAAACCTAATAATAATTACAAAGGGGGGTTTCAAGTAGATTATACGAACAAACTACAACTAACTAGCATATAAACAAAATGAGAAATCAATATGGGAAGATCTTGAATCCGATTAACATCCACTTCAATTCATTATCGATCCTTGAACCTCCACTCTAATTATTTCCATAATTATCTATTGTCGAGAATTAATCTCGTGTTCTCCTTATTCTTAGTTGAATAGCACGATCAGCGTGACTATAAAACCCTAACCAAAGGATAACCTAGTCCGATAGCGTCTAAGTTCAATCCAATAGCAGCAATAAACACAGAGAACCAACAGACCTGTTAACGTCATACAAGCGATAAACATTCAACAGTTCATTCAATTTCCCCAAGAAATAACCAAGATGATCAGCATCTAAGCTACTCCCTAGTTTGCTACCAATTGATAAAAGAATAAAACAATCCGATTCTATTCTTAAATCTAGCATTAGATTAATTACACAATCAAACTAGTAACATTCCTAGCATAATCATGCAAAAATCATAGAAAGCAAGCATAGAAATTAAACCATAATCAAAGGAACTAAATAGAGAGGAAAGATCTCACAATAATGCTTGAAGCTCCATATTAATCTCGTTCAAGAACGGTTCAAGCTACAATCGGAATAGCATAAGCCAATCCCATAATTGAAATCTACAAAAACTAAACTAGAAAATAAAAACTAAAAGAGAAGACAACAAGAGAGGAGTGGAGTTTTGGAGACTCCCTCTCCTTGTGTTCTTTGCCCCCTAGGTCCAAAAACAACTTTAGTATTTATACTAAAGCTCAAAAATCAGCCGACATTTAGACCGACCTAGGGGTCGCGAGGTGCGAGTCTGGTCGCACCGTGCGAGTGATCTCTGCCTCCAACACGAGCTGAAGAACTGGGCCAAGTCAAGCAGGTCGCACCGTGCGAGTTTCCTCGCGAGGTGCGAGCAAGGCAGGTCGCGAGGTGCGACCATTCTCGCGAGGTGCGAGCTGCCTTGCTGGGCAGGCTTGGCTCGAGCGTTGGGCGTGCTTCTTGGGCGGCCCGGGTGTGCGGTGCTTGAGCGCCGGGTGGGCGGCTTGCTTCGCGGCATGCGAAGGGCGAGGCTTGGGCTTGCGATGCTGTGGTTGCTTGGAGCTTGGTTGTGGCGGAGCTTGGTTGGTGAGACGATGTTGTGGAACCATTCATGCTTCCAAAAGCTCGGAACTTACAACTTTAACAATAATTAATATATAAAATTCCGAACTTCCGCTAAGGTCGATTTACATGCAACATTAACAATTACAAATAAATCCCCTAGCAAAGTGTACCTAAAATACCACGAAAACATCGTATAACTTGAGCGTATCAAATACCCCCACACTTGAACTTTACTCGACCTCGAGTAAACTCAAAATGAGGATCTCCAAATAAATCATCACCCAAGCTAACGACACCAACCTACACTCCCCATCAACTACATCATCATCATCACATCTTAACAACATCCGCTCAAAACCTAAACGTAAGGGATGATGACTCCCCCACACTTAGATTCAAGCTCACCTGAAATATATAAAGATGTAACAACAACAATAACCAGCAAACGACAACCAAAATGTGAGCTCAAATCCTGAAGGATCTCAAAGGAGTTGAACTCACTCAAACGCCATAATGAAAATGACAGCTCGCCTAAAACCTCAAAAGATAAACTAAAACTAATACTACAACAATTAATTTAAAATAGCAAGCCATGGAATGAAGACAAAAAGGGATAAATTCCATGCTTACTCCCAAAAACAAACAATTAACCAAAAGAATGTGAAAGCCAAAATAAATCTTCACAAAATCAAGGATGAAATAACCAAACCAACCCGAAAACGCTTTCCACCTTATGACACCATCTCCGGCAAATGAGTTTTCAAAGTACAAAATTCTCTCTTAATCTCTCATTTTGCCTAGGAGCCCTTTCGGGTTTTCATCCTAGCTTCACACATTTCTTTTTGGTTGCATCTCACCATCTTACCCGCTCAATATAAGCCACTTTTTTGCATAGGTTGCCCTTTCAGGTTTTCAACCTATCCGGGCCCCCATTTTTGCCTGAGTCGCCCACCCTTGTGGGTTTTCAACTCAGCGGGATTCACTTCATCATCATTTTTTTTATTTTTTATTTTTTTCATTTTTTTTCATTTTCATTTTTTTCAAATTGAAAGTAATATATACAACATAGATACATGAGAATGAGAATACCCTCCCCCCTACTTAAACTACACATTGTCCTCAATGTGTCGACAATTAAAAGAAAAAGTAAAGGCGAAAAGGGGAGAAATTTGAAAATCGGGTAAATCGAAGATCGAATGCTCAAAACTCATGAAAAGCAATCCGTCAAACTCAAATTTCTTAACAACACCAACTCAAATCTCATAACTCAACTCACAACCCTCTCCCTCGAATCACTCAAACAAATGACAAGTTCAAAAGTTTTGAATTTTTGAGATTTGCACCTAGCTCAAGAGATCGAAAAGATACATTAACAATCTCAATCCTCTAGTGTTACCAACTCCTAGCTATTGAAGTCCTCCCAACGGATTTTCTTTTGTGGATTTTGGTTTCAAGCGGATTAAGATGTGTTGTGGTTCGTTTTAGTGGGTGGGCGGTGGGTGAAAGAAAATTTGTTGTGGTGGTGGAAATTTGATGAGAAATAAAGGAAAAGAAAGAAAATAAAAAGGGTCTCGGGTTGCCTCCCGAGAAGCGCTGTTGTTTAAAGTCATGAGCTCGACTTAGTACCTTAAGCTTAATCATTGGGTTGTGCTCCATGTGTGACAGTAGTGGTTCCATGTCAATCTCCACTTCAAGTACCTGCAAAATTGATTGAGAAGAACTCTTGCAATGCATCGTTAGCGCTATGAGTGTCAACAAAAAACAAAGAGCACAAACAATACCATCCAAAATTCACGCTAAATACAAACAAGTAACACCGTTTCCCCGGCAACGGCGCCAAAAATTTGGGCGGGCGCGGATGTGTCGTCGTTGGGCACCGCACCCGGCCAAAGATAAAATTTCTCCTACTCTCTTTTACACTAAGGTAGTATAATGGAAGTAGGGGTCGTATCCACGAGGGAAACGAGGGGACGAGTTTAATACTCAGCGTGATTCAAAACCTAGATTAAGCTAAGGGCCGAGAAACCTAATAATAATTACAAAGGGGGGTTTCAAGTAGATTATACGAACAAACTACAACTAACTAGCATATAAACAAAATGAGAAATCAATATGGGAAGATCTTGAATCCGATTAACATCCACTTCAATTCATTATCGATCCTTGAACCTCCACTCTAATTATTTCCATAATTATCTATTGTCGAGAATTAATCTCGTGTTCTCCTTATTCTTAGTTGAATAGCACGATCAGCGTGACTATAAAACCCTAACCAAAGGATAACCTAGTCCGATAGCGTCTAAGTTCAATCCAATAGCAGCAATAAACACGAGAGAACCAACGGACTGCTAACGTCATACAAGCGATAAACATTCAACGGTTCATTCAATTTCCCCAAGAAATAACCAAGATGATCGGCATCTAAGCTACTCCCTAGTTTGCTACCAATTGATAAAAAGAATAAAACAATCCGATTCTATTCTTAAATCTAGCATTAGATTAATTACACAATCAAACTAGTAACATTCCTAGCATAATCATGCAAAAATCATAGAAAGCAAGCATAGAAATTAAACCATAATCAAAGGAACTAAATAGAGAGGAAAGATCTCACAATAATGCTTGAAGCTCCATATTAATCTCGTTCAAGAACGGTTCAAGCTACAATCGGAATAGCATAAGCCAATCCCATAATTGAAATCTACAAAAACTAAACTAGAAAATAAAAACTAAAAGAGAAGACAACAAGAGAGGAGTGGAGTTTTGGAGACTCCCTCTCCTTGTGGCTTGCTTTGCCCCCTAGGTCCAAAAATAACTTTAGTATTTATACTAAAGCTCAAAAATCGGCCGACATTTAGGACCGACCTAGGGGTCGCGAGGTGCGAGTACGGTCGCACCGTGCGAGTGATCTCGCCTCCAACACGAGCCGAAGACCCGGGCCAAGCCAAGCAGGTCGCACCGTGCGAGTTTCCTCGCGAGGTGCGAGCAAGGCAGGTCGCGAGGTGCGACCATTCTCGCGAGGTGCGAGCTGCCTTCTTGGCGGGGCTTGGCTCGAGCGGCGGGCGTGCTTCTTCGGGGCCCCGGGTGTGCGGTGCTTCGGCGGCTGGGCGGCTTGCTTCGAGCGGCATGCGAAGGGCGAGGCTTGGGCTTGCGATCTTTGGGCATGCTTGCGATGTGGTTGCTTGGAGCTTGGTTGTGGCGGAGCTTGGTTGGTGAGACGATGTTGTGGAACCATTCATGCTTCCAAAAGCTCGGAACTTACAACTTTAACAATAATTAATATATAAAATTCCGAACTTCCGCTAAGGTCGATTTACATGCAACATTAACAATTACAAATAAATCCCCTAGCAAAGTGTACCTAAAATACCACGAAAACATCGTATAACTTGAGCGTATCACCAAGTTCACTGACAACTTGTGGAAGGAGTTCGCCAAGAGTAGTGCTGAGAAAAGGGCTGAAACCCTGGTAAATAAGTTCTCTTTTTTTTTTTTTTTTTTTGGACGAGGATCGTTCTGGCTCGTCAAATATCGATTTCAAATATTTGGACGAGAATCACCCGAAGAAGGAAGGAGTCCATGCTTGGACGGCCACGTTCTCCGGGTCTTTCTCGTCTGAGATGTTGAATGGCCTTGGACGATGACCATTCGGGTTCGTCCAATTTGATTTCCAATTCTTGGACGAAAATCACCCGAAGAAGGAAGGCGTCCATGCTTGAACGGCCACCTTCTTTGGGCCCTTCTCGTCTAAGTGATTTTGATGGTTTTGGACGAGGATCATTCTGGTCCGTCGATTTTTGGATGGCTTCCTGTTTTGCACCACTCTCGTCTGGTCATGAAAAATACTTTGGACGAGGTTCCCTTAGGAAAGAGGTTGTCCATACTTGGACGCCTTCCTTCCTTGGGTGATTCTCGTCTGGAGCTCAATAGTTTAATTATAGCTTTTGTTCTTTGGACGATCAGGTTAATAACTTGTTTATTTTTGCAGAAAAATGCCCCTACCAACAAGCCCCCACCTGGGAAGTCTTCTTCAGCCAAGAAGAGACCTACATCGGTCGTGGATCAGCCTCCAGCCAAAAAGACTAAGGGCTTTACAAGAAAGAAAACGGAGAAGACTACTCCGTCTGGCAAGGGAGTTGGAGAGAAAGCCATGCTTCCTCCAAAGGACAAGGTTCTGAAGGAGGAGCCGTCTGCTGCTTCCCCGGCTGTGGAGGGGGAGGGTTATGTCCCTGCTGATCAATTGGATGTAATTCCAGCTGATCCTACTAACGTCGGACCAGACTCGGCTCTGGCACTGGTTATTCCAGAGCCGGAGAGCGCTCTGAACACCTACCCGACTTCCGGCTCGGTAGCGAAGCCGGTCTCTCGAATCTTTGTTATCCATTAGGACGGCATCCTTATCTTCGGGTGAGTCCTATTATCCTAATAGAGTTAGGACGGTGCGGGTCGGCGGACGGTCAATGAGTCCGTCCAACAGACAAGCCATAGTCATTCCAATCAAGAGAGCGATCCCCCCCTCTATCAGATAAGGGCAAAGAACCAGCTTCATCTACGACCATTCCCACAGTAGACTTGGAAGAGGAGTCTTCTACTGCTTTTGCCAAGATGTCCAAAGCTGAGCGAGACCGACTCAAGCAGGAGCTGTTCAAATGCTACCCTGAATCCTATATAAAGGGGTTGAGGGGAGCATCGCGGGCATGTGGGCTACATGTCACAACTTCTTGCCGAGGTACGGTTTATTGCGTTTGTTGTTTTGTACTTGTACAATTCTTTTTTTCTTTATAACTCGTCTAATGACTTGTTTTATTTTCGTTGTTCCAGCTTCTGGCTTGCAGTATTTTGACTAAGGAGTGGGCGAGGGAGCTTAGGAAGGAGACTAAGCAGCTCGTCCATCTAGCTACAACGGCCGGCGACAAGGCCATTCATGACATTGAGATGGCGGAGACTCTTCATCGTCAATCAAGGGAGGCTTGGGAGAAACGGTCGGCCGAACTGGAGGCTAACAACCAACAGTATCTCGTCACCATCAACCAACTGTACAAGGATCAGGATAAATTAAAACTGGCCTTGGACACCATCTCAACTGAGTTGAGAGGCGAGAGAGATACTGCCCTTTTGGCCGTTGTTCAACTTAGAAGGGAGAATATCCTTCTAAGGGCGAAGAATGCTCGCCTGCAAAAGGACACGGCCCAGGCCTTTGATGACGCTGAAGAAGGCTTGAAGCAAGTCATTGAGACTACCAAAGACTGGGCTGTCAAGGCTTTTGAGATGCTGGCCGAGCCTCATGAGGTCCCCAGCTTTGTTCGGCGACTGGAATTTCAGGAGAGGTTGCGGACGAGGACAGGTCTCCTGAGGACGACCAAGAAACTCCTGCTGAATGAGATGCCTAGTTTTAGGTTTATTTTTCTAGGTTTCTTGGCTTGTTTGTCGTCGTAGCTTTGTCTCTTCTTTTTGTTTTATACTAAGCTGTAAGTTGTTTTGACAAGTATATAAAGAGATGACCTTTTGCCATTTGCTTGTCCTTTCTTTTATTGCACTTAAATTTTCATCAAGTATAACTGAGACTCGTCCATCTCTTCTTGGACGTCTTTGCAACTTAATGAAGCTATTAAGACGCCTCTTGTCCTTGTCTTTAGACGGCCTTCAAATGATACTCGTCCTACTTGTCTTTGGGCTCATCCTGACTTTTGAGCGGACTTTAAGCTTTGTTACGGAAAGGGTTAGCATCATCCTTGTCTTTGGACGATCATCAAACTTCCCAAAATGTAGCCGAGTATAAATTGAGACTCGTCCTGACTTTTGGACGGTCTACGGGGTTTGTAAAGGAAAGGGTATGATTGTTACTCGTCCTTCAAACTTGGCTCGTCCTAAAAGTTTTGAGGTTATCCCCCCTTCTTGGACTTAGCGCATCCTTGTATTCTGGACGAGCCTTGTCCCAAGAAGGAAAACGGCCAATATTGGCCGAGCAACCCTAACCTCCTTTGTTCAGGACGAGCTTAGTTTCTTGCGGACGATTTATGTATTGCGGTTTATGGACGAGCCATGCTTTAGCCGGCTTCGTTGAGGAGGCAACCTTCGTCTTGAAGTAGCGAACCCTTACTAGGGTTTTTACTTCTTAGTTCGTTCTGGCCTTTGGACGACCTTTGACCTTCCTCAAAAGAGGCCGAGCATAATTGTGGCTCGTCCTACAGACTTGACTCGTCCTAAAAGTTTCATGGTTTTTAGCCTTATCCCCCCCTTCTTGGGCTAAGCTCATCCTTGTATTAGGGACGAGCTTTGCCCCAAGAAGGAGAGCGGCCAATCAGTGGCTTAGTCGTATGAAATTATTTAGGACGGGCTTAGATATATGGACGAACCATGTTTTGGCCGGCTTCCTTGAGGGAGCCACGCTCGTCGTGAAGTAGCGATCCCTTACTAGGGTCTTTACTGCTTAGCCGACCGTGTATTTGAAAGTAAGATTCCTTTACTAAGGGTTGCTTACTTCAGGTAAGCTTTCTCTTAGAGACCTTGACATTTCTCTTACTAGAGATTTTTGTCAATTTGTTGACCATATATGTGATTTAACCTTTAGGTTTATTACATTTTGGCCGGTCTCTTTGAGGGAGTGATGTTCGTCAGTGAGCATTTTGGACGTTTTATTGTTCTTTGTAATTTTTTCCCAGTTACTGTTACTTTTAGACCACTAGACTAACTGGTGGTGAAAATTCCCCAAAGTGACTAACTTAGCAAAGAACATTAACAAAGATAAGAAGGAAGCAGAAATTGTATTATATGAATTTTGCTTAACTAAGTGTCAAGATACATGTATATAATTCTTTTTCTCTTGCTTGTGCCATGACACTTTTGAGGGATTACAAACTACTTGCCAGTTCCCTGGCGATTAACTGAGTCAGACGTGGTACTTCTTCAAAGTGTCTGAGTTCCAAGCGTTGTATTGGTCGTCCATCCATATCTTGGAGACGAAATGTTCCGCTTCGCACCTCCTGGACAATCAGATAGGGTCCTTTCCAATTTGATGTCAGTTTTCCCAGTTCTTTAGCTCGTCCAACGGCCTCCATCTTCCTTAGAACCAAGTCCCCTACCTTGAGTGGTCGTCTAGCGACTCTCTTGTTGAAATCACGAGCCATCCGTAGCTTGTACAATTGTATTCTTAGCAAAGCATTACCCCTGACTTCTGGTACCTGGTCCAAAGCCGTGCGTAATGCCGCCCAGTTGGCATCTTCCTTGTACAGCATGACTCGTAGGGTGGGTTCTTCAATCTCAATGGGCAAGACGGCTTCGGTGCCGTAGACTAGCATGAAAGGTGTTTCTCCTGTAGAGTTTGTGACGGTGGTTCTGATGGACCATAACACCAGTTGTAGTTCTTTCGACCCATTGCCCCTTAGCATTATCCAACTTTCTTTTGATTCCATTGGACAAAATCTTGTTGAAGGACTCTACTTGCCCATTGGCTTGTGGGTGGGCGACTGCAGCGAAATGGGCTTTGATTTCTCTTTCTGCCAACCAATCTTTCAGCTTAGGCGTTTCAAACTGTGGACCATTATCAAAGACGATGGACTGCGGCATGCCAAACGAGTTATAATGCTCTTCCAAATAAAGCCTTTGACGTCATTCGTTGTTATACCCCGCATGGCTTCAGCCTCTATCCATTTAGTGAAGTAGTCCACAGCTACAATTACAAACTTCTTTTGCCCAGCGGCTACAGGGAAAGGTCCCAGAATATCCATGTCCCATTTGGCAAAAGGCAGAGGGAACAAGATAGGAGTTAAGTAATTGGACGGCTTCTGATGCAGATTTTCGTGTTTCTGACAACTATCGCACTTCTTTGCATAGACGAGAGCATCCTCCTTTAAGGTAGGCCAATAATACCCAGTCCTTAAAGCCTTTTCCCCCAATGCTCTTCCCCCAATGTGAGATGCACAAGTTCCTTCATGGAGTTCCTTCAGAACCTCTAGACCATCTTCCCTGGTGATGCACTTGAGAAGAGGACGATTGAATGCCTTCTTGTAAATAAAGGGTCTCATCCCATAGTTCAAACCATTTGTCTCGGGCTTTCACATACTTTCCCTCTACAGGGTCTGAAGGCAGTCGTCCTGTCTTCTTGTACTCTATTATAGGATCCATCCAAACTGCCCCTCGGCTAAGAAACATGATTCGTTCTTGGTCAATGCTCTTTTTTGGTTTAACTTCCCAAAACACTGTTCTTGGCGCATCACCTTCAGCCGAGCTGGCCAATTTTAAGAGAGCGTCAGCTTGATGATTTTCTGACCTTAGTACTTGGTCGAGAACAAATCGTTTCAAAGGCTCAATCTCATCCTTAATCAGACGCATATATTTGCTCATTGATGCTTCTTTACATTCGAAGTCTCCATTGACTTGACTAACGACTAAGAGAGAGTCTGATCTGGCCTCAATCTCTAGAGCTCCAGCCGCCTTACATAACTTGATCCCAGCCAGAAGTGCTTCGTATTCAGCTTCGTTATTGGACGCTTGGAATTGGAACCTTAGCGCATATTCAAACTTGTCTCCTTCTGGAGATTGACAAATGATCCCTACCCCACATCCGTTGACAGTGGACGATCCATCAACCATGAGCGTCCAATGCTTCCTTCCTTCAGCTGGATCAAGTATTGGTTCTGTAGTTGGTCGAGTAAGCTCAACTATAAAATCTGCCAAAGCATGCCCCTTAATTGCTTTCCTTGGTTCAAATGATATATCGAACATGTTAAGTTCAACAGCCCATTTCAGCATCCGTCCGGCGGCTTCCATCTTTTGTAAAACTTGCTTCAAGCGTTGGTCAGTGTAGACGAGTATACTGTGAGCCAAGAAATAGGGCCTTAACTTTCTGCTGGCCATGACGAGTGCCAATCCAAACTTCTTGACCGGAGTATACCTACTTTCCGCGTCCTTGAGTACATGACTCACGAAGTATATTAGGACTTGCACGGACTCTCTTTCGGCCAGCAGAACAGCACTCACAGCCTGAGTGGACACAACCAAGTATACAAACAGTTTTCCCCCTCGACTGGACTAATCAATCTAGGGAGCTGACGAAGGTGATCTTTGACTTGCTGAAGTGCTTGCTCAGCTTATGCTGTCCACTCAAACTTGGCCTTCTTCTTGATAGTAGCGAAAAAGTGTTGGCACTTGTCGCCCGACTTAGACAAGAAACGTCCAAGGGCAGCTAAGCAACCCGTCAATCGTTGAACTTCCTTTATCTTTTACGGGGATTTCATGTCTAGGATAGCTTGGATCTTCTCAGGGTTGGCTTCTATTCCCCTCTGATCTACTAAGAAGCCTAAGAACTTCCCAGATAAAACTCCAATGACACATTTGCTGGGTTCAATTTCAGTTTGTACTTTCTGAGAGTTTCGAAAGTTTCTCTCAAATCACCAACATGACCTTCCTCTTGCCGACTCTTGACTATCATATCATCAATATATGCTTACTGTGACTGAAAGACGGTATTAATCAATCTTTGAAAGGTGGTCGGCGCATTACGGAGGCCAAAAGGCATCCTCAGCCAGCCATACAGCCCTTTCTCGGTAATGAAGGACGTTTTGTCCAGATCCTCTGACCACATGGGGATTTGATGAAAGCTTGAATATGCGTCCATGAAGCTTAACAAAGCATGGTCGACTGTGGAGTCCACCAGTCGATCCAACTTAGGCAAGGGGAAACTGTCCTTGGGACAAGCCTTGTTGAGATCAGTGTAGTCCACACACATCCTCCGGGTGCCATTAGGCTTTGGCACCATGACCACATTTGCTATCCATTCTGGATAATAAGTCTCTCTGATGACTTTTGATTCCAACAACTTCTGAACTTCCGGGTCGACCGCCTGGTTCCAGGCCGGTCCTAAATGTCTTTTCTTCTGACGAACAGGTTTTAAACTTGGATCAACATTCAGCCGGTGGACGGCTATCTCTGGATCAATTTCAGGCATTTCTTCAGCACAATAAGCAAACACGTCTTGAAATTCTTTTAGCAAGTTGATTAAAAGGCCCCTCAAACCGGGAGAGAGTGAAGACCCAATCTTCAAGGTTCTTTACGGACCGGGCTTCATCCAAACGAGACATCTTACGGGGCTTCCACCGGCTCTGGACGTTCTAGTGCCAGCCCCATGATGGCCATCACTTCTCCAGACGAGGGTGGCTCTTCCTTGACGGGCTCATACTTCCTTTTCTTGCTGGGAAGATGCTCAGATGTTTTCCTTGAGGGAGCAACCGGCGTCTGAGGACTCTCAATTGTCGTTCTCAGTGAGGCCACTTGGTCCTTTACCATCTCGGACACCTTCCTTTCGCCAGCAGCCTTCGTCTTATCTTTTCCAAATTCAGACGGGTTCCTTCCGCCAGCAATCTTCGTCTGGTCTTCATTGTCTGCTTTCCATGATGACGGCTTTAGGGTAGTTAGGTAACATTCCCTAGCCGCTTGCTGATCTCCATACAAGGAGCCAATTTGGCCACCATCGCATTCAAACTTCATAAGCATCAAGTGAGTTACTATTACAGCTTTAACATGATTCAGAGTTGGCCGTCTAAGTATGACATTATAGGCTGTCAAATCTCGGACGACCAAGAACTTGATAAACAAAGTCCGCGAGGCATCCTTCTCCCCAACCCGGACGGGCAAGGTAACTGTTCCCATAGGATGAATGATTCCTCCCCCAAACCCTATGATGGGATGGTGGACGGGGACCAAGTTCTTCTCATCAAACTTCAATCTAGACAAGCAATCTGTGCTAATGATGTCTGTCGAGCTTCCGGTGTCAATCAGAATTCTTCTTACTCTTAAGTTTGCTATCTTCATTTCTACAACCAAAGGGTCATCATGGGGAGTCCTCAGCTTCCCCCGATCTTGCTCACTAACCACCACCTTTGGGAAGGGCTCGGCCTTTATCTGATCTGTTAGTAAGACTTGGCTGAGCTCCCTGAGATTGTTTTTGTGCCCTCTATTGGTTGGTCCTCCAGCGGCAAACCCTCCTGAGATAACAAGGACGACATCCTCGTCAGTGCTTTCACTCTCCTTCTTCTTGCTCTGACGATCATCTCTCTTCTGAAACTTCTTTTCACCTTGGGGTAAGTATGAGTTCATCTTTTCTTTTCGAGCTAGATCCTCCAAAGCCCTCTTAAGGTGTTTACATTCATTGGTCTCGTGACCACAGTCCATGTGAAAGTGACAGTATTTGCTCTTGTCTCTGTTTCTATAAGGAGTCTTCATTTCAGCTGGAGCCTTCAGCTCATATTGGTCCTTTATCTCCATAAGAATGGAGTATTGGTCCTTACTGAATTCAATATGGTTGGCTGAAGGCTCAGATTCCTTTCTCTTGCTTCTCCTGGACGAAATAGTGGTGGAGGTTATGGCCCAAGTCTCAGCCTTTTTGGGGTTGCTCTTCTTTGGCTGAGCGACCTCTTCAGGCTTCTTGGACTCGGGGTGCTTTGCCTCAACACATACTTCAGTGGCGTGTTTAAACGCTTCGGCTTCCCTTAAAGCTTCGGCAAGAGTGGTGATTTTCTTCTTAACAAGATCGAACTTAAAACTTCCTGGCCTTAGTCCCCTAATAAAGGCGTCAAAGGCCACACCAGCATTGAGATCTTGAATCTAAAGGGCTTCTAGATTAAATCTTTTGACAAAACTTCTGAGGGCTTCCTTGGGTCCCTGGACGATCTTACCCAAGTGCATGCTTGTTTTTTGTTCTTGCCGATTGGAAACAAAGTGACTAGTGAATAGGTAACTGAGCTCAGTAAAATTGTTGACTGAATTAGGGGGGAGATTGTTAAACCACGTCTGAGCCACTCCTTTCAGAGTAGCCGGGAAATTCTTACACCATGTAGCATCATCCACTGCTTGGACGTACATCTGATGCTTATAAGCGGATAGGTGATCGTCTGGATCAGTAGTTCCATCAAAGGGCTCTATGGTAGGGAGTTTTACCTTTGGGAAGGGGGGCGCCTCCATGATCCTGGCCGAGAATGGGGTCGGCCAGTTGATCCGGAGGGCTCCCAGCTGTCCCTCAATGGGTATGAACTCCTTTCTGTGTTCTTTCAACACAGGGTTAGATGAAGTGTTTGCAGGGGATGGACGCCTATAAACCATGGGCTGAACCACCGTTTTTTCTTGTCTCGGACGAACAAGAGAAGGCCCCAGACTTCTTCCTTCTGTTCTGGATGGTATCCTCAAAGGAGGGTCTCTCAAGTACGGTGTAGACCATGTGGCCGACCGTTGTAATGCAGCAGCTTTCTTTGCCTCTAGGTATTCCCTGGCATCTGTTTCCATTCGGTGACCATTTGGACGAACATTATCCTGGGTCCTAACCACCAGGTTCCAGTCCATCTTCCTTCGCTGCTCGCTGCCTTCTAGCTGCTTTTCTCTGGCCGTTCTCCTAGAGTGTTCCTGACGAACAGGTCGACTTGGACCTGGACGGTTTTCTTGGGAATGTCCCCTAAGAGGAACCGGATTGTTAGCTGCCGGCTCCGGATTAATTTGGAAAAACAACATGTTGTTTTTGATCTGCTCCTGGACGACTGCTGCCATCTTAGTCTGGAAGTCATTCAAGACATTCTCTAGATGGGCAGCAGTCACTGGACGTTCAATATTCTCCTGTATAACAGGTACTTGGCTTTGTCCAGGGACATTGATGATGGACGGAAGTCTATCCCTTCCTCGAGGGGGTCTCTCGTGATCTACTGTATCTTCGACATTGATCTGAAAACTTCGATTTCTAGCCACATTGGACGATTGACAGTCAGTCATCGTTGCGTCTCCCCACAGACGGCACCAAATGTTTAGTATGCTTGTCCAGCAAGTAAGCTATGTGTTTAGCCTCCTTGTCCGGTAAGTAAACCAGTTTCCCTTAGATGTTCTTCACTTGGAGACTTGTACAACAATGTCTGAATCTGCCCTGTCCGAACCTGAGCTTCGTTCCCGAACCTGCAAAAAGGGACCCACCCTGGAGGTTTGGGTGGTGGTTCCCCCTCCGAAGCTTAAGTCAGATATCAGAAGTTGGAAGGAAAAAGTAGAGATAGAGAGAGAAAGTCAGAGAGTATTTTTACAGAGTAAGTTTACACTGTTTGCATTGAATGCCTTTCTCCTGGTTTCAGGGGTATTTATAGTGTTTGTGGTATGGCTGCTGCACTTTAAGGTTGACCTAGAATAGGAGCACCTGATTGGCTAGGCAATCAAAACATGACACTTGGCAGGATATGATTGGAGATGGATCATCAACCAATCACATGCAGCCATTACATGGGTTTTGGATCTGACTAACCTTTGGGCCAAAAGGAAGGCCTTTTCATCCCATCAGAGTAACCCAATGGTTAAATCATTTTCCTTTATTTTTTCTGAGAGGACACGTGTACGGCCCTGATGGACCCAAGTGTCTCTAAAGGAGCCGTAGATATTTTAGGCTACAACAATACTAGTACATTTGTTCAAAAGGATTATTATTATTGTCGTTGTTGTACTTATTAATTATTAATATTGATAATTATTATTAATGTCGTTGCTATGTTCAATAAAAAGAATGTTCTTTTGGCATTTTTACGTGTTTTTTTTTATATTTGTTCTAATTAACAATTTTTATCTGCGATGTTTTTTTAATGTTGTACATGTAATGAACATGACAATAGTGTATAATGTTTATTTTTTTTAACAATTTTGGCAGAATAATATAAAGTATATGTTACTAGTTTATATAAAACATGAGTAGCATGGATAACCTAATGGTGTTGGCATCACGTTCAAAAATTTTCCCTACAAGGGATTTCAACTTATCTTTAAAAACAAATTTTATATAGAACATGACAACGATATAAGAAGAATAGTTAACAATTTTGATTAAGATCATATGATTATATATATTTATAGGTTTATTTATAATAAAAAGAACCATTTATTGATATAACAAAGAACATGTTGTTAGTTAAATCCAAACATGTCATCAATATAAAAATAACATCTATCTTTTATTTTTAAAATGTGTTCTTTAAATAGATTTTGTATCTCTTTCAATATATATTCTTTTTTTTATTATCATTATATGTTCTTTTCATTACTACCTAAATTCTTACTATAAACCTTAGCCATGAACAGTATATTCTCTTTACCATGAAAAATATATTTTTTTACCTAAAATATGTGTTCTTTTTACTTTAATTGTATGTTCACATACTAATGTGTTCTTTTTCAAAAAAAAAAACTAATAATAATAATATTATTATTATTATTATTATTATTAATATTATTATTATTATTATTATTATTATTATTATTATTATTATTCAGAATTTAGGTAGTAATGAAAAGAACATATAATGATAATAATAATAATAATAATTATTATTATTATTATTATTATTATTATTATTATTATTATTATTATTTGTACATAGTAATAAAATGATAGTAATAGTAATACTAGTAATGAAATACAAAGTAATAATAATATTAGTAATAATATGTTATATAAAAGATAAGTTCATATCAGATCAGATAATTTCATATTAGATCAGATAATTTCAGATTAGATCTGATCAGATCAGAAAAAATAAATTCAGATCAGATCAAATCAAATAAGTTCAGATCAGTAAAAATAAAGTGAACTAAACATAGCCTAAGGCTAACATCTATGAGTCAACGAGTTTTATCAATGAAAAGAACTATACGCTCCTCCATAAATAATTTTGATATTATAGAGTATGATTTGAAGGGTTGGGACTTTTGTTCCTCTTTTTACTTCCCATGTATGTATTGTTGTTGTGGTTCACTGGTTCTATTTACATTAGTTGTTTCACTTAAAATTAGCTATCACCATTTTAGTACTGGCTTCATTTTGTTAGTTTACCTGATGTGATTTTAGCCTATCATGGCTGCTATGCCGTTGTTGTCTTTTAGCAGTCCATATACAAACCAGACCCACTTTTGTCAGGAAACCTGTTATTTGGTATTGTCCCCTGGTGGTTGTCGAATTTGTTCTTGAGTATCATAGAAAAAGACGCTAAAGAAAAAACTCAACGAAAAACTAGAAGAGGAATTGGAAGAAAAAGCAATGACACATGCAATTTAAGTTTTTTGTATGCTAGAAATGTTTAAGCTGATTTTTGCCTTAGCGACACGGATCAATACTGGGACGTCAACAACCAAATTATAACGATTTGAGGAATAAAAATGCAACGGGAATCAAAGGGGAATGACACAAGGAAATGGTGACGCGGAAAAACCCCAACGAAGATGGGTAAAAACCGCGGGTGGAGATGAGTCCACCAATCTACTATATGCAACTGACGCTCAGGATGAACGACAGTCAATACACCCTAGGATGACAGTTCTAAGTACAAAAGTAGTAAATGTAAATAACAATGTTGCGGAAATGTAAAGTAAGTTCATGTGAACACTAGTTTACTTATGAATGCTCTGTGCGTAGGAATGATGTAGAAACTTGAACCCTTTTCCCTCTGATCTTGCGAGTCTTATATACTCTTCAATGCTCAGCACAATCCCATGATTCTCGGAGGTAGTTAGCTATAATCTCGACGTGATTCTCCTATTCCTTTGCCACGATGCTTGACCATTCTCTTAAACATTTGAACTTATTGATGAAACAGTGACCAAGTCTCATATCCTTTGGCCTCTGACTCATATCCTTTGACATTTTTTCAACATTGCAGGAGATTCTGAGTCCTGATTCTAACTGGGATAATTTATTTGAACCTTATGGTAATGCATACCGGAAGTCATATTCCCGATTTCTCAAAATTTACCTCGTAGCTTGTGCGATAGATGACCTGGGAGACTGGGTTAGATGGGTGAAGTCACGTTTTCCCTCTCTCATTTTGAAGGTAAGTGAAACTTTCTATAAATTGTTAATGCCTCATGCCATTGATGTTTATGAGCATTTGGAGTAATTTCCAGTGCAGCTGTGAATGGTAAATGGGCCCTTTTGTTTTTTTTCTTCAAGCACTATGACTTTGTGAGTCAATTATTTAGCCTACATAAAGTTTTTGAAATATTTTTTTAACACCAATACTTAGACTCATTAACCTAAATTTAATTTGTTCCTGATTTCTGTGGCTGTCATTTTAAATGGGTTCAATGTTTGTTGATTATAAGAAGTTCGAATAGCTATTGCGCTGTTTGAGATTAAGGTAGGAGTGCCACACTTTTCAACTGTGTGCTGTGAGTAGAAAATCTTATGAGGGTATATGGAGGGGATTATGTCTTCCCCTTGTCTATAACATGTACTATGTCCCTTAGAAAAATGTGACTTTTATTTTAATCATGTTTGTCTCTTTCCTTCGATTTTGCTGAGTTATTACTTGACCATTATAGAAGAGAACATATTGTTGGAAGGCACAGTAGCATGCAAGCACATTATTGTGTATATCGTAATCGCAGTTTTATTATTTATCTTTGCATGACTAGACCTATTAATTTTTCTATCAATTTCGTTGCCAAAGTTCTCCTGGATTAACCTAGATATTATCCAAGACAACTTCAGACTTGATACAACAAAAGTTGTTAATGATAGAAACCTATCTATGTTCTTGAAGAACTGCAATTGTTCGAATACGATTATAGATGTCTGCCTTTTATCATTCATGTACCCATGTCTCCTATGTTAATGTGTGTCTGCATGTGTTATAGTCGTTAACTTCTTCTCCAGTACCTTTTTGTTGCTTGTGGGTAAAGTTGCAAGCCTACCTTCCTCTAGTCTTCTTAGAAGTAGCTTTCACCTGTACGCCTAGTCTAGTAACATAAAGGGCTACAACAAACATGCTTTCCCTCTCCCTGATGCCTGTGGTTGTAAGAGAAGATTCTCATGTTGGTTTTCTTGCAGTTAGAGGAGATCCGGGTTTCTTGTGACCCCAACCCTACAGAATATGTTGACACTGAAAATGTAGACTCAGAGCCGAGTGTAGTCTTCTATTGGGGCCTCAATCTGGGTCGATCTATAAATTTTGAAGTAACTTCACTTGAGAAGGAGTTCAGGAACAATCTCAGCAACGGTTATAAAGGAGTGCCAGGGAAGATGGAACTGAGTGTTGTGCCAGCTGCAGAGCTACCTACCATTGCACAGTTTCCTACCAGAATAAACACTTGGAGAATACCTGATTATGATCAGCGAAGAGTGCTTGTGTACTCGAGACACCTGCCAAACTATTTTGCTGATTATGCTGCCACTAGTGGATATCATGCTAGCTCCTAGGATTTAGGCTAAGTACTAATTTGCTTTCTTGAAGCTGATATAATTAAAAATGAACAATCATGGGAAGAAAAGAAATAGAGTTGAACGAAAAGGAGCTGAGCTAGATGAGCTAACTAAATTGAAATAAGCTAAACTAAACTAAAGTGAGCTGAAATAAACTGAACTAAAATAAGGCTCAAAAGAACAAAGCTTAAGTGTGGTGTTTGAGGGCAAAATCCCATTATCAAGTTCCCTACTCTCAAGCACTTTACTTACAAGTGCTAGACCAAGGTTGTGTTAGTTAAGGTTTATTTATTTTCCTCTTATTAAGGTAAATTTTAATCTATTTTTGTTATTCCTCTCTCTCTGGTAAGGAGTATGATTACCCTACATGAGTAGTCCTTTGTTTTCTTCTTCTCTAGGGTATGTTTTGTGCATCATATTTTCAGTCCTTATAAAAAAAATCAAATAAGGTCTAATAAGTTCATATAAATACAGTTCAATAAAAATAAAATTTAACATTCTCACAAAATAAGGTATAATAAGTTCAGATAAGATCTATTAAGTTCAGATAAGTTCAGTTAAGTTCAGACAAACAAAAATAAGTTAAATGGAACACGCTCTTAGGCCCCATTTTTTCAAACTGCAATTAAGCGACCGAACCGAAATCAACCGAGGCGAGAAACCGAATTGCAGATAAGCGACCGAACCAAAATTAACCAACCGAACTAAAATTAAGCGACCGATAATTGAACCCAGATGGACCGGGGCCTTAGTCTTTGTATCTTATCCAATGAGCAGGAATTCATGAGTGTAATTATGTTGAAAAAAGGGAGTCCAGTCCAACTACAACTTGGAAAAGAAACCATGTCATTTGGCAAGTAGAGGAAGTCTTAAAGAAAGAACAAGATCAAATATTTTCTATAAGAACCTCGCAATGTATGGGAAGTTGGGTAACCATCCCCACATAAATTTTTAAAATCGTTAACGTCAATCGCATAGCAGCAGATATTAATGTACTATACTTGTTTTTCCCTCTACAGTATACTCGCACCACGCAAAAATATCTCCATGTAACCCTTTACATTTCAAAGACAATTACTAATCTCTTATGCACAAATGAAAGCAACCAATGCGACTATTGACTAAGGTTGCAAAAGCACCTCTCTAGTTGTACCTTTTGGCTCGCGCTGAAACTGTGTACAGACTAGAAAGTCCAGCATAGGTCAGATATACACTTGTTTCTTTTCTTCCTCTGATTTTTTTTTTCTTTTTGTTTTTTGTTTCTTTTTTTTAGTATATCAGCTTCAAGAAAGCAAATTAGTACTTGTCCTAAACCCTACAAGCTAGCATGATCTCCCCCAGTGGCAGCATAACCAACAAAATAGCTTGGCAGGTGCCTCGAGTACACAAGCACTCTTCGCTGATCATAATCAGGTATTCTCCAAGTGTTTATTCTGGTAGGAAACTGTGCAATGGTAGGCAGCTCTGCAGCTGGCACAACACTCAGTTCCATCTTCCCTGGCACTCCTTTATAACCGTTGCTGAGATTGTTCCTGAACTCCTTCTCAAGTGAAGTTACTTCAAAATTTATAGATCGACCCAGATTGAGGCCCCAATAGAAGACTACACTCGGCTCTGAGTTTACATTTTCAGTGTCAACATATTCTGTAGGGTTGGGGTCACAAGAAATCCGGATCTCCTCCAACTGCAAGAAAACCAACATGAGAATCTTCTCTTACAACTACAGGCATCAGGGAGAGGGAAAGCATGTTTGTTGTAGCCCTTTATGTTACTAGACTAGGCGTACAGGTGAAAGCTACTTCTAAGAAGACTAGAGGAAGGTAGGCTTGCAGCTTTACCCACAAGCAACAAAAAGGTGCTGGAGAAGAAGTTAACGACTATAACACATGCAGACACACATTAACATAGGAGACATGGGTACATGAATGCTAAAGGGCAGACATCTATAATCGTATTCGAACAATTGCAGTTCTTCAAGGACATAGATAGGTTTCTATCATTAACAACTTTTGTTGTATCAAGTCTGAAGTTGTCTTGGACAATATCTAGGTTAATCCAGGAGAACTTTGGCAACGAAATTGATAGAAAAATTAATAGGTCTAGTCATGCAAAGATAAATAATAAAACTGCGATTACGATATACACAATAATGTGCTTGCATGCTACTGTGCCTTCCAACAGTATGTTCTCTTCCGTAATGGTCAAGTAATAACTCAGCAAAATCGAAGGAAAGAGACAAACAGGACTAAAATAAAAGTCACATTTTTCTAAGGGACATAGTACATGTTATAGACAAGGGGAACACATAATCCCCTCCATATACCCTCATAAGATTTTCTACTCACAGCACACAGTTGAAAAGTGTGGCACTCCTACCTTAATCTCAAACAGCGCAATAGCTATTCGGACTTCTTATAATCAACAAACATTGAACCCATTTAAAATGACAGCCACAGAAATCAGGAACAAATTAAATTTAGGTTAATGAGTCTAAGTATTGGTGTTAAAAAAATATTTCAAAAACTTTATATAGGCTAAATAATTGACTCACAAAGTCATAGTGCTTGAAGAAAAACACAAACGGGCCCATTTACCATTCACAGCTGCACAGGAAATTACTCCAAATGCTCATAAACATCAATGGCATGAGGCATCAACAATTTATAGAAAGTTTCACTTACCTTCAAAATGAGAGAGGGAAAACGTGACTTCACCCATCCAACCCAGTCTCCCAGTTCATCTATCGCACAAGCTACGAGGTAAATTTTGAGAAATCGGGAATATGACTTCCGGTATGCATTACCATAAGGTTCAAATAAATTATCCCAGTTAGAATCAGGACTCAGAATCTCCTGCAATGTTGAAAAAATGTCAAAGGATATGAGTCACTGAAAGACATAAACTACACAAACAAAGGTCAAATCACAATAAAACATCAACAACTACATTATTCACTGAAAGACATAAACTTCAATACCATTATCACCATTATTACCACTTACCAAATGGCCGTAAAACTCAAAGAATAGTGTCTTTTGTAGCGCTTTTATGGACAATGGAGGTAGTAAAACAATAAGTCACATATATCGATCAAGCATCAAGCCACTAAGCTTCACAAAACCTACTGACCTTGACAATGTTCTGCCCTCGGAGAAATTCTGCCCTGATTCGGTTGAATGTGCTCCGTGTGATGTTGGACTGGCAGTATTGATATGGGCTGCAAGGCAGTCCGATGGGCATCAAAGATCTTCTCTCAGGCACATCTTCCACAATCTGCATCATACCATCTTGCAAGAGAACAGGTGTAGGCCAAGGCCAACTGGCAAATGTGTTAAAGAAACTCATCACCAGGGCACTTAGGTAAGCATCTGGACTCCTCTGACAAACAAAAGCTGATAGTACAGCTAAATGTATTCCTCCAAGGAATCCAAACAACTGAACACAAACACAGATTGTTAGATATCTGGTGAGGTAGAGGGTACCTCGAGATGGGAATACCCTAGTGACAAGAATATAAACAGTGAACGAAAGATGCAACTTAGAAGAAAACATATAGTGAAGAAAGTTCTTAAATTCCAAACTTTTTATTGTCTTTGCTTGCATACTTCCACACCCTTTGGCTTTTTTTCCAGCATACAAAAAACTTAAATTGCATGTCTCATCGCTTCCTCTTCCAATCCCTTTTCTAGTTTTTCTTCTAGATTTTCTTTTAGTTTTTTCTTTAGCGTCTTTTGCTATGATACTCAAGAACAAATTCAATTCAACCACCAGTGGGACAGCACCACATAACTGGTTTCCTCATTCCTGACAAAGTGGAATCTGGTTTGTATATGGACTGCTAAAAGACAACAAAGGCATAGCAGCCATGATAGGCTAAAATCACATCAGGTAAACTAACAAAATGAAGCCAGTACTAAAATGGTAATAGCTAATTTTAAATGTAACAACTAATGTAAATAGAACCACAAGAACAATACATACATGTGAAGAGAAAAAGGAACAAAAGTCCCAACCCTTCAAACCATACTCTATAATATCAAAATTGGATATGGAGGAGCGTATAGTTTTATTCATTGATAAAGCTTGTTGACTCATAGATGTAAGCCTGTTAGTCACATAAATGCTTTCTTCACCACACATTCAGAGGCCATAAAATGAACTATGTCACTCGGACTCTCCACTTCACCTCAAGTACCATGTTTGATCCTCGACACTTCCAAGTTCCAACATGGGTATTGAACACTTCAATGCATCATTTTGGTGAAAATCATGGTAAACTTTCATATAATAGCCGAATCGAAGACTTTGACACATACTCATGCCCGGTCGAGTCCGAGTAATATAGGATATGAGTATTGTAAATTCTGCATATCATTCTCAAAATAGAGTTGAAAAAGGTAAATTTGCCAAATTTGGTGTCATCTTTGTCTTATTATTATCCTTCCCTTCAATGTCACTGGTTGATTATTTAAATTATAGGGGGTGTTTGATTTGAGGTCTCTAAGAAATGGGAAGAAATTATCCCGCTCCCTTTCGTTTGTTGTTGTTTGGTTCACATTGTTGGGGTTCCTTTCTGCACTTTGGTGAATAGAATTACTCCAAATGTCTTCTTCCTATCTTTCCCTATTCCCTAACCACCCACCCCCAAGACTTAGATTTCCCTTATCTCAGTTTTGGCTCACACAATGTTGTAATCATTCACCACCATACCTAAGCCCCGCCAAGAATGCCACCCCCAAGTTTCAAGCAATGTCGCATAATTTGCGGCTTGCTCCGGAACGGGTTCAGGCATGGAATTCGGCTTTTAATGTATTGCTTTCAAGGTACAGGCCCTCTTCCCCTGTGAATTGAGAATTCTATTCCAAATCGCCCGTTCCAATTCAAAATCCTCAAGAAACTTGGGTAAATCCTGTGACATTGGTTTCAAGACAAACCGACCAACCCCCCCCCTCAAATTTATCCCCATCACCTAACGCCCCCTGCAAGCAACCACCACTAGCATCGGCGCCCTCAATCACCAACATCCAGCCACCACCATCACTATCACCCTCGCCCATCACCACCATGACCACAACGCAAAGTGACGACCGCGACTGGTGTTAGTATCCTTTACTAACATGACAAGGCCTATATTATTAAGAAAAAATTACTTAAAACCTTTCGTATAAGTCTATTCCTTGTGTCAATTATGGATGGCTGTATAGCCTTGCGCAGTGAAAAAAATTTCTCAAGTTTTGCTCCTTTGCACAGACATAAATTTGGCCTTCGGAAAGAAAAAATGCATAATGCTTGCACCTTTTGATGCAGGATCATGGCCTTAGTTATGTGAACATATCATATCACACTTGATACTCATCAATCTCAGAAATGTATGCTAATAACCAGCAGAAACAGATACATACATATCATGAAATTGAAAAACGTCATGTACTACATAAAATTTGAAGGCAAAAAGTCCATCTCTAGTTGAGAAAGTTCGAACAAAGATGACTTACATTACCATAAACACCACGACGTTTGGCCCAAAACTTGATGCATCGCAGCAATGACTGAAAATTCTGCAACATATGTACAACATAAATGAGAAACCCATAATAAAAATGCTAAGTCACACATCGAAGGTGATTGATCTGGTCTAAAGAAATAGCAATAGAGAGATTCCACATAATATTGTTATATAAAATGACAATTGATATCTTTCATCAATTCTTTTTTTTGACGGGGATATCATTCATCAACTTGGTTAGCTACTAATGCTAAGAAAATCTGTGATAGCAGCAATGACAGACTCATCAATCAATCAACAACACACTTGTAAATTATTCTCTTTACCTTTCTTCCACAGCTCTGGTGACTTTTAAATAAGGTCCACTAATTGATCTGATAAAATCAGACACTTCACTGAGTTAGCTACGCGAATATCTCCAGCATTCCATTCTTCTAGGAAACATTGCAAAGAAGTTGCAGAATCATTAAAGGTTTTCTTACAAGTTCAGGCACTAGCCCCCCTCCCATAGCTATAGCTACTAAAGTCTAACTTCATCCAAGTCGATCCTTCTCCCACTTGTGCAAGGTACAAGCCAAGTTTCAAATATTTCAAAAATGCATCTTACTTAAGTAGCAAATGATGGATGTTATCTATGAAGGACAAGAATATAATCATTATAATCGACGTTTAAAATTTTTGATGAGATTGCAACTAAGAGTAAGCGCAAACCTAGTAATGGTACTTTTGCACCCGTAGAGTACTTTTTCCCCAAACGGCCAAGCCTCATACAGTCAGTTCCCATGTGCTAAGCCAAGTTAACAGGCGTATTCGATAAAGCGAAATTCAAACTCATGAGTCTCAAACAATAAACAATTTTGGTCTGAGCAAATGTTACAGCCAATTAACCAGCACACTTACTGATACTAGAAGCCATGTGTCACAAAACTGTTCATGATTTATTCTGTTCCTTTTACTCTCTTTTTTTTTACTTTGGAGGTTTTGACACCATCTTGTACGTACTATTTTGTTAATCCCCTCAATAAAAAAAGTACTATCTTGTTACTTTTCCTCTTCCTTCAGAATCTTTGTGTGCATTCATTTCTATTATAAACTACTTTTACTTTCCACCTTAATATATATTCAGTCATGTACTACCTCCGTTTCAAATTAATCTACACACTTCACTTTGGGGGAGAACCAAGGAGAAAGTGCAAAAGTATGAGAGATAAACTAAAAAGGTGGAGAGAGAAACTAAAAAGTGAGAGAGAGAAACTAAAAAGTGGGTTAAAATATTAAAAAGTGGATGAAATGGGTGGAAAAAGAAGAGAAAGTAGATGTGACATGTTACTAAAAATAGAAAAAGAAACAGTGTGTAGATTAAAAAGAAACAGACCAAAAAAAGAAAATGTATAGATTAAAAAGAAACGGAAGTAGTATTTATTAGCAACCCTCCAATTCTCGATAGCCATTTAACTCATTCACGGAGGAACTAAGTAAGTAAATCCCAAAGAGAAAAAGAAAGTTCAAAGTAATCCTTGGAATCTTGTATATATGTTGTCTTTTCAAATGGAACCCCGTTAACTATATTTATTTTTCCTAAACTAACTTTAAAGGGTAAAAAGAAGAAGGCCATAATTTGTTATCTTCAACAAGTGGATTCTTTTGCAAATGTTTTTTTGAAGACTAATTATCTAATAATAAAGACTATTATTAGGATTGCAATTTGCAACAGATTTTTTCCTTCCATTAGAATTTTCTCGCATTTCCCCTTCATCATTTTTGCTCTATATTGAATTGTTCCATTTCATTTATAAATTAGTAATTGTCACATAGAGTTTGTTCAAAATTAAGCATCTGATTCAGCATTATACCCTCCCCCCAAGATTCAATTTTTTTTTTGCTGCATTGTCCCTGTGTTACTACTGACATGCAAATTTTGGATTCAGAACCATTCCTTGCCAGTAGCTTAGTGCTACTGTGCTAGATCAATTAAACTGGGAAACAGGGCAGGTGAATAGAAATGGCTTGTTGTGCAAGTCTCTGAGAAAGTCTTACACTGACCCCCAATGATTGTGAAGAATGAAATACTCTAGAAAAATCTAGACCCAAAAGGCTGGAATATAACAATAAAATTGAAAATGACACCACAATATCGCACTATATTAGGTAAGTACCGTTTTATGGGGGACATCCTAATCTAGTAACTCAGCAAATATGACAATAATTTTCAGGAGAGTATAATATACCAACAAACAGTGGTTGATCAAAGTGATCCTCATATAGCTCCTTTGCAGGATACCAGATGTTACCAATTAGTCCAACTAGTAATGATAGATCAGACACCAAGAGCAGTCCTATCCTTTGTTTGAGGGTGAAACTGGGAGAAAGAAGGTTAATGCAAAGAAGTAAAAACATATTGGACAAGGTTCACCATGATACAGCCCACTAATCAACCCATTAGAATATACTGATTAACACATAAAAAGCTCTCATAAATTTGAAAATGGAAGTCATATAGAAAGCAGTAAAGAGAACTTCACAAGGAAGAAGCTGGTTAAAACTAGACTCAATTAGGGGTTTACTAAATACCGTCGGTATTTTTATACGTTTTATTTTTTTTTTACCTTAAATATAAAAATGTAAGAATATTTTAGCAGGAGCTGAAGTAATTTCATGGTTGAACCGACAATTTTTTTCTGGTTTCACCATGGTGGAAACGAAAATTTGGTTCGGTTCCACCATGGAGGAATCGGGAAAAAATCGGTTCTACCATGGTGGAAACGAGAAATTGGTTCGGTTCCACCATGGATGAATCAAAAAATTCGGTTCTACCATGGTGGAACCAAAAGAAAAATTCAGTTCCATGAACAATAACATTTTTTTTAATTTCAGAGCTGGGGCCTGGAGAGGAGGAAGGGAGAAAGAGGAAGAAGAAGGGGGTGGGGGCTGCGTCGGGGCCTCGGGGGGGGGGGCTGCCGGGGCAAGCGCAGGGTTGGGGTGTTGCGGGGGGAGGAGAGAGAAAATGGGATCTGGGAGAAGCGAGTGGAGGGGGCGAATGGGGTGAAGGCGGGTGCAGGTGCGACAGGCTGCGCGGGGGGCTGCGTCAGGAGGTGGTCTGCGCAGGAGGGAGGGGCTGCCGGGGAACGTGCAGGGTTGGGGTATTGCGGGGGGAGGAGAGAGAAAATAATGATCTGGGAGAATGCGAGTGGAGGAGGACGAAGGGGTGAATGCGAGTGGAGGTGCGACGCCAGTGGGAGCTGGGGTGGAGCGGCAGGGGTGGGGGGGCTGGGGGGCCTGCGGGGTGGGCTGGGTAGGGGGGCTGGGTGGGGGGCTGCTGTGGGGGTGGGAATGGGGTGGGCTGTGGGGGTGGGAATGGAGTAGGGCTGCAAGGGTGGGGGTGCAGGGGTGGGAATGGGGTGGGAATGGGATGGGAGGTGGGGTGGGGGGCTGGCAGGAGGGGTTGGGGTGGCTTGCAGGATGGTGGTAGTGATGGGTAGGTGGTGGTGGTTAGGGAGGAAGAAGAAGTAGAGGAGGGAGAAAAAAGAAAAAAATTCCGTATGACGATATATGGTAAATACGGACGGTAAATAACATAACAGCTGAATTAATTGGTGTATGCAATGAAGTTATCTCAAAGGACAATGAACAAATGAGAGACCTATCAATTCCTTTTTCTGGCCCACTGGTAAACATATACTCTACAGGTTACATTTTTTTTTTTGACAGATACTCTACAGGTTACATGGCTTCCCTAATAAAATTGTAGACCACTTGACCTCTTTATATTGGCAATATTGGCCATTACAGGATGCAATTGCTAATGGAATGACGGGAGGAGAAATGAGATACAACCTCAACGCTACACTGTATTAGCCTAGGGAAGGTTAAAAAATTCAATGGTGACATAGTTCACCTGAAAACATCGTTTTTCTTGCTAATTCAACCTCAATGCCCTAGGTACATTATGCCTAAGTCACAGATATATTACTGATGAAAACATTAAACCACAGTTCTTGTACTAAGTCACAGATAAATAGCTGATCGAAAATCAAGTTCCACCGGAACTAGTCATGTACATAAGATATCGGATGAATAGAAGAGCTCAACTTTCAAAACAAAGGGGCTAATAATGGCATCAACAATATAAATACAACCAAAAAGGACATCACATTAAACTTAAGATGTCAAAAGCAACAACCGAAAGTTGCAAAATGTACTAATTTCAAAATACAATAAAACTTAGCCATAAAGCACAATATTAGCCATAGCCATAAAGCACCATTTCCTGCGAGACAATAACTAAAAACAAAAAGGTTGTAGCTTGACTTGGCAAAACAAAGCCCTCTAGTAGCAAGACACAGATAGATTTACTATTTGCAAAAGTGTACACCTTGTTGAATTAGACCACATTTATCGTTTGCAATATGGTTTATCTAAAAGCTTTACGACTAAATTTTTTTTGTGAAAATGCAAAACCTTTGGTTTAGAAAGATATTACTCGAGCAAATCATTATAGGAATATAGATTAGTATGATTCCCTATTCTGCCATATGATGGAATTTCTAGAAATTTACTAAGTTGTTTATCTTATACAGCATATTCTAGAAAAAGCCGCACGCACCTATTTGTTAGGTATAAGGGCCTTCACTCTTCACACACACATACACGCGCGCACACACACACACACACACGTGCGCGCGTACATGCATGCGCAGGCACACGCACATGCGCACACATGCACGCACACACCATTTCCACAATATCACAAATAATGGCTATAAGAACAAAAGATTTGTCCAATCTTCTAAAACATATTACCTCCACATTTGGAACAAGTTGAAGGATGCGCTGGTTAACACGTACGCCAGATAAGCTTTTCCAACTAGTTTCATCGATACTGGTCAGAAATATTGGGTTCAGCAAGTCCACATTCTGCATTTATAGTATGCAGCAAATCAAAAAATGGAAATCGACAAATAAATTATTATATTTAGATGTGTTCTCTAGTACAACTAAGAACTAAGGGAGAAAAGGGAAAATACTTAACATGTGGTTACCAAAGTCCAAAACAGACTAAACCATGAAACAAAAACAAGCAAAACAAAATTTAACAGTCATTCATCCTTACGCAATATCTAGATATTGATAAGACTTAGTTTCATCTTTAAACAAGGAGAGCTTACTTCAGGAACAGACATGACTTGAAGTTGAGCATATGGAAAATCAACAGCAACCCCTTCGAACTTAAATCGCATTAGCGGAACCTTAGCATCCTTAACACAATGAATTTCAGACACTTCAGGTCTGCCTTTTAGAATATTGTATAGAACAATAAAGAAATCCTCCTGCAATGACAATGACTAAAATGAGACATCCATAGATAAGCTATACATAAATTTAAATAGTACAGGCAGAAAAAGGAACTTACTGCCATAGTAGCAAACCAGGGTCCAACACATAAAGCATCGATGTCTGACTCTGAACAATGAACCTGGGTATGGGATAGATATAGAATTACAACTAAAAAAATTGTATCATACTCACTCGTTAAATCTTTTTAGAAGATAACTTGAACATTCAATCAGCCACCCTTAAAAACAGAACATATTTTAAGCATTGATTCTAAAATTTGAGTGTCAGCAACCATAAATTGCTTTATTACAAGCACATTCAACTTCAGATGCACAATGGAGATTATCAACTTCACAAGTTTCGGTATCATATCATTTCACTTACTTGCACAAAATTACATACATCCTCGGTTAGATTTTACTTGGAACACTTGCCATTTTTAGACGCTTCAAAATACATGCAACATTAACTTATTTGGCTTTTCAATCTCCTCTTCTCTCTTCTCTCTTCTCTTTACATGGCCATCTAATTCATCTGTCTCTTTCTCTTTCTCTTTCGTATTACATGGGCTTTTTTAAAAAAGTGTGCATCTTCCCCCCCCATGTTACAAGTAAAAGAGAATGGATTGAGAAAATAGTTTCAGAAGTACCATCACTCAAACACTTTATTAGACCTCAAGTACCCATGTTGTATACTTTGACCATCTAACACTAATATTGATGGCTTACAATTCATTTGGAACCAAAAACAAGCGAAACTTTCAAACAATGGATGAATCCTTAACGCATACCAATGCCCGACAACAGTTCCCCTAGTCCAAAAAAATTAGTTTCTGAACAGTCAAAGCTTCCTGCATAGGCAACTTCACATGTATATAAAACCAACTTTCATATAGCTTATCACTTCTCAGGCGCCAAGGATTTATTAGATCCATTAGACATGAAATGCAATCTGATAATAGTATACTAGTAAAACAACACTTCGATACAGATAAACCCAAAAAATCTTAACATATTATCTGTGGAAAATGACTTCACATGTGTAGAATTAAGATGAAACATGAGACCATGCACATAGTACAAGGGAGAAACATAATTCTCACCCCAAGGCCATAGGATCCATAAGTTAATATAGTCGCTGATGCATCTCGAATCACATTTTCGGGAAGTTTCCTCTGCCAAGCAATTTTTGTGATCCATTTCTGTACGATCTACAACATAGCAATAATCACCATGATCCAATTAAAAAGAAAGTCCAAACACATGTATGTAGTTAGAATAAGATGCATATGAGCAACATAGCAGAATATGAATGTCGTCAACAGCTATGCTGACTGAAGCACTACTCTTAGAAGCATGAGGATACAACTAATTGATGCCAATGCCCAATATACTAGTAGCTACTCAAGAAGGCAATGAATGCTAACAAAAAGATCATCCGGAGGCCTTGATTATTGCCATGCAATTGAACAGTATAATATTGTATAACAACCAATTCGAAAATATTGAATTCAAAATCCTACTTTGATGGAGTGGCGGAAGATTTAACGAAAATTATACCAAAGATCAGGCCTTATTAAACCTAATTTGGCAAAATTGGCTTAAAGACACACTAAAAAACTATCTCTTGAAAGAGCTTCCCACTGCAAACCAACATTTCAATTCTTTGATGCTGATAAAAATTTTACACACATAAACACAATGAGATGCTATTTCCTTTATTTAAAACTTAAAATAACAAATAAAAAAAGACTATGTATTTCCTTGAATACATCCAAAAATCCTAAGTGATGTTTCCTTCAACAACAGCCTGGAAAAGCAAAGCAGTGAAAGCACATATAGACTGGTTCCAAATTTTACTTTTGCAATTTATATTTAACACATCAATAACTAAAAATATATTAAAAAACTAAAAATAAAAGAAAAAGAAAAATCTTGAAGAAACAAAGAATACCTTCTTGAGCTTCTGAATGACTAATTCCCTTTTGAGTTCTTCTTCAGGAGATGGCAACAGCCCGGCTTCAGCCATGAACTAACAACAAAAACATCAAACCATTATTTTCTATAAGAAAATTAAAAAGAAAAAACTCAAAAAAAAAAGTATAAAATCAAAATACCTGCATTAATGAAAAAGAGCGATGAACATCCATGCGAACAAGGAAAGAAGGATTAGATAGAAAGAAAGTAGGACGTGAAAGAAAGCCAAAGTCTTGAGGATTTACTACTACTCTTCTTCTTCTTTGATTATATGCATTTGCCATACACTAATTAATATCAAACTGCAATTTCCGCAATTTAAACACACACACAAATTTGAGGATTCTGAACTAAATCTAGGTTTTCAGAGGAAAAAAAAGATGGAATTCTTGATTTTAAGAAAGCGGAGATTGAAATAAGAATGTAATTTAGTTAATCAAAAAAGAAATTTGACGAAGAATTTGGAGAGAGAAGAGGGGGAAATTGTGGGTTTGAGTTGGAAAAAGGTTGACTGAATTAGAGATTAGGGAATTTGAAGTTGAAAGAGTAAATGTAAATGTAATTGATTTGAAGGGAGAATTGAGAGGGTGTGTGAAGTGGAGTTGTGAAGGTTTTAATAATGTTTAACAGGAGCAAGGAGGAGCAAAGGTTGGAGTTGTATTTTGGGTAGGGGTGTAAGCGGATCCAGAAATGTAGTCAAACGTCCACCGGTAATTTAAATTTTTGACCGACTTTGACAGAATTTCTAAATATTTCCACCAATTTCTTTCTGTTTGATTTTTAGTTTTAAATAAAAGTATTTATATATATAAAATATATTTAATTTTTATATTTATATATATTATGTATATAATTTAATATATATTTATGTATAGTAAAAATAAGAAATATATTTTATATTGATGGAATGAGATAGAAAAATTTCAAATTAATTTATGAAAGCGTTGGATAAAACTATAAAACTGGGGAGGAAAAAAATAATATAATAATAATTTGGAAATTGGGATTGAATCAATAAAAAATTTAACAGAATTAGGATAAAAATATTGATGAAAAGATTTACAATTCATCGCAAAAACTTTTGGATTTGAAGTTGGTGAAATATCAATCCACCCACTCCTAATTTTGGGTCATTTCACGTTTTCATGACAATGGTGAGCCAAGTCCTGAGTCCTGAGTCCTGACTCCTGAGTCCTGAGTCCTGAGTTGTGGAGGTAGAATTTTAAAATATCTTAGATGGAGTTTGTATATTGGGGAATAGTAGATTTGGTTGTAGCTTGTAGCGGTGTAATCCAATTAGAAGTCTTTTAGAATTGAACTACTACTACATAATTCAGCCCAAACTCTAAAAAAGAAAGGAATCCTAATATGATGGGGTAAATGCCATTTACTAAAGAGTTTTTTTGTTAGAAACAATCTTTTATAGTTACTTTTTTGCAAAAAACAACCTTTTAATTTTTTTTTTGCAACTTACAACCTTAAACGAATTTTTTTTGCAACTTACAACCTTAAACGAAATTTTTTTTGCGAGATGAAACCTTTTCCATTTTTCCATCATTGACCGTTAAGTTTCTGCCTTTGACCATGAGTTGTGTGAACTTAAGTGAACTTAAATTCCCAATTTCCGTCGGAATATTCCCTTCAAGTTCATTACCAGAAACAGCAAGATACTCAAGTTTCCTCCATTGTCCATACTCCGGCGGAATCTCGCCGGAAAAGTAGTTACCACCCAAATGAAGATGCCGGAGCTCCGACATGTTGACGACGGAAAAAGGGAGTGGGCCAGTGAGATTGTTGTTGTAAACGTCGAGGATTTTGAGGTTGTTTAGAGGAGATAGAGAGGAAGGAAAAGTGGAGTTGAAGATGTTGTTGGAGAGATTAAGGTGATTAAGATTTGAGAGGAGAGAGAGAGAAGATGGGAATGGGCCAAAGAATGAGTTGCCTGCAACACTAAGGTTTTGAAGGTTGGTGAGGAAACCTATGTCAGGTGAGAGAATTCCGGTGAGATTTAAGGCGGAAATGTTGAGTGAAATTACAGTTTTTTTTTTTGAAAGAGAAATTTCATTAATTGAAGGCCAAACGGCATCTACAATAGGTATTAAAGAAAAACAAGATACAATTAAACAAGACTAAATCAAATTCGTCTTCGAAGAAACTACAATGAACCGGATCGAGCAATACAATGGCACCCCTTGTATTCTTGAATCAAGCAGTATTGATGAGGAAGTCTATCATTCTGATATAGTTTGGGAAGAACATTCTTGATCGAGTCAGGTTGACCGCATCCGAGATTCCAATACTTTCATGTTGAGTCTCGAACTTCAACCAATGAGAATAATTTCTCATACCTAAAAATAAAAGAACCATACTCACAACTCCCATAGGGGAGAAGGAGATTTCCAAAACAGAAACCAAAAACCCCATAACAGGGTTTGAGAAAATCTCATAAAGAGAGACTAATTTATTAAATAAAACAAGAAAATGAACTAAAAACTGAAAATAAAAGGGGAAAAGGGGCTTACCATGGATGAAACCATCCATGGCAGCCCCTAATTGATGAAGAAGGGATAGGGGAGGCTAGGGTTTGAGAGAGAGAAAAAGAGAGAGATATTCCACATAATAATTGGTTGAGAGCTTATCTCTGAGTGAAATTACAGTTAGGTGATGATTTGAAGAACATTTGATGAAATCCCAAGTGCAATGATGCGTGGAAGTGTTCCAAGAAGAGAGAGAGGATTGTGGGTCGTCTGTAATGGCGGATTTTACACCAAGTAAAGCTTTTTGTTCTGGTAATGTTCTGCCATTGATGAAATGAAGGTGGAAATTGAGAAGAAATAGAAGAAGATGAAGAAGAAGGATTCACGGTCAAAGGCATAAACTTAACGGTCAATGACGGAAAAATAGAAAAGGTTTCATCTCGCAAAAAAAAATTCGTTTAAGGTTGTAAGTTGCAAAATAACTTCGTTTAAGGTTGTAAGTTGCAAAAAAAATTAAAAGGTTGTTTTTCGCAAAAAAGTGACTATAAAAGGTTGTTTCTGACAAAAAACTCTTTACTAAATGGTAATAAATCGGTTTCCTCTCTCATCTTTTTTACCTTCATTTCATCATGGTTAGATATCATCACAGTAAACGAAATGGAAAGGATTTGGATAAGGAGGGGAAATGGTAATAATCACCAACCATACCTCACCATCTGTGAATTCTCTCACATTCTCTCTCTCCTCTCTCTCTCTCCTCTTTGTCTCTTTCATTCTAAGGACTAGTCTTTGCTACGTCGAGTCATCATCAAAGTACTCATTTTAGATTTTTTGGACCACAAAATAGTGAGTCTAGCAAAAGGAATTGAGATAACATGCCTCTAAAATTAGAGAAGAATTAACTCGGAATCCAATTCCCTATAATTGAATTGTCTTTGACCAGGGAGAATTTTATTGGCAGGGAGAATTTTGAGGAAGATGGAACAAATATGCTGAAATTAAAACACTAAAGTACTTAAAGGTATGGGATATTATCTTAGATGACCCTGACATATAGGCCTTTTTCCCAAATAACCCCGATATTTTCACCCCTATCTCGGATAACCCTAAACTTGTATTTTGTCATTAAACTTGACGGCATGGCTAAAGGCGTTAACTTCTCTTTTTCTAGCAACCAACTCAGCTCCATCTTCAAACCAAAACTCATAGCTTCAAACTCACTCATCAATGGCGTCCAACTCCATTCTCTCTCTCCTCACATTTTCCTCTTTCCTCTTTCCTCTTTCCTCTTTCCTCTTTCCTCTTTCCTCTTTCCCTATAATTGAATTGTCGGTGAAAATACAACTCTAGAGGATCCAAACACGTATGAGTCCAGAAAGATATACTTGTTATGTGAACCAAAGGACAGCTAGTAAATAGTAGTAATTGCTTATGCAATATGCATGAAATAGATTGGGTCCACGGTCCACCCAAATTAACAATGCCCAAGCACTTGACTTCACGTTTCACATGCTCTTTCTATTCTCAAGTTTCACTAGAGTTTTCCCTACACGGCTCCACGCCTCCATCCTGCAATCAGCTTATCCCTCCTCCCCATCATATATCAACCAACAATTATTCCACTTTTCTATCAAAACAAAAAAAATATCCCACCATAACACTTTCCTGATTCCTCACACCCCCAAAAAAAATTTTAAAAAAAAATCGTCAGGCTATTTTTTTTTAAAAAAAAAACTTCTTTTCAAAAAAATATATATAAAGTTGCAGATCGATGTGCAGGATATGGACGGCAACAGCGTCGGTTTTCCGGTGGTCGGAAATTGGAATTATGGGGGCATCTTCGTCATTTTCCTCCATTTTCCGGTGGCCGGAATTTGATTTCTCGAATTATACGACGGAGAGATTGCAGTGGCTGAATTTATGGGTGGTTGATAACGTGATTTGGAATATGGTGACTATCATTGAATCTATCGCTTTATTTTCATTACTCTGTTTCTTCTATGCTTTTTGTGGTTGTACTGTTTAAAATGTTTTTTTTTTTTTAATGTATATACTCTAATTAGTTATTATTATTGAGTACATATTTGATCATAGAGTATTGGTGTTCTATGGTTTAAATTACTGATTTCATAGTTTGATTATTAGTTTGTTTAATCTGCTTTTTGTTTGAGCTCCAATGACCTCGGATTGTTTTTCTTTTTTGTCTATACAAAATAATTAAATAAAGGAATTACCCATGCGTTGTTATTAGTAACTTTGGTGAAATATTATGGTTTTCCTCAATGTGATCATTGATCAGGTATCTCTTGAATTTGTAACTCTATGTACAAGCAGGAGATTGCTACATCTACCCACTGGCTAGACTACCCATTAGAAATAGAGAATTAAATTATAATTGATTCTGCTGAGTTGGACTCCACTAATTATTAATGTCTATCTCTAGTGGGTAGATTACCCGGTGGGTAGACAAAGTTTTTCCCGTACAAGCACTATTGTGGAAGGAGAAATGGTTATGGGTTGGTAATCCTCATGAGAATGTTAGAAAGAAAGTGGTATTAACTTCGAGATTTTTGAGAGAGATGTCCCTATAAAAAAGACCATCTGTAAATTTGTAAAGAAATTATCATGTTAATATCCATGGTAATTAAACTTCATCATCAAACATGGGTTTTCCTATGTAAATTTTCATTAACAATCAATACCACATTTCAAAGTGACCATGGATGATAATGAAAATTTAATAAAGTGAATATTTTGAATAGCATGAGTGCATGACCATTTGGTAATGACATGAAATTTCCTTTACAAATTTACACTATAATACATTATCATTAGTTCATTACCACCATTTATAATTTATACCGAACTATCATTGTCCGGAATTAGAAGTACTAAATCGAAGGAAGTATAGATCAAACAAACTTTGTTGATGAGTAATAACCATTTATTATTACTAGTTTTGCCTATAGAGGAGAAGTTTCAAAATGCAAATAAGTTCAAATTCTAGTAAGCTACTGTTGAGAATTAGATTAAGCAAACCAACTAATTACTTGAAATCACCACTAATCAACAATCAAATGAAAAGTAATGAAACTAAGAACAAATAAGAAAGCAATGAAAAGCACACCGATTAACGTGGGAAACCCGAGAGCCTGGGAGAAAAAACCCACCAAGCAAGCACCTTTGATTAATGAAGAAAATGGATGAACAATACAAGCATTAATGGATGATTTAATGCTATTTTCTCTCTCCTCTTTCACTAAACCCTAGGTTGATCTCTCTTTGTGTGAATAGTAACCTAAAACATGAAAGAAGGGGGTTTATATACTTTTAGGGGGTTAATACAAATCAAGGGTCGAGATTAAAGCTTGAAATCGCAAAAAATCCCGACAGATCTGAGTTGCCAGGGCGAGCTCGAAGAAACGCTCGCCCGGGCCAAGCCGCCTGCCTGGGCCCAAGACCAGCCCGCCCGGGCCCACACGCCCGCCCGGGCCAATGACGAGCTCGTCCGGTGCAGGCGAAATGACTACGTTCTGCCTTCGAGGCAGAATCACCCCTATAATGACAGCTCCCGCCCGGCCACCCGGGCCACGCCCGAGCCAGGCCGGCCCGCCCGGCAACTGGGTTTAGGAGGGAAGGCTGGGCTTTGCTTGCTCGCGTCTTTGTTGGGCCGTTGTTTTGGAGTTCCTTCAAGCTTGTTGATTTCTTTGTTTGTTGGCACAAACTCCACACAAGCCCAACAATCTCCCACTTGGAGATTTGGGCCAACCAAGTTCCAAAACCACCAATGCAACCCCATATTCAAACCATATACAAACCCCAAAAAAAACATCATACATACTCATTGTCACCAAAGATGCTTACTCACTCCATTTAGCAATGGAGACCAATTGAGGTCCTACACAACCTCAACTTTTTCACTAGGAACCACCTTAGTGAGCATATCCGTCGGATTCTTTGAACCGGCTATCTTCCTCAAAACCAAAACACCATCATCCACCGAACTTCTAGTGTAGTGGTAGTGCCTCTTTATGTGCTTGGTTCGGTAGTGAAACATAGGATTTTTAGCCAATTGAACCGCACTTTAGCTATCACTATGCAACACACATTGTTGTTGCTTCATGCACATTTCATCAAGAAAGTTCTTCAACCATTCCATCTCCTTTCCCGCCTCCGACATAGCCACATACTCGGACTCCGTAGTAGACATGGAGACAAGCTTGGACATCCAACTAATGGCCGTGCCACCAATAGTGAAAACATACCCCGAAGTGCTCTTGCTTGAATTAACACATCCTCCAAAATCAGCATCAACAAACCCTTCCAAGATCACTCCTTTTCTCCCAAAGCAAAGAGCCATAGAAGAAGTACTTTGCAAGTACCTCATGAGCCATTTCACGGCTTCCCAATGTTGCTCACCCGGATTTGCCATGAACCTACTCACAACTCCCACCGCATGAGCGATGTCGGGCCTTGTGCACACCATAGCATACATCATGCTACCAACGGCCGAAGCATAAGGAACAATGGCCATTTGCTCCTTTTCTTCATCCGTTTTGGGTGAATCATCCTTTGACAACTTGAGGTCAATAGAAAGAGGATAATTTCGAGGCTTTGCATCAACCATGTTGAACCTTTTTAACACCTTCTTGACATACTCCTCTTGAGATAACCTCAACAAACCCGCCGATTTATCTCTCAAGATTCTCATGCCAAGTATTTGCTTCGCCTCACCCAAGTCCTTCATCTCAAACTTCTTTGACAAATTTTCTTTCAACTTGTTCACAAGATCCATACTAGAACCCGCAATGAGCATGTCATCAACATAGAGAAGCAAATAAACACAACCATTTGCGTACCTTTGAAAGTAGCAACAATGATCGCCATCCGATCTCACAAATCCATTTCCTAGCATGAACATGTCGAACTTCTTGTACCATTGTCTTGGAGCTTGCTTCAACCCATATAAGCTCCTCATGAGCTTGCACACCAAGTTCTCTTTTCCCGAAACTTGAAACCCTTCCGGTTGCTTCATGTAGAGATCCTCTTCCAAATCCCCATGTAAAAACGCGGTTTTCACATCCATTTGCTCAAGAAAAAGATTTTCGGAAGCCACTATTGCCAACAAGATTCTAATAGTGGTGAGCTTCACAACCGGAGCAAAAATCTCTTGATAATCAACCCCTTCCTTTTGTGAAAACCCTTTTACCACAAGCCTTACCTTGAAACGGATTGTGCCATCCGGTTCATCCTTCTTACGAAAGATCCACTTGTTCAATAGTGCTCTCTTTCCCTTGGGTAGTTCACACAACACCCAAGTCTTGTTCTTCACCAATGAGTCCATCTCATCTTTCATGGCTGCTCCCACTTAGACGATTCACTAGACTTCATTGCTTCACCATAGTACTCCGGTTCACCCGCATCGGTTAACAACAAGTAATGCAATGAGGGAGAGTATCGATTCGGTGGCTTGATAGACCTTGAAGATCTCCTCACTTGAGGAGTGGAGCTAGCTTGTGGAGTGCTTGGTTCACCTTGAACCTCATCATCCATGTCATCAAGAGGATCATCCTCTAACTCAATAGATTCATCAACATTGGGAGCTTGAACATCATGTTGAGAAGCTTGAACATCATCTACCTCAACTATTTCTCGCTCTTCTCCAATCCACCTTCTCTCAATTGAATCTCCACCAAAATTATCCTTATAAAAGGATTTCTCATCAAAGGTCACATCACAATGCCTAATCACCACACGGTTCTTAGGATCCCAAATACAATACCCATATTTTTCACAACCATATCCTATGAAGTAGCATTTAATGGCCTTTGGGTCAAGCTTATCACGCTTTTCGGATTGAACATAGACAACACAACCAAAAGTTCTCAAGTGTGAAAGGCATACCTCTTTACCACTCCAAACTTCCTCCGGAATCTTGAACTCCAAGGGAACGCTAGGTCCCCGATTGATCAAGTATGCCGCGGTGCTCACGGCATCGGCCCAAAAGCACTTGGGAAGACCCGCGTGGATCCTCATGCTCCTTGCCCTCTCAAGTAGTGTTCTATTCATCCTCTCCGCTACCCCATTTTGGCGAGGTTTCCCCGGAATGGTCCTCACCAAAACAATGCCATGCTCTTGACAAAGCTTCTTGTAAGCTTCCAACTCATACTCACCTCCATTATCGGACTTGATACTCTTTATCTTCTTGCCCGATTGATTCTCAACTTCCGCCTTCCAAACCTTGAAGGTTTCATACACCTCGGACTTGTGCTTCATAAAGTAAATCCATACTTTCCGACTAAAGTCATCAATGAAGGTCACAAAATACCGTGAGCCACCAAAGGAATTGATGGGGGAAGGTCCCCATACATCCGTGTGCACTAGCTCTAGCTTCTCATCTTTCAAAGACTTCTTGGTTTTTGTGAATGACACTTTCTTTTGCTTCCCAAAGACACAACTCTCACAAAATTCCATGTCGATTGATTTCAAACTCGACAACTTACCCTTTGAAGCTAGAATCTTCATCCCTTTCTCACTCATGTGCCCAAGCCTAGTATGCCATAGCTTGGTGTCACATTCCATGGTTGCAGCAATCATGCTCTTACACCCTATGGTAGTGTAAAGTGTGCCGATTTTAGAGCCACGAGCCACCACCATAGCTCCCTTGGTCACTTTCCAAACACCGTCACCAAACATGGTTCTATAACCACATGAGTCCAATTGACCCACCGAAATCAAATTCTTTTTCAACTTAGGTATAAACCTAACATCTTGAAGTTTCCATAGGCTCCCACTTGAAGTCTTGATCATAACTTCCCCTTTCCCCATGATATCCAAAGGTTCATCATCGGCTAGATAAACCTTCCCCAACTTCCCACCCTTGAAGTTGCGAAATAGCTCCTTGCATGGAGAGGAATGAAATGAAGCTCCCGAATCAAGGATCCAAGACTCTAATGGGCTATCAACACTCAAGATCAAAGCATCACCAAGTTCATCGGATGCAACACTAACGAATGAACTTGCATCATCCCGATTCTTATGATACACACCACCCTTCTTCTTGGGATTGGGACACTCTCTTTTAGTGTGCCCCTTCACACCGCAACCCCAACACACAAGATGAGCACCTCCCTTCGACTTACTTCACCCCTTAGACTTCGATCTCCCATGCTTGGCATTGCCCTTTTGTTGTCTTCCCCTTCCCCTATTACCACTATGATAAGCTCCGCCCAATGATTCACCGGACTCCTTTCTCCGAGTGCTCTCACTCAAGAAAAGATCCCTCACATTGTCACATACCAACTTCTCCTTCCCCGAAGAGTTGCTAATAGCGGAAACCACAGTATCCCATGACATAGGCAAAGAAGACATCAAAATCAATGCCCTCACTTCATCTTCAAACTTGATATCAACCGAAGACAATTGGCTAATAATCGAATTGAACTCATTTATGTGTTCGGCGGCGAACCTCCATCAACCATCTCAAGATTAAACAACCGACGCATCAAATACACCTTGTTAATTGCCGAGGGCTTCTCATACATATTTGATAGAGTTTGCATCAACTCCGCCGTTGTTTTCGTCTCCTTGACATTGAAAGCCACACTCCGGGTCAATGTCAATCTCACTACACCAAGAGCTTGTCGGTCAAGCACTTTCCATTCATCCTCCTTCATACCACTTGGCCTTGTGCCTTCAAGTGGTAGGAAGAGATTCTTTTGGTACAAATAGTCCTCTATTTGCATCTTCCAAAAGCCAAAATCTTTCCCATCAAACTTCTCAAGTATCACCTTTCCATCCTCCATTGTTGAACAACAACCCAAGTTCAAAAATCACAACTTTATATCAACAAAGCAAAAAACTTTGAACTCCAATCACCAAATAACTAGTTTTGCACACAAATCTAATTCAAATACTTTTCCCAAGGTAAACCTTAGCTCTTGATACCAATTGTTGAGAATTAGATTAAGCAAACCAACTAATTACTTGAAATCACCACTAATCAACAATCAAATGAAAAGTAATGAAACTAAGAACAAATAAGAAAGCAATGAAAAGCACACCGATTAACGTGGGAAAACCCAAGCACCGGGAGAAAAAAACCCACCAAGCAAGCACCTTTGATTAATGAAGAAAATGGATGAACAATACAAGCATTAATGGATGATTTAATGCTATTTTCTCCCTCTTCTTTCACTAAACCCTAGGTTGATCTCTCTTTGTGTGAATAGTAACCTAAAACATGAAAGAAGGGGGTTTATATACTTTTAGGGGGTTAATACAAATCAAGGGTCGAGATTAAAGCTTGAAATCGCAAAAAATCCCGACAGATCCGAGGTTGCCGGGCGAGCTCGAAGAAACGCTCGCCCGGGCTAAGCCGTCCGCCCGGGCCCAAGACCCGACCCGCCCGGCCCACACGCCCGCCCGGGCCCACACACCCGCCCGGCCAATGACGAGCTCGCCGGTGCGGGCGAAATGACTACGTTCGCCTTCGAGGCGGGAATCACCCCTACAACGACGGCCCGCCCGAGATGGGTCCGGCCGCCGGGCCCCGGCTCGCCCGAGCCAGGCCCGCCCGCCCGGGCATTGGGTTTGGGAGGGAAGCTGGGCTTTGCTTGCGGCCGTTGTTTTGGACTTCCTTCAAGCTTGTTGATTTCTTTGTTTGTTGGCACAAACTCCACACAAGCCCAACAGCTACTCCTATAAAATAAGGTTCAGCAATATTCATTGGGAGGTAAAGTTATTTCCAATGTGTAATTTTTTATGTTTTTGCCAACTAAACAATTTTGCATTTTTTCAATTTATGGGAGTTTTTATTTTTCATGTTTTCCTATGTCAATCAAATAGATGTACATAACGGGCATGATATGACTTTGTGGGTGATATGTAAGAAACTTTTGTACCAACATATTCAATTTTTTCCCTTAACTTGAGCTTTTCTTATGGAAAATCATCAATATCCTTCAAGGGTGTCATAATGAAAATTCATAGATAAAAAAATGAATCTTAATGTCAATAGGGATCCTTTATTCCATATGATGTCTTAATTAATTCTTATTTGCCACATCACCCATAAAATTACTCGAATTATTTAAGCTTGTTTATTTTGGATTCATAAAATGATGAATATAGCCTGATGAAATATAAGATGAAACATTAAATAAGATATGTGATCTCAACTCTTAAGTGGCGTCGCATTAGTTCACTACTATGGAAATTGTCACACGACTTGTGTACACAAATAGTCAAATACGCACAGTAAAAAACTTATATGGACTTGGTCCACACTAAATTAGTGTGGACCTAATGCTAATTCATGTGATTTATGAAAAAAATGTCACTATATAAAAAAAATAGATATAAAAGATGAGTAGATATTAGATTGTAAAGTTTGACTATGTGGAAAAAAAAGTTTACTATGTCACAAAGTGAAAATTTCATTATGATAAACTAATGTGAGAAAGAGTGATTATATTAAAAAAAACGGTCACTATGATAGATAATAATTGTATAGTGTAACTTAAGATTTTAAAAGGTCACTATATGAAAAAAAAGGTCACTATGTTAAATAAGTGGTAGAGCTGCCCCCTCTCTTTTTTTTTTCTCTCTCAAACCCTAGCCTCCCCTACCCCTTCTTCATCAATTAGGGGCTACCATGGATGATTGATGAAACACAATTGTATAGAGTTTTTAGGCATATTTTAGTCACATATTAGTTGCATGTTAGTCCATATAGTTGCATTTTAGGCATTAACTGCATAAATTATCCATTTTTGTGCTCTATTACGCTTCGTTTGTGTTACTTAACTTTTCAGGTAGTTTTATAGCTATTTGGAAGCTTTCGGAACAAGATGACACGAAGTGGATGATTGTACAAGGAGAGTTGGTGATCATGGATGTTCTATACGAAGATTTACATCATATGAAGCTTATTTGACATTCATAAGGGTAATGGCATAGCTTATTGGGGTTAATATGAGCTAGAATTGAAGAAATAACATTGTTTACGAAAGATCAGTTTGACCACCTTACACTATTTTGGTCATATCTCGAGATGTACTTATCTGATTAATGCGATTCAAGTTGCATTGGAAAGTAGACTCGAAGAGCTTCGCAAGGGTAGGTCATATGCCTTCATACGATGTCTGTAGCTCAAGTTACGGCCCGTCAAAGTTGACCCAGCGGTTCAGGAAGCGAACCAGCGCCCGATGACTTTGGTTGCTTTGCAACGGCTGCTACTGCCTCGTCCAATGGCTGTCCAGCGCCCAATGGTCGAGCAACCTGCTGTCATGTGTGATTTAGAGTCTCCTCTTCATTGCTCCTTGTTTTTATTTTATTTTTAATCTTTAATTAGGGAGTTTGTTTAGAAAATATAAATAGGAAAACTAAAAGAGATATTCACTCTCTCTCTCATACATTTTTATTTTCTGAATTAGAATAGATTTTTCTTCTTCTTCTTCAACATTGAAACCCTAGTTTTCACTATTCTCCATTAATTCAAGTTCTAAAGGTATTCTCTTTCAATTTCTTAATTGCTTGAATTTCTACTATTGTTGTTTGTTAGTTTCAATTTCTCTACTTTTCAATCATGAATTATAGGTTAAATTTTGTTATTGATTTTGCTATGAATAGTGAGTAGTCTTCTTGCTAGGGCTTTGGGGATCCATGAACAATTCAATGAAATAAGTTATTTGTCAATTGATTAGTTTCAAGAATTACAATTGAATTCCTATTATTGACTTTTCATTGCTTGCAATTGAATTTTGGCCAAGTTTAATTGTGTGTTGGGTATTTGTTGAATTTGATGCCGAGAGGTAAGAATACCACAAAAGACCAAAGAATAGTAGGCGCGACGAATCTAGGCAAGAGCGAGAGCCGCTAGAGGAGTTTTGAGGGAGACTAAGTTTGAGAGAATTAGTGAGCCCTAATTTGATGAATTCTTGAAGCTTGTTAGTTTTCACTTTTCAATTGATTTGTTTGTTCATGGTGAACCATTGCCCTAGGTTTTAGTTAATTTGATCAAGTTTTTATTTAGTTTTCATAGCTAGTTTTCTAGTTAATCATAATTTCAACCAAGGTCTTTCATACAATTCGGACTTTTAAGAACTAATAGAGTGCATAGCTTCCCAGAGGATACGATCCCTACTTCCCTAGCTATATTTTTAGTTGGTGTTGTCGGTTTACTTTTGATAGGTGTGCGATAGCCTGTTCAAATTTTGGCGCCGTTGCCGGGGAGGCAATTGTTAATTTTGTTAGTCGGGTTTGAATTGTTTTATTTTTATTTTCTTTTTATTGGTCTTAAAGAATCTCTTTGGTTCTTTGAGACAGTTGCTCACAATTGTTTGGAGTTTCTGTTTTATATTTTCAGCTTTTGAGTTCGTATGCGATTTTGGTACGATCCAGAACCTGAAAGGAGACTTCGGCTACGTCGGAAACGAATAAGTGAACGAGAGCAAAACATTCATTTAGGGGAACTCACTATTTCAGATTTGCCAGCTTTCTTTAAGAGCAGTATTTCATCGTACGAAGAAATGGAGGGAGAAGAACGTTCCTTAAGGGACTATTCCCAACCAAATACAACACAGTTGCCAGGAGGTTTCCCTATGCCTGAGATGACTGCAACAAACTTTGAACTCAAGCCAGCTTTGGTGAACATGGTTGAAAGAAATCAATTTGCAGGAACTCCAATGGAAGACCTTAATCTCCATATTTCTAACTTCCTGCAGTACTGCAACACCATAAAACAACATGGTGTCACTCAAGATCATATTCGGTAAATGATGTTCCCATTCTCATTGAAAGACAAGGCAAGACAATGGTTGCATAGTCTTAATTGGAGTTCAATCAACAGTTGGGATGAATTAGCTCTTGCATTCTATAAGAAGTACTATCCTCCAGAGAGAACAGCTACTCTTAGGAGCCAGATCACAAATTTCAATCAAGAATCAAATGAGTCTCTACATGATACTTGGGAACGATTCAAGGAGTTGCAAAGGCTTTGCCCTCATCATGGTCTTGAGAAGTGGTTGCTAGTCCAATCATTTTATAATGGTTTGGGCAACGATTCTAGAACGATTTTGGACTCTGCTGCGAATGGTAGATTCATGAACCAACGGGGTGAATGCCGCATATGATCTTATTGAAGAGATTGCCATCCATAACTCACAATATGGCAATCCAAGAGGGCATTCAAAGCAAGGAGGCAAGCACGTTATTGATCATAAATATGAGAGTTTAGCTGCACAAATGAATGCTATCAGTCAAAAGCTAGACAAGCTACAACTGCCTGCCTCACAACCAATGTCTGTTAATGCAGTGGCCGCCTCATCAGGATGCCATGATATCTTTTGTGACTCATGTGGTTCATTTGGTCATGATTCTCAATCTTGCCAAAATTCTGCGGAGCAAATATGTGCCTTTCAAGCCTATAAGAATAATCCATTCTCCAACTTCTACAATCCAGGCTACAAGGATCATCCATACTTCTCTTACAGAAGCAACAATGTGCAAAACCCACAATCATTTGCACCACCACAGCAACAGCAACCACGTGCTCAACAACAGCAAAATTAGAGGTTTCAACCTCAAGGACCATTGCAGCCACCTGGGTTCATCAGACCATCTTTCAACCCAGGACAGTCACAAGCACCACAGGCTAATAATGAGATCTCGGAGATGAAGACTATGATGATGCAAATGCAGAAGAACATGGAGGCTATGCAAGCTCATAACAAGCAGCTTGAGACACAGTTAGTACAAGTTGCCCAATCAATAGCTCAAAGGCAACCGGGCCATCTTCCATCACAACCATCACAGTCAAACCCTTCGAGAGACACAGTTAATGCCATTGTCTTGAGGAGTGGTTCCACTTATGATGGCCCGCAAATGCCTATTGATGATGTTGTAGTTGAAGGTAGCGAGAGCAATGATGTGGTGATAGAGAGCAACGATCCAGAGTTGATTCCTCCAAAGGAAAAGGAAGATCCATCAAAGAAGGCTATTGTAGATGACAAGCCCTCAGACACACTACCGCCTCCTAAGGTGCCATTACCCTTTCCTAACAGGGTAAACAGGAGTAAGAATGACTCCCATTTCAGTAAGTTTCTTGCGATTGTTAAAAACTTACAGGTTACTGTGCCATTTACTGAACTAATCACGCAGGTTCCTACTTATACAAAGTTTTTGAAAGACATTCTTAGCAGGAAACGTGAACTTAGTTCGGTGGAGACTGTTGCACTAACTGAAGAATGCAGTGCTGTACTGCAAAATAAGTCTCCACCAAAACTCAAGGACCCTAGAAGTTTTTCCATTCCTTGTAACATTGGTCCCCTTTATATTGATAAGGCTCTATGTGATTTAGGGGCCAGTGTTAGTGTTATGCCATTGTCTGTTTGCAAGAAATTGGATATGTGTTCTTTAAAGTTTACTAACATTACCTTGCAGATGGCTGATAGAACTGTTAAATACCCTAAGGGTATTTTGGAAGATGTGCCAGTGAGAGTCGGGAAGTTCTTTATTCCCGTGGATTTTGTTGTGTTAGACATGGATGAGGATGCTCACATCCCCATTATACTTGGTAGACCATTTTTACGCATCTTGCAGTGCTCGTTATTGATGTTAAGAATGGTAGTCTAACTCTCTTGTAGGGGATGATAAGGTTACTTTTAACCTTAGTTCTGCTTTGAAAAGTCCCATGTTAGAACAATCATGTTGTGCTATAGATATTGTTGATGAGATTGTTCAAGATGATGTGCCTCGATCCCTTCAAAAGGATCTTCTGGAGGCTATTTTGTGTTTGGATTCTGACGCAGGTGAAGAAGATGTTGAAATTGATGAATTGAGACAGAATCTAAATGGTAAGGAATTGGATTTGGAGGAAAGTAGAAAGTTCTTAGAGCTACCTAAGCATGCTTGTACCGCCACTCGAGGTAAAGCAACCCGAAATGAAACCCCCTCCCTCTAATTTGAAATATGCATTTCTTGATGAGAAGGAATTATATCCAGTCATTGTTAGTTCTAATCTCACTGATGGCCAACTTGAGAAATTGTTATATGTGCTTAAGAGTCATAAAAAGGCCATTGGTTATACTATTGATGACTTGACTGGTATTAGTCCTGATTTTTGCATGCATCACATTCATTTAGAGGAAGATCATAAACCATGCATACGGGGTCAACGTCGATTGAATCCTAACATGCAGGAGGTAGTCAAGAAAGAGGTGATGAAATTACTTGATGCTGGCATCATCTATCCTGTTCCTGATTCTAAATGGGTAAGTCCAGTTCAAGTAGTGCCTAAGAAAGGTGGGACTACAGTTGTTCGTAATGATAAAAATGAACTTATTCCTACTAGAGTTGTTACAGGTTGGCGAATGTGCATTGATTATAGAAAACTGAATGTCGCCACTAAGAAGGATCACTTTCCCCTTCCCTTCATTGATCAAATGCTTGAAAGGTTAGCTAGGCATAAGTATTTTCGTTATTTGGATGGATACTCTGGATTCTTTCAAATCCCTATTCATCCGGATGATGATAGAGAAAACTACATTTACATGCCCATATGGTACTTTTGCATATCGTAGAATGCCCTTTGGTCTTTGTAATGCCCCCTGCTACTTTTCAGCGTTGCATGATGAGCATCTTTTCTGAGTTCATAGAGTCAATTATGGAAGTTTTCATGGATGATTTTAGTGTCTATGGTACTAGTTTTGATTCATGTTTGGATAATTTGACTAAAGTGCTAAAAAGATGTGAGGAAGTAAATCTTGTTTTGAATTGGGAGAAGTGTCACTTCATGGTTACTGAAGGAGTGGTACTTGGCCATCTCATTTCTGAGCGTGGCATTGAGGTAGACAAGGCTAAGATTCAGGTAATTGAGTAGCTACCTCCACCAGTGAATGTCAAAGGGGTAAGAAGTTTTTTGGGTCATGCAGGTTTTTATCGCAAGTTTATTAAAGATTTTTCTAAAATTGCGAAACCACTAACCCAATTGCTTTTAAAAGAAACTGAATTTGATTTTTACTCGATGAGTGTCTTGAGTCTTTCAACGAGATTAAACGAGGCTTTGATTTCAAACACCCATCATACAATCTCCCGATTGGGACCTTCCGTTTGAGATAATGTGTGATGCAAGCGATTATGCGGTTGGAGCCGTGTTGGGACGAGAGAACGGACAAGGTTTTACATGCCATCTATTATGCTAGTAAGACCTTGGATGGAGCTCAAGTTAATTATGCCACGACCGAGAAGGAGTTACTAGCTGTTGTATATACCTTGGATAAGTTTCGGTCCTATCTACTTGGATCGAAAGTTATTGTCCACACTGATCATGCAGCTCTAAAGTATCTCCTTGCAAAAAAGGAAGTCAAGCCTCGACTCATTAGATGGATTTTGTTGCTCCAAGAATTTGACCTTGAGATTCGTGATAAGAAGGGAGCAGAGAATGTGGTTGCTGACCACCTATCGAGGATCCGTCATGATGAAAAGTATGAGTCTACTCCCATTGATGACTCATTTCCTGATGACCATTTACTTGTTGTTACGGTCAATTCTCCATGGTTCGCTGACTATGCCAATTACATTGTTGGAGGGGTCTTACCTCCTAATCTCTCTTATCAGCAAAAGAAAAGGTTTCTCTATGATGTTCGTAGGTATTTCTGGGATGACCCTAATCTCTTTCGTGAGTGTGCGAGACGGTCTTTATCGCGAGATGCATTCCGGGATTGGGAATTCTATGGTGTATTACACCATTGTCACTCATCACCTTATGGAGGTCATCTTTGGACCTTCCAAGACTATGTTTAAAGTGCTTCAATCTGGTTTGTATTGGCCTACTATACTCAAGGATGCTAGAGCCTTTGTACTGTCTTGTGATTCATGTCAAAGAACTGGAAACATATCAAAAAGACATGAGATGCCTCAAAATTCCATACTAGAAGTTGAAATTTTTGATGTGTGGGGCATCGATTACATGGGACCATTCCCTTCCTCTCATGGGAATCGGTTCATCTTGGTAGCTGTGGACTATGTGTCCAAGTGGGTTGAAGCCATTGCAACACCGAATGCCGACTCTAATACTGTGATGAAATTGTTCAAGCAAATTATCTTCCCCAGATTTGGTGTTCCTCGAGCTATAATTAGTGATGGGGGATCCCATTTTCATGAGAAGAGATTGGATAAACTACTTGAGAAATATGGAGTCTATCATCGTACAGGCTTGGCGTATCACCCTCAGACAAGCGGTCAAGTTGAGGTCTCTAATAGAGAGATCAAATCCATCCTTGAGAAGACAGTTGCAAGATCTAGAAAAGATTGGAGTAGCAAGATAAGTGACACGCTATGGGCATATCGTACAGCTTTTAAGACTCCAATTGGTACCTCTCCATATCGGCTGGTTTATGGAAAAGCGTGTCATCTTCCAGTGGAGTTAGAGTATAAAGCATTTTGGGCCATCAAGGAATTGAATATGGATGCAAAACTTGCGGGAGAGAAAAGACTTCTTCAATTGAATGAGTTGGATGAGTTCCGTTTGGGAGCTTATGATAGTGCCAAGATTTACAAGGAGAAGACTAAAAGATGGCACGATAAAAGGATTGTGAAGAGAGACTTTCAAGTGGGTGACAAAGTGTTATTGTTCAACTCTAAATTGCAGCTTTTTCCTGGAAAGCTAAAGTCTAGGTGGAGCGGTCCCTTCACTATCACTATGGTGAGTAAGTTCGGGTTCGTTGAGCTTCAAAACGACAAGGGTGAGAAGTTCAAAGTCAACGGACAACGTCTTAAGCACTACTATGAAGGCGACTTAGTTGGGTTGGTGGAAGAAATCAATTTCCACGACCCCAACTCCCATTGAGCATATGAGAAACCAAGGTCTAGCTTACGACCAAAAATAAGCGCTTTTCGGGAGGCAACCCGAATTTTCTAACTCTTTTCTTTTTTATTTTAGGTTTTACTTGAAAAAAAAAAAATGAAAAAAATGAAAAGAACAAAAATATTTTTGAATTGGGTTCACTTGAATTCAATGTTTTTAGGTTAGTATTAGATTATTTTTATTTTTTTTTGATTCACTTGAATTCATTTTTATCTTTATTTTATTTATTTTTACTCACTAACGAACTAACAATGTGTGTTTGTCGTAGTTTGACAGCTTGTGTAGGTGGAATGGCGATTTAGCTTGTGTCCCAATGTATTTCCATCGCCCAATGGGTTTACTAATGCGCATGAGTGCTTGTTTCTGCCTAGCCCGCTGACTGTCCATCGCCCAATGGACCTCGTACCCGTCTGATCTCAAGAAATCTGTCTGGCCCGCTTGACAGTCATTGCTCGCTGGGTATTGCAAGCTAAAAAAAAAAAAGGGAAAATAAGGGGGAAAGCGAAGAGTTTAAAAGAAAAAAAAAACAAAAGAACAACGTGACTAGAGGAATTCCGTAGAGTACTCGGCGCTGCATCTCCCTCTTGGACGGCGAACTGAACCAGCACCACCACTTCAGCACTGCGCCACCACCTGCAGCCGCTCCGTCCACAGCTCTCCTCGCTGCTGCCCTGTTTCGTCCACAACAGAACAAATACAGGGGCTCGCAACCCTCTCTCTTCTCGCTCCGGCCGCCGCGCCACGTCGCTCACCAGCGGCGAACCACCTGCGCCGTCGCCACCAGCGGCCCCCACCGCCACTCCTCCTTGCTGTTGCCCTGTACTCAAGTAGAAAAAAAAGCCAGAACCCTAATCTCAATTAATTTGGGGTTTTTGACTTTTCATTGATCATTGGCAATTTGGAGTAATTGGAAACTTCTTGGACTCATTTGGACTTCTTTTTAGGTGTTTCAACCTATCCCTAAGCATGGAGATTGAGTAAGACATTCATCAACATCTTGATTTTAAGAAGAACAGAGTACTTTTGATGTTGCTACTTGATTTTATTCTCTTTCTTTGGGTGGTTTCCTGCTGAATTGTGGTGATTTGCTCAACATTGACTTTGTGAAGTTGGTTCATTATTTTGACCAATTTCATAAGTATTTGTGGTGAAATTCTGTTTTGATTGGTGCCTTGAAACATTGGTGACTTGTGTTATAGAAGTGATTCTTGGTTGCTTATTTTGTGTGGTCACGTGATTGACATTATGAAACCCACCAAAAGAGACCTTTCCAAATACAAGTCCAAAGCTACTTCTTTGAGCACTACAAAGACTACCAAAAAGAAGCAAGCTCCTGTGCCACCTCGTCCACCCACGCCCGAACATAACCCCCCTTCTTCCTCACCACTCAATTTCTCATGGTTAAGTCAATCTCAACAAGACCTATGCGCTACTCTTCGGAAACAACGAGTCAAACCTACTCTTCGATACTCACCTCAAGATGCTAAGAAGTTAGGGGTTAATGATTGTTTGGAACAACTTGCACTAAAACATGGGTTTTCGATGATTCTACATTTGAAAGAAGAGGTTTATCCAACTTTGGTTCTTGAGTTTCTCTCGTCTCTGGAGGTTGTTTCGAAGAAGGGTGATATTTCTTTCTCTATTGGTGGTGTGACAAGACGCATGAGTCCCAGAAAGGTTAATGTGCTATTTCAGTTGCCTCTTGATGGAACTGTTGGTCCTGAGTCATTTAAATCTTTTTGTGATAATGTCAATGAAAAGATTTTTGTTCCTAAGCAGTTTTGGAAAGAAGTCACGGGTCGTAGTGATTGGGTAGTTGGTTCAACAAAGTCCTTTACTTTTGTCAATCCTGCCATTCGCATCTTGCATCGATTTCTGCTCCAGGCTTTCTATCCTAAAGGGGAGATGGGACAGGTTGCTACAAATGACTTTCGGATGTTATGGTGGTTTGTTCATGGTGATCCCGCTAGGATGGGTCAACTCAACTTTGGACGGTTCTTGATCGAAGCTTTCATATGGGAACGTGACCATAATACAGGTTCTATCACTATGGGTAGTTTTGTCACTATTTTTGCCAAGCATTTTAGAGTTGACTTATCTTCTCTTGACATGTTATCTGGATATGCCCTCCTTGATATAAGGCAAATGGAGAATAATTATAAATGGTTAGTGACACTAGGTGGCCATAACTACGAATGGTTTGTCAAAGGCGAAGGAAAGGATGCTGCAAAAGTTCCTTATGCTCGTTTGCCTACTCCTGCAACCCGTTTGAGCAACCCCGGTGCTCGTTGTTCGCTCCGAGTGCTTCATCTTCTACACCTCTAGCACTTGATGAGCCATGTGCCGCCGCCGCACTTACGTGTCACGGGATCCATGCACCATCTTCGGCCCTGCTCATCCCTATTCTCTCATGTCTGGCTCCCATGTTTGTGATCCTAGCACTCCACCCTCTGCACCAGTCACCACGAGAGAGTTTCAACTCTTCATGGATTGTTTTGCTCACTTCTCTCACGATGTGCTTGATCGCTTAGACAAACTTGAAAAGAGAGTCGCGACAATTGATTCTGCGGTTGTTTCTTTGCATCATCAGACAGGAGCTTCTGGCCTCACCGCTCCCTCTATTGATGCTCTCTTTGAACCATCTTCGGTAGGCGAAGCTTGTACTGAGTGAGCTTCTTCTTTCCCTTTCTCCTAGTTGTATGCATTGCACAGTGAGGACACTGTGTCTCATTTAGCTTGGGGGAGGGATACTTATCTTTATTGCTTTCTTAGGATTGTTGCATGGTTTGTACCACTCACTAGGAGTGGGAGTTTACTTGCAACCAAAAAAAAAAACATTGTACTGCTTTCTTAGTTGTTAGTGTGTTTCATTCTCCCTTAATGCTACTATTGGATTCTTTGACTGAGTGTGTTTCCCTGTGCCCTATGGTTAAATTTTTTTTTGGAACTTGTGATTGCTGAGACTGGTCACTGTAAACTCTTGGTTTCTTTTCCGATTCCTTGGTATTACTGAACTTGAATTTCTGAGCCTTATCGTCTATTGTTTGGAACAAGGAAGAGTTTAACTTGTAAGGATTTGAGCTTTGATTTCTATCTTACTATTTCCTTCTTGTGTGATTAGTTCCTGGTGTGTCACTGATCTCAATCTTGGCTTGGTACTAGTCTTGTTAACTGTGTAATTGCATGATGAGCATGATAGAAGGCCCTCATTTGTTAGGAGCCGTGCTACATTGATTTTAGAGGACAAAATTTTCCACTTGATCCCATATTTTGAGCCTTACCTTCTCTTTCATGTTTAACCACATTACAAACCTTTTCGGCCTCTTTTGATTAACCCAAGTCTAATTTGGGGGAGCATATTGGTTAGTTGGTGAGTGGTGTTGTTGTTGACGTTTTGGCTCATTGTTGGTGTTGGATGGTTTGTTTCCTCATTATTGGAGATTGCTTTATCAGTTTGTTGTATCATCATCATCTTTTCAAATAAAAATATTCATGCAAGGCGAAAAGAAAAAAAAAAACAAAATAAAAAAAAAAAAAAAATCAAAAAGAAGAAAAAAAAGAAAAGGAAAAGAAAAAAAAAAAATAGTTTCAATTCTTTTATTTAGTTGTACATTTTCGCCTTTGCAAATTGTAAATCTCTCATAATTTGATGATGATATAATGGTGCTTTTCAATTGTTTGGTTGATTTGGTAGTATCAAGTTCGAAGTCGATTGGAGTTGTTTTAGCCTCATCTTTAGGCTATGTTATTTATCGGATTTTGCTCCCCTAAAATGGACTTCTAGCTCACGTATTCCCAAATTTTATCCTACCCTTGACCTAAGCCCCATTACAAGCTCAATAAAGACCTTCTTGATAATCATGCATTTATATGTGTTTCCTTGATGTGGTATCTTGCCAAGATTTATGAGTATGTGATGCATTTCGAGTCGACTTTTGTAGGTTGAGTGCTATTATTTTCCCATTCAAACACATGAGTGTTAGTGAGATGGGAGGGTGTCTTATTAGTATCTTAGGCTACAAAAATTATTCATATGCACATCTTTTGCATATTTGTGGGCGGAGAGCGATCGAGTTTATATTATACTCGCCACAAAGAGAGGAGTGCCACCGGTGAGAACTCTTTCCTTGATTCCTAGTTCTTTTTCTATAATAAGGCTTGGTTTCGCTTGAATGGTTTTTACTCTTGGATAGGCATTGAGTCATTTGGATGCTTTGATTGAGAGGATGTGATCACAAGTGCTTAGCGATGTTGCTTTTATAGGGTGAAGCATACTTATGTTTTGAGAATCTTGTCTTTGTTGCTTGAGGACAAGCAGCAGTATAGCTTGGGGGAGTTTGATGAAACACAATTGTATAGAGTTTTTAGGCATATTTTAGTCACATATTAGTTGCATGTTAGTCCATATAGTTGCATTTTAGGCATTAACTGCATAAATTATCCATTTTTGTGCTCTATTACGCTTCGTTTGTGTTTCTTAACTTTTCAGGTAGTTTTATAGCTATTTGGAAGCTTTCGGAACAAGATGACACGAAGTGGATGATTGTACAAGGAGAGTTGGTGATCATGGATCTTCTATACGAAGATTTACATCATATGAAGCTTATTTGACATTCATAAGGGTAATGGCATAGCTTATTGGGGTTAATATGAGCTAGAATTGAAGAAATAACATTGTTTACGAAAGATCAGTTTGACCACCTTACACTATTTTGGTCATATCTCGAGATGTACTTATCGGATTAATGCGATTCAAGTTGCATTGGAAAGTAGACTCGAAGAGCTTCGCAACGGTAGGTCATATGCCTTCATACGATGTCTGTAGCTCAAGTTACGGCCCGTCAAAGTTGACCCAGCGGTTCAGGAAGCGAACCAGCGCCCGATGACTTTGGTTGCTTTGCAACGGCTGCTACTGCCTCGTCCAATGGCTGTCCAGCGCCCAATGGTCGAGCAACCTGCTGTCATGTGTGATTTAGAGTCTCCTCTTCATTGCTCCTTGTTTTTATTTTATTTTTAATCTTTAATTAGGGAGTTTGTTTAGAAAATATAAATAGGAAAACTAAAAGAGATATTCACTCTCTCTCTCATACATTTTTATTTTCTGAATTAGAATAGATTTTTCTTCTTCTTCTTCAACATTGAAACCCTAGTTTTCACTATTCTCCATTAATTCAAGTTCTAAAGGTATTCTCTTTCAATTTCTTAATTGCTTGAATTTCTACTATTGTTGTTTGTTAGTTTCAATTTCTCTACTTTTCAATCATGAATTATAGGTTAAATTTTGTTATTGATTTTGCTATGAATAGTGAGTAGTCTTCTTGCTAGGGCTTTGGGGATCCATGAACAATTCAATGAAATAAGTTATTTGTCAATTGATTAGTTTCAAGAATTACAATTGAATTCCTATTATTGACTTTTCATTGCTTGCAATTGAATTTTGGCCAAGTTTAATTGTGTGTTGGGTATTTGTTGAATTTGATGCCGAGAGGTAAGAATACCACAAAAGACCAAAGAATAGTAGGCGCGACGAATCTAGGCAAGAGCGAGAGCCGCTAGAGGAGTTTTGAGGGAGACTAAGTTTGAGAGAATTAGTGAGCCCTAATTTGATGAATTCTTGAAGCTTGTTAGTTTTCACTTTTCAATTGATTTGTTTGTTCATGGTGAACCATTGCCCTAGGTTTTAGTTAATTTGATCAAGTTTTTATTTAGTTTTCATAGCTAGTTTTCTAGTTAATCATAATTTCAACCAAGGCCTTTCATACAATTCGGACTTTTAAGAACTAATAGAGTGCATAGCTTCCCTGAGGATACGATCCCTACTTCCCTAGCTATATTTTTAGTTGGTGTTGTCGGTTTACTTTTGATAGGTGTGCGATAGCCTGTTCAATTATTTCATCCATGGTAAGCCCCTTTTCCCCTTTTATTTTCAGTTTTTAGTTCATTTTCTTGTTTTGTTTAATAAATTAGTCTCTCTTTATGAGATTTTCTCAAACCCTATTATGGGGTTTTTGGTTTCTGTTTTGGAAATCTCCTTCTCCCCTATGGGAGTTGTGAGTATGGTTATTTTGTTTTTAGGTATGAGAAATTATTCTCATTGGTTGAAGTTCGAGACTCAACATGAAGGTATTGGAATCTCGGATGCGGTCAACCTGACTCGATCAAGAATGTTCTTCCCAAACTATATCAGAATGATAGACTTCCTCATCAATAAGTCGCTTGATTCAAGCAAATACAAGGGGCTGCGTTGTATTGCTCGATCTGGTTCATTGTAGTTTATTCGAAGACGAATTTGATTTAGTCTTGTTTAATTGTATCTTGTTTTTCTTTAATACCTATTGTAGATGCCGTTTGGCCTTCAATTAATGAAATTTCTCTTTCAAAAAAAAAATGTTAAATAAGTGGTTTTGGTCCACAATAATATTATTGTGGACCAGGTCTAGGGATGGCAATGGGTCCAGGACCCTACCCAGTCCCACCCAGACCCTACCCTAAAATTAGGGTATGGGTCTTAATTTTTTGGACCCTATGGGTAAGGGTAGGGTATGGGTCTTGGTCCTATCGGGTAAAGGTAGGGTAAGGGTCCCCTCCTCAAATACCCAGACCCTACCCAAACCCTACCCATAGACCCATCTAAACTAAAATATATATTTTTATTTTTTAAAAAATTAAAATAAATATATATATAAACATATCCTTCCAGCAGACTTCCAATAAAACTAAAACCCTCCCTCAGTTAGGAACCCTAGCCGCAAATCGCAATCACGTAAAAATATATTTATTTATATTTTGATGTATGAGACTTTTGGGATGTGCAAAAAATATATATTGATATGGAATGTACGTGATATTATGTGTGCTAATTGCAAAATTAATATACGAAATTGTGCTTAACGATTATATATACATGTGAAAATGTAAGCGGATTTATTTTTGTATTGGACCCATTTTAGACCCTAGACCCTACCCAGACCCTATCGGACCCTACGGGTACGGGTAAGGGTCCTAAAAAAATTTACCCTATGGGTATGGGTAGGGTATGGGTATACATCCAAAAGTTAGGGTATGGGTAAGGGTCTAGCCTTACCCTACCCAGACCCTACCCATTGCCATCCCTAACCAGGTCCACGCAAGACTAACTCAAGAGTAGTACTCACTATCATTAATAACTTCGATTGCTCCCCGTTATTTTAAGTAATTGACCATACAAGTCACAAAATGTCATTAATATAATTAACTAGGTTCTAAAGTATTACTCCTCAATTTTATCTTTGTTTTTACTAGAGTAATAGGTCGTCTTCCAAATGTGGTAAGTTAAATTTTGAATGAGACTTTTTGTATTGAAATTCTAATAAAATCTACATTAATATGGTAAAGAGGGTAAATATTTAAGTAATGTGTGTGGATATATTTTTATTGCCTACACGGTGTTAGCGTCGATTTGACTACATCATCATAGTGTTTTATTGGCAAACATTTTGGAGTCGCTAACAAGTCTTTAAAGGAAGACTCATAAACTTAATTGAATATTGGGAGATTGTAGGGGTAATTTAGAGACTTATCCAATGTAAATTTCCCCGTCATAACAGCGTAATTGGTCAATGAAGCAAAAATTGAGTTCAGAGGTGAGGGTACGAACATGATCATGAATCACATTCGACTATATCTGGCCTCTACTTAACACGATTCATAGACTAGTTTCATGCAATTATACAACCAAACCATCGATTTCGACACCCTAAAAAATATTAGTCTAGGTCGGTTCATTAAACATACAAAAGACTAATTTTTTAGTGGCATGTTATTTAGCAATCAGGATACTGGAAACCTAAACCAGTTGTTCAAATTATATTTTTTAGGCGTTAGAATAATTATTTAGGTCTTGTAATTAGCAATAATAAGCATGTACGATAATGAAAGCGATAAAGCATCAAGCATGCATGAATAGAATAATAATATACAAAAATATAAGAAATAGAATTAGAGAATTAAGAGATTAGAAAATATACAAGGAGCGAATCTCTTAAAAATCTACATCATGAATAAAAATGTTAGTATCTTTAAAGAATTTAATATGAATTGAATAAATTAAAGGACCCTTGGAAAAATATACCTTAATTGACTTGGTCTTATAGATAACCTTCGAAAGAGCAGTCTTTGGAGTTTGAAATAGGAAATCAATGGAGTTTGAATGTTTGAAGTGTGTTTAAGTGTTGAATATTTGGAGAGAATATGATGAATAAAGTGGAAAAAGTTATGTGAAGTCGTGTGAAAGTCCCTTTGAAAAGCAAATAGAATGAGGTCTATTTATGGGGAAAAAAAAGCAGGATAAGATATAAGGATGCGCGACACGCATCGACTGTTGTGCTTCTGAATTTTGCTAACTATCTCGATGTCACGCGTGCGCACCGTTGTCGCTCCAGACGCATCCGAATGCGCAAAGCGCATCTGCAGATCTGGTCATAATTTTTATCATTTATAAAAAAATTAATTGGGCTTTCAAATTGGGCTTGACTAAAAATACAATTACTTAATTATCAAGCGTAATTAATTTGGGCTTCTAAAACTATTTCGGGCCTTTAAAATGATTTTGGACTTTAGTTGTTTGGATTGCTCTCCTTCAGGTCGGACCGAGTAGGACGATGATATGTATCATCGTTGAGTACTTAAATAGGGAGACATATTTATCTGTCTACAACAGTTAAGAAGACTTGAGGCATAACCATGATCTGGTTAATAAAGTGGATAATAAAATGGTGATCGAAGGGGAGTTTTATTCACTAGGGGGTGCTAATTGAGCGAGCCGAGCCCGAGGCTAGGTAAAAGTTCAGTTGGATTTCTATACAATTCATATATTGAAAAGTTTGGCTTGGCTCAGATTGTAAAAGTCATTTACATTGAAAAAAGAACGTTAAGGAAAATTAAGTTATGACAGATTTTTTTAAGTTAAAAAATACACCCATTTTTTCCTATTGCATTATTTGGATTTCTATACGATTCAGACACCCTTCTTTAGGGTTTAGGGGTTAGGGACGCTCCGGGGCGTTGGATAAGCACTAAATATATTTCCAGAAATGGTATAAATCTTGGAATGAATTCCAAAATCACACGTCAATCAGTATAATTAATGTTTAGATTCATTTAATATTTTCATTTTTAGTTAAATTATCGAACGCCCTAGGGATGCTTGTTAGTTTTTGCCTTATCATAATAGCAAAAAAACGAAATATCTAAATAATAGAGGTAGGTATCGTACTTGTATGTACTTACTGAATCCAAATCTTATGATCCACATGAATCGTGTGCGACTTTATTTAATTGATTGTTATTATTACTATAACCTATCATTCAATAATTAAAATTAAAATACATAATAATCAACCATAAGCATAAGTGCTATATACAGCAAAAAAATAGGCTAAATACAACATCTAAAATTATACTTAACTTAACCATGGTTAATTTTAATTTTTTATAATTAAAAAAAAAAAGCAACGCAGCAATGCAGCGACGCAGCAACATAACGCAGTAAAACTCTACTTTCATTCTGCCAACTACTTTATGATGTTGTTGGTCAAAAAGTTAAGTATCTATAACTCCTCTAAGTTATTTGAAATTGTGGGAGACTGGATTGTGGCAAAGTTGAAGGATATTTACTGTCCCAAATTTCATGATTTTGTGCATCCAAATCATGATGGGTTGGTTTTCAAAAAAAAGATAGAAAAAAAAATTGATTTATCCTGCTTTTTCTTCTTATCTTTCTAGTTTAATACTTCAACTTAGCCATTCAATTGGTTAAAAAATACTAAATTATCAGTTCAGATTTTAAGCTGCACAATAGAGATTTGTAAAAAAAAATCCTTTATATTGGTTACTATATGTTAAATTTCATAATATAATTCCACAACTATTACTCACCCCAAAGCACGTTTGAGAATATAATTTAACTCACCACAAACACTTTTCCCTTTACCACGTTAGTACTCTCTAGTCGCTGCACCCATATTTTTTATTATAATTGGGCTTCAACTATGGAGGTTGCTTTAATAAACAATAATAACAGTAGTTCGATGAGTACTCAATTGTTTAAATTTCAAAATTATTGTCATATTATTCAAAGTATATTAGTATAGGTCCTATTTTTATTTTTCGGGTTGCGATCATATGTACTATAATGGGGAATGGGGTCATTTGTCATAGATGACCCCCTATGGAGGGGTCATGTGCCATAGATGACCCCCCAAAGGGGGATCATTTGCCATAGATGACCCCCCAAAGGGAGGTTTATTATGATCATGCTGTATATTTGATATTGATTAAGTTTTTTACATGTTCAATCAGGATATCAGCGGAGATGAGAGTCCAGGCACTAGTCATTATTTTAAAACCGATCAAAGTTTTAAAAATCGTCAAGAGTTGGAGGAATGGGTAAGAGAAATCAGCAAAGAGTGTAAGATTTGATTTTATGTGCAGAACTCTTTTTCTAACCGTGTGTATTTGAGATGTGAAAGGTGCGGTCCTTATAGAAAATTCATTTCTTTGAAAGAGAATCGTAATAGGAGAAAAGGAACGGGAACAAAAAAAAAGCATTGTCCTTTTTAAGTTGTGGGAGCTAAAGTAGAGGAAGGTGTTTGGAAGGTTTTTGTGAATGAATGGAGGAGCAAACACAACCACAAAGTAGGTAAGTATAATAAGTGGCATACTTCCGTTGCAAAATTAACGAAAGAAGAATTAAGTTGCAAAAATTGGCACGTATCGTCAATCTAATATGAAAACCAAGCAAATACTCAATCTGTTGAAGAAAGAGAACCCACAAAATAACAGCTCAATCAAACACATTAACAATACTTTGCAGAAGTTGATGATGAATATGATGGGTTCTTTTTCACCGATGCAATTCTTTTTCAAGATGCTAAAAGATTATAATTATTTCAGTGGCACAGGAGGGAGGAAGGCACCAATGTGTTAAGTGATGTACTTTTCGCACACCCGAAAACTACCGATCTACTGCGTTTATTTCCTTATGTATTAATATTAGATGCAATCTACAAGACAAATCGATTTGAGATGTCGCTTTTGGAAGTGATAGGTGTATCACCAACTGTCCAGAATTTCCATGTCGGTTTTGCTTTCATTAAGGATGAGACAACAGGGAGTTTCTTGTGGGTGGTACAACAATTAAAGATGTTATTTGGCCGATGCCAAGAGCCAGGAGTGATTGTTACGGATAGGGAGTTGGCACTCATGAAAGCTATTAAGATTGTATTTCCGCATTCTAGACACCTTTTATGTAGACGACATATTGCAATGGATGTTGAACGATACCTTACTAATTTGCTGAAATATAAAACATATTGTCCAGCTTTCAGTGCAAGGTGGCACAGAATAGTTCGAGCAAGGACACGAGATGAGTATTATTATAGATTAGAGCAATTATATAAGAAGTGGTCTCGTCTACCTGCAATGTTATCTTATGTGAATATGACATGGTTAGAGCCATACCGAAAGAAATTTGTCACCCGATGGACAAAACATGCTTTACACTTTGGTGCGGAGACAACAAATAAGTATGTATAAGTATTTACAAAAAAATAAAAATATGCCCTTCAATAGTTGAACTTGATATTTTTTGTACTTGCGAAAAGGTTATTTGATTTTATACAATATACTTTACTTATTTGCATGTTTCATAACAGGGTTGAGGGTGCACGTTCTCAATTGAAGCGTTGGCTAGGGACAGCAACAAAGAGTTTTTATTTGTTGTTACCTCAAATTCATGATCTTGTAGAACTACAATTCAATGAGATTCAACGAGAGTTTGAGAGGTCCCGAACGGTTCACCTTCACTGTACATCATTCTCATTGTTCCGTCGATTAGCTGGTCGTGTTTCCCACAAAGCCATTTAACTGTTGGATGAAGAATTTAAGACTCGAGGGTCTACTATAGGCGTGGATGCTGTGAAATGTGGATGTGAATTGAGATCTAGCTTTGGTTTGCCATGTGCTCATGAGATGGGTATAATGGTGACTGAACATAGACCCATTGATCCTCTTGATGTTCATGTTTTTTAGAGAACTCTTCATATGGAAGGTGTCACATGCAATCAAATCACACAAGAGAAAGCAACTGGATCACAGTTATTGAGTGAAATGATGGATGAACTGCGCAAAGGTTCAGATAGGCAACAAATGTATTATGCAGAATGCATCCATAATATGATCCATCCCCAATCAACTAATATTGAAGAGCCCAAACAAAGGCGTCACAAAGGTCGACCAAAGCACAATCCTACTAAGAGAAACTTATCTAGTTGGGAGTGGACAAATAAAAATACTAAATCAGGTACAAAGCACACTTCATCCTATTCTCAAAGAGATTTTGGACATAATAATTGCGATTATAATGAGGCAAAATCATCAGACTCTCAAACTTATGCCACGAGACTACCTCAGTTCATTGTCCCTTACATTACCGGATATGTGGATGTCATTGTCGACGGAAATTGCGGGTTTAGATGTATTGCTTATTATGAGTATGGAAATCCAGATGATTGGATGCGTGTTAGGCATGAGCTAATGGAGGAAATGACTTCCTATCGTCATTTATACTTTGAAATGTTGGGTGGTCAATTGGGTTTTGATAGATCCTTTCGTGGGCTTAACTGGTTTCAACCCAATTCCTTTGCTCAAGAGGATAAGTGGTTGAGTATGTTAGACCATGGGTTTGTGGTTGCAAGTAGGTATCAGAAAATTGTCACATGCTATACTCTTTTCGGCGAGTCTTACATTCTTGCCTTTAGAATATCGTCGCGGAGTCAACCTCCAATGTTGCACATCAACCTGGGACTTATTGGTCGTCACTTTATAGTCCTCCTTATGCATGATCGTGCTCCGTTGCCTACACTGTATCCTGGATGGGATAATTACTGTAACCCTGGGATTCGTTTTTGGAGAACAAATTTGCAGGAAAGATTTGATCAATGGAACATTTTAGATAGAACATAAATATTTATAGGTTTTATTTCTTATGGCATGGTTTAAGTAGTAGGATTTCACTTTCTTTCGTAGTTACTCCACTTATGCGTTTTAAATTTGTGTTACCCCTCTATTTAGTTTATTTCAATTGAATATATATTAATGTCTCATGTTTTGGCTTATATCGTGCTTATAATTGCAAGTCATGATTTAGATCTAACCTTCAGTCTAGGTGGCCACATTAACCAAATAATTGATCAAGATGGTAACATATGGAACGAAATATATATTATTAAACACACATGTTTAAGAATATATTTCCAAACACTAACATTTAAAACTACTAAATTTCATAACGACAAACTAAGACAATAAAAATACAATCATCAATTACCATGTCTACTATCACCATGACCATATGCATGACTAACTCCTCTCCGACGACGATCGTCTTCGAGTTCAGGCATTAAATCTTCCAAAGCAATAGTCAACTCGTCGAGGCATCGATAATATGTCTCCTTATCAGTCCTACCGCGTATCTCTAGATGAAGTGGATAGGCACGTGCACCCAAGTATTGCCTCGTGCCTTTTCTTTTATTTCCATCTTTCTGGCTAATACAACCTCTTCCTCTAGTACTTGACATCTGAATTACCATCATAATTATAGTAAAAAAAGAAGTATATAAACAAATTTTATACATATGAACTTCGCTAAAGTGTATGTATTAAGTTAGCATACATGTTTAGCTCCTTTACATATAACACAAATTATAGCATTTCACATATAAAAGTGTTAATGTGCATGTCTAGGAAAGTTCACGTAAGATGTAGGGAAGCATTAGCAAATATACATTTTGATAAATGTTTCTCAAGTCCTATATCACATAATAATATCATCACAATCATGTAGTACACTCGTTCCTTCCATACAAATTATAGCACTTCCTTGATGACATCCAAGCAATTCATGCCTAAAGGAAAGAATACTCTTCTTAATAAAATCAAAATCTTAGTTCTCATAACAACCGAGAGCCAAGGAAGAACTTTATGCCTTCATTAATATAATTAAATACTTGAACTTAATTCTAACTCATGTTCAAGCATTTGGATGCAGAGAGGATGCTAAGAAGAGATTTTCAAAGGAATACACTACATGGAGAGAAGATATAAATAGTTTGTGTTAGGGGGGAGAAATATAACTCACTCGGATTAGGTTGCCTGAGAATGCTAAGTAAGTTACGCTAAGTCAAATTGGCAAAATCTCTCGTCTATACCAATCCAAAGGACAAAAAGATTTGCTTGTATAGCTAAAAATCAAGCATATGAACCCAGCTTAGCCCGATCAAACCCAACACACAAGTAATTATTGATATCATGTCAAGATTTAGATAGAAATATATAATTAACAACAATTCTTCTTAGTTGTTAATATTAAGTCAAACCCAATACTGCTTGTTTTTCGAAGATTGATGCTATTTGAGTAGAGTAAGCCTTAGTTCAGTCGATAAACATTTGGGTTGAACAAATATACAACTCCAAATCCTCAAAATTCTCACACAACATCAATTTAATATGATCACTGTAAATTCACAAACTCACAACACATCTCAATCAAAGAACAACCAATTCAAAATCAAATCAAATGTTCACAAACTCACAACACATCTCAATCAAAGAACAACCAATTCAAAAATCAAATCAAATCTAAATAATATGATTCATACAATAAGGTAATTTAACTTTTACAAAAAAGAATAGAAGGTTAGTTCAAGAAACTGACCTTGGGTGGTCTATGCTTCCGGCGAGGAGCAGTTACCGACGAGATTGTGGCTTCGTTCACCAGCGTCGGCGCGTCGCACGAGAAGTAAGAGGAGGAGGGTGGGTCGGCGCGTCGCACGAAGAGGAGGAGGGTGGGTCGGCGCGTCACCACGGCACCACCGTTGGCTTCGCACACTGCTGCAGTCCCGTAGTGGAGTGAGAAGATGTTTGCCTTGTTGTGGTATACAGGGTGAGGGGTTTGTTTTTGACGGGGTTAAATTACAAAAGGGGTAGGTTAGTCTTTTAACTGTTTTTGCTGTTTCTAGCCTATTTTTTTGCTGTATATAGCACACCCCTTAAGAAGATGTGACATTTACGAGATAGAAGTTTTTTTTTTTGAGGAATAGGGGAGGGATGATTTCATTGATCATAAAACATTGAAAGTGTACAAGTAATCCATACATAGACTTGAAAAACAATACACGTATTATAAACCCTAGACATATTAGCTCCACTGAAGAACTGCTCCGATATCCTGTAATTAGATGCCTTTAAAACATCCACCTCATCAGAGATCCATTTTGATATAGTCTTGGGGTTGGTTATACATGACCTGGTTTGCGAGATCGTCACCCCCTAAACCGACGCTTCACCGCGTTCCACAAATCTCGCAAGAACCTTCCAAAGATGTGGCCCCGGAACTAGACACAACAAGCACACACAAAACTAATACTAACAAACCCAAACCCACCCAAGAAGGAGATTAACACACCCCATATAGTGACTAAAACCATCACAAAGATGGGTTTATTAAAGAAAAACTATGGACAAACAAAACCTTAAACCGACCGACAACAAGCTGACAAACGGCGGCGAAGCTCCACAGACAGACGACGGCGAAGCGTGGTTTTCCTTCGGTGGAACCACCACCCCTGGCCCACAACGCCCAACGGCAACTGCAACGGCAATTGGATTAGTGCTGGCGGTGCTGCCTCTCAAATCTCAACAAAAAAAGAAAGAAAAAACAACTGGCGTCTGGCGTATGCCTAAAAAAGAAAAATGAATTTTGACACAAAATAAGTATAAAGGAAGAATAAGAATTAGCGGGGAAGAGATTGTGAGCAACTGCCAACTCAGCAATCTCACTCTGCTTCTCCCTCCTCTGTCTCCGCGTCTTTCTCTCTCATATTCACTCTCTTCACATCTTCCCGGCGATTCTCAAGCTGACTACCGACACAGATTTCTAGGGTTTTCTCTCTCCATTTTCCCCCAAATCTCGTCGGATCTTTTCGTTCAATCAATTCATTCTTCAATTCATTTACTTCTCACTTTACTTTAATGCTACTACATTTTCATCCTCACTCTTACTCTCACTGATTGGATTATCTTTAACTCCAATTTCTTTTCAAATTTCGTTTTCTCTCAATTTGATTTGAGAAGAAAAAGTGGAACAATGGTGAATCCTGGTCCTGCTTCACCTGGCCAGGTAATTTTAAAATCAATCTGCAGATTTTTTTATTCTTAATGTTTTGTTTTTGTGTATGATTTGATTGATTTAAGATTATTATTGCGATCTTGATTTGATCGCTGCAATGTGATTATTCAGCGTTATTGATAATAGTAATTATGATTTCGATCTTATGGTGCTGCTAAATTTAAGTTTAGGTTTTTTTATTAGGATAAGAGTAGTAAGATTTTTGTTAATTATTGTTGTTTGCATGATATTTTACGCTGTCGGCAGAATTTATTTAAGTGATGATGTCGTACAGTTTTGGAGGAGTTTAGTTTAATTTGAATGTGTAAGAAAGCATATATGATTGACATAAATGATACAGCTAGGGAACATGAAATAAAATCAGAGGAACCTAGAATATCTACCTTGGCTGGTGAGGGCTGAGGGGGTGGGGCGGGCCGCACAAGTGCAATTACCAAATCACCTTCCCTATTTGTTTGCTACCAAATCGTTTGCTAATTTAACTTTTTTCATACATAAATACATTTCAAGATTATATCAAAAATATGAATTTCACAATAATAGCCGATAACATGGGTATCTTAGGAATTCACACTACGGATTATGGATTAGAGCAACAAGATAAGTTCAGAGAAGTTAAGATAAGTTCACATTAATCAAAATTTGTTGAATAGGACACTTTAATCGTACAATATAGTTTTAATTCTTTTTTTAATCATGGCTGCAAAAACTCACTTATGTAATGTAGTACATTTATTGATCTATATGAATTATGTCAAGTAAACGTGAAAATGATGATTAATAAGAAAGATTTATGTCATGGAAAATGTTGATTTAAGCCTAAAGAAAAAACATGCACATATTCTGATTAACAAATGTCATCTTCCTCCTTTTCTAGTTTCCTTCCTTGATGGTTGTATCTTAAAAACATTGTGCAGGTAACATTTCTCCTGGGACTTGTTCCAGTCCTTGTAGCATGGGTATATTCTGAATTTTTGGAACACAGAAAAAAGTCCACCATCTCCAAAGAGTGAGTTTGAATTCTTCCTCTATCAATTTATTGGAGTTAATAGCATTTGAATTGATCAGTGATTCATATCCTGCATTTGTTCTTGCTTTGTGCTTTCATGGTTATTGATACATTGCATGCTTGTTCTATGACGATTATTACTGTATGACCATGCGGCTATGAGTTGGAAAGGTAGGAAGGAGCCAGGTCTCTCATGATACATGTCATATTAGTGTTGAAGTCTGAGATTGATCCTTTATACTTTATACCATGTCATCTCGTATGTGGATTCTTAATGAAAACGTATGTTGATATGTAATAATTTGCTTATATATGCAAATTGCAATATCTTCTAATCGGTGGTCTTTCCAATATTTTAATGAAATTCTTTTATCGAAGAATCAAAGTGTAACTATCTATACTTATAGCCTTTCTGTGAAGTCAGGTCTATGTGGATCCTTCGTTGCCATTAGATTTATACAATGCAGGTTGCCTGTAAGGATGATTCCCTTGTACATAATTCTGTTTCCTTCTACATAGTGTTTTGAGGTCAAGGACATCTGAAAGGGAAAATTTTCCATGGCCTTAGACAATTTTGACACTTTGCCCGGAAGTATGAAATTTGCAAAGTTGGTTGGTTTGTGGAGCCTTTTGTGATTACACGTGAAGCATGAAATATTTTCTCTATATCCTAGAGGAGTAATGCTATTCTTTGAGTTCATCTGACCTATTGTATGGGTGTTAATCTATATATGCTACAGCCTACATATCAATGAATAATCCAGTAAGTGATGAGATCATAAGATGCAGGCTTGTTGTGTGATGCGATAGCAAGATTTAAAGTTACTCGTTTGTTTATCATGATGGTAGCTGAATAAGACTTTGTATTTGGTGCTGCCTATTAATTTTTCTTTGGCAGGCGTTCTGAGATTAATCTGGTTGAGGTTAGAAATAATGCAATCAAGGAAGACGAGAAGGATGTTTTGCTGGAAGGTGGAGGCATGCAGTCAGTGTCTTCAGGAACTCGATATGAATCTCTCATGCATCATATTTCAAGGTTTGGAGTCTGGCTTTCAGGTCAATTAGTGAGTATTTAGGAGTTTGTGCTCCACCATATTTTGATGGGCTTTTGTCTTGTATCTGCAGGTTTCTTTTAATGGATGAGACTTTCTTGCTTGATAATCGGTTGACATTGAGAGCCATGTGAGTATCTGTATCTTCATGATGCTACTTGTAACTTCAGATTTCAAAGCTTTCTCAAGGTTGTCATTGTAAACTGAATCCTTTTGTTTAAGCTCTCTTCAGGTCTGAGTTTGGTCTCCTTATGGCTTACTTTTACTTCTGTGACCGCACAAATCTTTTTGGTGAATCTAAAAAGGTACATTCCCCGCACTTTGTTTTAGGCAGTATCTGATGCATTACAGATTTACGGATTTTGCAGCTTAGTAATAGTAGGTATTCATATCATGTTATCTGCATTTGTACTTCATTGTTGGGGACATGCATATGTTGCACTCTGTTATTCATATCCATTGACATTGTCAACAGTTAGTTATGGTTATATCTTGATGAGCGTGGGAGTCAAAAAGTGAACTATATGAGAGGTTGGAGTGGCTTATCGTTATATGTATTGTCATATATGTACAATCCTTGATTGTATGTTACCTCTCCCTCTCTCTTCCCCCTCTTTCAGTATACCTCTTTGATACTTCAGTTTCTTGACCTTACCTTCTCTCATTCACTTAATACTCTTGTTTGGTTGCAGAATTATAATCGAGATCTGTTCCTGTTCCTCTACTTTCTACTTATCATTGTTGCGGCTGTTACATCATTCACAATACATAAGGATAAATCACCATTCTCTGGAAAATCTATTCTTTATTTGAATAGGCATCAAACTGAAGAATGGAAAGGTTGGATGCAGGTTTGTTCCTCTAAAATTTATGCATGTTAGATTTGTTCATTTCAACAGTTCTATGACATATGACGGAGCATCACTTTTCAGGGTTCTTTCCTCAATTCTCAGTCCATTTTTATATCTCCCTGGCAGGTCTTATTTCTGATGTATCACTATTTTGCTGCTAATGAGGTCTATAATGCTATTCGTATTTTCATTGCTGCATACGTATGGATGACTGGATTCGGAAACTTCTCCTATTATTACATCCGCAAGGATTTTAGCCTAGTGAGGTTTGCTCAGGTGTGATGCACTTCATTTGTGATGTTTTATGTGCAATAATTACTTGCGGACTTGTTTCTCACTATGTTCTTCTTCATAAGCAGATGATGTGGCGGCTCAATTTCTTGGTGATAATTTCTTGCGTTGTCCTGAACAACAGTTATATGCTATATTACATATGCCCAATGCATACTCTCTTCACTCTTATGGTTTATGGTGCACTTGGTATCCTGCATAAGTATAATGAGATTGGATGGGTTATGGCTGCAAAATTTGGTGTTTCTTTTCTAACTGTGATACTGATTTGGGAAATACCTGGGGTGTTTGAACTGATCTGGAGCCCATTCACTTTTTTTCTTGGTAAATCTCTCTTCATGTCTTTAAGTTTAGATTTTCTGCATACTGGTGTTTCTAGATCTGACAGTTGCTCTAAATCTGAAGGTTATGCTGATCCAGCAAAACCAAATCTTCCTGCCTTGCATGAATGGCATTTTCGTTCGGGGCTTGATCGCTACATATGGATAGTTGGAATGATATATGCTTATTATCATCCCACGGTGAAGTTCAATTGCTTGCTAAATACCTAAATTTTGTTTTTTTTTTTTTTTTTTTCCAACCCTGCTGTGAATTGATCTTCATTTGTTGGGAAGTTTATAAATTTGTTTGTTAGACCTCATAGAGCTTTATTACTCAAGTTCCGAAATTGATTATCACAGGTTGAGCGGTGGATGGAGAAATTGGAAGAAGCAGAAGTGAAAAGGAGGATAGCTATTAAAGCTGCTGTCGTGATGAGCTCTTTGTCGGTAAATTTGTTTCCTTGTCCCTCTAGTACAAACAAACTTTATGTTAGATGAATGCTGAGGTGATCAGGTTATGAGCTAATCACATTGATCTGTAGGTAGGGTACCTCTGGTTTGAGCATGTATACAAACTGGATAAGATTACATACAACAAATTCCACCCTTACACCTCGTGGATCCCAATTACGTAAGCATCACTTGTACAATCTGTAGCCTAGTTTCCTACAATGCTGAAGACAAGATTTGGAAATACTGATTCCTTTGTGTTTTCTTTCACTAGTGTCTACATATGCTTGAGGAATGTTACCCAGCAATTCCGAGGCTACTCTTTAACACTTTTTGCGTAAGTAGCCTTTAATACTCTACCTATGCGGGGTTTCCATTTGGGATTTGTTGTGGATGATGTCTGTTGGCCTTTCCCCTTCTTTATACTGTTGTTTTGTGGCCAAATTTTGGTGTTTGCAGATGGCTTGGCAAAATAACATTGGAGACTTACATCTCACAGTTTCACATATGGCTAAGGTATGAACAACTTTATAATCATTTTGTGCTAGCAATATGTTGTGTATTTGTTAGTCATTTTACTGGGTGAATTATCTCCTCCTTTCACTTCAAATTAGTGCAAGAGCACAAAGAATGAAGATAGTGAGATACCTGAAGGATTTCTTTGCGTAATTCCATCTAGTAATTGCTTGAGATTATTATTTACATGCAACACTGTACATGCACTTTCAATCTTCTTCCACCTTTAGTGAAGTTGTCTCTCATCTCTTTCCATCTTGAGCTTTTCTTTCAAGTCTCGGAGGTCATCCTCCACCTCAGCTTGGTTATGATTTAAAGTCTGTTTATTTGCAGATCTGGCGTGCCTAATGGACAACCGAAGCTATTGCTGTCTTTTATCCCAGATTACCCAATGCTGAACTTCATGCTTGTTACTAGCATATATGTGGCTGTAAGAAAATTCTGTTTGAAATAAAGATCTTTTTATATGTATGTTTTTCAACTTTAATATTCTACATATCAACTTTGTGCAGGTTTCATATAGGCTATTTGAATTGACTAACACACTAAAAGTGGCATTTCTTCCAAGCAAAGACGATAAAAGGCTAACATACAACATAGTTGCAGCTTTGGCTATCTCTTTTATTCTCTACACACTGTCACTAATGCTGCTGAAAGTCCCTCAAATAATGGTGAGAGTAGTTTCATAAACATATTTGTCGCTTTGCATTCTTTAGAATCTCACTTGCTTGTGACGGTTGCGGTTGCATAACTTGCCTTTTATCATCCATGCATGTCCTTTTCATTTAATAGTTGCCTGCATTACAGAACAAGTAAAATAGGTCGAAATCATGCATGGTCTATTAATAACTGTTTCCCACAGCAAGGTTGAAGCCTTAAGCAATGTTACCGCTGCTCTTTATTATTTTGGGATGATCTGAGTGTGTTCCTGAGGCTTGAAGAAATTCATAGAAAATCCTTCAAAAAATAAAAAGGGAGTTTGTTCACAAGGTTATGATGTTTTGGTACAATGTGTTATGATCTTCTAGTATCACTTAGTTATTAGCAGATTTCAAATTTGTGCAGTTATGCCACTCGGTACTCGTGTTATTATGGTGTTGCACACTCTTCTCAACTAATTGTGACAAATCAATAATTATGAGGGTGCAAAGTCCTTTCGTGCTTTACTTGACGGGGTTCTAGTAGAAGTCCAAAACTGTATATCTTGTGCTAAGAACAAAACCTTGGGGGTACCTCATGTATAAAGTTATAAAAAGGGTAACTTAGGGGGGACAAATCAATGAAGTCCATATATGTCATAATAGTTGCTGGATTTCATGTGGTGTAAATGTTTGTTTGTTACAGGTGTGATTTGAGAGATGTAAATATAGTGTAGAAGCCTGCAGAGTCCAAGCCTCCTCAAGTTGCTAGACATTGAGTGTTACATACTATCGGGAAAAAAACATGGTAGAGGCTCCAGACAATGCTATAGGCGTATGTATCCCCTACAGAACTGTATCCAAGTCTTCGGGTCTGCTGTATAGGAGTAAGCTGAAAAGATTGGTGAAAATGTGCTTGCAAGAAAACATGTTATCATTCAATTTTTGGCCATTCTTTGATATATACTTCCAAACTCAGATAATGTAAAATTGCTAAATATTAGCAACTAGTTGATCAGATATACCAATTAGTGAAACGCAGATTGAACTCTAGATGTTCACTGTAACACGGGAAATTGATTGGGACATGCATTCAAAGTTATAACAATTTAGATGCCCTGATGGAAGGATTCTTGCGTTCGAGTCTTCTGTGGCGTCAAAATATTAACTAAAATGACAATTTATGACGACTAATGTGTCGCATCCTAGATGAACAACGATTGTTGATGCCATCATGCCAGGATATTTAGTCATTTTAGAATGAAGGAAATTCATACATAATTAATGAATTTTCCAGGAAAAACACAATTGTAAATTAAATTTTCTTTTTTTAATCCTCCTAAATAAAGTTTGGAGAGAAAAAGACAAAAATTAAATTGGAGAAAAGAACAATGGGAGACAATAAAGGATAAAGAATAACAGGGGCTATATATTTTACAAATCAATGAAAGGAAAATTAGAAAATCCCTTTTACGGGAATATATTCTCCTCCCAACCACTGTCATAGCATAATACTTCAGTCCGACTATGTTTGTTCTGAAGAGAGTGAAACATATGTAATTTCAGTCATCTGCTCAAATTAATTGTCTACAGAAAATTGTGAGAAGAACCAGCTCCAGAGAATAATACAAATTCCTTCAAGGAAAAAAATACTACAAATAGAAAGTCTAATAACTATGCAAAATTGAGCTAGTGTTCAATGGGAAGGCCGATGTGGTGAACAAAAGTGTGAGCCCCATGACTTCTGAATTTAGAATCCGCATTGCAAACAAGGACTGAAAGTGGCGCGGCAGCAGCAATAATTAGGTCCTTTGCCCCATCAAAAAATGTGAACAATATCATAGGCAAATCTACTTATTGTCAAGGAAATACACATTTGAAACATAAGTAACAATCAACAGCTTTGTAGTGCATGAATATCATTATATAGCTCAGGGAAAACAAACAAGGACAGAAAAACAAAGAGAACTCAAATGTGATTTTGAACCTAAAAGAACACGGAGAAATTTGATTTTGGCTGATGAAAATAACACTTCATGAAATTTGACACCACTGGAGATATTTGATTCACTACAGCAAGAAAAATAGGATGTCATATTGTCATTACATGGGCCGAGAACTCCAGAGGTAGGAGAGAGCAGGGAAACTGCTCTCTTGTCCAAATGCTTAAGGGATGTTACTCAGCATTCACTAAATCTTTACACGTTTAATTTATTAGAGATTTACTTTTGCCTACGTTACACTGATATTTCTCCAGCACCTATGAGTAGCTTAGTTATGCTGAAGAGTTTTGGAATGTTCCCATCACAAATGAAACAGTTTTTGGATTGTATTATAGGAGCACAAAGATGGATAAATTAAGTTAGAGCATCATAAATTATAATAGGATGTATGGCAAAGGACACAGGAAATACATTTTTGGCTCTGAGGTCTGAAGTTGACTGAATTTGTGCATTAGGAAAAAAAGAGCACACATTTCAAGTAGGAAAAGTCAGTAGATAAAGAACCAAAGTTGACAGAAGGATACGTCCAAAACAGCACGAACGACTGCATAAGACCAAAAAAATCGTTAATGAGATAATCTCAAATAAGGAATCCAAAAAGAAAATTCAGGATACATCATGATTTGGGAATAACATAGAGGCTATAGAAAGGATATTTAAGGTCTATTTGTCTTATTAAATGGAAACAACAAAAATCAGGTAACAGCTTAAAGGAAACATCACAGCTCAAAGAGTGATCACAGCATCATTTGGTGCCCTGTTTAGTTAGCAAATGGAAAGCCAGACAAAGGTAAACAAAATCCCTTTTGTACATGATAATTGTTGTGTGCAGAACGCAGACCCTTATCCCGTTAAGGGTTTATAATCCCCCTCCCCAGTAAAATATAAGAACAGAGAAAAAAGGCCATTCCAACTGCTCATCTTCCGTGGTCAAATCTTTGAAGAAGCAACTAACTTCATCCTTACTCGACAAAAGAAATAACCTGACTACTAGAGTACCCTGGGAAGGGAGAATTGACTGCATCTTGTATGAGAAGTGAAGCAGGTGGGCAAAAACAGCAAGATATGTAAATATATTCCTCACAAGATCTAGTTGAAAGTTTGAGATGATAATTAGCTTCCTCTTCCCTAATCAAGATGCAGCGTATTGGAGAGTTGGGTTCTAAATAAAAGAGTAAGAAGTCTGTCTGTCTGTTTATTTTTGTATATGTGGCTGTGAGCGCGTGCGTGCCTTGTCTCATTCATAAGTTGAACCTCGCTCTTATGAATGTCGAGACAGGTACAGCTGGAATTTAGTAGCACAGTGGTGCCTACGCCTAACATATAGTAGCAGGCCAGCCAAGGCTGTTTGGTGTGTGGTCATGCTGTTATTGAGAGTTTAGGACCAGAATGCCTTTTGGCTTGATGGACGTGGGCATGGAACAATCCCATTAAAGAAATCTCTCGAAGGTCCCTTGTAGAGTATATGATGTGAGAGTCAAATGGGTTCTTTACGGAATACAGGAGCATGATGACACTTATATTATATACCAATGTCGTACACTGACGCTCTGAAAAGATGGAATCCTTGTCCAACATATTAATTAAATTTTACCCATACCTAAATTATCTGGATCCACGTATTTGTAGAAAGAATCTAGGAAAAGCAAGGAGACAGTCATCCAATATATGCTCAAAAAAGGTCCGAGATAAAATATTAAACCAAACCTACCAAACAAGTCTATCTAAAATGTGCCTATGTGTATGTTAGGTATAAACCCAAGACCCATTTTGGTAGTATAGATTTCACTTGCCCAAAATATCAGCAACAACTTCTTAAGTACCCTTCACACATATAATACCTCACATAGGAAACCCTTTATTTATGTATCTATTTTATAAAGGGGACTTGAATTTGAAGAATACTTAAACATGATTTCATTCCTAGAACTACTGAGTACAAAATTTATTTACTAAAACCAAAATTGAACTGGGCTTTGTATATAGCAATAGCCCCCTGTATAAACACTATCAACAAAATTTCATAATTAAACACACATAGTACAAAATTTTAAACTGTTCTTATATTGGACGCATTGTGTATGCTTCTTAGCTTGTGCATTCATGTAAAAGTCTTAATATCAGCATTATATTCATGAAATCTGTGACCGCGACCGTACATCAGTGTCCAATTCAAAAGTAGGGACCCTGTGTCCAAAATTTGAACCTCAAGGTGTTTTGACACGTGGATGTGTGCTAGTACTCTACTTCTGGCTGGTACGATAGAAGATGAGTTAAAAGAAGCATGTTTGGAGCAAATCGAGAAATTGCGGATTTCCCCCTGAGTGCGTCATTGAGACTCGTCGCACATAACGGAAAATAGAAAGAGCTAAGGTTTCGTAAATGTGGCTAGTCCCAATAAGTGACACCATAGGTTTAAAATGGGATTTAGCATATTTGTAAAGTAACGCCACCAACTCACAAATTTGGCCCAACATGTTCTTCTAGAAACTCGCTCAACATCTCCATAAAATACTCACCAAAGAGGCAACGATCTCTTCCACCGGCGGGGATTGGGATCCTAAGAAAGCCTTAATTATAATAAAACAGCAATAACAATTAAAATTTGAAAATGGTCACAAAAGAGGCGGTATGAACGGTGAATTGGTGATGGACCCGGGAATCAGGGAGAGAGAGTGGGATTACAGTAGTAATCAAGGTTTTTTTGTTAGGCAAGATGTGTATATAAATAGGTGGTACTCCCATGAAAATTATCAAGCATTTTTACCAACAGCGGCTTTGGTACTTTATGCGTCCTAACTCCCAAGTGCCTCACTGTATCGGCAAATTTTTTCTTTAAGTCATATTACAAGAATTTTTTGAAGAAAAACTAAGATTAAGGAAACAATTAATATAAAAAAGAGAGATAACAAAATTAGACAAAAGTACCATAAGGCCACCCAAGAAGCCATCAAGTAAAACACGATTCCAGCCGTCAAAATATGAGTGGATTGAGAACTTAGCCTTGGCAGTAAGTCCGACTGAAGTAACAGCCATCACGATAAGGTAAAAGATAAACCCACCAAGTCCTGTGAACCCCAAGATCCCTGCAATGACTCCTCCAATTATTGACATGAATGTCCGGCTGCAGAATTAAAGAAAATTTTGTCAAAGCTTCATCAGACGTTTTGAAAACAGGAAGTCAAATTTCACAAACTAACATAGAAACATATGATAAACAATAAAATATCATGCAACTTTCTGCAACAGTGTTACCTAATTCGCTATCTAATTAGCCTTTTGAATTCGCCAATTCGCCCAAAATGGACCAAAAATGAACCAAAACCGACCATGATTCGCTTTTCTCAATTCGCAATTCGTGGGGGAATTAGGTAACACTGCTCTGCAGCTCCAGAAAGTTACCTAGTGCACATTTTTCAGCTCTCACAAGCGACACCCAAGTTCGAAAGGCAGAAAGAAACTATCTTAGAGTGTATAAGGATTCTATCAAGGATCAGTCAGAAAATGATCAGAGCAGCTTGAAGTCAACATCAATCAACGGCGCAAATGTCCACAATTTAAGCAAGCGCACTAGCTCAACCAAATGAGGAAGATAAAGGAAAGTGGAGGCAAAGAAACCGTGCAGCTAAGGATACCAAATGACTGAATCCAAAATATGCACTGCAGAAAACCTGATAACTGAAATCATCCAATTCACTCTCTTTCTTAATCAAATTAGCCGATGTTTGCACTAGTTATTGGGTAGAGGTTTACAGCTTAGCCAGCAAGAACACTATAAGTTCCCACAGGAGCTTGCTGAACAAGTGCATCGTGTATTCAAAATAAACTCTAGCCTTAACTTTAGTAGCATTAAACAATTCCAACAGAGCTGGTGACTCTTTCGATTCTCCCAGAAAAGTCTCTCTCTTGTACTAAAATCACAGCTCAGTCTTCTTCCAAAATGCCATGGACCATACAAGCAACATCACCCTCTACACTTCAAACTTACAGTCCTTTGCTTTCCAAGGTGATAGCTACCTACCATTAATACTTGCTTAATGAGATATATAGGAAGTGAAGAGTCCTAGGCATTGAGATCACTCCTAGAACAACATCAACGACAGGGAACCAGCATACCCTTTTCGTTGAATTATTCTCATTCTTTAGGTGACTTTGGTGTTCTAGGTCAACCACCAATTTGCTCTACTTAACTTAGGTGTGAAGATTCCCAGTATCATCAGGTTTAAAAAGATCCCTTAATTCAAAATAAATCAAATAGCAGCCAGAAAATGCTAGCACCTTAAAATTAAACTTCTTAGGTCTGGCAAGCACATGTTTAGAGACTATTTAGCATAGCTACTTGATATGATTTTAATTCCTCAAAAGCAACAAATCACACAATGAAATTCCTTCTAGTCCATAAGACAATGCAAAAAGTAGATACAAAGCCCTACATAAACTCCACAAACGGGCTACTAAAATTCTTCTTATCCCCATCTTCAACCAACTATACGCAGGACGTGCTATGTATTTAATCACAACATCTAATTTTCAAAAGTTCACCCCTCATTACTAAACATGTGCCATAATATTTAAGAGGACTTATCATTTCAGGCATCTTACATAAGTCTCACATAATCAATGTAAAATAGTGTCAAAAGTTCCTAATATCCTTATCTTCAATGAATTTTACTTCCTAAACAAAAACTTTCCAAATCTCTTTCTAATTCCTTATTTACGCGAACGAGTAAATGTAACACTTATTAGAAACAGAGTAAACTTCCTCTATCATCAATGCAATACCAATGAAAATGTAAACTTCTCCAGAGGTTGCAACTGAAACAAAACCTGCCAACTTATATGGAAATTGTACCTGTAATATATGACTTTGGTGTTGTTCGTCATATTTTCTGCATCGATTACCACTGCTTCATCAAAAGCCCCTTTAAATTTTGGGTCCAATAAACCAGAATCACCATGTACTGCCATGTCTTCTCTTATTCCAATGTAAGTACAATGTGCTGACAAAAATAGAATCAAAGTTTTAATTTTACTTGGAAAAATTGCGAAGACAGATCTTAGACAAACAATAAATAGTAATTCTAATTCTAGGGTTCAACTGAACCCCCAAAATCTGGAAATATAAAAGAGATTTCTCCCTCTAATTTGTAGAAGATCCAAGTTTTCAATCTTTCAAGATTAAATTAAACTTTCTAATAAACAAACCTTCAATATTTTGGAAGATCCGAATTTCCGATCTCGCCGAAAAAGTTTAATCTGGCCGGATCAATTTGGGGGAAGCCGAAAGTTTAATCGAGGGAGAGAAGTTGGGACTTTTTTTTTTCCTTCTCTTTTTTCGTGGAAAAAGAGTTAGGAAGGCCTTGTCCTTCTTGTGCTGTTTAGTTTGAGTAAAAGGAAGTCTACCTCAATTTTTTTTTTTTTTTTTTTTTTTTTAAGGAGAATGTGTACTAACACCCTTGCCAAAATAATTTAAAACATCCTTTCTGAAGCTAATTACATACAATAAGGAGGAAACCAATATAACAAGGAAAGGGAGTAATCATGCGCCTTCCCCGCCATAAAATAAGCTTTCATGGAAACCGAAGAAAGAGCCATCCACTCGCATTAACAATATTAGAGATCTCCCACCGAATACGCCAAGAATTCTTCATAGAATTGATGACCCCTAAATTATCGCCTTCTACAATGAGATGAGAGATGTTAAGGAAAGAGGCTCCCTTAATGCCTTCACTAAGAGCCCTCGATCTAGAATTATAGAAACATGAGAACCCAGAGCCTTAGCACCAGCTAACAGAACTTCTCCATCACTATTTCTAATCACCACCTAAGGAAGTCTACCTCTATGAGTTGGGAGTCTATCACTATATGCACGTGATGCATGCAAAAACATATAAAACATTAATTTAATTGTTAATTACATCAAATAAATTAAATATATAAAATATTAATTTAATTGTTAATTACATCAAATAAATTAAAAATTTTTAATTAGTTTATCCCACTAAATTAGGAATTTTTAAATGTCAAAAGTTTAGTTTTTTTTTTAAAGGGGAAAAGCAAGCTAGATTAGTCCATCGAAAGTTTGTCCATGAGTACATAGGGCGCCACCTTCGGAGGGGAGTGATTTTCCCATATTTGTTCAACACCAAAAGGGACTAGCCTTGCTAAATGATGAGCTACAGAATTACCGTCACGTTTAACATGTGACCACACACAAGAAGAAAAGGAAGTACAAGAAGCTAAAAATATCATGTAAGACAGTGTCAAGATCCGAGAGATAGAGCGCAGTCGATGTTAATCTCCTTATCACCACTTGGCAATCCGAGTCTAGGATCACATCATCATAGTCAAACCTTTTACCAAGCCGAATAGCCATTTGAACCGCTTTTGCTTCCGCAATCTCAGGACACCAATAAGCTTTGATGCGTCGTGTGGCAGCAAAAACAACATCACCGAGAGAGTCTCGCCCTACAACGCCCAAGCCTATCCAGCCAGCTTCAGTCAAAGAGGCATCACCATTTAATTTCAAAACACCAGGTGGGAGGGGCAGTCCATATCATGGGGCTACGAGCACATCCACTAGCCCTTGGGCAGTAAATACGAGCTGAGTACAAACTGTATTCCTCGACCAGCCTTCGAACTCGTGAGACAAGCACATGATTTGGGGAACGCTTGCCTTGAAAGACCCACAAATTTCGCTCCGACCATAAGCACCAGGCCAGCACACTACCCCGGATCACCATAGCCTTGTCAAAATGGCGCCAGCTTGCCACCAAATCGCAAAGAGAGAGATGGGATATGTTTGCCCAAAGAGCAGACACTCTAAATCCTCCCATAGTGCAGCAACACGCGGGCACTCAAACAAAACATGGCGGATGGATTCGGCCTCGCCACAGCCCCAAGGGCAGTCATCGATATCAATGAGATGTCGATATTTGAGAAGAGAGCGTGTAGGCAAGGAGTTGGTACAGGAGCGCCAGAGAAAATGTTTGACCTTTGGACCCACATTCATACCCCAAATATCCACCCAAGTTTGGTGAAAAACATCAAGATTCCCACTTTTGCCCAACATATATGCAGTTTTGACTGAGTAATGCCCATCTTTGGTAAGAGCCCAAGTTAACTCATCCTTTGGTTGCATGGTACTCAAAGGAATTGCAAGAATACATTTCATATCACGCTCATTAAAAATATGCTCAACAAGAGCCATATTCCAATCCATAACACTAGTGTCAATCAAATCACTCACCTTGGCCACTTCATTAGTCGGATTACTCAAAATGAATTTCCCATCATCGCTTGCCACCCAAGGATTATTCCACACATCAATATTTTCACCATTACCCACCTTCCATAGACAACCTTCCTTGAGAAGAGACTTCGAACTCCAAATACTTTTCCACGAATAACTACAAGAGTAACCAAGAGGGGCATCAAGAAAATCACATCTAGGATAATACTTTGCCTTCATGACTCGACCAAGCAAAGAATGTGGGGCTCAAACAAGGCGCCAAGCTTGACGACCAAGCAAAGCGTCATTAAACACACTAAGATCACGGAAACCCAGACCCCCAAAGCATTTTAGGGTGCACATAGAGTCCCAGCTTTTCCAATGAATCTTCCTGTGATCAGCAGAACTTCCCCACCAAAATCTCGCCATAGCCGAATGAATGCGCTGAATAATCATAGCTGGAATCTTGTAAACTCCCATCATATAGGTAGGCATGGCTTGGATGACAGCTTTCAGGAGAACTTCCTTCCCGGCTCTAGATAACAACTTCTCTTTCCAACCTTGGAGTTTCTTCCAAATTCTATCAAGAAGAGAATCAAAAATAGCTTTTTTTGATCTACCTCCCATAGAGGGGATACCAAGGTACTTCTCATGTTTTTCCACCTGTCGCATCTTCAAAATCCCCACCAAATTTTCTTTGTGATCCAAACTTACACCTTTACTAAAAGAGACTTCAGACTTTTCATAGTTAATTTTCTGCCCGGATGCAGCTTCATACTGGTTGAGAATATCAACAATTATAGTGCATTCCTGTCTGTCTGCTCTAGTAAAGAGAAGGCTATCGTCTGCAAAGAGAAGATGAGAGACCTCAGGGCCACTGCGACTGGCTCTAGCTCCATGAATCTGCTTTTCCTGAACCTTTTTCTGAATCATTTTGGAGAACGCATCAACAACCAAAATAAACAAATAAGGCGATAGAGGGTCACCTTGTCGGAGACCTCGCTCAGGATAACAGAGCCACAAACACCTCCATTAACAATGAAGGAATAGGTTACAGAAGACACACAGTCCATAATCAAGTTCACCCACCGACCATCAAAACCCATAGTGAGAAGAAGCTTCCTCAAAAAGCCCATTCCACTCTGTCATAGGCCTTGCTCATATCAAGTTTCATGGCAATCATACCCTTCTGACTACGAGATCTATTTTTCATGGAATGAAAAATCTCCAGAGCAATCAGGGCATTATCAGTTATGCGGCGACCAGGGACAAAAGCACTCTGATTTTCTGTGACTATATCAGGGAGAAAATCCTTTAGGCGCATAACAAGAGCTTTTGAAACCATTTTATAGAGCACATTACAAAGAGCAATTGGTCCAAACTCCGCAGCAGCAGTAGGAGTTTTGATTTTAGGAATCAAAGCAATATTAGTATTATTTACACAGCTAGCAGAAACATTTCCATGTAAAATACTACTAATAAAAGTAGTCACATCATCACCAATAATATGCCAGAAGCGTTGATAAAATATAGCATGCATACCATCAGGGCCTGCGGCTTTGCAGGGATGCATTTGAGAAAGAGCAGCATAAATTTCATCTTTTGTGAAAGGTTTCATCAAGGCATGGTTGCAGTCATCAGAAATTACAGGACTTACATATTGCAGCACTTCATTAATATTTCCATCTGAGGGCCGAGAAGAAGAAAAAATACCTCAAAAATAATCTTCAAAGATGTGCTCGACCTCCTCCTCTTTTTCGTGCCAAATGCCATGAGCATCAACAAGGCCAGCCACATAATTTCTTCTCTTTCTTTGTGAGGCTTTGTGATGAAAATACTTGGTATTGCGGTATCCATCCTTTACTTCCGAAACACGCGAACGAAGGTACCAATAAGCTTCATGTTTCTCGTGCAAGTCATCAAGAGCTTTCTCAAGATCCGCACATTCAGACACACTTTCATTAGATATGGGGCGCTACTGAGCCTGGCGAAGAAGCTTCTCGGTTTTGGAGATTTGATCCGCAAGCTTCTTGAACTTCACGCTACTCCTGCCAGCAAGATTACGAGCCATAGTTTCAATGCGCTGCGGCACACGATCGCCACAAGATTGGCTCCAAGCCTCCTTTACCACGCTCTCACAGCCCTCATCTAGAAGCCACGCGGTTTCAAAGCGAAAACCACGCTGCTTCTTACGTCTACTACTATGAGATTGAATCTGCGAAACAATTGCCATGTGATCCGATTTGTAGCGAAGGAGGTGTTCGACACCAAAACCCGGAAAACTATCGAACCATGAGGCAGAGCAAAGGAAACGGTCAAGCCTTTCCCTAATACGGTTAGAAGCAGTTGTACCCCTCTCCCACGTATACCAAGTGCCCGTGTAGCCCAAGTCACGAAAGCCAAGATCATCAACAGTATCCTTAAAAGATGTCATCTCCCTCCGAGTTCTATCAACCCCACCATCTTTCTCATTATAGCTCATAATTTCATTGAAATCACCACCAATTAACATAGGAACATTAGACTCACCACATAAGTGCCGTAGTAAAGCCCATGTTTTGTACTTGTCTTCCTCCTTTGGCCAGCCATAAATACCAGCAAACCTCCATTTCTCACTCCCTTCACCTATGTCACCACAAATATGATGTTGAGAGTAAGATTTAAGAGTGAACTGCACCTCCTCTTTCCAGTAAATACAAAGACCACCCGCCTTCCGGACACTAGCAACAACAAAAGCATTGTGAAAACCCAAGCGATCTTTAAGAGTCTCAGCTTCTCTCTTTTTTATCATAGTCTCAGCAAAAGCATTGTCAAAAATTTAGTTGATAGGAAAGTAACCGATTGTGTTGTAAATTTTCACTATTTTTTTTATTGTTCCCTTTTTATCTTTTTATTTTTATAATTAATTAGATAGTTACATCCTTTATAATATTTTATTTTATTCCTTCTTCTAGTTTTTCGTGTCTCATCCCTGTTGGTTTTGACTGGAGTTTAGCTAAAAAAAAAAGTCTAGAAATATGATAATTAAGGAAAGATTATCTAAGTATTCAATTATACAAAATTTTAATTCAAACAATATTTTCACGCATGATTTAAGCGGAAGTTTTTTAAAGGGAAGATTGATATCAGAAAAAACATGAATGGACAAGGTTCACAGTAACTTATTGTGCACCGAAAAGCATATGATATAGTCAATTTTCATTGGATATAGTCAATTTTTATTTCATATATTCAGTTTTAGTGTGATATAGTCAATTTTCTGATATAGTCACTTTTTGTATGATATGATTGATTTTTTTTACTAATATAGTCAAATTCTGTGTGACAAAGTTAATTAAGTGCACAGTAAATTATTGTAAACCTAATCCACCTAAATATTTTGGATTGATACATGCAATGCATGGTTTTAATTTTATGTGAGTAATTTTATTTTTTTGGATCGTGGATCTTGTCATGTGAGCATGTTACAAAAAAGGATAAGAATATTTTATTTCGTTTGATATCAAGCAGAATCTCTTCATCATCTATTCAGGGATTGTCCTCTTGCTCTAGAAGCCTGGGCCATTACTGATATAATGGGCCCATATATCGCTTGCTTCCATTCACACAACCTTTATGGATTGGCTCATGCAATGCATTTTTTGCTTCATGAATGAGGGTGGAGTGAACAGTACTCGTGTGAGTGACTACATTGGTACGCTTTGGGCTATATGGACAACTTGTAGTGAGCATATCTTCCGAAGGACTCGTGCAACCGTGGAGGTTCTTCAGCAACAGATCGAAAGGAGTAAGCAGCAACATCTAGTGTTCACCCAGGATGTGAGGGCTACTAGCCAGCATGCTATGGAAGGAGGGCCGACCCTTGGGTTTTTCTACGCCAATATTGGTCGTCAGAAGCATGGCACACCAGAAATTTGTATGTGTATAGATGGCTCGTGGGTGAAGAATACACTTCATGGTGTTGCCGCTTGGGTAGCTGATGCACCTGGCATGCCAAATTACAACAGCCATGCTCAGCGTTTCATTGCTTGTTTAACTCTTCATACGGAGGCTATAGCATGTCTCCTTGGGCTCACTGGGCTAATACTAGATCGTTCACTCGGCTCAGAATACGAACGGATTCGAGTATGTTAGTTACTCTTCTTCAATCTTCTAAAATGCGAGATATTTCGATCCTTTATACTATTTCTGCCATTCGCACTCTTGCTACCCGGTTTGATTGGTGCCAGATCATCAAGGTCCACAGGGATGATGTTTCTCCAGCACAAGATTTGGCTAAGCGTTGTCGCTCCTCTCTATTTCCCTTTATGTCTTTTTAGTTCCCCTTCTTTGTTTGTACGTTTTTCCGTTGTAAAAAAAAGAGTACATGTTTCTACTTGAAAGATATCAAATAGTATGTAACGCCCCGACTTTCGTACATCCTTATTAAAATAGTTAATCATGATTATCAGTGGAGGACTTAGCTTAGTCGGCGCGTTACCGCCGTACTTTCCACTAGGGGAAAATACAAGGCGACATTTAACATTAACTTACATGGACATTACTTTGATTTGACACTCTTTAAAGAGACACTTTAATAGTAGATTAATATTTTCTAGAAATTTCGGCAGAGTTCCCTTTGTAAATTGGACAACCCAAATGGGAAAATGTTTGAAAAACCTGTTACAAATAAAATATACCAAATCCAGAACTCCACGCTTTCGCGGAGCAGCAGCTAAAGAGAATCAGGAGCACTATTGCTCATCCAGAGCTAGAAATAAAACTAAACCATTACTTATTATCTATTACAAAGTGGAACGTCCTCGCCTCAAAAGAAACATAAAACAATCATAGCTGAACTCTTAGCACGTAACTGCTTCTATCTTGGAAAAGATGCTCCATAACTTCAACCTGAAACTATTGTAACACTGCCACCCATCAAGTGACAGGTCACAGTAGTGACAAAACAAAACATTGACAGACACATCAGCACAACGCTGAGTACTAACCCATAAAACATTCTTAAAACATGCTTTGGTGTCTACGACTCTCACGTAATCAACACGTTCACATCATTCATAACCGTATCACAACAACATAGCAACATTCACATAATCCATTATCATTCATCATGTTTCATGACCTTTAAGTACTTTAAGAAATCATAGCAGAGTCATAACATCATCATAGTTCTTCCGAATCGCTATTTACCGTCCGTATTTACTTGAAATCGTCCGTATTTTTTTCATTATATACCCCCCATGCCCCTCCCCCTTTCACCTCACTTTACCCTCTCCTCTCTCACCAAACTTAAGCTCTCTCTCTACCATCAAGCAGTAACACCACCACCACACCACCGCCGGAGCACGACCACCGGAGCAACTGAGGAGTACCGAAAATGTCCGATGAAGGACCGTCAACGCCGCCGGAACGAAATGTGGTAAGTGGGAATTTTTTTTTTTTAAGTCGCCGGAATTTTTTTTTGAGCCACCGGAGCAGGGTAACGGATCGAAAATCCGTTACCCCAGTGGAAGCAACGGATGCAAAATTCGGTGATTCCATAGAGGCAACGGATAAAAAATCCGTTGCCTCTGTGGAAGCACCGGATTTTTGATCCGTTACCTTGATAACGGATCACTTTTCCGGTGTTTCCACAGATGCAACGGATTTTTTATCCGTTGCCTCTGTGGATGCACCGGAAAAGTGATCCGTTGCTTCCACTGGGGTAACAGATTTTAGATCCGTTACCCTGCTCCGTTGCGCAATTTTTTTTTTTGGTTTCATTTTAATAATTTCTGTATAATTTATGTTTTTATAATATATTTCTTATTTATTTAAAATAATTTATGTTTTTTATAATTTATGTTTTAATAATTTACGTTTTAATAAATAAAATTTGTGTGTATTTGGGTAGTTATAATTTTTTGTTATTTTAATTTATAGGCATTTGAATATTAATAATTATAATGTTAATTTGTGTGATTATGTTGTAATTAGGATTTTATTATTTTAATGCATGTTAGTAACATGTTAGTATTATTTAATTTGTTTGATTTAATGATTTAAGTATGTTAATATTATTAATTGTTTTTATTAGCATGTTAATATTATTAATTGTTTTTATTAGCATGTTAATATTTGCATTTAAAAGAAAATTTGTAGTTAATATTAGCATGTAAACAAAAATTAGTATTAATATTTATTGATATTTTATTCAAATAATTAGTATTAGTATTTTAAAAAATTCCATTTAGTTAATATTTGATTTTCCGTGATAATTAGTATTGATTTTGTAATTAGCGAATAATAGTACATCCGTTTCTGTTAATTTTGTTAATGAATATTTAGTTAATATTTGTTGATATTGTTTTCAAATATGTATGCATATTATTATAATTATTTTCATAATAAGTAGTAATTTTTGTGATTGGTAACTAAATAATAGTGAATAATATTATTGATTATATGTTGTCTAATTGAAAAAATGCTAAACATTATAGGTTTATTTGCCGGACTTTGGGGGTGATTATATAGATTATAATCACATGTTTTATAATGAAACACTATGGGCTGAGAAAAAGGAACTACAAGATTGGGTTAAGAAAAGGGCACATGAAATCGGGTTTGTGATGGTTATTATGTCAAATCATAAACACGACCCTAGTGGACGACCATATGTATATATGAAATGTAACAAGGGTGCACCATATAGGGGTGAAGGTAGAGATCTTAGTGTAGCGTAACGGGTAGCTACAAAGACAAAAGCCCGTGGGCTGTAGAGCGGGAGTTAAGGTTGAGTATTTGGAGTACCCGGATCGAACCGGATGGGTGATCAAAGCGTAACGGGGGATTAGGGGCATGCACAATCATGAGTTCATTCATTACCCTGAGGGCCATCGACCCATCGGCGGCCTTAGTCCGTCGGCAAAGGTATTCGCTCGCGATATGATAAAGTCGCACGTTAAGCTCGCTAGTATCATGAAAGTCGTGAATGAAAAATTTCCCGATGATCATCCAAATATGAGACACTTGTACAACCTGAAGGAAAAGGATAGAAGGGAAGCAATGGATGTTAGAGACGTGATGCAACACTTCCTTCACCTTGCTCGAGAGAGCGCCTACCTTCATTGGATTAGGCAAGACGAGGAGACAAATGCAATGTTTGCGACATTCATGGTGCACCCTCGTTCGGCAAATATCCTCCGAACTTATCCGCTTGTTGTTGGTATGGATGCAACATATAAAACCAACAAATATAACATGCCTTTTCTAGAGCTCATTGGGATGACGCAAAGGCAACAAGAATTTTATGGTTGGGTATGCTCGATGGCCAACGAAACAGTGATAGTTATAATTGGGTGTTGGACAAGTTTAGGTTGCTTATTGGAGTGAATGTTGTCCCTGTTACACTCATTGCGACCGTGATTTGGGCCTTATGAAAGCGATCCGGGAAGTGTTTCCTAACTCGCACATTTGCTATGTAGATGGCATATCAACAAAGATGTGCGAGGCTAGAGTGAGTAACATCATGGGCAACACCGATGCGGGTCCGAGATTCGTGAGCCGAACTTGGTATCGGATAGTCAACGCGACCGACGAGAGGAGTTATGAGGCCGAGGTTGAGAATATGAGAGATGTTTACGAAAGTGGCCTAAAATAATCCAATACGTTGAAACAACTTGGCTTGTGTACAAAGAGAAGTTTGTGCGGGCATGGACGGACAATGTACTTCACCTTGGGAACACGTGCACTAGCCGAGTTGAAAGTGCACACTCGCACCGAAGTCTTGGGTTTTTAGTAGCACAACCTGCCTTGGACTCCATCTTTTCTATTGCTCACAAAGTGAGATAGAAAATCAAGTGAAGAAGGTTGAGAATGATTTGGAGGAAAGTCGGCGTCGGCACGGAATCTTGTACAAGACTCGGGCATTGTATCAATTAAATGGTCGAGTCTCGCATTCTTGTTTAGAACTCTTATCGCATGAGGAAAATCGTATGCGGGAGTTAGGCTATGAGGTATATCGGCGTTGCGGTTGCTCGTTGAGAACCACACATGCAATCCCATGTGCATGCGCCATACGCAGACGATTGGAGGCGAATGAGAGTCCGTGCACTGCGAGGACTTACATCCTTATTGGACTACTTTGATCATTGGTGATGGTGTTAACAACCCTGTGTTTGTATACGAGGCAAGCACAAGATTCTCGGTACTTCTTAGAGTTGGTTGAGCGAGGTTCAAAGTAGTGATCCCGCCGTATTGCGGAGCGCAACCGGGTTCTAGAGGAACATCTGCGTAATCCTGGCGATTCGGCTTTTGAGCCCGATATTGTTGAGAACCCCAAAGGGAGACCACGACGAAAGAATCACCCGAGTACAAAACGAAAGAAGAGTGGTTTTGAGCACACATCCGATTCGTCTTCAAAGAGAAGCGGATCTTTAGGTTCGAGTTATGAGCTTGTCAACTTCTACAGGTAATATGTTTGTTAATTGTATGTATTGATTATTTATAACATTTATTTGCAACGTATTGATAAATTTAATGTTGATTAATTTGATTGTTGTAGGTCGGGAAAGCGTGGATGGAGAAGAGGGTTCAAGTGGATTTCCATTTTACCGCGAGATTCCTGCGCTTCTTGGCCCATTCCTCACTAGATGGACGAATGTCCAGGGCGGACGATAACTTGTGGATTTCGAACCGTTGCGCATTGTTTTTTAGGGAGTGAAGACCATTGGGGTTTTATCCGCCAAAATATGCCAAATGAAATTGCTTGCTCATCGGGATGTTTACGAGAGGTATTTATTATGATGGGATAGACGCAGCAATAAGGCGCATTACTTGGAGTTGGGGGCCGGCATCTCGGGCTCATTGGATGGTTACTTCGCAAGACTTGTTTCCTATTGCGCGAGATGTTCAATGCCGCAGATCATTTTGGTCGGACTAGGCCCGGATGGACAACTATATCCGTGTATCACTTGTCCTTCCTTGGCGTGCTTCGAATACACGATGGGTCCAACTAACGAACTCGTGATAGCACATCTTGGTACATTTGAGCATTATATTAGATTAGAGTTACTTCCCGGATCACCCGTACCACCTATTCATAACTTGTGGCATACCATGCATGAAGATAGTGTTGATGGTTGGGATCAGTTGTATGGTGTGAGACGTGCTTTATGGGATGAGTTACTCTCTTCTTAGTATATAGTACATAGTGCGATCTATTCATTGTATTATTTTATGTATTCGATTTGATAATCGAATTTGAGCCGAAGAAGTAGTATTTGATATGATATTAATATATAATGTTGGATCATAATAAGTTGCAATGATTCAAATTGAAATAATAAGTTGCAATTCATTATAATGTAGTATTAACCCAACTGGTAAATGAAATAATAAATATCATCATAAAACCAAAGTCATATATACCTAACAAAATAATATCATCACAAAATGTAACTACATAATACACCCGTACATAAAAAATGGAATGAGAATACTGATATGCAATGACTACATGTCATGATGGTGGGCGTCCTCATCAGCGTCCCGTGCACGATCTAGACGCAATGCAGCATCCCAATCCCGAGCGAGGTCGGCCAACTTCTCATATGCCAAAGAAGTGTTGGGTCGCTGGTCATTGTGCCGATCCTCCGTCAACGCTCTCGTGGCGTCAAAATGTCGGGCCATCCACTGCAAAAAGTCAGTTAGTTATGTTATGTTATGTTATGTATCAATAATATAACATATAAAATAGTAAACAAATAAATGATTAAATTGCGTACATAGTGGGTGTTTGTAGTGTTGGGCCGGGGCGAAATATGCGTCCTATCTACAGCAATGAGGGTAGGATGGGAATATGTACAAAACCAATCCATGTACTCCCTCGAACACTCTCCACGACGAGTAACCCGTCTCAACTGTGATACGTTGAGACCCCCAGCATATGGCGTAAACCGCTGCCATGTAGACTCAGCTACTGAGACCGAGAACTGAACCTCATACCTCTTCGGGTTGCGCGGTCTGTATGCGAAATCAGGCTGAATAGGAGGGGTAGGAATGACCTGAACAAAACCCAACTGTCGTAGTACACGATCTGGGTTGTACGGCTCAATGATCCCTCGATAACGTATGAAACCGACATACAACGTCCTCGGAATGAGTGCAGCCTGGTCTTCCCCATATGGCGTCCAGTCGACCTGAAAACGGATAAATGTAATAATTTCATTAGTCTAACGTAGTAGTAATATATGAGAACATAATAATATATATTTTACTAATGCATTAAATATCGTACCTCTGAAACCTGAAGTGTGTCCAAGCGTCTACAAATGGACTCCAGTCGGACAAACTCCTTGCCGACGAGGTGGTAATCCCACTTTAATGCCCGATGCTCATAATCACTGAACGATAGCCCCTCTCGCTGAGGTCATAAACACGGTAATTACTCGTAAATCCAGCACTAGAGGAGCGTGAGACACCCGGCAACCTGTTTGCTATCCGCTCTACTCGCAACCCCTAGCTGACGATATAGGTAAGCCAAAGCAGCTGAGCCCCGTGAGTAAGTATGAACTGAATCAAGGTCATCCAGCTCACTAATGTTCTGGGGCATGAGGCGGGAACCACTCTTATCAGTGAAGAGGGTACACCCAAGTGTCAGGAGCATCCATGCTCGAACCTGCACATCAGCTGGACGGCCCTGATCCCTGCACAGATCGAATAGCTTCTGAACGGTAACGCCACCGTTCCTCCAAACCCGTGACTCCTCACATAATAACTCCTCACGAGTCAAGCCCAGTAGCTCCTCAAACCGTACATATAGATCAGAAGTAGGCAAAACAGCACTCACAGTCCGACCCTCAATAGGAACACGTATGATCTGCCAAACATCATGTAACATGATCGTCATCTCTCCAAAAGGCATGTGAAACGTGTTCGTGTCGGGCTGCCAACGCTCTACAAACGCTGTAAGCAATGGAAAGTCAAGGTGCCCAAACATAAGCCGTGGTAGCCGCGCAATACAAGATCTATCCAAGCGCCGCAACGACGGCTGCGCGGAAACCCCAAGTCAACAACGGATCAAATGCACTCTGGAGCGGTTATGGCACAGCATAACATCACTAGCAGTCGTATCGTGGTATATAAGTGCGCCGACGTGACCCCGCCAACTAGGAATCAGGGTACCGTCAGGCATCGCCTCGGTAACTAACCACGACGTATCCCTAGCAGCTCTAGTCCTGCTGCTCAGCCGACTACCTCCGGAACTGGACCCCGAAACAAACCTCCCTCTACTACCCTTCCTCACAGCCACATGGAAGGCGGCTTCACCCACATCAGCTCCATCACCACCGCTCAAAGCATGATCTAACTCCTGCTCGTCCCCAGTATCCCATCCTGCACTATCAGGCGTGTCCTCAGGAATAGGCATCTGCCTAACCTGAGCATCACTCCTCGCCCTCCTACTAGATGCATCAACACCACGAGATCTAGTGTGTCGTGGCGTCGATCCCTCAGAACCCTCAAGACCCTAATAATCAATTATGTTAATTATTTATTTTTTATTTAATGTCTACGTTATTATATTGTAATTACTACTAATCTATAACCATTGACACTCTAATAATTAATTTACTAAAATGATAAGGATAAATAATACTAACATGCATTAACATTGGTGATGGTGTTAACATAATATTATTAAAATATATTAACATGCGCAAAGTAAGTAAATTAGGGCATTATTATATAACTATTCACTTTCTAATTATTAATTAACTAAAATTACAACAATAAATCATATTAACTTGTTAATATCATTAGTAAACATGCTAATAAAAACAAATACCTTACACAACTAATATTAACATGCTAATAAAAACAAATTAACATGCTAATATCATTACAATAAATAATAGTAATATGCTACTAATATAATATAATAACATGCTAATATCATTGAAATATTTTAATAATATAATAACATGCTCAAATCAATTTATTAACTAATTAAATAATAACAATTAAAATTAAATAATACTATTATCACATGCTATTAAACAAATAATAAAATTAAATCAAACAAATTAAATAATACTAACACGCATTAACATAATAATAATAAAACCTAATTACAATATTATCACACAAATTAACATATTAACTATTCAAATTAAATTAATAAATTCAAATAACTATCGACATAAATTTTAAAAACCCAAATAAACACAAATTATTATTTTTAATTCAAACCGAAATTATTAATAAATAAATTAGGAACAAACATAAAAATATAATTATTAAAAAACAGAAATTAATAAAAACATAAACAAAACATAAATTAATAAAAACGAAAAAAAAAACCCAAAGTCTCCCCACCCCTCGCCGGAAAACACGAACACAATGAAATTTTTTTTTTTTCGAAATCTGCGGGGCAACGGACACAAATCCCGTTACCACCGCACAGTGGTAACGGATCGTTTTACCGTTACCACCGCAGAGGTAACGGATGGGATCCACGTTACCTCCGCGCAGTGGTAACGGTAAAGAGATCCGTTACCACCGTGCGGTGGTAACGGGATTTGTGTCCGTTGCCCCGCAGATTTCGAAGTTGTGGTGGTGGTGGTCGATTTTTGTCACGCGGATCTGGATCTCGCGTTGGTGTGCTTCGCGGTTGTCTTTGTCGGTGTGGTGATGTACTTCCGGTGAAGGGGTTGTCGGTATGGTGGTGTGCGGTGCGGTGTGGTGGTGGTGGTGGCGGGCAGTGGTGGTTGCAGTGGTGGTTGTGGCTGTTATGGTGGGAGTGAGTGATGAGTGAGGAGTGAGGAGTGAGAATGAGAATGAGAGAGTGTGAGAGTGAGAGTGGTGGGGTATGGGGTAGTATTTGTAGGGGTAGTTTAGGAGTATTTAAGAAATAATACGGGCGATTTTTCAGTAAATACGGGCGGTATTTAGTAACCCCCTTCATATCAAAGCAGAAGACATACTTTCATATCATTAGACAATAAACATTCATAAACATATACTTTAAGTCATACAGGATATCATGAATCATCATCATCTTTCATTTACTTAACTAGTAATGATCGCACTATCTTAATATCATAGTTATTTCATAGCACTCGTTCATAAACATCACTAATCATCATATTCATAAAACATTCCATATCTCCTAATCCAAACATAGATAACATAATGTGTGAAATCATAAAACATAATCGCAATCATAATCATACTTTCGTAACATCAAAGTCATCATACTTCATAAGTTCCCATTATCTTTTCATATTTTAACATGGTAACTGACGAGTATAGACATGTGGGACGTCTCCCACCATGTGATGATCCTCAAGGAGTCCAGCTCCCTTGTTGGATACACCACCATGCGATGATCCTCAAGGAGCCCAGCTCCCTTGTTGGATACACCGCTCGCACCAAAATAGAGTAGTAGCATAATGCGGTACCCCTCAAGGAGCCCGGCTCCCTTGTTGGGTGTACGACGGGTGCGAAAGTACGTGCACGACCATAAAGTAGATAAGCGTAACATTATACTGCCAGAACCTCTTTTACTTTTATTTATCATGTTTCATTTGTTTAGCATTCATCGGCATAAGCCATAGATCTTTCATGAATCATACTTGAGCATCAATAACTCATAAGATCATCATTTACGAAACTCATTCGAAAACAAAATTAAGTATCCCACAATCCATATGAAGAATCATATCACACAAACCTTTAATCATAATTATAAACATCATTTCATAAGCATATTTCGAAGGGGATCGTGGGTGTTAGCAATAGATGTTACTTTCTATACTTTCAGATCGTTTCAGAATGATCATAACATATACTTTTACATAACCGGCAGTTGTAAGCATATCTCATACCTTTAAGTACTTTTAAGAATAACATAAACATATCAGAAGCATAGCAGAAACATAAGTCTTTTCGTATCTCATATCGTTTAAGAGCCATTCGTACTTTCAGATGGTTTCATAATTAAAAGGTATACTTTATCATATTCAGAATACATGAACATATATCATAGTAACATATCATACTTCGTCATTCATAAGAACAATAGTTATCTTATCACACTTTCCGATCACTTACAAAACAAGAGGCATACTTATTACATACTCCTTCATATCCATATTAATGAGCTTATTAGTGATATAATTCCCATAATCGATTAGCGTCATTAAACATAATTCGACTCTAGACAGTTCTCACAATAGTCCTTAATACACCTTTCTTAGCTTTCCCACTTACTAAGGTATAATAATGAACATCATATTGTTAACAATTGTGCTTTAAATGTCATATAATACCAAGATTGTCTAAAAGTCAATATATTATCTCAATTCTAAATATAGTAGACAATAGCTAATCAAAACACTTCCGGAAACCTTCAAGTTCATAAACATAATGAGACATGAATTAGTTAAGTAAAATTTTGTATTCTTTATCATCTCAATTCATCTTTAAACTCATACACCATTTCAACCTCGTGGACAAATACTTAAGTATCATATTAAGAGCATCTCTCCTTAAAAGTGATTAAGAGATTCATTAAAACTTCTTAACAGTTAACTTAAGATCTCTTCATCGTGTAGTTTCCAATTATCCATCTTTAGCTATCATAACACACCATAAGTTAATCTACAGTCCATAAATAATATAGTTTTAGGCCACCAAAACATCATATTTCGGAAATATAAGTTTACTAGGGAAATAACAGAAGTTCAGTTTATCAATTTTATCAACTTAATCAGTTTCATCAAATAAGCATAATCCACATCCAACTCCAATTTCCTCTAAAGACTAATATTAATTAAGTCTCACAAATTAATTTGAGTAATACCAAAAATTTAGCATAGTTGTAGTACTTACAGCAACTCAATCAATCAAGAAATCAACAATTAGTACTCAAATTCAGAATCCATAATTTCAATATTGACTTTTAATATGAGGAAACAAGAGGAGGAGAAGAGAGGGGTGTAGTACCAACAAGGACAGCAACATAAGGAAGGAGATGCGAGCAAGGAAGAGAGAAGGACGAGGTGATCGACACACCGGCGAGCTCCAACTCGCGGTGGCCAAACCAGGGCCACGGAGGCGGCGCGCCAAAGCAAGCAAAGAACACAAAGACGCAGAACAAGGCAGCTCCGCGGCGGCACGGGAGAGCACCGTGCGAGGGGGTGCGCGTGGGGTGCGACTTCCGGCTACCGACGCAGGTCGCCTGCGAGAGGAGGGAGAAAAATGACGGAGTGAGAGAGAGAGAGAAGGGTGAGGGGGCTTTGAGGTTTCTCACGGGGAGGAGAGAGAGAAATGGGTTGGGGTTTTCTTTGGGTGAGGGGAGAGATATAAGGGGGTTGGGTACTTGGGGTTTTCACGGGAGAGAGAGAAATGGGGGTTTTGGGGTTTCTTTCAAGAGAGAGAAATGGGGTTTGGGGTGTTTGGGTGAGAATATAACAAGAGAGAGAATTTAAAATTCATTTGGTTATTTAAAATCCAAAATATATTATTCTTATCTTTAAAAAAAAAAACCAAATTAATAAACACACTACAACATTTTAATTTAAAACTCATATGCCAACTCAAATAAAATAAGAATTTTCAAAACATAATTAACTTTATAAGTATAATTAACACTAATTAAAACGCTCTTAAAAATCGGGGTATTACATCCTACCACCCTTATAAAAAGTTTCGTCCTCGAAACTTGCAATAAGTTAATCGAGGAGACAACAAGCTAAATTTATTTAGACAAAACCAAGATCTCAGCTTTCATGGCTTCGTTAGGTATTCAGCCTCCATTCCGCCATCATCTTTTGTAACTCTACTTCAACTCGACTCGCGAAATCGAGGAGCAAAGAAAACAAAAGGGACAAACTTGTTGGCAATGAATTCCAACTAACTCATTTAGTGAGATCTCGTTTGAAATTCTTTTGGTTTCTCAAATCATATAAGTTTTGTAAAATACATACTTTAAGTAAACGCATATCATGAACAACCACAAATCACTGCGAGATACAACGAACACATGCAGAGGTAACTAACAAAGAAAATTGAAGGTACCACATCTTGAGTAAACAAATTCACATTGCACACGCAAAAGCGCAAATTTTCAAACGGCTTGGTTCATATATACCTAACTTTTCAGCCAATCCATTATACCTATTTAAAACCTTTACGCCACGATATGGAGATCATAGCGTACCTAAATCTAACCTTAGCTCTGATACCACTCTGTAACGCCCCGACTTTTGTACATCCTTATTAAATTAGTTAATCATGATTATCAGCGGAGGACTTAGCTTAGTCGGCGCGTTACCGCCGTACTTTCCACTAGGGGAAAATACAAGGCGACATTTAACATTAACTTACATGGACATTACTTTGATTTGACACTCTTTAAAGAGACACTTTAATAGTAGATTAATATTTTCTAGAAATTTCGGCAGAGTTCCCTTTGTAAATTGGACAACCCAAATGGGAAAATGTTTGAAAAACCTGTTACAAATAAAATATACCAAATCCAGAACTCCACGCTTTCGCGGAGCAGCAACTAAAGAGAATCAGGAGCACTATTGCTCATCCAGAGCTAGAAATAAAACTAAACCATTACTTATTATCTATTACAAAGTGGAACGTCCTCGCCTCAAAAGAAACATAAAACAATCATAGCTGAACTCTTAGCACGTAACTGCTTCTATCTTGGAAAAGATGCTCCAGAACTTCTACCTGAAACTATTGTAACACTGCCACCCACCAAGTGACAGGTCACAGTAGTGACAAAACAAAACATTGACGAGACACATCGACAACGCCGAGTACTAACCCATAAAACATTCTTAAAACATGCTTTGGTGTCTACGACTCTCACGTAATCAACACGCTCACATCATTCATAACCGTATCACAACAACATAGCAACATTCACATAATCCATTATCATTCATCATGTTTCATGACCATTAAGTACTTTAAGAAATCATAGCAGAGTCATAACATCATCATAGTTCTTTCATATCAAAGCAGAAGACATACTTTCATATCATTAGACAATAAACATTCATAAACATATACTTTAAGTCATACAAGATATCATGAATCATCATCATCTTTCATTTACTTAACTAGTAATGATCGCACTATCTTAATATCATAGTTATTTCATAGCACTCGTTCATAAACATCACTAATCATCATATTCATAAAACATTCCATATCTCCTAATCCAAACATCGATAACATAATGTGTGAAATCATAAAACATAATCGCAATCATAATCATACTTTCGTAACATCAAAGTCATCATACTTCATAAGTTCCCATTATCTTTTCATATTTTAACATGGTAACTGGCGAGTATAGACATGTGGGACGTCTCCCACCATGTGATGATCCTCAAGGAGCCCAGCTCCCTTGTTGGATACACCACCATGCGATGATCCTCAAGGAGCCCAGCTTCCTTGTTGGATACACCGCTCGCACCAAAATAGAGTAGTAGCATAACATGCGGTACCCCTCAAGGAGCCCGACTCCCTTGTTGGGTGTACGGCGGGTGCGAAGGTACGTGCACGACCATAAAGTAGATAAGCGTAACATTATACTGCCAGAACCTCTTTCACTTTTATTTATCATGTTTCGTTTGTTTAGCATTCATCGGCATAAGCCATAGATCTTTCATGAATCATACTTGAGCATCAATAACTCGTAAGTTATCAAATAGTAGTTTGCTACTTTCCTGACTATAATACTAGTGTCCTCTTGGTACTAGCTTCTTATGTTATTTAATAAGTGCAATATGAGGGGATACACTTTTAATAGGCTATGTATTGAAAAGATTGATTGAAATGGATAAAAAGAGGGCACCCTTATGATGTAAATTAAAGAAAGATGATGAAAAGAGTCAAAAAGGTTCAATATGTGTTTCCTACTTTTGTTTTGCCTATTCTTTTTAACACTTTAGCATTACAAAGCTCACAATCACCATCAAAGTTGGCCTAGTTGGTTAGTTGAAAGTCCTCCTTCCGTCCTTGCGATAAGAATTAATTCTTGCCTCTTGTAAAGTAAGATCCCCAATCCCCCCCACTTGTGCAAGTGATACCCATCATACCTTAAAAGAAAAAAAAAAGTTAAATGAGGTATGGAAGAGCATTTGCACCAAAACATCAATCGTTCATAAGAGCATTTAGACAAGTAGAGGAGTCAAAATCAGGTGAAAACTTGCAACGTATGATTAGACAAAAACCAAAAAGAATATACGGCAAAAAGTAAAGCTTGCCTTAAGAAATTCTGACATATAATCCTACGAGCTGGTTACTTATATACTCCCTCTGTTTTCCCTTTCAATCTTTTTTGGTGTACTTTTTGACCACTTTAGCATTAAGGGGGCGTTTGGTTAGAGGTTTTCAGGAAAGGGTAAGGGAATCAAGTGAGTTGATTCCCTTACTTGTTGTTTGTTTTGTCAATTCAATGATTCCCTTTACCCTACCCTTACCCCCAAACTCCTCTACATCCATTCCCCGCCCCACCCCAAGGTTTCACTCACCCTTTCCTTGAAACATCATTATTATTATTATTATTATTATTATTATTATTATTATTATTATTATTATTATTATTATTATTATTATTATTATTATTATTATTATTATTATTATTGTTATTGTTATTATTGTTATTATTATTATTGTTATTATTATTGTTATTATTATTGTTATTATTATTATTACTATTACTATTATTATTACTATTATTATTATTATTATTACCGATACCTATAAATTTTGAAACAAACAACCTACTAAATATAAGGTTTTGACTTTGCATTCACCTCATTTCACTTTCTTAAACCCTTTCCTTCTCCCCTTGGTGAACCAAATGCCCCAAATGAGGTGGGAAAAAGTAAAAAAGTAGTACTTTTTTGTGGAAAAAGAGAGAAACAAATATAATAGTATTACTTTTTAGTGGGCCAAGTCTCCTAATAAGGAAAGTTGAAACAATGTAGCAAGTAAAAAAAAGCAACCATTTAAGGAAAATGTAGCAAGAAAAAAAACCCGGAGGTAGTAAACACACGATAATATGCACCCCCAATATATATAATGAAAAACCTTACTAATAAATGAACGGTTCTTTAGAACACAAAAGGTAAAGTTACAAGTTTACTGTTCCATGCTCTCTCTCCTCAAAACTTCATTTCTCTCCCTCGGACTCTACTCCAGTAGCAACCATCAATAAGTCCATAATTGCCACTCACCAGCATTGACAATCCTCATTAGCCACTCTACAGCGCCTAATGTATTTAGAAGTTTTATGTTGTCATGAAGAAGTTGTTTCCTCGTCAATAGTGGTCATGAAAGATGAAAATAGAACAGGTTCTTTTAAAAGATCCAGAAAAATATATATTCGACACAAGTTTAAGAACAGAAGGGTAATTATTATTATTATCTCCAACTTCAATACTAATACCTTGATCAAAGCACATTCTCTGGTGCATTACATACTATACAAATAAGCTAATAGCTTTAAAGTTCTAGAGCTGATCAAATCAGCCCGGCCCGGCCTGAATTTTGGGCGGGTTTGGGCAAAAAAAATTGGTCCGGTGTCGGGCCCGACCCGATTTTTTGCTTTGGAAAGCCAAAAATGACTTTTTAGTCTATTTTTTGTTCCGTCCCGATTTTGGCCCGAAAAGCCCGCTCTTTTTGGCCCAAAATAGCGAGCTTTGGGCACAAAATTTTGGCCCGCCCCATGATCACCCCTACAAGTTTAAACCTTATGCCACCTTCATTTTCCTCAAGCGAAAAAGTACTCAAATTTGTACATCAAACGATACCTAAGCATGGCTTTGATAAGTTTTCAGCTTCTGGTACATAGTATACTTCAATAAAAATATGTTATGTCACCAAGAATATTGTCGTTTTACTATACCATCACCTAGAAAAATAATTACACACACCACGCCCATTTCTATCGCTCCATAATATGTTTTAATCTCTAATTATAGTATTGTACTAGGATTAGAAAACAATGAAGACTAAGAATAGTTATTACAGGTAGTTCAAAAAAAAGAAGGAAGAGAGAAAAAGGAAAGACAAAAGTGTTAGATAAAGCTAAAAGAAAAACGTTTGATGGGAACAAGAGAGAAAAGATGAAAAAAGAACAGGTTCTTTTAGAACATCCAGAAAAATATATTCCACGCTAGTTTAAGAATTAAGAAGTAATTATTATTGTCTCCAACTTGAATACTAATATTAAATTTGAGAAAAGCTATAGCCTGCAAGTAACTTCCCAAATGACATGTACATATACTTTCATCCAAAAATCAGTGTAAATAAGTCCATGAAATCACTCACTTCATCATCATCCAAAAAACCGTAATTATTGGATGCTCACCATACCCAATATTGAACTTTCTTATGAACAAAATTATTCCCAGCCTCTGAATTATCATCAATATCTGCTCGGCCAATCACATCATAAACCCAACAAGTACGAATGACAATTTAATAAAAATTTCTATTTTTTGCTTGTCAACTGAGTGTCACAAATCTCATTCAGGATACCAACCATATCAAATCAAAATAACTCGGCAATTCATCGTCCCCTAAATACTCAAAATGTTTACCATAAACCTTAAGACAGTTGTAATCCCCCACAATTTTACGAATTTTATAAATATATTTTAATGTATATTTATATATATTTTAGTATTTAAATAATTAATTTCGTAAAGTGTTGACTATTTTAAGGTCAAAGGGATTATTCAATATTTTTTTAATAATCAAATATTTATTTAGTCATACTTTTAAAGTTATTTTATATTTAATTAGTTGAGTGGAAGTACAAAAGATTTTAAATATTGGGTTAGAGGAGCCCAAATTTTTTATAATGTTTTATGAGTATCTTCATTATACTAACCCACTAAAGTCCAAACCACTATTGGATCCCTAATGGGGGGAAACTATAAATACCCTTCATTAAATAATTTTTGCTACATTACAAACACCCTAATTTTTCTCTCCTCTCTTCTTTCCCCCTCTCCTCACTCGGCCTTCCTCTCGCCTCCACTGGTTTTCTCTCTCTCTCCTCCCTTCGGGTTTTTCTCTCGAGTCACGACAGCCACCGGCCATCGGACCACCGCCACCGCACGACCGGCAGCAGCAGCAGTCCGCCGGCAGCGCCGCCTCCTCCTCGTGTTGTCTTCCTCCTCCTTCCTCTTCTTTGGTTTATTTCTCTTCCTCCTCTATATTATTTTAATGTTAGGTTTATGTTTTAAGTATTGTTTTAATGTTTTAATAATTAAAGTTTGTAACTTTGATGATTTAAATATAAATTTCAGAATTATATGATTAGTATAGTAAATTAATTATATTTCAGATTTATTATATAGGTTTAAGTTAGATTTTAAGCATCAAAGCATGGATTTTTAATGTTTTAAGAGTTGGAAATTGTAGTACTATGTTATAGTTTATGAAAATTGGATACTTTAATATTTATAACTATGTTAGAGTGACTTTTAAAGGGTTTTAAAGATGTTATAAGTTGCTGGAATTTTTATTAGTATGCTTATGATGGACTTTTAAATATCAAAGTATGGATTTTTAAGGGTTTTTAATGACTAGTATGGTAGTGCTATACTAGGAGACACTAAAAGTCAAAGTTTTATTGGTTAAGAGGGTTTTTAAACACTTTTTATGAGGGTTTAAAATATTTTAAAGTTGCTGAAAATTAATTAGAGTATTGATTCTTGGTTATGTTGGTATTTGGTAGGCGGAGAATATTCTATAGGCGACTTCTAAGGTTGTGAAAGTGGCATCTCGTTTTGTCTACACAAGATACGTACATACCTATGTGTTAGTAAACTAGTATCATGTCCTAAGATTAGGATTGCTGTAGTATCATGTATAGAGAACTTTTTATAGTTCATATATATGTGGTTTATAAATAAGTGAATTTGCATGTTTTATGCCGTTGTGTGAAGCATGTTGTCTATATTGGTTATTATATGTTTGTATGGATGATTGATGCAAGCATGTGGGATTGAGAACTTTATTTTATTAATTCACACGAGGGATTAATATTTATATTGTTTATTGGATCATGAATTGGGTCATGTTGTTCCGTTTGGATTATTTTATTATATTTACTTTATGAGGACCGTGGGCCTTATTTGGTAAGTTGGATATTCACCTATGGAAAAGTTGGTTGATTGTTGATCTAAGTCACCAAATAAATATTGGTTGGTTATTAAACTAAGTAATGGAATTATTCTTGGATTATTTGAGTTGTTGATCACCTTATCTAATCCTAAGATAAAAATGGAAGTTTTGTGTATCCATGATATTTATGTTGGTTGTCTTACTTTGTGAGCCACAACAAGTAAATAATTTATTAATAACTTAAAGTGGAAAGTGAATAGCAATAAGCTTTAGACTTGTGCACGTCTGAAGTATTGGACTATTATGGGTTGGAGTACATGGTGATAGCCCATATCTTTTCTTGGGACCGGATTGATCACCGTGTCCTATTTTATTTAATTAGTACCTCGATATCGTTGGCCGCGGGAGTACAGAGTCGCGACCGTACTTCGTCTTCTAAGTTGAAGATTGAAGACTGGTTTGGTTTGGACAACTCTTTCCATTGCCTATTCAATCTAATTTTAATTAACCTATTGGTTGTGGAGTCAAATTCAGTATAGTCAGTCTGTTATGTTATTATATTATTATTCATCTTTACTTTAATGTTTATTAGTATCATGTTAGGTTTTATATTTTATTTATTATGCATGTAGTACTCATCTTTGCTGATTACGTGCTTTTGTGTATGTCGATCATGGTTGTGCCTTATTGATCGTGTGATGACCCATTTGGTGAGCAGTCTATCAGGATCAATAAAGCATCGACCATTCCAGGTCTGAAGATGATGCATCATGAGTTCGGGTTTCGTGGAGAGCTTGTGTTTAGTTTTAATACTTTTATAATTTGATTTTAATTATAGTTTGAATAGTTGACTTTTAAGTTGGTTGACTTTCGGTTTGGTTTTGGAGTTAACTTATGGTTGACTAAGTTATTAAGTTTTCAAAGTAATTTATTTATTTCCGCTGCAAAATTCTGAATAAGCCGATACGTTATCATACGGGCGATAATGCTTTGATAATTCTCTAAGTTTTATATGAAAATGGTATTTTGGAAAATAGAGAATTGTCAGGGTGTTACAACAGTACTCCACTTATGCCTAGATAGGAGCGCCTTCCTTCACGTGTCATGTGATATACACATCACCTATATAGCCTCAAACCTTAAGCCACCTTGTTTAACCAAAGTGGTATATAATTAATAATTATTGTCAGCCCTAATTTCACATTTGTCGTTACATGTAAGCCCATAAATACATCTAACAAAAAGGCTGTATAGACTCTTTTTAATTGCTTCATAATACAAGTTGCGAAAGTTGATAAGAAGCAAAGGTACTAACCATGCTAAACCACAAGACTCGACAACCCTCGGAAATACTTAACATGTTTAATAAACCCTTAAAATATTACGCATTATACCTTCATCCAAGTACCTTCCCTGGTGCATCACATAATATACAAATAAGCTAATAGCTTTAAACCTTATGCCACCTTCATTTTCCTCAAGCGAAAAGGTACTCAAATTTGTACATCAAACAATACCTAAGCAAGGCTTTAATAAGTTTTCAGCTTCAAATACAAAGTATAGTTTAACAAAATTAAGTTATGTCACCAAGAATATCGTCGGTTTACTATATCATGACCTAGAAAAATATTGACACACACCCTTCTATCACTCCATAATATGTTCTAATTTATAATTATAGCATTGTACTAGGATAATTCAGTTGGAGCGGTTCAGTTTACAAATAAACAACGTACCTAGTTATTTCCTTTGGAACCATTTAGGGAGATTCAGTTCTAAGAAAGTTGTGGCTTCTCTTCATATGAACCAAGAAAATGAAGCATGGAGTTGAATATGGAAGACTCCTGGTCATCCCAAACAAAAAAAAATTATTTGACAAACATGGTGGGAGCGAATGCCTACAAATGCAAATCTTAGTCGTCTGTTAGAAGGAAAATCGAGTCAATTCCCCTTCTGCCCTAACCACTTGGAGGATATGGATCATATTCTCAGATTATGCCATCGCGCCAATAGAAATTTGGGACCAGAAAAATGTGACAATTTCCACTATTGAGTCTTTCAAAGTTTGGATTAAGAATAATTGTCTAAATAAAAGCTTTCACCCTTCTTCTTTGGTCCCTTCTAACATCTCCTTTATTTTTACTCTTTGGAACATTTGGCTTCGTCGAAATGCTTGGATCTTCAATAAGAAAAACATGCCTTCTGATGTCCTCATTAAAAACTCCCTTTGGGCCGCCACCAAATGGTTCTATTGTCAGAACTAGCCTAAGGTGGGTAAAGTCCCCAACACTACGTCAAACCCATAGATTAACTTGTGGTCTCCCCCTCCCCCTTCCTTCTTAAAGATTAACATAGATGGCTCTTCATTAAAACCGAGGAAGCTTATTTTGCTGTGATTTGTAGATATAACTAGCAATCGCAAAAGCACCAAACATTTTATTTAGAGAAACTAAAGTCACATAATATAAAGGTAGACAGTTCCAACGAACTGGAAGCCTTCGTTTTTACCTTCTTTGCTGCAAGGCTTTTAAATTCAAGATGTCCCATCTCGATCCTAGTTAACACAATCCAAAGTCAGTGTAGCCATGACCTTTATGATATTTATCTGGTACAAGAAACATACAGCGCGAGCACAACTCCACCACCATCTCCTTACGTGAAGGCTTGAACAGGAAAATGGCTACCCAAAATATTTCTTTTAAATGGCAGAAGCTACAACGAGAGACCATGAAACAACTCCAAACTAACAGACTCAGTTGGATCTAAGCTAAGCTACGGACTATTGTCACTTTCTTCTAACTTTGACTTTCAGAGTCCACATGATCTTTCCCTGGGGCAACGGGATGGACTTTGGCAAGCGTAGTGGTATCTCATGCTCCCCCAGGGATGACAAAGGATTTGGCATATGCAAATTTTCAGGTTCAACGCGTACAGCGAGTTGTCTTGCCACCTGCAAAAAATCGATTGTTATAAGGAAAAAAACAGCTCCTATTTTGAGAATGAAGACGCTTCTAAACAAGTCGCATCCATGTAAAAGTGATTAGTGAAGCAACAAGGTGGTAGACAAATTCTTTATAGGGGACAAAGTAATTAATTACACCTTTCTTACATTTTTTAGGAACAAGAGCAAAATCATACCTCAGCAATTATCTCTTCTTTTGTCACAGGTTCGCGCAGTTCATTGTCAACCTTAAAGTATCTTCTTAAAACCTACAAAAGAAATAGTTATCAAAAGCCAAATAATGACAGCCACTTCTATGCTCCAACCTTTGCATAAATGATGGTTAGTTAAAGACAAAATCAGTCATTATTGTTTCAATGTATGCATTTTCTCTTTTATTCCTTTGGCAAGATGTATATGCATTATTCTTCAGGTGGGAGTGTGGGACGAACAAGCAATTTTGTGAAGTGAGCAAGATTTTCTACACACTTGCTCCAGCATAAGCAATTTTGAGATGGAGGGCACTCCCAATTATGAAAGATAACAACAAATGCACAGCACTTCCAGTGGCAGTGGCAGTGGCCGTAAGATAAACATCAACCATTGTTGCAAGCCACTAAAAGCTGATCCGACTTTTTCATTGACTAGCTGAAGTTGCTTGTTCTGACTGGGGAGGCCCTCGACATCAATCTGTATTGATAGCCAATCCTCACCTCCTCTGCCAAACTAACTGATAGGCCACAGCTCTAAATCGATGAAAATGCCCAGAAAAGAGGTACGAATTCAGGGTGTTTTCACCTGAATTTTGATGAATTAACTTATCTCAGAAACTTTTACAACGTATTGAAACTTGTCTGATTTTGAACTTATCGGAACTTATTTTCCTAATGAAGTCCCTTTTTACCGGTTGGAGGAAGAAGCTATAGAGGTGTTTGAGCACGACATTATCAATTGTGATGATGGTTTATCACTTTATTGCTTTCTCCATTTCCCTCATCAAGCAGTGGTTTAGCCTTGAGTTTGTATGCCAATGTAGTTGAAACTTTAGACATATGAATTTGTGATGCCAAGCTAAGTTCATAGAGAAGTCATTAGAGTTCGTGCTTTCACAATAGTAGAGCATCAATGAATTGAAACTTTTTCTAATCATCCAGGAGTGAAAAATTGGTTTGCCACGGGAAGCTCTTTTACATAATAGTTTTAAACTTTTAATGTATACTTCATGCCATTTGTGCCACACTTGGTTATATAAGGCCTGACCTTTGGTTCAAAATTCCTAGAACCTGCAGGTCCATCAAAGTAGAATTTAAATTTCAGGAGTTTCTGATTGGATGTGTTACACACTATTATACTGTTCAAGGGCATGACAATATTCAAGGCTTCCTAAACAATCTTTTTGTTAGCATTCATTGCCTTCTTGAAAAGCTACTAGTATATTGGTCAATGACATCAATCAGTTGTATATTCATGCTTCAAGAGTAGTGGTTCGGTGAGCAAAGCTGCTGAAGACACTCAATTTTGTTCCTGTTGTGGGCCTTGTGGCTGAACTCCCATTCAGTGGATAACAATTGGTGCTACTACCTTTCTTGTCTTGTCTAATTCTAACTGCATATGTTTTTGGACTTATTTTATGATTGGATCATGATGATTATAGGTATGCTGTAGATTGTACAGAAACGGATCACAGAGATCTCTTGGCAGAGAAAACTTCCCGAAAATGCAATTCAAGATGCATCAGAACTTATAGATCCAATGGACATGGGGCGAGAATTCTGTTATCCCTTGTACTATGTGCATGGCCTCATCTTTCATCTCAGATCTACACAATGAAGTCATTTTTGACAGATAAGATACATCACAATTCCGTGGTTTATCTATCTATTATATTTCCAGTATACTGTGCTCAGGTTGCATATCAGAATTCTTGACTTTTCGAACTAAGTCTAGACAGTTCCAAAAAGGAAACGGCTTAAGCTCTACATGCAGAATAAATGAATGTTCTAACATGTTTAATGGTTTTAATAAATTCTTGGCTCCTGAGACACCTTTGGCGATTTATTTGAAACCACCATGTTAATCATAGGCAATAAGGCAAACTACAGCTAGAGACTACAGAATTCACTGCAGAGCAAAATGAGATCACTATTGGACCTCCTTATATCACTCTCTTGAAGAGTTGGGTTTTGGGGGGGGGGGATACTCAGATTAAGCCAACCCTGATTAATTTGGGGGCCATACATGTAGCCTATGAAAAAGATATATTCAATTAATCCATCCCACCAAAGAAATGTTATCACATCATTCATGTTTTGTAACACAGAATATAGAGTATAGTAACCCAACAGATCAAATCAACCCTTAAAGAAGGAGATAACAAAATTAGACTAACCAGTGTTGCATTATCGAGCCGTTTCGCAGCAGCAATGTACTCTTTCATCAAATCTTCTTTACTTTCTTTCTCCACCTTAACTTCTTCCTCCTCTTTAGGTTGGTAAATCTGATTATACATAAAGCATTTCTTAAAATCCAACAGCCAAAATCTACCCTTATATAGAACCCAAAGTACTATTGCCAAAAAAATAAAATAAACATATACTAATACAGTAGAGTCTGGCTATTCAAAGAACTGTTCTCCACCGAACATGTGAGAAAGCGGCATTTTGGTAAATACACTTGGTGCGCACCCCATACCAATTCCTCCTCTCTGTTCGTCAAAGAACAAGTTCGCCATTTAGCCTTTTGTCATACAACAAGATTAACAAAACTACCTTCCTTTGCTCGCTGACGAGATACGCGAACTTGTCAATGTTCGGCACAGCTAATAGCTTCGGCATAAGATAATTGCGAAAGTACCCAGGTGCTACCTTCACTGTCTCACCAGCTTTCCCAAGCTTATCCATGTTCTACATTATTAAAACTTTATTATAAACTTAACATCAATCAATTTTGGCTCACTAATAATAAACAAATTAGGGTTCTTGACAAACCGTTGTAAGAATAACTTCCAATTTCCTGTATCTAACTCCTTGCCCAGTGAAAAACAAGGGATGAATATAACCATCCAATTTCTTAACACTACCATCTTTTACAATCTGACGAAGTATATTTCTCCCACTTTGAAAATACGCCATTTCAACCCGTTTCTACTACACCTTCATCACAAAAAACAACAATCTATAATCATCTATGATACAACATTGTTCAATTAAATTAAACCCCTAAAATCTGAAAAAAGAATTTAACTTACAAAAGTAAAAACGAAGAAAAAAAAAGGTGGAAATCCAAGTTATCATTAATCTTAAAACTTGGATTGAAATTACTGCTAAACAAACCTTTACAATTTTGGAAGATCCGAGTTTCTGACTTTGTGAGAAAAGTTTAATTTGCCCCCGATCCTTAAAGTTGTGTTTGGAGAAGGTAATTTAGTCGAGTTATTTTTGAGATGGAAGCTGAAATGGATGAATTTAGAGAGAGAGAGAGAGAGAGAGTTGTGGAGTGTAGTTCTAGTTGAGGTTTAGTGATGCAAAACCCCAAGTTAGTATTGACAATGGAGAGTGAAACCAGGCCCATACATTATAGGGTTTTCAATATAAGGGGTTGATTTAGAGCTGATCAACTCCAGTCCGGCCCGACCCAGTTTTTGGGCGGGTTTGGGCAGTTTTTTTGGCCCGCGGGCGGGCCGGGACTGTTTTTTTTTGGGGCGGGCTTTGGACAAGCCAAAAAAGACGTTTCAGTCTTTTTTTTGGCCCAGTCCGTTTTGGCCCGAAAAGGCCCGCTCGGCCCGCCCCGAAATAATGGGCTTTGGACACAATTTTTTGCCCCGGATTTGGGCCCGCCCCGCCCCGGTCAATGGGCAATTTTTTTTGGCTCAGCCCGACCTGAACCCGGCCCGACCCATGATCACCTCTAGGTTGATTATATGTGAACCAGCCGCACTATGAACTTCCCGCACCATCGACTAATGTTGTGGCTAGCTGCATATAAGAATTTGTGGTTACATTTTCATTTTTGGAAAATGGTTCACTTAATACTACTATATTAGATGTATCTTTTGCTCTAGTGAGAAGTTATTTTCTCACTAAGGGTGCGTTCTCTTCACCTTAATAAGGTCCAATCAGTTCAGTTCAGTTCACTCAGTTCAGATAAGTTTCAATCAGGTCCAATCAGGTCAATAAGTTCTATTCAGGTCCAATAAGTTACAATCAGGTGCAATAAGTTCCAATCAGGTCTAATCAGGTCCAATAAGTTCCAATAAGGTCCAAATAGTCAATGATCAATAAATTTAAATTAAAAATTTAATTAAAGTACCACTATGATTATTATATAGTATTATATTTGTAATATTGTCTATTATTTTATTATTCATATTACTATTAGTTGATTATGTTATTATTAAAAAATTTAATTAAAGTACCACTATGATCATATAGTATTATATTTGCATTATTATATATTATTTTATTATTCATATTACTATTAGCTGATTATGTTATTATTAAAAAATTATTATAATCATGGTCAAATAAGGTTAACAATAATAATCATCATAATTATAATATTTTGCAATTCGTCTTTAAATAATTAGAGATAACATATTTTCGTTACTAATAACAATGAAAAATATAAATGTTATTAATTGATTTCCAACTAGTGCTTTATGAAATCAAAGCAAGACTATTAGATATATTAGTGGTGAAAGTTGTGTATAGGCAAGCATATAAATAGTATTTTTCTTGTTAAAATGTTAATTATAAGAGATAATTAATAATTACTATTTTTTCGAAGGATAAATTTTAATAACTATTATGTCATAATAAATTTTGAGGGATAGTATTTATGTTAGGGGTAATATTTATGTTATTACTCATTAATTTTTTTGTCAAATAAGGTCAAATAAGTTACAATCAGGTCCAATAAGGTCTAATAAGTTTCAATCAGGTCCAATCAGGTCTAATAAGTTCCAATCAGGTCCAATCAGGTCTAATAAGTTCCAATCAGGTCCAATCAGGCTCAATAAGGTCCAATAAGTTGAATCAGTTCCAATCAGGTCCAATAAGTTAAGTTAAGTTCAGTTTAGTTCAATTCAGTTCAGATAAGTTTAGTTCAGTTTAGGGTTATTCAGGTGAAAAGAACGCATCCTTAAATGTCATTCAACTAAAAATTATCCAACTATCTTCTATCAACTATACTTTTTCAACAAAAAAGTACCCAATAACTTATGAAATTATGTGTTATAACAGGAGTATGTTTTCTTCACCTGAATTTATCTTAACGAAACTTATTAGACTTGATTATTGGACATGATCATCATCCCTAATTTCACCATATGTTCACACCTATTGAACCCAATCAACCTTGATTATACCTAAACACACCTTTTTAGGTGGAAAGAACACATCCAATGTGTAATGTAAATCATGTGATGAAAAGAATAGTATTTAACATAACTTTAATTGAAATATTGTTTTGAAAAAAAAACTAAAATACTTCCAAACTTTTTTATTATAAGATCTTTTACAAATAACATCTTATATTTAGGTCTTTTTAAATAGTATATACAAATTTGAAACTCTCAACTAGTACTCTAAATGAGTATAATATAAATATACTTTAATACTTTAAGATTTTGTTTGATTATGTATCTTTTGTTCTACACAAATTTTGACTTGCTTAAAAGGTTTTAATTTACGGTTTTTTCACCAAATACCCCTGACAGATTTTTTTATTCACCAGATACCCCAACTTTTTTCCAAATTCACCATATAACCTTGACTTTCTAAAATATACATCAAAATGCCCTTAATGACTAGCGGCGGTTAACTCCGTTAGTCATTAACCCTAAATAAATCTAATTAACCCTAAAACCCCTAAGTAAACCCAATTAACCCTAAGAAACCCTAACTCTCTCTCCCTAACCCAACCCCACCCCCCTCCCCCCCAACCCCACCCCCTTCCCCTCCCCGCAGGCCCCCACGAAAGGCCCCCTCGTTCTCCCCCACAACCCCCCAACCCTCCCCCGCAGCCGCGCCTCCCCCTCCTCCCCCACCCCTTTGAATCCCGCAGAATGCCCCATCCCCACCCCTTCGAATCCGCGAGACCCGCCTCCCCCCCCCCTTTGAATCCCGAGTCCCCCACACCTTCCCCCCCCTTCGAACTTGCTAGTGCGCCATTCGAACAAGACATGCGGAATTCGAACAAGACCTGCGCCATTCGGATAAGACCTGCGGAATTTCGAACAAGACTGCGGGTCGAAGGGGTGGGGGGGGGGGGTGGGGGGCTCGGGATTGGAAGGGGTGGGGGAGAGGGTTGCGGGATTCGAAGGGGTGGGAGGAGGAGAGGGGTGCGGGGGGTGGTTGGGTCCGGTTGGGAGGGGCTGGGGGGCTGCGAGTGGGGGTGGTTGGGTCCGGTGGGGGGAGTTGTTGGGGTGGGGAGGTGGAGGTGGTGGTGGTTGGTGGTTGTTAGGGAGTTAGGGTTAGAGTTAGAGTTAGGAATTAATTAGGGTCTAAAACAAAAAATTAGGGTTAATGACTAACGGAGTTAACCGTCGTTAGTCATTAAGAGCATTCTGATGTATTTTCTCGAAAGTTGGGGGTATATGGTGAATTTTGAAAAAAGATTGGGTATTTGGTGAATAAAAAAATTTGTGAGGAGTATTTGATGAAAAAGCCGTTTAATTTATTAGGAACATGTTCATATTGCAAATTCGATATGTTAATGTTTTATAATAGTATGTTCATATGTATATTATAATTGCTCCTTGTATTAATTAATACTAGAATAGGCTCTTGTATTATAACTACAAGTTCAATATTAAACCTTTAGATTCCTTTAAATATACATCTACACAATAATTTCTTTGGACGATATATAGAGTACCAAAAGATGTTAGTGTATCCTAGAGAGAGAAAAAGAAAGAAAGGGAAAGAAAAGAAAAAAAAACCCTCAGCTTCCCCTTCCTGTCCTCACCACCGCCTCCTCAAAAAAGCTTCAACTGCAAATCCTCTTTTGTTCAACTCTTTGTCTCGAAAATTTCAGCAATTATTACCTAAATCCCCGTTTTTACTTTAGCTAAAAACCCTCAATAGCATATAATGATGGTTTTCTTTTGGATCTTCGAGATCTGTTCGTTTTGGGCATTTGTTTGCTTCCTCTTAAAGATCCTCTTCCATTTAATAAAGACAAGAACCAAAAATGCAATTATGATTTTTCTATGGTGGGTTATTCTGGCTTAAAAAATCTCTTTATTGAGATTCGCGAAAAATTGCAAGATAATTATGCTGCTAAACAAGCAACTGTTGCCATGTCCCGTTCAATTAAGGGATGTCTGAAGACCAATAAAACGCTTCCGCATTTTATCTCTCCTCTGTCAGATTTTTGCGGCCTTCTATTGCCCAATACAGGGAAGATCCTATCTTTCTCTTTTTTAATTTGCATAATTTTTAATTTACGATGGTTTTCAATTTTAATGTCAATGTTGGTTTCTTTTGTTGCTACTAATTATGACTTAAGCTCCACTCTTTTTCCCTTCGATGCGTCTCTTGTGTGTGTAAGAATCGTTTCGCCTCCCCCTCTCTGGGTCTCTTTTTTTCTCTTTTTCCGGAATTCTTCGGCTCGATTTTTCTTTGCTTGGGAAAAGGTTATCTTCCACTATTTATACCCCTCTCCTTTTCTCTCAGTTCCTCACTTCCACTATTTCCCTCGTCTTCTCCACTCTGTTTGTATTGCTTGCTGCTTGAAATTATTCTACGCTTGTTCTGTGCTTCTTCTCATGTCTGACTCTCCTCCCATCAATGACCATGTCGTCCCCCCATCTCCGTTGACCCTTCTAATCCCCTTTCCATTGACCCTCATTGGCCCCATCCCCCTTCAACTACCGTTGTGGATAACGGTTCTAGTCAGGCCAGTTCCTCCAACCCCATTCCTCCTCAACATATGGCTCATCACTGTCACAATCCATCTTCCCCTTCCCCTAAATCAGGGGACTCAAGTCCTTCTCTCTCAGACTTTCCAAATTCAACTCCCCCTTCCATAACAGTCTCTGCCCCAGCTCTGGATAAGTCCCTCCTGGACAATTTCCGTTCCACTTGTTTGTTTGGTAGGGTTTGGGGTGACCCCATACCTACCACTGCTGTCCTAACCCGCCTTCGCCGTGACTGGGCTTTCATTCACGGGGAGGTTTCAATCCGTTACCTGGCTAACGGTTGGTTTTTAATCACGTTCTCCAATCCTATTGACAAGGAGGAAATCTGGAACAGGAGACCTTGGTTTGTCCAAGGTCTCAATTTTGTTCTCATTCCTTGGCGCCAGCATTTCAAACCTTTTTTTGCCTCTATCACCCACGTTGACCAATGGGTCAAAATCCCCTTCTTGCCAAATGAGTATTGGTCTATGGTCCATCTAGCTGATATCACCAGGAAAATTGGCCACCTTATTAAGTTAGACCGCTTTACTCTTTCCAATGATGATAAGGCTCAGTTCGCCCGTGTCTGCCTCAATATTAACATCACAAAGCCTGTCCCGAGGTCGATTACCATGACTTCCTACAATGACTCCTCGGAATTCTTCCTCTCTTATGAGGGGGTGCACGAAGTGTGCCCTCTTTGTGGTGCCAAAAATCACCTACTCTCTCAATGTCCATTGAAACCTGCTGCTTGTCTCGATTTGGTGGTGGCTCAGCTCCAAGCTAGCACCATAAACAACCCCTCTACTGTGGACAATGAGTCTCAATGGATTTTTGTCAAGCCTCAGCGCAGAGGCAAGCCTCGCCCTCCTGGTCGTGGTTTCATTCGAGGTTCGCGTCCGTTTCAGCCTCGAAGGTTTTCTTCCTTCAATCGCCCTTTACCTCTGCTTCCTCCGCCTGTTAACAATACTCACTTCCCTCCCATTTCTCAATCACCTCATATCCCCCCTATTCAGGTGGCTATCCCCACCTCTAATGCTTTTGATACCCTTGCTGAATTTCAAATCAACAGTGAAGATGGGGTTCAGCTTAACCCTCCTGCTCTACTTCATGACAACATTGTCCCCATAACCTCTCCTACCCAAGAGGAAGATGATATTGATGATGCGTTTCTTGCTGCTGTTGGTGTTCTTCACCATAACCCCCACCTTTGTTTTGATGCGGAGATGACTGAATTCCTCTCTTCTTGTGATTCACCTTCTGTTGACATGGATGAAGGCACCTCCAAGGACACGGGAAAGCGTCGAAAACGTCATGATTTTGAAGAGGACCCTGCCTCCCCAAGCCCAGATCCATGATAGTTTCCTCTTCTCTATATTTTGTGGGTTCTAAGCTGAGAATTCGTTTTGGGACATTTTTTGCACATAGGATATGTTGTTCATACTTGTTTAACTTTGTTAATCCTATCAATTCTCAGCTTCTTTTGTCCTCCCCCGAATTATCTATTTATGTTATATTGTTAATGGGGAGTTTATTTTTAAGTTTTAGTACTGTATTTAGGTTCATGTTTCATCTTGTTCAGTTTTTTTATAATGAAATATTTGCTCTTTCTTGCTATTCTTGTCGTCTTCTTTGTATAGCACAAGATTTCATTTCTCAATTCTAGTTGCCAGGTTACTTTTTGATATTATACACTTTCTGGAACTACGCTGATGGGGTGCCACCTTTCATGGTGAAAAAAAAAAATTCCCGTCCCATATCCTTTTACTACTGGTATATTCATTTATTTATGCTGCTGTTTTTTTTGGAATGGATTCTCATACCCCATACGAACCGGATGCTCGATCATCCGCTATGAACTTTGGGTGATTCACCCCTTCTTTACTTGTTTGTTTCCATCATGAAAATCATAAGCTGGAATATTCAAGGAGGCAAAAGGCCTGAAGCTTTGGCTGAATTAATCTATCTGCGTAACAAGTACAAGCCTGATTTGATGTTTATTCTGGAAACCATGACTAACCATGAAACAGTACTAACATTCTCAAAGCATTACATTTTGACAATAAATTAATAATTGATCCTGTTAACCATTGTGGAGGTATGTGGATAATTTGGAACAACAACAATATTAATCTCTTATCTTCTTCTCTCACTGATAGATGTGCTCATCTCTCAATTATTTTCAAGCCTACAAACTCAGTCCTGGCTATTTCGGGCATTTATGTTCCAACTCAATCACGAGACAAAGACTTGTTTTGGGAGTATCTTGACTCCTATGTATCAAATCTTTCTCTTCCTTGGCTCCTTTTAGGAGATTTCAATGAGTTCATTAATGGGCAGGATAAATTAGGAGGAAGACCTATTACTTCCTCGCAATGTCTAAGGCTCCCTGCTTTGCTTTTAAAACATAATGCTATTGCTCTTAACAGTATGCAAAAAGGATACTCTTGGAAGAAATTTATTCATAACAATCTTATCTACGAAAGACTTGATCACGCAATAGGTCATTCATCTTTTATAAATGCTTTTCCAAAGGCAACATTGCTTTATGGAAATTTCAGTGTCTCGGATCATGCCCCCCTTGTTTTTTACTCTTGTTTTCTCCAAAGATCGCCGCCAAAATCATTTCGGTTTCAAGAAGTTTGGGCGTTAGATCCAGCTTCTCACAACATTGTCAAAACTATTTGGGCACAATCTATTCGGGGTTCTAGATTTTTCCGAATTCAACACAGATTATCTCATATTAAAGTTCAACAAAAAAATTGGGCTTCTAAAAATTATGGTCACAACAACAATAAGCTAATGGAAAATAGCAATAAAATTGCGCAATTAGAACAGCGGCTTTAGGCCCAACCGTTCCACTCGTCTATCTCCAATCAAATTAACCGACTTATTAAGCAACGCGAAAAGCTTCTTCTTTTTGGCCAATCTTCGGCCGCAAATCTCTACAGAAAAAATGGCTAACTCAAGGTGATAGAAACCCCCGGTTTTCCATCAAAGAATGCGACAACGTTTTGCCTCGACAACCATTTTTCGTCTAAAAAACGATGCCCACCTTTGGGTTGATGCTCCTGACCAAGTTTCCTCCCTTTTGCTTCAATCCTTTAAAAACCGTTTTCTTTCTCCTTTCTTGGAGACCCGTCAAATTGATCTCTCCTTCGTCAACCCCATTATTTCGGAAAATGATCACCAAAATCTGCTCTCTCCCTTCTCTGATGACGATATTAAAGATGCGTTTTTTGATATGAATCCACATAAAGCCCATGGTTCAGACGGGTTTGGGGCAAAAAATTTCCAATCGTACTGGCCAATTATAGCTAAAGATGTCTGCCTTGCAGTTAAGAGTTTCTTTTTTCATGGCAAACTCCCTCCGTCACTCAATCATACAATTATTACTCTTATTCCAAAGCAAGAAATTCCTGAGACCCCTAATCATTTTCGCCCTATTAGTCTAATTAATACAATGTATAAGGCTATTTCTAAGCTTTTAGTGAAACGTCTTTGTCCCCTAATGCAACAGGGCATTTCCCCCTTACAAAACGCTTTCACTCAGGACCGTTCCATACATGACAACATCTTGATTGTTCAAGAGATTTTAAAAAACTTTCAGAAATCATCAAGTAAGGTGGGATGGTGTGCTTTAAAACTCGACATGGAGAAAGCATACGATAGAATCGAGTGGGACTTCTTACGGGAAGCCCTTAAAGCGTTAGGGTTCCCCCCAAAATGGACTATTTGGATTAAAGAGTGTGTTACTAATGTGTCTTACTCACTAAAAGTTAATGGCTCTACTACCCCTTGGTTCCGACCATCGCGTGCCGTACCTGTTCATTCTTTGTATGGATATCCTTATCCAAAAGCTCTTTATAGAAAGTGAAAAACCTAATTCGGGCTTAGGTATTAAACTTTACCCTCGTGGCACGTTAATTCCTTGTTTAATGTTTGCTGATGATAGTCTCCTTTTCTGCAAAGCCAAATCCTCCGCCTGCAACCATCTTAAATCTATTTTGGATGACTTCTGTCAACTCTCAGGTGAACTTGTTAACTTTCACAAATCATCTCTTATTTTTTCTAAGAAAATCCCTAACTCAGAGAAACATTCAATTGCCAGTTATTTCAACATGACTCCAAACTCCTCGTTGGGCAGGTATTTAATTGGGTGTTTATTTTTCCTCTTTCCGACCAACCAAGCAAGACTATCGTCATATTTTTGATAAAACTCAAAAACGTTTGCAACATTGGAAAAATGGATTTCTGTCTAAAGCAGGCGCCACAACCTTATCCATTCTAACCTCGAAGCCTTACCTGCCTACTCTTGCTCTTCTACCCTCCTTCCCCAAAATATTTGTTCGTCCCTGGACTCCCTTCGCCGGAATTTTTTTTGGAACCAACATAAAGACAAAAATAGCATCCCATTAATCTCTTGGAAAACGGTTTGTCAGCCTAAATCTCTTGGTGGGCTTGGTCTCCGCAGAACAACCCCCCTTAATAAAGCTTTTCTGGCAAAATTAGGATGGCAATTGCTCTCTCCGTCCCCTAGTTTCTGGGCTAAATTAATTAAAGAAAAATATCTCTCCACCCTAACCTTCTTTGAATATCAACCCAAGCCTACAGAATCTTCTATTTGGCGTAAAAATTTGGCCCAGCGGGAGATCCTTCGCAAAGGGATTAGATGGAAAATTGGGAATGACAAGTCAATTCTTTTTTGGCTTGACAATTGGCTCCATAACTCTAATCTCATTGAATCATTACAGCTAAATCACCTTTATTTAGACCTCAATCTTAGACTAGCACATTTTATTCTCCCTGACCACTCTTGGGATATCCAAAAGTTGCAAACTCTCCTTCCCCAGGATCTCATCTCTCAGGTAAAAGGGATTCCTCTTCCTCTAAATGACCTTCCAGACTCGCCTGTCTGGGGTTTGTCGTCGAATGGCCTCTTCTCAGTTAAAACAGCCACCTGGCTTGCGCATGACCTTCCCACTACAAATCTTTGGCCCTTCCGGTGGATTTGGAAAATAGATATTCCCCCGAAACTTCAAATTTTTCTATGGCAAATCTGTCATAATAGCATTAGTGTCCGTCATATTCTATTTACAAGGCATATTATTCCCACCAATATCTGCCCGCTCTGCAACTCTTCGTCTGAAACTATAGACCATCTTTTTCTTCATTGCCCTTCCTCCCTCTCGCTTTGGAATCTGGCTGAGTTGTCTCTTTGGATAGGCCCCCTGCCTACCTCCCAATCGCGTCATCAGCTTTTCGAATTGTTTAAAACAAATAAAAATCTTCCAAAGTTCATTTATCTCCTTTGGAGTATATGGAAAGAGCGAAACTCCATTATCTTCTCTAATGAGACATGGAACGCACATCGTGTCCTCCACAAAGCAAAATTTGCTCACCATGAGTGGCAATCTCGACTATGTCTAGATTTCCATCTCACAAACGGATCTCCCTATACGGGAGCACCACCCCCTTCCCGTTCCCCCACTCAATCTCCTCTGCTGGTCGCCTGGGAGCCACCTCCCACCACTAATCTCAAACTTAATTTCGATGGGTCCGTTCGTGGTTCGTCTGCTGCCGCGGGTGTCATTATTCGAGATCACTCAGGCTCCCTTATTCATGCTTGCGCCTACAACTTGGGGTCTACCTCTTCATTTATGGCTGAAGCCATGGCCCTCCACCGGGGTATTTCGTTAGCTCTTCGCAACAATATTAAATACTTACTCATTGAAGGTGATAACTTATTGATCGTCAACGCTGTCAAAAAAATTTGGGCTCCTCCTTGGCACCTATCTCATATTGTAGAAGACATTCACCTCCTCCTGAATCATTTTGAGCATTGGAATATCAATCATATTTTTAGAGAAGCAAACTGCGCTGTCGATTGGATTGCCGCTGTTGGGCATCTAGTTACAGACTCTTTTTCTATTATTCCTTGTAATCATTCTTCCCTCTCCCCTATTCTTGTATCCGATGCATTAGGAGTTCCCCTCGCCAGGAGGGCCTCCCAATGTCTTTTTTTCTTACCCCCAAAAAAAAAAATCTACAAGTTCTTGATATGTATAACGGGCTTATATATTTTTCTACTATACTTATATGTTCTTTAATTATGCGACGCTTCTAAATTCATTTTAGCATTTAGTTTCATAACGACTATGTTAATAAATTATGTTCACATTTTTATTTACATGTTTTTTTAAGTAATTGTATAAACATGTTCATTCAACACAATCATATGTTCTTTTCATTATACCTTCATTTTTTTGTGATACATGCATATCATGTCATACATCTTCATGTTCACTTCATTACACCTTCACAAAATATAATGTAATATATAAGATACCTTAATAAATTTCTCACATATATCCCATTATGCTTTTCTTTCAATCCGTATGTTTTTTCTTTTTCTTTATGCTTGTACATTCGTTTGATTTATTTTTTTTTTTATCAGGAAAGAACATACTAAGAGGTGTCTACACAAGAGACACCCCCTAAAGCACCATAAGGGTGGTTACAATAAGCTTCAAGTACAGAAATATAGAAGAAAAAAGAGCACTAAGGAACTCGAGTAGATGCTCCGCCGCGGCACCACACCATCACCCCATGCCCAATTCGAGTTGAACCCTTCTCGGGGGGCAAGACAAACACCGCCGAAAATGAATAAGCTCCCAAATCTTCACTAGGGAAGCACAATTACTTGAGGCTACATCAAGCAAAACCAACCATAAAACTAACAATTAAAAAACAAAAACTAAAAAAGACAAAATAATAATAAAAAAAACAGAACAAAAAAACAGAAAATAAACCCAGGAAACACCGAGACCGCGGCAAACACCAGCCGATGTGAACACCGACCCACCGCGAACAAAACCTTCGGCGACGAGGAACCCACAATCCACCTCAAGAACGAACTGGAAAAGAGAATTGAACCCCGAAAGAATGGAGAAAAGAACCCCCGACATGCTTCGGGCATGATCGACAGACGAGCGACCACCACCCACACCGCGAGCAACCAATCCCAAGTTGACTAATACCGACCCACCGCGCACAAACCACCGGTGGCGAGAAGCGAAACACCGCAACTAACGAACCATCACGAGAATAGAGAAAGGGCTAGAAAGACAAGTCCGACTGAGGACATGAGAAATTAGACTAAATTGATAAGAACAAAGCCATAAAAATGGCTACATCTAGGAAGAGATGAAGAGAAGGGAGGTTAGGGTTTCAATTTCTAATGAAATTGATTTGGGGCTAGGGTTTTTAGGGTTGGCTTTTGGGGAAACTAGGGGGATTTTCTAGAGAGAAGGCAGAGCCTCTCTCTCTCTCTAGAAATCCACTTTTTAACTTTGTTTGTACATTCGTTTGATATACCTTCATATAGTACACTTACAGATTTTTCGCAATTATAATATTCTTTTTAATATGCCTCTAGATGCTACCTGATTTTCTTTATCTGGTTTCTATACCATTAAACTAATCTTTACATCACCATTTTCATTTTATAGTAAAATCTAAATTTAAGAGAGGAGCTAATTAATGAGAGAGAGGAAAGGTAAATTGTTAACTTTAAAGACCACGAGTGATAAAATTTGAACATTGTTTGGTTATTTCTTTTCTGTAAATTGCATGGATTCTAAGCTTTTTTTTTTTTTTGACAGCAAGAAAACGTACAAACTAGTAGTTGCTAATAGGGGTCCTAGTTCTACGACAAAGAGTTGCCAGGTCATGTGCCGGGGTAACTTCTTGTCTGCTTACCTTAATGACCTGACACCAATGGAAACTACGAGCGATCTCACGGATGTCAGCTATAGTATGGTGAATGGAGATATCCGTCGTGCGTTTGGAAATCAATTGTTGGACCAGATTGTGCAAATCCGTGTATATTAGAATATGAGTGAAATCTGTCCCTTTTTGCCCATAGTAAAGCTAAAAGGAAAGCTTTAGCTTCAGTAACGAGAGTTGATGGTGCGAAGAAGCAATGGCCTTGGTAATACGAAGTCTGTTCGATTAACACCTTAGCCACCCAAGCTGCACCTCCCATATGATTATGCTTGTCCCATGATCCATTCAAATAGATCTTAACTTTCGGATTGGCCCAATTAGTTTTGCCAAGATTAGCAATAAAAACACCAGGAGGAGAGGCAGGTCCTTCCCCTGGGCCTAAAGTCATCTGCATCCCCTGAGCAAAAATCAAATGTTGCTTCATATTTTCCTCCATATGATGGTGAAGGAGTTCTATTGTGGCACGTTGATGTCTAAAAATTTGATTGTTTCTTGTAATCCAAATAGCCCAGAGTGTACTAATAAATAAAGGGATTTGACTGCCATTCGTGCCATCCTCCCTTCTATAGTAAAGTAGTACAACCATAATCCAATCCACAAACATAAGGGGGGGTTGGCTAAGAACTGGTTGGGAAGGTGATGCTTTTCCCAAGCTGCACTAGCTAAAGGACAATGTCTAAATAAGTGTTGACGATCTTTAGCCTAGACATATGGGGCATTGATCTGACTGGCCCATACCTCTCCTGAACATATTATAAGTCTTTGCTATGCTATTTTTCCATATTTTCCAAACAAAAAGTTTCCATTTTGGCATGATGTTCAAGCTCCAAATGAGATGACGGAACTTCGTTTGCACTAGAGTTGTCATGCTGTAGATATCATTTTGCTGTTGAGATACCAGAGTGTATCCCGATTTGGTGGAGTACTCACCTGACCTAGTTAGAGGCCAAACTTGAATGTCTTGAGCTTCAGACATGGAAGGCAATTCCATCTCCTTTATCATACGCGCACTTTTCGGAATAAAGAGGCAATTTATTTTATGAATGTTCCAACCTCTATGATCTAAAAGAATAATATCAGACACCCGAATTTGGGCTGCTTCTCGTAACGGGATTTCATCACGGAAAATGGATACTTGGCCATTTACCCATTTATCTTTTGAGACAACAATTTCACTCCCGTTACCCACCTTCCAAATGATGTGCTTTTGAATCAGCCGGCCCGCTTGCACCAGACTTTTCCAGCCCCAAGACAATCGTTGGTAGTTGGGCAGGGCCAAAGAAACTTGTGTAGTTCGACGGAAGGTTTTGGAAATTAAAAGTTGGGGATTGTTTTGGAGCCGCCAAGCTTTTTTCATCAATAAAGTCGTATTAAAGTTGTTGATGCTTCGAATACCCAATCCACCCATACCACGAGGCTGATGAATAATCATGCGACGTTTCCAATGAATGCCTTTGTTGTTCATATCTTTCCAAAAAAACTTGCCAACATTCCATTAATCTTGTTAGTTATCGTAGGAGGGACCCGAAAAACCGCAATCTGGTGAATGATCGAAGCAATTAAAATTGAATTGATAATAATCAGCTTTGTAGATTGAGATAGATGCCGATGATTCCATTGCGAAACTCTGGTCGAAATTTTATCCAGAAGCGGCATAAAGTGTTGGCATTTAGAACCTTGAATATCAATAGGAGCCCCAAGATACAATCCCATTGAAGACTTAGCTTCCATCCCGAGGATATCTTTAAACTCTTGTTGTGAATGATCGGGAATATTTGGGCTAAACTTGATGAATGATTTATGAAGATTTACCATTTGGCGGTTTAGCCTGAAATTTTGCAGAATCTGGCAATTATTTCATTCATAGAGGTACAAGCTTTCGGGGTAGCTTGAAAGAAGAATAAGGAGTCATCTGCAAAAGAATAGGTGAGAAATAGTAGGACCCCGTCGACGAAGGCGGATCCCCTGAAAAGTCTGAATATCTCTTGCTAGGGTTGTCATTCGCGACAGAATATCCATGCAGAAAAGGAACACATAAGGAGATAGGGGATCCCCTTGACGTAACCCATACTTTGGAGAAAAAGCCATGGTTGCAGAACCATTAATAAGAATCCTGTAAGAGACCTTCGAAATACATAGCTGAACCAATTGTACCCACTTTGGGGGGAAACCATAAACTGTCAAGATCTTAAGCAGAAACAACCAACTTACTCTATCATATGCTTTATTCATGTCAAGTTTGAGTGCCGCAAGATAACTTGACCCAAATTGTTGTTTGTTAATAATGTGCATTATCTCATGAGAAATAAGAATATTGTCATCCATTTGACGACCCGAAACAAAAGCATTTGGATAGTCATCTATAAGATCTGGGAGGAGGGGTTTCATGCGATTGACCATGCATTTAGACGCACACTTATAGACAACATTACATAAGCTTATAGGCCGAAGATGACTAACCTCCTCCGGGGGTGCAATTTTGGGGACTAAGACCAATAACGTTCTATTCCATTCTTTCAGGAGATAACCCGTTGTAAAAAATCTATTAACTGCCGTAACAACTAAATGCCCAACACTATCCCAATATAGTTTGAAAAAATCCAATGAAAACCCATCCAGACCTGGGGATTTGTCTTTATCAATATCAAACATTGCAGTTTTAATTTCATGAGGAGAGAAAGGGGCCAGCAAAGAAAGTGAAGCCTCTTCTGAAATTGTGGGAAGATGTAGTTCTCTCAAAACTAATTCGATGTCTTGCCCATGTTGGTGGCAGTCATTTACCAATGTTGAGTTTGGAATATAGATATCTTGGAAGTGTTTCATAATAATCGTTTCAATTTCTTGCGCATTATCCACCCAAGTACCACTTTCATTTTTCAACATATAAATATAATTCCTTTGCTTTTTTTTCCGCAACCTGTTAAATATAAATTTAGTGTGGATATCCCCAAGCCTGATATTATGATCCTTTATGCGTTGTTTCCAATACGTTATGGCAAGAGAAGCTTCATCTAGCAGTAGACGACGATTGTCTAACACCCTTGAGCATTGAGAAATTGCTTCTATGTTACTACTTTGAGCTTGAAGTTGATCAAAAATGGATTTACAGTTAACACCCCAAAAAAGTTTTTTTATTGAGACACCAGCTTTTAAGGCGATCTCGGATGAGCATTAGTTTCCGAGATAATGTGTACATTGGCGAGCCAACAATTTGCATTGACCATACTTCTTCTATGATAGATTGAACCTCCTGTTGTGATAAGCACCAATTCTCGATTTGATACGAATGAGTTTTTATAACTTGAGGAGGATCCATTTGGAGATAAATGGGGGCATGATCTGAGTGAACTATAGGGAAATTTCTTATAATAATAGTTTGTGGAAACTCATCCAACCAATCTTTAGATGCGTAGGCCTTATCAAGTCTTTCCATGACGAGGTCGGGTTCATCACGATTATTCCACCATGTAAGCCTTGGTCCGTAGAACGGTATATCCTGTAAAATTTAGAGCATGCTTCCAAGACACAATTTCCTCACAACCTCGAATTAAGTTTGTGCCCCCCAATTTGTCTGAGTATTGATCCACTTGATTAATATCTCTGATGATTAGATAATTTTCATATTGCCCCAGCAAAGTTTGTAATTCATTCCAAAGTAGGTAGCGTTGATGTTGTTGCGATTCTCCGTACAAAAACAAAATATACCTTATATTGCCATTCCAGGACGAAATTTTACAGAAAACAAAATGCTTGGACCTTTGAACCACATCCACTACGAAGGGCCCCCAGCAAAAAACCACTAACCCTCCCCTTATGCCTTCAGCGTCTATTCCACATACATTACTAGGACTAGTAGAACTAAGCAGATTTTTTACATAATCTACACTAGATTTGGTTTCTTGTAGAAACAAAAACATAGGATGAAACTGCGAAATGAGCCAGAACAGGTTTGGAATTGTCGGGCTATCTCTGGCATTCAAACCCAGACAATTCCATGACAAAATATTCATTGATCTGACGGTGGTTGATCTGGGTAAACCACATCCCTGGTAGCATTGTCATCATTGATTGAAATGAGCATATCAAACTGGAAAACCATTATGTCATCTTGCACCTCCATTTGAGCTGTTGTTGCATCACCCTCATCTGAAAAGTTTACTCCTTTTGAGACTCCACGATTCAGTTGTGTCCTCTGGTGAAACCTTTGCTGTCCTCTTTTTGGGACCTCGAGACATAATATCCTCTTCCACTTTGACTCCCATGTGCTCAGTCATTGAGAGATCAGTTAACGCTTTAGCTCGGAATTGATAATGATCATTTGGTGGCCAAATATTAAATGCTCCTTTAGCTTCCCATGCTTCCAATTTTTGTTTTTTCTTTTTGTCCCTTTGTTGCAGTGTTGTACCTGTTAAGGAAAGGTAGCTGCTATGTTACATGCTTCTTGTTAATGAGCCCTCTCTTCTTTTCTTTCCATAAAACATGGTCGTAGTACATTGAAGACCAAGTACCAGCTGTCTGGGTTGATCTTGTGGGCTCCTAATTTCATGTAACTGCTCATTACTTGGTTCTGATTGGAACCCTGACAGTTGTAATGGGCTAGGGAGAATAAAGCCCATCCAACGGGGGTTCCTCCACAACACGTTCTCGAATATCATGCATTTGCCGGAATAGGATTAAATGGGTCCGCAAAAAGAGAGGGGGGGAGATACGAATCTCGTTGTTGATGATATTAGCTATATTGCGGAGCTCCTCCGGTTCAGATTCGCTGGAGGTGAAGTGAGGTTGATGAATAAGCGGATTGTACTGGCTGCTTCTCCACTCCTTGGGTCTGGTTGTGAGATGGGCCTCTGCATCCAGTTACTAGGATCGGCCTCATACTAGTACATAATCCATGATTTGTGTCTCTTCATTAAGCGCTTCTAAAGCTCCCTCCTCATAATCCACACCCATGTTGAACTAGCGCTTCTAATGTTCTCTTCTCTATACCCAAGTCTAAATCCAAGGTGTTACTGGGCCTCTCTTCATTAAGCGCTTGTCTTGGGCTTGTATAGCGAGAATCAACTTGTAAAGAATGAAACCTTCCTGCTCTACTAATTGTACGTTGGGCCCATGCTGAAATTCCCAAAGCATTGAACAAACCACTAGCATTTGGATCCCCTCGATGTACCTGCTCTTCGTGCTGGTCTTGGCCCACTTGCTCTATTGGACTTGGGGGAAGATTAAGGTCAAAGCCTTGAGCTTCTGTGACACAAGGCCCTACTTGTGGGGCTACAGACGCCCTTGATTCCACATCCACTCCAAAGCGTCGTCCTGGTGGTGGGGATGTAATAACTTCTTCCTCCCGTCGTACTGGAGTTCGATTTCTCATAGTGGAGTTTGAGAAATCTGGAGGTGGGTTAGTGTGGTGTTGGGAGTTTTGATCAGAATACCCCATTTGCGGACCATGCATGCGAAAATCATTAAAAATCGGGGTGGCTTCATAGTATTCCTCCGAAGAACTGCTTCCTTCCCCTGGATTATTAACAAATAAATTTGGGAAATGATAAGGATCCATGCGTGGTACCTGGAAATTGAGAGGACCTTGGTGGAGATTGATTATCGGGTTCCTGTTAATGAACCGATCTTACTTTGAGCCCCCTTATCATATTGGTATACAGAGGTATACGCTCCCTTGTCCTTAACACCGTCATACCATCATGTTCAAAATTTCGCATTCGCCGTTGAATGATGCGGTGGGCATCATAGGCCGAAAGGTTGCATCTACATGTGTGGTGCCCTACACAACCACACTCTTTACAAAACTTAAATACTCCTTCATAGCGAAAAAACACCCATGCAACCCGATGTGCATCAATAGGGATAAAACATCCCGGAACTAAAGGTAGTGAAAGATCTATCACAAGTCTTGCCCGGAGGTAAGGCTGCTAAGCTTCTTTTTAGTGAGAACTTTAATATCATGTGGGAAGAGAAAAAGCAAATCGAATGTACATATATACGAGAAATTACTCACTTTTTCCTTTGAAAATAACATTTTTCTTGTTTTATAAAATTATTAGTATTTATATTGTTGTTGTTGTAATATTTTACTTATTATAATTATTAGCAATATTAATTGTAAGACACTATTTTGGAGAGAGAGAAAAAAACCGCGAATACACGCGAGAATTTACTTTTTTTTGTCTCAAAAAAGAAACTTTTCTTATATTTGTCTAATTGTCAAGTTGTCAATGATGTCAAAAAATCATACTTATAATATACTCATCGAAAACTCACCTAAAACCTTATGGTAAATAAATTAAAAAACCTCCTTTTAAAACACAATTATTTCTCTAATTAAAACTCTAAACTAAACACCTAACAAAACAAAATACAAGTCTCTTAACATCTTTGAAATCTAACTCTCAAAATACCATATTGAAATTAAGCACCACTCTTTTTTTTGGTTCAAAGATAAGATCGAGCTATGGATCCATCAGCACCTTTAGGGTAAAATCCACCAACCTTCTTCTCATCTCCACTTGAATACACAATTCTCAAAATCTCTTCTGGAGTTCTAGGGTACCCTATAGAGTTTTTGTCCCCAGCAAGTATATTACCACTTACTTTGCCTTCTGCACCTCTTGCTGGTTCTACAAATAAGCCTTCGTCCTTTGAGCCTGTGTTCCCAAGCTTGTTCCTTAGCGCCGAAATTCGATTCGTAAACTCTTGTACAGTTATTCTGTAGGGTGGCACCCATTGAAGCCGCCGTTGGTAGAGCATTGTTCGGATCACTGCATCTTGGCCTGACTCCACTGCCAATAGTGCTGCTACTAGCTGGTTTTTGAGGGGAAGAAAGGGGGAAAGCATACCATATATTAGCATCACTTGTAGAATAACACTAATTTTGAGGGTAAGAACTAAGAAATATACTTCGCTGATTCAAGGGTACATTCTCTTCACTTTAATAAAAAGTAACTTTCAAGTAATAAGTCGAATAAGTTTTAGATAAATTTCAATAAGTTTTTTTTTTAATTTTTGAGGGGAATTTCAATAAGTTAATCAAATGCAATTAAGTTAACTAGATAAGTTGCACTAACTAAATGCGTATCATAAATATACTCATGGATGCTTTGGCTATCTCTTAAGTAATGCACAACACCTTTCCTTTTAAAAAAAAAAAAAATACGTATCATAAATATAGTTCAACATAATAATTCAATTGAAAAAAACATAATATATGGCATATTAAAATGAGTATAAAGCATGGATTATATACGTGATAATTAATTCAAGTGGAGTACTTTCTAAAATTTGTAATTTAAATTATTTGAATATTTACACATTACTCCTTTTTCTTCTTTTAAATATACATATATATTTTTACTATATTTTTGTATTAATCACAAATTAAACAAGATCACAAGTTGTATAAAAAAATATATGGAGACAAATCAAACAAGATCTCATATAAATATGTTTAAAAGTCTGTAAATGAAAAAAAAAAGTAGGGAGTACTTTAAATGGATAACTGCAAAAGAAAATATAGTTTGACCACTCATATATACAAAGAAAGATAAAGTATATCCATTAATATATTTCATTATTATTATAAAATTAGAGAGACTAACAAAATAGTGAAAATATATAATTCAGCAGTAAATTGAGGAAAAGAAAGATGTATACCGATTTGGCATCTGAGGATGTAAGTTGCGCATTGGCACCCACGTAACCAGTAAGGCCAACATAGGGGATCAAATAAGAGGCAAGTAAGTAATTAATTGGACTAATATAAGGGTCAAAAGGGGGATATAGTGGACGTTCAAATGCAGAGTTCATCACATCAGCAAATACTGAGCTACTTAGGTTCAAATTTGGTCTTGGAAATCCTTTCACTGTTTCCTTGATTGCCCTGCATATATAGAAAGACATAATTACATCTACCAAAAAAATTGAGCTAGTAAGCCCAACTAATCATTTAAAAAGATGAATCAACACGCAGATATGAGGATTGAGATTGATCCAACCATAAAATAGAAAAAAATTCAAAACTTGAGTAAGCCCAACTAATCATTTAAAAAGATGAATCAACACGCAGATATGAGGATTGAGATTGATCCAACCATAAAATAGAAAAAAATTCGTAACTTGAGTACACCTTTTTTTCCAAAAAAAGAATTCCATCCATCTACTTCTACTATGTAGAATCTTGATCATAGAGTCAAAATTTAACCAAAAACTTTCACCATCAGATACGAAAAAATATCGTTGGTAGAATTTTTTTAGATTCGTCAATGCTTATTTCTAATTTTTAATTTTTTTATAAATATACTATTAGAGATATTTAAAAAGAAACGTGGAGAGTGTAAATCTCCTAAATGACAATAATAGACTAATAGTAATAGTAATAGTAATAATAACACTAATGATAAAGAGTGTCCTTGCTTTCTTACTTCAGAATTATTATTTTTTGGGAGGAAATACTTCATATATATTAGTTTGAATATAAAACTGATATTTCATATTATAATTCAACCAAATTTCATGATAATAATATCAAATATGGAGTAAACATGACAAAACTTAAATTATCAAAAAAAAAAATGACAAAACTAACCTCAAATGACCAACTTCTTGGAGGGCAAATTGGTAGATAACATCGTTAGTGAAAGGGTCAAGAAGTCTTTAACCCCATTGGAGGAGGACCTCCTTGGGCAAGATTAGGGGCAATTTTGTCCAACCCACTTCCACTAGAACCCCACAAGAAAAACTCAGCTTCTAAATATTCCAAATTCAATGGAAATTCCAACAAATCTTGATCCAATTTTGGGATTGAAGGAGCTCCCCCTAATCCATGATGCTCAACAGAATTCCAAGTACTACTCTTAACAGAGCTAATTAATACATTTAAGAGCAAAATTGGTATTACCAAGAACTTACTATAAGTGAAGAAGAGAAACGCCATTTTTTGAGATTAATATAGATTTAATAAGCTTAGCTCTCTCTTAAACATTAGTGTACATGTAACGTTGAGTGTTATAGCTAGGTGAGAATCCTTGGGGCCTATTTATATATTTGTGCATGGGATGATTCTACTAACGTAAGCAATTGTACGTGTAATAAAATAACACATCAAGGACGTTATTTTTATGCTTAGTCAAGATCCAAGCTTTAAGCCATTTGGCTTTATTTTGTACCTTTTGTTGGTCATAGATCTAATGAATTGTTTAGGCTTGCATCTAGGCAGTTGGCATTTAATTTGGTAAATCTCATTGTGCTTCTTTTAGGGGGTTTTGGTAACCATAAAAGTGCTTTCTTTTGGAAGCCAACCTATCTTTTGGTAGGATTTTTTCCTTTTTTTAAGGGGGTTTTGGCTGTAAGTTAAATTGATCAATATTGACCAGGTTCGAATCCGAAAAATACTCAATTTTTGGGTTAAAAAAATTAGACCTGCATTTTAAGTCGGCCCCGATCTAACCCAACTTTTGAGCAAAAAAGGTCTTTGACAACCCAAATCTGATAATTTAAATCAAGATCCGACCCAACCCAAAAAATCCAACATTACCCCTGCCTGAAATAGTGGATTTTGATACAAAAAAGCAGCCTGATCCTAGGCCCAACCCGCCACCTTGATCCGAAACGTACCAATTTTTTGACAAAATCCCGGCCTGTCCTATGATCACCTCTAGCTCCACGAATCTTACATTGTTTTCTTGAGCTTACTTAATACTTACCTTGTATTCTAAAAGTTGTTGATATGCACGATTACCGAAGCATAACTTTGAGCATCAATATCTTCAATTATAATTAGTTAAACTAGTCGTAAATGCACGTGATGTATGCATCAACAACCTTATGTAACTATATGTACGAATGGATATTTTTTTTAATCTAAAATTATTTTGGTAGTGATGTAAATTATTGAAGTTATTCTTTTGTAGATGTTATTATCTTTTTAAATTGAAGGTGATCGATTTTTAATTGTTCAATACCGTCACTGAAAAATTTGGTCGATAATTTAATAACTCCTTGTTAGCGGCTTTAGTATAGTTCTTTAACGATTTTAAATGTTAATAAACCATATTGTTTGAACTTTTTATATACGAAGTATTATGTTGTCAGGATATATAGCTAACTTTTATTTATTGAAGATTCTAATTAATTTCTTGAATTGATTGTGTCAATCTATTTTGTCAAGTTATTAATGGTGATTGCATATTCCATTTTTTACTTATTCCATGTGGCAAGTTGCAATGATTCTCATTTATTAATTTTTTATAAAAAGAAAATGTTGTTTTAAATTATTAGAGGGTATTCTAGTAATTTCAAAGGAAGACACTACACCTCCTCCCTTGGCTTATATAATAGAGATTAAAAAATTTTAACATTTTGAAAAATATATTAAGACAAATCCAATATTTACATATATATATATATATATATATATATATATATATATATATATATATACATACATATATACTTATTACGTTCTTTATTAATCGCTCCATGTAGCTAAGGGAGATACACATATTAAGGAATAAGAGATAGATAGAAATAGATAAGAAGAGGGACCCATGTGATGAAGAGAGAGATACAGATAACATATTACCGAAATGAGATATGTAGCAATTAATATGAAATTTCTAAACAAAGGAAAATAGCAATAAATAAAGAACGATGGAAGTATATATATGTACTTATGTGTAAAATATATAGACAAACACTCAAAAAAGAGTAGTATTTCTAGTAGATAGTGTACTAGCCTCGTATGCACGCGATGCGTGCGAAAACATATTAGTATTAATACTGATATTCGGAATCGTAAAAAACATTAATATTAATGCGAAAAATAAACATGTACTTCGTACTTACAATTTATTTTCACCAAACATAGGATTGAAAATAATGAAGATAAGAGAAGTTGGTCTATGCTTACTTTTTCTCATTAGGTTTAACTATTTCGCTTGAATAACATCGTAACTACGACAATTATGAAATCGAAAAATACAAAGATGAGTTATACTTTTTTTTCTCGGTAATTTTATGAATTTTTAATTTATATTCTTTGTAATTGTTATTGAATATTTAGATAAAAGAAAACTTTGTATATTTTTGGCTTTACAATTGTTGGAAAATTTATTTGTTATGCTAGTTTCCTCATTGTAAGTAATCTTTTGATGCCTTTCTCTTTTTGAAATCTTAAACTTTTTATGTTAATTTTTCTTTTTTTTTTACAATTTTTCTTATTATGCATAATTTTGTAAGTTTAGGAAATTGGAATGAGAAATTGTTTTTTGTTTAAGTTCAAGAATTTTCTTCCCCAAACTATGTTTTTTTATCGTTTCAAATTAGTGGTATATTCGAAGACGAATTTGATTTGATCTTGTGTGATTATATCTTGTTTTTTTTTAATACTTTTTATAGAGGGTTTTGATTTCATTTATGAAATAATTTTAAAAAAAAAAAAGTAATCTTTTGATGGAAATCTTAAACTTTTTATGTTAATTTTTTTTTTTTTTTACAACTTTTCTTATTATGCATAATTGTAATTTAGGAAATGAATGAAAATTTTGAATAGTTTTTTTTGTTTAAAATTAGGGATATAGGTTTTTTATGGGTGCTTATATAATAGAGATAAGTTAACCGAGTGTAAATACATGCATTGTAAGGACTTTTCACTAAACATGGTCTCCTACTCTCAATCTCTCATGGAAGACACTGAGCCATTTCATAAACAACCGGCAACCGTGTTGCTTTCATGACTCATAAGTCTCTTCTCCTCATTGCAGATAATATAGAACAACAACTTCCAATCTTGTTTCCATCACATTGGTGAATTGGATTAACAATTTAGTCCATATCATGTACTTCTTGTTTGTCCTAGTACAGGTGCTATAAATTTGATATGCAAATCAACAGTGAGTTTTGACCATGGGTGCCTTTTTGCCACACTAAAAAAAGTATTTTTCTTTCTATGCTATACCCTTGTGTTTCTTCATTTTCTACACCAACCTTTTTAAAATTCCACACGATACCTTTAAACTTACATTTTTTGTAATGCACAATCCCGCGACCGCTAACTAGACGTCATTAATATTGTTAAACTTTTACAATCTAGTGAAACTAATTTAACTTATACGTAATTTAACTCTTGGAGGATCGAGTTATGAGTTCCACTAAATACAAAGAATAAACGAAATTAATGACTCATAGTTAAAAGCGGGGGCATTGTGCTATTGTGCATAAAAAATATAAGTTTAAGGATATTATGGAATGTTGAAAAAGTTGAGATACAATGTTAAAATTGAAGAAACATAAGCATATCTATATATATATATATATCTAAAACCCAAGACAAACAAATGTCACGCCGCCACACGTACTCTCCCCTCCTCCACACAATCAAATGAGACATTAAACAATAAAAATGTGTGTTTCAAGACTCAACACACGACCTCTCATTTGATATCTTAACGCACTAACAAACTACACTACAAATTCATGTTGGTCTTTATGGGATTCATTTAAAGACATATATTTCTATTTTTGAAGACTTCAAATACATGTCAGTAAATAATCCGGGGCGTATGGCCCGGGACAAGAACTAGTGACGTACTAAAACCCAAACTATAGAATATTTTGCGCCTCGTTCTTTTTAGGTAGTTTCTCCTAAAATGTCAATTTTGAGCAATTTTTTTTCTAATATTGATTTTTGAGTGACTAGTACAGTATTCTCTCTCCCTCGTCTACACTCCAGCAATTGAAAACCCAGGTAACAATTTCTCAGCTTTCTTCTTCCTTTTTAATACACTAATTTTGGGTTCTTGTTATTTTCTGCTAAATTATCCATCCAAATTCATCATTTTTGTATTAAAATCATGTATTTGAAAGATGGGTGTTCTTTATTGTTGAAAGTTCAAAAACCTTCAATTCCTTTTCTTCTCAACAAAAGGAACCCAATTCCCAATCTTAAGCCCTACCTAGAAACAAGCAAAAATAATCTCAACGAAAATATAGTTGTAAAGAACTTGGTAGAAGAACCTGATATTAGCTTAGCTTTGAGTTATTTTAAGTATATATCCAATTCAAATTCTTTTAGACACACCCCAAGAACCTACAGAATCATTGTTCAAAAACTTGGAAAACATGGAGATTTAGATGGTGTTCAGTATTTTCTGCAACAGATGAAATTAGAGGGTGTTAGTTGTTCTGAGGATTTGTTTGTTGATTTGATTAGTTATTATAAGAACAAGGGTTTAGCTGAACAAGCCTTGAAAATGTTCTATAGGATTCGGGATTTCGATTGCAAGCCGACGGTTAAGATTTATAATCATTTATTGGATGCTTTGCTTGCTGAGAATAGGTTTAAGATGATAAATCCCCTTTATGGGAATATGAAGAAGGATGGGATTGAGCCGAATGTGTTTACTTATAATGTTCTGATGAAAGCGTTGTGTAAAAATGGTCGCGTCGATGGTGCACGTAAGCTGCTTAAGGAAATGTGTAATAAGGGTTGTGCCCCAGACGATGTGAGCTATACAACAATTGTATCGTCCCTTTGCAAGAATGGGAAGGTCCAGGAAGCTAAAGAGCTTGCTGACTCTTTTGCTCCGATTGTACCGGTTTATAATGCTTTGATAAGTGGGTATTGTCAAGATGGCAACTTTGAGGAGGTATTTGCTTTGTTGAATGAAATGTTGGCAAGAGGGTTGGATCCTAATGAGATTACATACACAATAGTAATCAACGCTCTCTGCGATACTGGGAAGGTTGAGTTGTCGATGGCCGTTTTAGGGAAGATGTTTTCAAGAGGATGTGAACCCAATATTTATACATTTGCTTCATTAATGAAGGGGTTTTTCTCCAGAGGGAGATTACATGAAGGTTCTGATGTGTGGAAGAGAATGGTAAGGGAGGGAGTTGTGCCAAACACTGTTGCTTATAACACTTTAATGCGTGGTTTATGTTTAAATAGTTCCATGGTTGAAGCTGTATCTGTTCTCCACGAAATGGAGAGAACACGTCACATACCGAATGTGACAACTTATAGTACCCTTATAGATGGTTTTGCAAAGTCGAATGATCTAATTGGTGCATCTGAAATGTGGAATCGGATGATAAGTAGTGGCTGCCACCCCAATGTTGTCACATATACATGCATGGTGGATGCCCTTTGTCGAGTTGAAATGTTCGATCAGGCTCAAGATTTCATTGACAGTATGATTCGAGAAAATTGCACTCCTAATACTTTGACATTTAACACATTCATAAGAGGACTATGCCATGGTGGAAGAGTTGATTGGGCTCTAAAAGTGTTTAGTTCAATGCAACGGTACAGTTGCTGTCCAGACACTACTACATTTAATGAGCTTTTGGATGGTCTTTACAGGTCAAACTGCTTAGAAGAGGCTCTTGGGCTATTTAGGGAGATGGAAAGAATGGAGATTGAATGGAATCTAACAACGTGCAATACAACTATACATGGATTTTGCCAACTGAGCAGATTTAGGGAGGCACTTCTGGTGGTAGGCAAAATGTTGAGGAAAGGAATCAAACCTGATATTATTACTTACAATACTTTGATTAATGCTTACTGTCAGCATGGCAGCATCAAAAGGGCCATTCAACTACTGAAGGGAATGAAGGCAGGAGAGTGGCACCCGAACTTGGTTTCTTATACTAGTATCATATGTGGTTTCAGTAAATGGAATGGTACAGATAAGGCGGTAGATTTTCTTCAGTTGATGATGGATGAAGGATTTGTTCCAAATATTGCCACATGGGATATGTTAGTTCGAAGTTTGTTCAGCAAAACAGGATGTTTCTACCATGAAACTATAAATGAACTGGATATGGTCGCAGGAGAATAAAATCAAAAGTCCTGTGCACTTCGTCCTCTGTGCTAAGGTATGTTAGATTTGAGGATCACTACCATCTAATATTAAACATAAGTAACCTCATCTACCAAGCTTACCTCTGAGAAATGAGGTACATCCCATGATCAGGGCGTCTACTTTTTGGGTGTATGCAAACTGCCTTCTTTGATGCAGTGTGAAAATCTAGCAGGCCAAAAGAAGTTAGTATATCTGTGGGAATCTAAACTCTCGAGGGACAGTTGTTTGTTGCTTCTTAGAGCACTCTTGCCATCGGAGCAAATCCCAGGGATTGTTGTTGGCTCTGCAGAGAATATGTATGCGTGGATTGCAATGGATTAAAAGGTAGGCGTGTTTCTCATTTCTCTCTTTAATGTTACTATGAGAAAGCGGATCCTAGAATATAAATCGGTATTCAGTTGTCCTTTCAGAAGATTCAATGTTTTGAGAAGGAGCTGTTAACAGAAATTAACTGAAGACTGACAGGTTGACTTTACTCGGTATGACTCATCATCCTTAAAGCACAATTCACATTTAGATCTTCTCTACATATCTGAGCTATCTTTTTTCTGTTTCATGTCAGATGGGTAATACTTGTTTGCTGGATGTATAAACAGGGCATATATTCATTCAGGGTGCATCATGCAATATTTGATACTCATTCTTAGATAGGTGAGTCAATGTGTAGCATTATCTATTTTAAGCTGTAAACATTTAAGTCGACGGCGACATATGATTTCTGTAGTGACCCATTTCATTATCTATGCAAACCCATGCTACTTAGATTTGAAATGAAAGATCTTCTTTAATGTGCTAATCATCCAGAAAGCTAATTTATCATACGGTTTGACAGGCATGATGTTGGGGCAGATCAATACTCATTATGCATGCTAACGCTTATCATGGGATACTTGATGTCTGAGGCACATAAAAATTAAGAAGAGGAACGTGTCATGAAGAACCAAAACTGATCGGCGTTGTTGGAGGAGATTGTTGATCAGGTCAACAAGGCGGGAATGAAGAACCAAATTACAAATTTTGATTTCCATTGTAGACGACGACAGGAAGAAGCAGCATAAGTTCTAGCCATAGGAGAAGAGGAAAGACATTCCATGCAAAGCTCCCTTGTCTTGGTCATTCGTGCGTCATAGGACTCATAGCAAATGATATTGTTTACTTTTGTCCATTATAGCTTTGATCTTATTGAGCCAATATAAAGTGGTCATTTGGTTGTACATATGAAGTATCGCTTCTTGTAAAGGTTTGATTCCCATGAGAAGGAATACAAATTATTTGGTTGAGCACTGGGGAGTTTTTCTTTCGGAAGGTTCTATTTGTCTAGGTATTAGGGATCCTTATTTCTCAGGAATATCAACTATATGTCAACCAGCCACCAATTTAAGATTTCTTTTTAGCTCGAGCTTTGTGCTTTGGGATTGTACTGAAAAAAACTTCACTTTTGGGATTGTCCTAATATAGGCATATAGCCATGGCCCATATTGGTGAAAACTAAATGGTTGTTTGGTTGGCATAAGAAAACATAAGGAGCGGGAATATGGGATATCTTAGGAAATGCAGACTTGCAAAGTTGGTGAGTTGTTTAGTTGACAAAAGAAAGTTGAAATACATAAGGATCTTCCACTTCCTACAAAATGTAGGAAGTTACCTAGTCCCTCCTAGGTAAGTGGAAATTCTCATGGGAATTTACTTCCCCCATTGCAAATGAAACAACATAAAAAAATTCCCATGAATTTGATTAAGAAATTTAATTCCTATGAATTTGAAATTCATGAAAACTTTAATTTTCTATGTAAACCAAACGACCACTAAGAGTGTAATACAATTTGACAATACGACTGAACAACAAAAATTATGGTCTTGAAAATCCATATGGCATGGAGATTATGTTTACATGATCTAAAGGATTAGATTTTGAAAACCATTATGTTCATATTCAGTGTTGGTCGCGTAAAAGAACAGGAATTTATTTAAAAGAGGCTAAATGATGAACAAGTTTACTAATGAACAAGATAAGACAATCTTTGTGGGGGCCCCACCACCAGATTTAATTCCCTTCCCATATGTTCACCAGTGAACCATTCTCCATTTCTACACTTCATTTATCCATCTGAGTTAGGTTTCTCAGATTGTACATAGCATTATGTTCGAGCTGTCCAAAACCATTATCTTTTTCATTTTCTCCATTTTTGCTGATTGTCATTTGAAGAAAATTTCAAACCATTATCCCAAAATATAGAATACGTATACATGTAATATCAAGCATAGACTAGATGACAAACACAGATTTTGGCAACAGGATCCAGGACGAGACTTGCTACTCTTACAAAATTTACATCATCATATTCGAATATATCAGAAGCATTGCCAAGTTTCACCTTGCATTTCAACCTCAAATGTATACTCAATAGTCATTGATTTCATTAGAATGGGCGAACTAGCAGAAAGGCAGTTATCAGTGAACCAGCTGAGAGAGAGTTACCAGCGCACTTGAACAAAAAATAGTCACAGCAGTTCCAACAGATGTGTCTGAGGCTCTGAGCTTTTCTGACAGCAAAATCCTAAAAGAATGCGCATTGACCGCTTATCTAAGTGCCTTCTCACGTTTCAAATTCTCTTTGCCCTTATCGACAACTTTATTACTGCTAACATCTTCAATATCAACATCATCATCTTCATAACCTTCTAGGTCCCGCTCATCTTCATCATATTCCTCACCATCATCTTCATCTTCATCTTCATCTTCATCTCCATCATCATCGTCATACTCATCAACTTCGTACTCATCTACCATGTCAGCTCGCAATGTATGGAACTCTGGAGGGGGTGGACAATTTTCTGTAATTGCCTTGTCTCTTTTAATCACAAGATGGCGAATCACTCTCTCATCTTGGTCTAACATCTGCTTAAAGTCATTTATCCACTGACCACCCAACTCAAAGTTCATCAAAATATAGTGGGCCTGTGTTGCTTTCTTTATCTTGTAAGCTAATCTTCGCATACCCCAATCACTAAACCTCCAAACCCGGCCTTTCTTCTCCCTTATAAAGTCTGCAAAAGGTACATGCAATGAGGAAACAACCTAGTTTTAACGTCATCTCAGACCTACAAGATTACAAGAATTTTAAGAAATATATGTCACAGCATAGATAAACCCCAATCAAGGGTATAATGCCTAATACAATTGCTAGCTTAAAATGATACAACTTGGAAGGTTGATGATCCAATCTTCTTTACTTCTTGTCAATGAGCAAAACCAATGAAATTCATCCAAGAAACACCAAAATATAAGAATCATGCATGATTATGAAAAGGTGAACTCTCAGCAAACTCTTAACATTTTAGAAGCACCAATGAGCTACAACAAACAATGGACATTCTTTTAAGAAATCTTGTATTAGTCCCAACGTGCAAGTAACAAACTAACTTGGTCGAGTTGGTAAATCACTAACGTGTATATGCATATCTTTCACCGATTCTGACTAGCTTCATTGTTGATCCGTCATTCCGACCTTCAGGCCTTGGTCGGGTTCCCCCCTTCTAACCCCCACCCCTGACTCCCTTGCACAAAAGGATTCCAAACAACTATTAGATGGTAGAGGTGGAATGCAGGCTGTCCTTACCTGCTTATCGAAAACTCAATAGGATCACTATATTCCTAAACCAGTCCATTAGGATTTAAATCAGAGAAAGGGGGATAAAAACTGAAATATCAAAACAATACCACCCAAGAGAGAGCTCATCAGTAATCAGTCTGACTCCATTTAGCATCTAGATATGAGCTTCTATCACCACAGGGGAAGGATGCAACAAAATACACCCATGCCCAGAGGATCTCTTCATATTTTCTACATAATATCATGTATAAGATCAATTTAACTTGAGGCATTATGCAGATGACATTTATAGTGAGACGCATAACTCCAAGAATGCTTTTGTAAGTCTTCATTGACCACCTTATGGTAAGCTTTATAAAATACTTCAAGTTCCCACCAAGTAGGAATTGAACTAGGCATGGTCCACTTAACTACATTGCAGTAGCATGCATTGATATCAATCATGAGAAATGAAATTAAACATCAATGTTGATAAAAGGACAGAAATATAAGCAATCGATTACCTTGAATCTTGGAATTCACATCTTCAACCTTCTCCTTGTAGTCTTGATGAATCAAATAAATCACTTCATAATGACGCACTGTATAGGAGAAAAGAAAACATGAATGCAGGTAGAAGTAGCTTTGTGTGAGTGTGAGTGTGCGTGTGCATCAGTGCATGCGCGCGTGCATGCATACGTGTGTGTGTTAAGGTCATCTCAAGCAATATCAAATCTAGACTTATAAGTTGTAATAAGTTTACTAAAACCAGCTTCATGTGCAGCCAAACAGGGGTTGACTACTTAAGTGCTCAGTCACCACCAATCCCCACACCATCATAGCCAAAAGGAATGTCAATACTAGTGACAAAATTCTTCATTATTTACTCTTCCACATATTACCTTCTCTATTCCCTTCTCCCTTGTTGAAGAGTTGGGATAGGAGAGCACAACTTGAGGTAAAGTTGAACATGGCATGAAAAAGTTAAAAGTGACACCTTTTACAGTGATCGAAATTACATGCACATCAATTAGAACTTCTACGACAAGGACAAAACAAACTTGAACTAAAAGGACAATGTAATCAACACAAATCAAGGGGGAGCTAAAATGGTGTCCCCCCTGCGTACACAAGTGCAACATAGAAGAAGGGAGAAAGCCAGGGATTGAAGGGATAACAGTCATTCTAGGTTGCATTCCGTTCTGAGTCTTAGAGCCACTAGCCGACTTGTACTGAGCTGGGAATAGTTCTTTAAGAAAAGGATAACTGTTAATGACTAAGACCCAAGTCAACATACTTTTCCACCTACAAACCACAAGCATTAGCAACAGAGCAGATTCACACTGCCAAAAATATGCACGCTTTTACTCGCATGGAGTTCTTGCAAGGATAAATGGACAGAACAAGGAAAACAAACAAATCTTTGGTACACGGGAACACATAATAAATGGGTTTATATAATTTTGGGGGGTGGTCGGTGGGGGTTGCATTAAAAGAATACATGGTAGCCTTGAATTTGTAGGAAAGTAAACTAATATGATACTGAATTACTGACGGCTGTAGTAAATCTCCAAAAATTACTGAAAGGCATAAGAGATAATGTGCTTACTCTGCTCAACGTTCAAATCACTTTCCAGCTGAAGATTTAGAAATTCAAAAAGTTCTTCTGCAATATAAACAGACAGAATTAGCCAAAGCAAAACTTAATCCACAAGTAGAGTTCCATATTGAGCAAATGAAACAACACAATTACGTACTAAAATCACTTACGTTCTTCATCGTCCGCAAACTCAGGCAGAACTCTACCATCTTCTTGAACCTTTTTCTGAAGAACACACAGAAAAGAAGTAGTACAGTTAACTTCAATAACAACATAGCAAAATAATAAGGGTGTTAACTCATGATAGTCATGAACACAAGACACATTGTTCAGTAGTCAGTAGTACTATCAATGAACAATTCCAATCACACAATTGTAAACCAAATACAGATTTTGAGCTTAAATCCCCACAAATAAGTTGCAATTTGCAAAGCAAATCACAACTATATCTATAACTAAAATCAACCCTAAAATTATTTCACACAGAAAATAAGTTACAAATAACTTTAGCATCAAATAAAAAAAAACCCTGTCGCACAGATAATTGAAAAAAAAATTGAAACTTCATTCCGCAAAAATAAGGACACAGAGACAGAATTTTGATGAACAAAAGACAACTATGGCTAAAAATTCAACACAAAACTCACCACTTTAACAAAAAAACCCAGAAATCTTATCATAAAACCTAGCTAATCTTAGCAACCAGAATTACAACAAAAATTAGAAATATAAATTACACAATGAAGCGGAATTTAAAGAAAAACCTCTCTAAGAAGAACAGATTCAGGAAAAGGGCCAGTAGCTTCATCAGATTTAGGAGCAAAACTGTGAGTGTCAACTTTATCATTCTTGTTCTTTTTTTCATTGCCCTTTTTAGCTTCCACCATTAATGACCTTTTAGAGCTTCTAAAAAGTAGCTTATTTGATGAAATTGGTCCAAAAGATAAGCGCCCATTTCGAGATATCAAGCAAGAATTGGCAGAAGAAGAAAACCCAGAAAAATTATTAGGTAGAGGAGAGAGAAAAGTGGTTGCTACTTTGGAGGATGAACTCACAAGGGTCTCCATTTCAGGTAAAGTGCTCTGTAATCTGGATAACACAGCAAGCGCGCCTTCTTCTGTAAACTTGGGTATTATTGCATTTGCAGGGTTTTAGAATTTTACTAACGACATTGCACTTTTATTACCCACACGAGTTTTTTTTATTATGTAGATAATAAATCATCTTCATAACAAACATTTTATTATTGGTTAGTAAGACCTTTATTTAGAACTCCAATGCGATTGTTTAATTAAGTCTTGACATGTTTAGGAGGGAAAATATGTTTAGTAATTTCGGGTTGTATATCAATTGCAGCTTTCATAGTACCAATTGAAAGAGACATAGATATTGATTTATATGTTGATTTCAAATTGAGATCTAGCAGATAGAGACCTATAAAACCTCGACATCCTACAAATAACGCTACTAAATAATAAATATCCTTCTTCACTAATGAGATGCTTTCCGACCTTGCTCCATTTTCTTTATTTGTTGAATTACTTCTAAGGTTCCTCACTAATTGCCTCTTTTTTCTTTCTCATCGATGCCTCTTGCTCTTTCTTTCCATCACTCTGATAGCTTTTTCTCCCACATCAGTGTTGTGGTAAAGACCATATATCCACAATTTGACAATGTCAAGTAAAATGCCACAAATAAGAGCGACTTTACATACTTTGATAAATATGGAGGAAGATGAAATTATTTCATTGCAAGGTGGTGCCAAAATTATGTTTCTCCAAGGAATTACTTAGTGTTCTAATGATCAATAGCCCAAATCGAAAATCTTCTTTTAAAAGAACCATAAAGCATTTAACATCTATCTAGAGATAAATGTACCTGTTAGTGCCCTTCAATTTCGAAAATTGAATGGCTTGATGTGTTCAATTGCTTGCTTGGTTGAGTTTAGAGGCAGAACTATAACTAAAATTCTGGAAGCAATGAAAGAATTTTAGAGAGGTTCATGAAGCAATTCGAAAAAAGAAAGGAAAGCAAAAGACGTAAATTGGATGACATGATTTTTTTTAGTTAGTAAGGAGAAAGACCCAAACAGAACATCAGTATCACGATTTCTTGGTCTAATATGTGTGAGCTAGGTACTCGAGTGTAGGGAGGAAAGGTAAAGGAATCCCTGCCTCAAGCATCACCATCAAAACGACATGATTAGAACGATTGTTTTCTTCATTATTAATTACTGCCCATCACATATGCGGTTATTATTCCTGGAGAAGAATTGAGAGACAATTGTTTTCTATGTGAGGATCCACAGTATTAAAACGAAAAAATATCGGTGGCTCGACTGGCAAATCCCTCTTAATAAACTCCCCCACTTCCCAAGCTTCACCCGTAAATAAAATTGATCTCATAGTTCTGGGAAAAACTGAATTGCCATTTCTTGCAAGGCACTACAACCTATTGAGTATAAATGATCATGGAAACACCGTCATACAACAGAAACTATACAACCTTTGAATGGCTAATTCAACAGCAGATTTGCAGTGTATACTTTCATTCCACATTACAAGATCTGGTATTCAACACATCGAATCTCTTTCTTTCTTTTTCTCCTCACTTACAGAAGTCAGGATGGATGGTAATAAGATGTTTGGGTAAGTTCACCATTGTTTCTTACCCTTTTTCTTTTTCCTACTGCTGCTACCACCAGCACTAGTATTCGCACTAGCAGTTTTTGAGTTGTTTTTCGTGCTCGTTTGTGAACTTTCATTTGGAGAAACCCCATTAAAATTCTCAAACATTCCCGATTGCATAGCATTCTGTAACCAATCGAAGAACTCTTCCTCAGTCATGTTTTCTTCCATTGATGCTGCTGCCCCACCACTTTTTTGTGATGAAGATGGTCCTTTCCCATAATTGCTCTTCGTTATACTAGTGTTAACATGAAAACTTGGTTTGTGTGAGTTAGCAGGACACCTCATTCCCTACAATGACAATTTGCAGCAGTATATAGTCAAGCTCACGAAGATACATTGTAAAGACAAAAATTGAAAATTTCTTCAAAATTACAGGTATTCAGTCACCAATTATAATAAATAACAAATATTAATTCCATTACTTCATATATATCCTAATGGACTTCCTAGTTCCTAAAAGGACTGGCATATACCTGACAGATGTACCACTCTGTGGCATCATATACTCTGCCGTCGGCGCAAACATATGCAACAGGTAAATCAACCTGCCAACCATATAAATCATTCAGAATTATCAGAAATGAAAACCTCCAGCCTGAGCAAAAATTCTAGCGTCTTTTTCATGTGAGAAGTGAGAACCTAAGGCGCTCAGAAGCAGGAAATTCCTCCCCCGGTATTTTTTTTCTACACGATACCCCACTACAAACTTTCATAGTTCATTCTATTTTTCACCTTCTTTTAATTTTGTACGTGTTCTTTTGCCAAGGAGCATCAGGCAGAGATAAGGTAGACTAAAAACAAATAATGGTACCATATTGTTATATGCTCTGTATAATTGTCTATAATACCTTCCGCAGTATTCCAAACAACAAAGGTTGGGAAGACTGTTCAACCCATCCATCTCCGTCTTTAGCTTGATGAAAATCTTCACAATCCTTCAGCATTTTAGACACAATCAGTCAATCAGTAAATACATTTAGAAATTAAAGAATTATTCTCTTTAATTCTGAACAGGACTGTGGTAAGTGATACAAGAAATTCGACCAACTAAACAGGACTAACCTGGCACCATCTTGCTTTCAATTTAGATTTCTTAGTCTGGTACCATATATGAAAGTTACAGCACTTCTTGCAAGCAATTCTTCTTGCCTCTCCCAGTGGGTCTTCTCCATCACCTTCTGAGCGTGCAAATCCATTAGGGAAGAAGCCATGCCGTCCATTCTACAGAGCAAAACATTTCAAAATTAAAAGACCATATCCAAGGTTATTTTTCTGATTGCCTTTTTGTTTGCTAAAAGACCAGACACAAGTATTTCAATTATAGCCGTTGTAGGTCAAGATGAAAGAAGAATGAATTCAATTTTTGTTGGGACCCTTGAATATAAAATGATGGAATGATTAACTACGAGATCGTGCAAAGTAAAAACACCAGATGGCCAAAGCAGATAAGCACATAAAGAGCTTTAAGCAACAAGAGATACTGACACCAAACACCAGAAGAATTTCTACAGGATCGCTATTAAACTGGCTTTTCTTTAGGGGGCTGAAAGCTGGCTCAATAAGCAAGCCCAAGTTTACAAGGTAAAGGTGGAGATGAGCATGTTTCACAAAGTAATCTTCTTTCTTGACCCGACTTGAACATGTAGATATGATTTTCATATCCATTATCACTCTATTTTCGATATTATTTCTTGCGTTTTGAGAGATTGCAAGAGATTAAGAGGTAGACCCAAGAAAACTGGGACAAGGTTAATAGGTTATCAGAGAAAACTTGTTTAGATTTTGGAGCTAATAAAGGCAATGATCAATGACAGGGTATTCAGGCACTCCAGGATCCATACAGCTGTCCCAAATAAGGGGTCAGATTTTCTCTTAGTAGCCTAGGTTTGTAGGAGGGAGTCTCTTTTCTCTCCTACTCCTGGTGCTGGTCTACAATAGGTTCCTCCTTTTTTTTTTGAGTAATTTGCAGTTCTGTATCCCTCAATATTAAGAACTTCCTCTTCCTCAAACCCCCCTCACCATCTACTATGTCCTTTTCTATATCAATTCTCTATTTTCTATTAGAGTCGGTGATTATGTTTCACTACAACTATTGGAGGCTATCAAGTATTCTTTCCTATTGCGTGAATGAAATTTTATTGGTGCTATGACCACTAATTCTTTTAATATCAATATTTTACTTCAGCAACTGTACTTCAGCAACTGTAGTACAGGTATGCTTTCATATCTATTTCCAGTCATTATTCCTCCTGAGATTCATTTCTGCAAGTCTTTGGAAGGAGCTGCACAGCTGCTTCCAATTAGATAGAATTGAAGGGATAAGGCAGCAAACGCATTGATCTTCTACCAAGAGAAATAATCCTGTTCGCAGTAACGATCACCTTGTTGCGAAAATAACTTGTCCGGATGAATAGGACGTATCGCAGCCAATGCGGTGTGAAGTTTTTTAAAAACAATCACATTAATGGGTTTTTAACTTCATCTGCAATTTCAAATTTAAGGAATATTCGTTCAATATTATAATACCAGAAAATTAGTGAGTCATATATTTGGGGAATTAATGAAGAAACAGTTCTAACGTGGCGAGTTTCCGTTACATAATGGATGATTGGCAAGACAGACATGACAGTTATTGCGGCATTCTGTTACTGGGTTTCACGTAATGACAACTCCAAAATCTTTTACAACTCGGCCGTTCTATAACGGAACAGCGGATTTAGTACCATGACTTCCACAGTCCACAATTGGTAGGACTCAAAATCAGATTATTGCAGTCCATGAGATGTCAAATCATAGACTATCAGAACATGAGCAGACTCATTATAAAAAGGGTCGTCACAATAGGGGGGGAAAAAGTGAACCTTTTGAGAAGCATTCTGAAACCGGCAGAAATAATTTAGTAGCTCTTCCCTCCTAAGTTCATCATCATATGCTTTTCGTTTCAAAGAGTCCAGCAAGACCTATAAGAACAATGAAGCTTGAGTCAAACTTCACAATATGACATAAAACAAAAGAAAACAATAAATAAATAAAAAATTTACCTCGTATGCATTTTGAAGTTTCTTAAAAGCTTCTGCAGCCTTTTCATTTCCCATATTTTTATCAGGATGAACAAGCATAGCCTGATGATAAAGCACAGAGTTACACATGTTAGCTGAAGGAAGGAAATAGATCAACAAGTAATAGCCCCAAAAGGAAGCACATCGAAGCCTTGTACACAATCAGAATCTGAGCCTCAGAAACAAAAAATGGTGCACTGAGAACCTCAAAGACAATAATAACCGCTCTGAGGCGCAAGTATGTGTGTTTTTTGTGTGTGAGAGAGAGGGAGGAAGGGAGAGAGAGAATGCGGGGTACAGAGCCACAGAGGTAAGGATAAAAATGTTAAAAGTAGAATCAAGATACTGATAGTGGATAGTAGTAATATATATATATATATATTTTTTTAAAATTGAGAGACGAAAAAAAAGGTTAAAGTGATAGAGATCGAAAATGACAACTTAAAAAGAAATAGGATATTTTGTTGGACTATCTCAAAGAGGAAAGTGGGAAGTTAGATATGGAGCAGGCAGAGGACCTTTCTAAGAAAAGTGACAACTTTGGCTGGACATCCTAAAATAGCATGCCACTATTAGTTCCAAGAAAAAGACTATATAAACTCATCATCTAAAAGCAGGCACAGGAAAAGCCAAAACTGTACCTTTTTCCTGTACTCTTTCTTCAGTACAGACACATCTACTTGCTGGTATCGGGACAACCCCAATGCTGAGTAGTGATCGGTACAATTTAACAAGCGGACGACTTCATCTTCAGATGTAACCTCAGAATCCGCCCCACTGGTTGAAGCAACTCCAGCACTACGATCTGTCGACTGCCCTGAACCAATGTCAGAGTACTGAAAGTGTGCTTCACCGTTAGAAAAGTTTCGATCACCTTGAACTCCTTCTGTTCCCTCAAAAGGCTTACTTCTCTGCTCATCTATATTATTTTTCAGGAAGTATACGAGTGCATCACTTGAAATAAATGACAGATTGAAACCCAAAAGCACTCCAAACCATCCAACATATTCCCAAGCACAATATATCGAATACACAGTGGTAATCAATAAGGCAAGCCGCTCGCGGCTCAATATAAATGCCAATCCTGCATAGAGTACGTAAACCAAAAGAATGTCAAATTTATTTCTAGAAAAAAGTTAAATAATTCAAGATATCGCATTAAGTAAAGAACACGGAAAGGTTGAGAACTATCACCTGCAAGAAGAATGACAGCAGATGTGGTCCAAAAAGCTCCATATAACCATAGAAAAACTCCACCAGTAATAGCAATTAGCAGCAGTGCAATGACGAAGCCCACCAGAACTCCAACTACTGCAGCAGCAGCCTGTATAGAATTTTGTCAATCAGAAGATCTAAATCCTCTAAGGTAAACCTAGTCGTCCGCTAGCAGAACAGAAACGAGAGCTCCAATACATGGAGTAGTTGCTTAGGTCTATCAGTCACACAGAGTGCAACAGCAAACTATACAGCATGTTTACTTCGACGCAAAATTTTCAGGCAACTATGAATTTTCATTTGGAGCATCGAGTGTGAGGGGATCTTAACTCATTTCAAAGATCAGATGTTACACCATACAGAAACGTACAATTTACAAATTGACTAATGCCCTGAACGGATCCCCTAATTGTACAAACATTGCTCATGTATGCTCCTTGTTTCAGATGCTGCCTGATGACTTCACAAATACATAAATTTCACAATATAGGTTCGTCTTTAAAAAACTAATCGCAACAAAAATTAGAGGAGACAATTATAGATTGGCCAATCTTTTCTAAAATCAAACATGCATTATCTTCCCTTGTTTTGATATTGGACGATTCACCTCAGATCTAAAACACTACATCTAGTTGACCTCATGCAAGGCACACTTAGACTAAATGCTCAAAATGAAGAAAGTGCGGAAATATTTAAAGCATCTTAAGCATAGAGTGAAAGGACCCAGTTTAGATAAATGTTATAAGTAAAAACAGCGCTTACCAACACCAGCATAAATTTGAACATTCCAATCATTGCAATAACTGAAAGAATGCCGAACCATAAAATAGTGAAGAAGGAAGTTGTTCCCATCCGCAGAAAGGAGTCCATGCCACGAACAGCACAATCCAACCAAACCATTGACACAAGCAGCAGTATGTTACCCAGATGAAAAAACCACTTCAGAGCAATTGGATATGTCTGGACAAGTTTCAATTGTATATAGTCACAAATTTTGTAAATGTTTCTCACTACAGCAGTGAAAACTGGTTTTTTCCTTTCCAGCCATCCACGAGATGTCCTTAAAATACACAGAACATAATGTCTCAGGCTTTCAAGTACCACAACATGCGAAAACTGCATTTTATCAAACCTACCAGATGTATAACATCCATTTACGGTATGACTAAAGGCACCATCATGACTTTCTGAGCTATGATTACTGACATGTGACATATCAAAGTTCCTATGAAGCTTTTCCGCACACTCTCCTGGAACACTACTGTCAGGGACTGAGGGCCCAACACCCACATCATCCACCTTTGGCTCATCTTTCTTGGTCACATTTCTAGATTTTTTGTTCTTTTTTTTCCCATCTGCAACAGAGGTCTTGTTAGCTCCTTCTGACAAAGGGGAGCTAAGACGTTCACTGCTTAAGAGTTCATCAGATACACCTTTCACATCTGGGTCCTTTTTCTTACTCTTTGAAGAAGTCTGATCAATTCCCTTTTTCGGTTGATTTCCTCTCCGAGCCATGAATAACAATTTGCAAGATGTTTGCACAAATGTGAAATACAGATACCTAATCACATGGTCTTCACACACAAAATTGTACAATTTTCTTATCTGCATCAATAATCAAAGAGAGGTCCATAAATCTTTGACGTAAATACAGATCAATTGTAACTTGAGACAGTTCCAACAATTATTGTGGACGCACACATGAAATTTGAAATACACAAGTATGTTACTCGGACTTGGAAACTCCAGCAATACATGGGTATATATCTGAGTGTCAAATTCAGCTACAAAAAATATATTTTTTTTTTGGTCCAAAATGAAGTATCACAAGTTCATATCCATGTAGGATTCAACCCAGGTAATTGAGGTGAAAAAAAAATGAAAGAGTCCGAGGAACACAGATAAGCAAAGATCAATTTTTTGGTACTTCCAGACAGTTTCAGTAATCAGTAATCATACACAAGCAAACACAAAGATAAAATACAATAATCATCTAATCCCTATGATCTCTTCCCAGATCTTTCTAATTATCTTCATTTGAGGAATCCATCTAATCCCTCCCCCTTTCCCTACCGTACGCGGCAACTTTATAGAGGCATTCAGGTAATAATGGTGTATTGTTGAAGACTCTACTATCTTGAAAACATAACTCAATCTTCTGAATAAATAAAAAGAGGAATCATCATGCTACACAGTATAGTATTTAGTTAAATATGATAGGTGCAGATCTACAATGTTACCTCCCCAGCAAATCAGGTTAGCTAGCAACTAGGATAACATTTATACATCATTTTATTCAATAATTATATATGTAATAATATATGTGACACATTTATATATTTCTTTTCTAGGGACTTATAGTCAATATCCAGTAAGAAAGTGTGAGTAAAAGAAAAAAAAAGCAACTCACAATTTACCACTTTAGTCTAATAAGTCGACAACTCTCATCTCAGCATGCAACCAAAAAAATGAAAATTCCTACAGAGGATGTCTGGTTTCCCCAAAGCCTCAATAAACACAAAAAGACCTTTTTTAGACAAACCTTAGCCTACACAATTAGCAGTCACCTCATAAAAAAGAGAGAGAATAGAGAAAAAGAAAGTAGGAGACGGTGCTTATATGTTAATGTCAAAACTAATACTCTAAATGATTGTCAAATAAAAAAATTCGAGGACAATTTTTGAATAAGCTGAATTGTAAACACCACACAACCATCTTCCTTTACGAAGAGAAAAAAGAATCCTCCATTTTTCATTAATTGCAATATTTGCTTTCAGGTTGCAACTTCACAATCTATAACCACAGTTTTTTTTACTAAGATTTCTTTTAGAATAAATATCATGTCGGATCTGTTGGATTAGTCACAATGTATAACTTCAAACCATCAACCTTTCATAATATTAACTAATATATGAAAAAATACTAATGGTCAAACCGTCAAAGTATTGGAAAGCGCATAAAAACAAATGTTGCATATAATCATAAATAAAGAAAGTATTAATTCTAAGTTGATAAGTCAAATTAGTTTCAAATAAGTTCACATACTAAGTTTCAATAAGCTATAATGATAAGTTTTTACACAACCTTATCCGTATATACATATATATACAGATAAATAAGCTATATGATCTATCATGCGCACAGCGCATTTAGCAAATCGTCAATTTGAAAAAGAATCTTGGCAATTGTTCTTTGAATTAAGTGGAAAATCATTTGACAATAAGTCATTAAATTAAATAAATAGATTCCACGATTTCATAGTAGTAAATATCCCTCCAAAACTTACTAAAATTATTCGAATATATAACATATATCAAGAAACACAAAAAATCTTATTTTTTTTTAAAATAACGCTATTTTTTTTATTTACCTATACGAGATGATAATAAATTCTAACCAATTTCTTGGAAGTCTCCAGTTCAATATCGATATTTTAGCAACAGATGTAATTAACATAACTCACCCAGGAGAAGGTGCCCATGGCCACTAAAAGTATACTAGAGGAGACCAGCAAACCAAAACAAAATGATGCCACAAGTTAAGAACCAACTGTTTTCCCTGAGCATAGAACCTCAACCACCATAGGAGCAATAAAAGCAATATCAAAAGTAATAGAACCCAAACCTCAAGCTTGATAACAGTTTAAAGAAAACTAATACTCTATTTATTACTGCCACAGAAGCCTCTAGAAAAAACATTCGAAAATGCCCTTTAAGAGCATTAGTTGCCTCCTTGCTGCTACAATTCATTCTACATTATGCTTATATATAGAAGTCATTGCCGCAAACACTCTCAAGTCTCAACATGTTCAGAAAAGCTCCAAGGAATCCTCCAGAACATAAACTAAAGCTGAAATTCTGTAACAGACCGATTCAACATTTTCATTTGTTTCTTGGAGAGGGAAGGGGGAGTAGAATTTCCAGACTACCAACACAAGTCACTAGCACTTCCACTTACAGATTAAACTCCAGGGTCTTCTGTAAAGAAAATTGATCAGACGTACACGTACCTCAAGGAAGCTTGTTAAGCAAGTATTTCAAGTTAGCTAATCCATTGGTCACATGAGTCTAGGCAACTTCATTTCATTTTGGAAATTCTACTTCCTTTCGTCACCTGCTCGAAGCTGTTATCACTTCAGAGTTCAGATCTTCAATCCTTGGAAACTCCCTCATCAAGCACTTCGAAACAAACATTTGTACAAGCATCTCGGTGCAGCACACGACTATTCCTCCATCAACCCCATTCAATCAGTCTGTCTACTCTATTCAACTTTCATCCTCGACATCAAATTCATATTCATTCTTCCACCAATATTGCTGAAATTCACTTACCCTAACTTCCTAAATTACATTTCTCTCTCATAATACCACAAATATTCCAAAATCCGCTTAACGTCGAATATCATCACAATCTCTTTTCCCAACTGAATTTTCAATTCCCCAACAATATAATATCAAAATCTCCTACTTATCACTAATTCTTTACTCCTTTTCCCCCTTCCCCTAACTTACTCATCCATTGATCAAAACCCGCCAACTCAATCAGCACAAAAAAGGGTAAAAAACAAGAACATTTTGCAACTTGCATCAACTTCAACCCAAAATTCTCAATTACATAACTTAACATTAAAATGACGCAACGAATGCGCAATTTCATACTAAACAAAAAAAAAATTAAAAATAAAAAACAACAATTCTTACAGCAAAAAGAGGAAAATAAAGCAAAAAAATCCAGAAAAGCAGCAAGAACAAATGAATAAAAAAAATAAATTAGAAGTGAATTGAATTAAAAAAGTTACCTGGTTAAAAATTAGGGTTTAAAGAGGAATCGAAAAAGAGGGAAGTTGTAGTGAAGTGTTATGAATGAAGCATCAAAGGATCGCGTTGAGGTTTACACGAAAAAGTAGGTTAGCATTTCATTTCATTTCATTTCCCCCCAACAACGAAGATTTTCGGCGGAGAAGATGAGAGAGAAAATACCAAAATGAAAATAGTAATAATAATACAAATAAAATTAAAAGTAATTATCCACTGCGAAAATGCGTTACTAAAAAGACTTTAGGAAACTGAGCTTGTTGGGATGCTGGAACAGGCAACTTGTGGTTGAGAAGTGAGAACTTGAGCCTTGAGTTGAGGAGGTCTTTTGTTTTGTCTCACATTTCCTTGTTTTCCTTTTCCCGTCGAATACCGAAAGTAGCTTTTGGACTCTTTGTACTATATTCGAAAATACATTACATGTAATTGTCCATTATCTAGAATCTAGATATGTGGATTATAGGACCATTTTTCACGAAAATCAAGGTAAGTAAAGCATGAAATGATAGACAATTAATATTGTGCAAATAAACTAATTTTTTGAGAGAGAATGTATAAACTTATTATTTATTTCCTTTATCCTAGTCAGCAAGTTAGTTAGGTTAGTTTGTTAATGCTCTAACTAACTCTTGTATAAATAAGGTAGTTAGCTCACAATGTTTGTTAGTTCAGTTTTATATTTTTCTCTTCTTTCTTCTCTGTAATTGATTCTCTCTTCAGTCCATAAATGATAATGAAATCAATCTAGTGTTTTGATTCTTTATGGTATCAGAGTTAATTTCTTTCATGATATTAGGTTTTCTTTGCGATTTCTAAGCTCGGGATTCAATCAAATCTTCTTTAATTGATTGAACTTTCAGCTTGATTCTTGATCGAAATTACTGTTTGCGATTTCTTGATCTGATCATTTTGTTAACTAATTGAAACTAAAATTTCATAGTTTCAAGTGAATTTTTGTTGATTGAATCAACATTTCTTGAAATTTTTCTTTGCAATTTCTGGCGATTATTCTTGAGGATAAATTCTGATTGTTTTTCAATCAGATTGAGTTAGCAATTGATTTACGATTCATAATCTTGTAAATTGATTCATTTTCTTGTCAATATAATGGCGATTGATTCTGAAGTTTCGCTCAATGGTGAAAATGGCAGAAATGGAGGAACTGGAAGCAATGTGGATATTGGAGGTAACATAGATCCTCTATTCATTGCTAATTCAGATAATCCTACTGCATCTTTAGTTATTGCTGTATTTTCTGGTAGTAATTTCATGCGATGGAGTAGAAATGTATGTAGAGCATTAATTGCTAAAAACAAAGAAGGATTTATCAATGGAGGTTTACATATGCCTGATGATAAGGATAAGAAATTTCAAAAGTGGAAGAGAGCAGATTATATGGTGATGAGTTGGATCTTAAGCTCAATGAGTTCAGATTTGGCTGATGAGTTTGGATTCATGGAGAATTCACTAGAATTGTGGAAGGAATTACAGGAACGATTTGGTCAGTCCAATGGACCTTTACTCTATCAATTAAGAAAGGAAATTGATAGCTTGAAGCAAGAAAATATGACAATTATTGCTTACTATGGGAAAATTAAGAAAATGTGGGATGAATTGCAGAGTTTAAGGAATTTTCCTATATGCTGTTGTGGAGCTTTAAGTTCATGTACTTGCAATTTCTTGAAAAAGTTACAAGATCTTGAAGCTGAAGACAAATTGATACAGTTTTTGCTTGGATTGAATAGTGGTTTCAATACTGCTATTTCTAACATTCTTTCAATGGATCCATTGCCTTCAATTAATCATGCATTCTCTATTGCACAATAAATTGAGAAGCAAAAAGAAGTTAGTGTTGGTAATGTTGAATTTACTGGAGAAAGTAGTGTTATGGCAGCACAAAGAACAAACAGAAATGCTTATCAACAGAAGAATTCTTTCAATCAGTCTAAGAAAGATTGGAAGAAAGAGAAGAATGACAAGTTTTGTGATCATTGCAAGGCTAGAGGACATACTATGGATCAATGTTTTAAATTGATTGGATATCCTGAATGGTACAATGTGATTAAGGCTGGAAAGAAGATAGGAGGAACTTATGGCAATCATAAAATTGCTGCTAATGTTCAGACTTATTATGGAGATTCTCATGTGGATTTTGGTGGTACTTCTATTGGTCATAACTCAGGGGTCAGGAATTCAGGAGTGAATTCTGGAATGAATTCTGATATGCTTGCTGCCATATGTCAACAAGTGAAGCAGAACATGAATTACAAGCAGAATACTGATGATTCAGCTACTACTGGACCTAGCTTTGCAGGAATTAATTCTTCCCTTGCTTGTTTTGTAGTTAAAGAGTATGATCATACAAGTTGGATAGTGGATTCTGGAGCATGTGATCACATGGTTTTTGATGAAAGTATGCTGGTAGATAAAAGAGTTTTGACTTCACCAATCAAGATAGGATTACCTGATGGCAGTTATAGGTTGGTGAAATTGATTGGGAAGGTTATTTTGAATGAAGTTTTAATACTTCATAATGTGTTGCTGGTAGAAGGATTTAAACATAATTTGATGTTAATTGGACAATTGGTAGATAAATCTGGTATACAAGTCACATTTACAAGTCATGGTTGTTGCTTTCAGGCCCTTTCTAGTGGGAATGTTATAGTTGTGGCCAAGAAATATAATGGATTATATTTCATCAATGCTTCATGTGTCAAGAAGGCAAGAGAAGTTGAGGTACATAGCAATAAAGTCTCTTGTAATGCTGATGTGACTTAATTTCCTGTTGACAGTAAGATGTTACCTACTAAAAAATCAACTAGTAATAAGAATAAGTGTAATTTTGAGACTTCTCTTCATATGATACATGCTCGTTTGGGACATGTTTCATTGTCCAAAATGCAACACTTATCAATTTGTGATTACACTGGTTTGAAAGAATATAATTGCAACATTCGCTTATATTCTAAACAACACAAGCTTCCTTTCTCTGTCAGTACTACTAGAGCCAGTGCATATTTTGAATTAGTTCATCTTGATCTTTGGGGGCCTTATAAGGTCAAGGCTTTGAATGGTGATTCATATTTTCTTACAGTCCTAGATGATCACAGTAGGGTTGTTTGGACATTTTTGCTGCATAACAAGTCTCAAGTTTCTAAAACTATAGCTGACTTCCTAGCTTTAGTTGAAACTCAATTTAAGAAGCAAGTGCAAGGAATAAGGTCTGATAATGGTACAGAAGTCATTAAAGAACAATGCTTAAGGTTGTTTGCAGAGAAAGGCATAGTACATCAAAGAAGTGTTCCTCATGTTCCTCAACAGAATGCTAGAGTTGAGAGGAAACACAAACATTTGCTTGAAATGTCTAGGGCATTAAGATTCAATGCTAAATTGCCCAAGATTTTTTGGGGAGAATGTTTATTGACAGCTACTCATATTATAAACAAACTGCCTATAAAACTTCTCAGCTGGAAATCTCCTTTTGAAATCATGTTTCAAAAACCTCCTTCATATATACTCATTTGAGAGTGTTTGTATCTCTTTGTTATGCTTATAACATGTCTGTCAATAAAGACAAATTTGATACAAGATCAAGAGAATGTATATTCATAGGTTATCCCTATGGACAAAAGGCTTATAAATTGTATGATTTACATAGTCATGCCTGTTTTGTCTCTAGAGATGTGATCTTCTATGAAACTGTTTTTCCATATCCTACAAATTCTCCAGTGATTAACAAGAATTCTGTTTCTCTTGTTAATTTTGGTACTGAGTCTGATACATCTTCTTTACCTTCTTTACATAATCATTCCACTTATACATCCACAGAAAATGCAATTTTGTCTCCTCAATCTTCTTCTCAGTCTACTCATCATATTCTTTCTCAACCTTCACCTGTTCCTTCACATATATCTAACACTACTAGTAATTCTTCATTTTCTACCACATTATCTCATGATTCTACTCAGTCTTCTTCTGATGTTCATCATAATACTTTTATTCCTTCCATACCTATTGTTACTAGAACTTCAACTAGAACTGTGGTTCTTTCAATCAAATTGACTGATTTTGTCAATACTTATGTTCCTCACAAAATTCTTCCTAACCCTCATCCATCTTCCTCTACTGAGTCTGCTTCTTTTGCTGTTAATTCATCTCTTATTATTGAACATAAACACTATAATCAGGTTAAGCATAATCCTAATTGGGTTCTTGCTATGGAAAAATAGATAAAGGCTCTTGAAGATAATAAAACATGGGATTTAGTTCCTCTTCCTGATAGGAAAACTGCTATTGGCTCAAAATGGGTATATAAAACCAAGTTGAATCCAGATGGTACCATTGAAAGGTACAAAGCACGCTTAGTTGCTACAGGCTATCAGCAAATTGAAGGGCAAGACTTCACTCAGACTTTTGCACCAGTGGCAAAACTTGCTACTGTCAGGGTGCTCAATGCAGTTGCTAATGCTCATGGTTGGCCTTTGTGTTAGTTAGATGTGAATAATGCATTCTTGCATGGTTTCCTTGAAGAAGAGGTATATATGTTACCACCAGCAGGTTATGATAAAGCTACAAAGGGTGAAGTTTGTAAACTGAAAAAGTCCATTTATGGACTTAAACAGACATCCAGACAATGGAATAAGGAGTTAAGCAAGTTTTTGAAGAGTTTGGGTTTTATTCAATCCAAACAAGATTATTCATTGTTCACTAGACTTTTAGATGGTCATTTCTTAGCTATCTTAGTCTATGTGGATGATATGGTGCTCACAGGGACAAGCATGCCTCAGATTGATGCAGTTAAACTTTCTCTTGATCAAGCCTTTACTATTAAAGATCTTGGTGCTCTTAACTATTTTTTAGAGGTTGAAATCTCCAAGAATTCTGATGGCATATTCTTGTCACAAAAGAAATATATCAGAGATATTATTACAGATTGTGAAATGATGCAATGTGAGTCTTCTCCTGCTCCATTACCTACTGGTTTGAAACTTTCAACTGATATTGGTGATGTTCTCTCTGAGCCTGATGTTTACAGAAGGTTAGTTGGTAGATTATTGTACCTAGGTCTCACTAGACCTGATTTATCTTACTCAGTACAACACTTGAGTCAATTCATGCATCAACCCAGAATACCACACCTCAGGGCTGCTTTACATGTTGTAAAATATCTCAAAAGAACAATGGATTTTGGCTTGTTTTATTCTGCTCACAGCAAGTTGGATGTGTTGGCTTACAGTGATGCTGATTGGAGTGCTTGCCATTTTCTAGCAGATCTTTGAGTTCTTATGCAGTTTTTCTTGGTGATAATTTGATAGCATGGAAAACAAAGAAACAAACCACTGTCAGTAAATCTTATGATGAAGCAGATTATAGAAGCATGTCTTCTACTGCTAGTGAGTTAGTTTGGTTACATGGATTGCTTGAAGACCTCAGAGTGAATATTTCTTTGCCTATCACAATGTATTGTGACAATACTTCTGCTGAACACTTGGCTCACAATCCTAAATTCCGTGAAAAGACTAAACATCTCAAAAGAGACATGCACTACATCAGAGAGCAAGTTGAAGCTGGATTTATTACTACAGCTCATGTCAAGAGTGCAGATCAACTTGCAGACCTGTTCACTAAATCTCTTACTTCGGCTCAGCATCATGTTCTTTGCTCCAAGCTTGGTCTTGTCTCACAAGTCCAGCTTGAAGGGGAAGTATAAACTTATTATTTATTTCCTTTATCCTAGTCAGCAAGTTAGGTAGGTTAGTTTGTTAATGCTCTAACTAACTCTTGTATAAATAAGGTAGTTAGCTCACAATGTCAGTTAGTTTAGTTTTATATTTTTCTCTTCTTTCTTCTCTGTAATTGATTCTCTCTTCAGTCCATATATGATAATGAAATCAATCTAGTGTTTTGATTCTTTAGAATGGAAAATAATGGGTGAAAGCACATTGAATGTATGACTAATTCAACCCTTGGATTGAATAAATAAAGAAAAAACTAATTTGAAGGAGTAAATAAATGATGGTGCACAGGTTTTTTTTAGGCAAATCAAGGAAAAATCTTCGAGAACACTCAAAATGGAATACAAGCACTATATTATGAGATGAATAATGTATATCTTTAGAATGTGAACTTGTGAAGTCTGATTTTTGCCACGGGAAACGGCTACGTGGAGTAACCATAGTAAGGAAATCTTATATAAATATGTTATGCTTTTGCCTTAACTCTTAAGTCATGTGGGCCATAAGGTAGAGTTGTTCACAGACGGGACGACCCGCTAAGCCCGCCCAGCCCGGCCCACTAAAGATGCTAGCTTGGACAACAAACTTTGAAAAAAAAATCTAAACGGACGGGCCAAGCCCAGCCTGCTAATATTAATGGGTGGATATGGACAACCTCAAATATACCGCGGTAAGTCCGCCCGACCCGTTTATCATAATATATATTTTCTATGAAATTTAATTTTTTAATCTTACTAATTTAGTGTTGATTTATCTTTTGGAATATATAGTTTATTTGCATTAATATAGCTTTGGCCTTTGGGTATCATATAATTATCTTTATTCTTACCTTTACAACTTAATTTGTTAATAATTTGTCGTCCTCTAACATTTTTGTTACGAAAATTTTTAACTTTCTCTTTATCTTACGTTGAGATTATCAACTTTTTTCTATTTTAACCAAAATTATGTTTTAATCTATAAATATTAAAAGAAATTAATTAGAGTTATTTGAAAAAATAAAAGTATTAATAGGCCCGTTAGGCCCGCGGGCAAACCCGACCATTTATTAGAGCGGGTCATGAACAAGTAGTTAAGCCCGCATAAAAGGACTTGGATTAGGATTAGGCATGTTGGACAAAAATTTAAGATTAGGCCCGGCCCACAACCCGCCCAAGCCCGCAAATGATCACATCTCACTAGTAGAATAATTGCTTATTGCTGCGGTCATTAAGTGGCCTATTACGGCGGTTTTGGCCGTGCATCAATTAAGGGCGCAGCAATAGGTAATTTACCTATTGCTGCAGTTTTGAACCGCAGCAATAGAGTCACCTATTGCTGCGGCTTCTACACAAAACCGCAGGAACATGTATTTTTTTTAATAAAAAAATACAACCTATTGCTGCGGTTTTGTGTAGGAACCGCATCAATAGGTGACTCTATTGCTGCGGTTTCTACCCAAAACCGCAGCAATAAGTACAACCAGGTAAAAAAAAAAATTCCAGTTTGCCATCAGATAAAAATATAGAAAGAAAATAAGACACTACATCATATTAATTCATTAGATGTACTTATATCAAAAAAATCCAACAGAAATATAGATACAAAAGAAAAATATAAAAAACCAAAAATCAGAAACCCTAACATTATATTAACTCTAAAAACATAAAATTGAAGAAAATCGAAAAAAAAATACATCAACAGCCGAAAATAGTAAGAAAATCAGAAAATCGATCTAAAGGAAAAAAAAATAGAAAAAAACCGATCGAAAGAAAAAAGCAGAAAAAAAACTAAAAACAGATCTAAACAGTCGAAGAAGAACGGCGGGCTTCGAACGACAAACGCTAGGCTTCGAATGGCGGGCTTCGAACGACAAACGTCGGGCTTCGAACAGCGGGCTTCGAAACGAGAAACGCCGGACTTCGAACGACCGACGAAGAAGAACTCTCGACGGAGTCAGTGACAAACCGATCATTCACAAAAATCCGCCACAGCCGACGAAGAAGAACTCTCGACGTATGTCGATGAACCGCTATAGCCGGCAGATTCGAGGAGGAGTGAGTGTGATACTCGACGGTTTGAGTGTGAGACTCAGCGAAAGTGGAATTAAACAAAGGGGAAGAGAAGATTGCGATAGTGGAGACTCAGCGAAAGTGGAGAATCGAAGGGGATTGTGATGGTGGTGAGAGGAGTGGGGGAAAGAGAAGGCGGAGTAGTGAGAGGAGATTGTGATGGTGGTGAGAGGAGTGAAAGGAGGTGCTGAAACAGAAGGGATGAACCTATTGCTGAATGAATATATATGTGAGGAGGGAATTAAACGACGCCTATGTACTCCAAACCCTAGATGAACCTATTGCTGCGGTTTTGCCTAAGAACCGCAGCAATAGGTTTATTGCACCCTTTTTTTTCATGCACTTTTATTGGGGCGTGTTATCCTTTTATAAATTAAAAAAGTCTATTGCTGCGGTTTTTTTGTAGGAACCGCAGTAATAGGTTCAAATATTATTAAAATAATAATATTTTAATCTATTGCTGCGGTTTCGGCTGGAAACCGCAACAATAGATCTGGTTAAACAGTCAACCAAATTTGATTTTTTTTCCATTGAGACCTAATGTTGCGGTTTTGGCAAACCGCAGCAATAGGTCTATTTTATATTTTACCTTTTTTTTCACGTGATTTATTGTTGCGTATGGGTAAAACCGCGGCAATACCACCGCAGCAATAAGCAATATTATTCTACTAGTGTCTACCGTAGGGATGTCAATTGGGCAGGACGGGTGCGAAGGATGGTCCATCCGCACCTGCATCCGCCTAAAAATCTCATCCCCATCCCCGCTCCACCACCCATTGCGAGGGAAATTACTAGACCAATCCCTCCTCGACGAGTACGTATATAAAACCATCCCCGTCCCACCACCCGTGTGGGTACCCACACTTACTTCGTACACGATCCATACCCCGCCCCAACTATCCTCCCAAACACATTATGCCACTACTGCCACAACATAATATAGTAAAAGAAAACACTTATATCTAATCGGAATTACAACTTATATTAAAGGGGAACAAATAACAATTTGGTAATTAAGAAATACAAGAAAAAATAGTGATTCAAGAAAAAAATAACAAATTTAAGATGAAAATCAAAGGAATATATCGTAAAACAGTTAGTCTTCTTCAATGAGAAATCTATGGAGGAAAAACGGGGCGGGTATAACATAAAATCCACACCCGCTCCACCACCCATTATGGATACGATTTTGATCCCCATCCTCACCCCATCTCCCACCAAACTAAATCCATCCCCACCCAATTGACATCCCTACTATGGGGGATCGGCCATTTCTATTCACTGCCATGAGCCCAATAATTAAATGTGGTGTATTTGTCATACAAAACAAAAACAAAGTTAGGGTCTTTAAATAAAAGAAAAAATTGATTTAATCAGTCCCAATTATGGGCACCCTGACAAAAACAGTCCCACCTTTAATTTAATATTGTTCAGTCCCAACTATTGGAGGTATTTTACAATAGTAGTCCCAGCAGGTTTCTATCCTGCTGTAGCACGTAAACATTACCAAAAAAAAATTCTATCTTCTTCCTTCTCTTTCTTCCCTCCTTCCTCCATTGCTCCCTCCTCCTCCTCTCCCCTGCCACCCAACCCCATCCCCTTCCACCCCACAGTGGAATTGTATGCTTGCCCATGTAATATTTCCCTTAAAATTTAACACTTTTTCGTCAAAAATGATTCCACTGAATAAGAAAATTCAACAAATTTGGGGAGTTCAGAGAAGCCCGTCCACCCCAATTCTCACCCATCATGTCATCATCATTCAACATTTCAGGACTTGTAGATTTCTTTAATTCTTCTTCTTTCTTCTCATTCTTCTTCTTCTCTCTGTGTATATTTGTTTGCGAGTGTAATAATGTGCTAGTGTTTAGAAATGGAAGCTAAATAGTACGAGGAGTAAACTAATCATAAGGCTTACATTAATAGAGAATCTGACAATCAATTAGTAGAATAATATCACTTTAGAATCTGATTTTGGTCATGAAATTATAAATAAAATTCAAAGGTTCACCCATCACAACTTAACTTTGCATTTTATACTCAAAACCCAACTTGTGTTTCCCTTGGAATCTTGTGGGGAAATGTTGGTGACAACATGGAGATCAGGTAGTAGTTTCATACAACCAGAATATGATAGCAAAACAGGGGAAGCAACCACGCTGCGATGCATTGTCAACACCAAAATAGAAAGAGCTCTGGCAGCAGCATCTGATAAGGCAACAAACGCCGCAGCTCGACGACGGCTGCACCACCAGCAGCAACACACGCGGAGGAGAAAGAAAAGTGAGTGAGAAAGAGGGGAGAGATGAAACAGAGTGGCCGCAACAAAATTGAAGTTGGGACTGTTTTTGTCAGGGTGTCCATAGTTGGGACTGATTAAATCAATTTTTCCTAAAAAAAAAAGAAGGATAAATTTCATGGAACTACCTTTTATAACAAAAAAATTTCAAAAAACTACCTTATAATTTTTTTTCTTTCAAAAAACTACCTTATAAAACAAATCCCGTTTCAAACGACCACCAATCGACGACATCCGTTAATGTTGATTGTTAACCCCCATTTAACCATCACGTGATGGTCACGTGAGTTCATCAAACTCACTTTCCTCTCTTCTTAGTCCACCCTCCACCTTTCCTTTCCAAGCTCCTACTATTACTAACCCTTTGACCTTCCCTTTCATAAACCCCAAACTGAACTTCACTCCTCACCACATCCACCACCTTCATAAAAATTCTTTCTCCTCTGTAAATTTGTCACCCAACATTGCTACCAAGTAGGGGTGTTCACAAAAAACCGAAACCGAAAAACCGGTCAAAATGGGTGGTTACCGAACCAGAAAATTGGAGATTAAAAGGTACGATTACCGAACCGGTAAAAATAACGGTTAAACGATACGGTTATGGTTATGATTTTTTACAATACGGGTAACCGAAAAACCGGATATATTTATTTTATTTTATTAAAATTAATTTTTTATAATAATTATATTAATTAATTATTTTTTTAGGGGAATATATTAATCAATTAGTATTTTTTTATTAAATGCAGTAATTTAGTAAGTAATAATTTCTCTTGTACTTCCCTAGCCTATTTCATGTTTAGCATCAACACTCAGACATTCTCAAAATTCACGAATTTTTCCTGGTTAGAGTAGAAAATCATTATCAAGTTATCATTGTTCAACCATCAGATAACTACTATTATCATGTACAGAAAATCACGAATTTTAAAGAAGAAATGTCTTATGTATGAAATTACCCATCAGATAACTACTATATCAACACAATCATCACCAATGACTAATGTTCTTATTAGAACTTTGAGATATGTATTGTAATAATTGTATGGTGCGGAATGTTTTTAGAGATGATTGTCTTTGATAAAGAATCTTGGTATTAATGGTATATTATTTATGTTGAGAAAAATTTGAAATTTAATATATAAATTTAGTAAAATAATTTAAAAACTTGAGTAACGGTTAATGGTTAACCGGAAAACCGTACCGAAAAACCGGTTAACCGTTTATGCGGTTGCCGGTTTGAACGGTTGCAATTACGGTTCGCATAAAATGGCGATCCGATACTTCCGGTTACCGTTCCGAAATAACATTTCAGGATGGTTAACCACCCATGAACACCCCTACTACCAAGTGTTGCAATTAAAGAAGGTAAATTTTCTCTCTCCTCTGTAAATTATGCTTTGTTGCTTTGTTAGCTTAATGTCTTTGCGTGAATCTGAAATATGTGGGAAAATCTTCATTAATTATGGCAGTGGAGTGAATGGATGCAAGCCGCCATGGACGATGAAAGAAAAGGGGGGTGGGGTTTCTTGCCAAAACAAAAAAACAACAAAGAAAGGGGGGGGTCAACTTTGCAAATGGTGGGTAGGAAAGGTTGAGAAGGGAGGTAAGTGAGTTTAATGAACTCACGTGACCATGATGTGATGGTCAAAGGAGGAGTTAACGGTCAACATTAACAGATTTCGTCAATTGGTGGTCGTTTGAAACAGGTTTTGTTTTATAAGGTAGTTTTTTGAAAAAAAAAATTATAAGGTAGTTTTTTGATTTTTTTTTATTATAATAGGTAGTTCCGTAGTTACATGAAATTTATCCAATAAAAAAGAAATTAGGGGCATATTCAGTCAACGTGCAACCTATTGATGTCCCTATGAGATAGAATCATAGAACCGGAACTGTCTGTTTCTCCTTCGATGTTTTCTTTGATCATCATTCATCAGGTGATTCATCTATCAACCACATCTCTCTCTCACCAATTCTTGTCCCTCAGAAAAATTTCTTCAGTTAAAATTTATTCAAACCCCATTTCACATTTCATGAATATAAATAACCCCATCAAATTCCAGCTTACAAAGTTTCTTCCTTGGTAAGCAAATTTTATTCCTTTCTTTTTCTTTTCTAATTGTTTTGGTTATTGCAATCAGAAGATGAATTCAGTGAATTCAACAAATGGGTTTTTCCCAGATGAAGTTATTCTTCACATTTTAGCAAGATTACCCCTAAAATCCCTCTTTAGATTCAGGACTGTATGTAAATATTGGTACCAATTGCTCTCTGATAAGTACTTTGTTCACCTTTTCAATGAAATGTCTGCAAAAAGCTCTATGATATTGGTTGAGATTACTGAGGTTTCAGAGTTTAAATCTAGCTTAATTTGTGTTGATTATTTGAAGGGTGTGTCTGAATTTCCTTTAGATTTTCTGAAAGATAGGGTTAAAGTTAGAGCCTCATGTAATGGGTTGTTATGCTGCTCAAGTATACCTGATAAAGGTGTGTTTTATGTCTGTAATCCTATGACAAGGGAGTTTAAGTTGCTCCCAAAAACTAGGGAAAGACCTGTCACTAGGTTTTACCCTGATGGTGAGGCAACTTTGGTTGGTATAGCATGTAATTTATCTGATAATAGCAAATTTAATGTTGTGTTGGCCGGGTATCATCGCCCGTTTGGTTATAGCCCCACTAAGACATTCATATGCATGGTATATGATTCGGATGTAAACAAATGGAGGAAGTTTGTGACATTGCAGGAGGAACATTTCACCCAAATGAACAGAAATCAGGTTATTTTTGTGAATGGGATGTTACATTGGTTGACAGTGAGTTATTCCTGTATACTAGTATTAGATTTGGAGGTTGATGTTTGGAGGAAGATTTATTTGCCAGATCAAATGAGTTCTGGAACGGGAAATAGGATGTATCTGTTGGAATCAAATGGTTGTTTATCTCTGATTCAGATTTCGGATGCTTGGATGGATATATGGGTTTTGAAGGATTATGAGAAACAGGATTGGAGAATGGTGGATAGGGTGAGTCTTAGATGTATTAGAGGATTGGGTCCCGGAATTTTCCCGATCAGTCAGACGGGCGAGTGTGTTTTTCTAGCTACTCATAAGCAGGTCTTGGTCTACAATAGGAGCACTGCCGTCTGGAAAGAAATGTTTGCAGTAAAGAGCAACTCGGCACTTCCTCTGTGGTTCTCTGCGTATGCGTTCCGGAGTACAATATTTTCTTTTCACTAAGGTGCCGCAAATCAGTGAATATCTGTCCATAAATTTGTAAGCCAACTACTACCAATTCATGCATTCGAAAGATGACTTTGGAATTAGTCACTGTGATGTTTGTATTGTACCATTGAATATAATTCAAACAGTTGTAAATTTGGTTTATTTTCCAATTGTTACATATGTTTACATGTCATTGTCTTGGGCTCTTTTTTGGCTGAAGTTATTTAGGATTTTTTCTGTGTGGTTGTTGCATATTGAGTGTTGAACTTGGAGTGCTATATCGATATAGTCACTAGTCAGTGTCATCCGACTTGCCATTGTCTAATTCAATTGTTTTCTAGTTAAGAATCTAAGATTGAAGTCCTAAGTAGATTGAATAGCCAGTTCTGATAGCCCTCTGCATTATATGTATATCCCTTTGCCCCTTCGCTGTTATGTGCATGTTTTTCCTAGGTAGGTAAGATGAAGGTGCTCTCCTTTCCACTAGGCCAAGCTTAGATTCATCTGCTGTCATTGCATATGTTTGGCTGATCTTAACGTATTCTGACACCCAAAACAATAGATGGGAGCTAATCAATGGTGAGTTTGTTACTTGATCCGAACCAAATTTGTAGTTGAAAGGTTATACCGGTTCGAATCTTCAAGTCCTCTAGGATATCAAACTTTCGCAACTCTCATAGGGTCATAACACTACTTGCCGAGGGTTTCCTTATGCATAACTGCGATATGCAAATATTAACATGTCACTAATTTTTGGGAAAGTGATGAGTGTTTAAGGAATTATGTGGAGTAATAAGGGGGTGCTTGGGAAAGTACATAAGAAAATTCACCCTCTAATTTTCCCCGAAATCATTCGGAGTACCTCTGTTATATGCACTATCCGCGTGTCAAAGTCCTAAATTAGGAGTTCTTAATTGCGGGTTTCCTGGTAAAACAAGTTCTCCCAAAATGTGGACTTGCTCCACCCTAATTCAAGTAGCCATGATCACATTAGGTGTTTCAAGGCTGTAATGATAAGCTGTTTAATGTTTATTAGTATCTTAATGACCTTATGTTTATGTATGTGTACATAATCTTCCAGTTATCAGCATCATGATCACAGGGTTTTCAATGGTATACTCTGACAAAATTTGACATCATCAGCTGACTGCATCAACCAAATAAAATTGTCTAATAGTGAAATGATACGATCCCTTTTCATTAATGGAAGAGTTGTCTTCTTGTGAAATGATAGTTTATGAGGCAATATCAAAAGAGATGGATTTTAAAACATATTGAAAGCATATAATCTGTTGCGTAGGGGATACGCAGGCCCTTGGCCCTTCATAACAATTATATTCCCATATAATGGAGTCAACTTTGCAAAAGAGATGGATGTCAATTATATACATACTCAGTTTATGCTAAAGTATACAAGAGTTAAATGAAAATGGGTAAAATAGAATGTACAACAGTAGATGTCGGGAAATCTGGATGATCTAGCGTCACACTCGAAAATTGGCACTTCGTCTCAGAATTATTTAATAACAAGAATACCAGACAAGGCCAAATTTGATAAATCGCTGGAAGAAATAACACCCAACAATAATGGTAGCCAACCGAAGAATGTAATGTCTCAGACAGATTCTTCTCTTGCTGCTCGGTGTCTCCAAAATCGGATGAAGGCGCATAAGGATCTACGTCATTTTATTTATAATTTGATCTCTTTGTTTAATAATTTTGATTATGTTGTCGTCAAAAGGTTTGTAGAAATGTTGTGGTTAGAGCTCATAACCTTGCAGTTAGGCTCGCGCCACTTTTTAGGTTGTTTTTTGTTTTCCCGCTGCCCAAAAAAAAACAACAATGGTAGGAGAAGGTTATGCAAACCATATATGCTCTCTGCGGAACAAGAGAGAGGACGATGGTAGGGTCCACTCCAAGGCAAACTTACAAAATTACCCCCTCTCCTTGTTTAGAGGTAAACAGTTTGGTAAATAGCCATGACGGAGACAAATAACTCTGAGCAGAATTTGCAGCCTGTTGAATTCTTCTCAAACTAACTTCTCAGTCGAAACATCAGTCTCCTGCAAATTCGAAGTCATACCTTATTTGCAGCTATCCAGTTCCCGTTAATCCATTCTTGACGAGTCCTCAAATATACATCATCAAATTCCAATTCCTCTTTGGATGTTTGAAGTACACCATGTATTTCTTATCAGCAAGAACTTTAGAAATCACACCTTCCCACCACCCATCATTATACCAGGCATCGACTTTTTCAAGCAGAAAATAGCAACCACTCACTTCTATCTTAGGAGGGTATGGTCTGATATTTTGAGCCTCGGTCTCTTCTCTGAGAGATTCTCTTTCATCCTCTGTCTTGAGTGTCAGATACTCTACCAGATATGTACCCTTTCTTGTTGATCTAACAATAACTGCAGTGTACCAAGATCCTTCATAGCCTGGCTCATTGCTTTTAACCTCAACCCTTGTACCCTTGCCAAAACTTCTGTCAACTTCACTTTGAGCGCATCGCCTTTCAGAGGATGAATTTCTCAATTTTAAGTCAGATGACCTATGCTGCATGCAACAAAAATGTCAGTATGCAGTTAATGGGGGAAAAATATTGGTATATGCAGAATATATCCAGGATACCACAATAATATTTTTTTCAAAAAAAAAGAGAAGGATAGCACGAGAACATGAGGACACACGCTGTTCATTGACCTTCGAAGAAGAAAAAGAATGTACTTACACCACTGCTTTTTGAAAAAGTTTTCATGTCTGGATTTATAGTTAGAAGATCCTATTTAGATTATCACACTTAACAATAAGGGATACCAAGACTCAAAATCACACAGAAAGCAATTACTGGCATACCCTATATGCTGGTGAAGTATATGGTGGAACTGAATGAACTGTCTTTTAATTTATTAATTACTAGCAGTAATCTTCTTCGTTGTACATTATCTATTTTGTACACTGTCTTCACCCGTACTAGATCCACTTTTTTTTTTGTTCCCTTAATTTTCTGAACTAAATTTCTCAAGGGATAAGATCTTAGATTAAATCCAAGTTTTCATGTATCGAGTTTCCTGATCGAGAAATACAGTATTTGTTAACTGATCAGTAGAGTGGTCAATTGGACCCATCAAAAAAGCTTATGCAGACTTCTACTTTCTACGCCATGTAAGAATCTATAAACAACAGAACCACATAAAAGATTCTGCATCTTTCATTTACAGAGAGATAATGTAAGATATTGGTCAAGTCTCCAAGATGAGAAAATCAGTATTTGACAATCTAACCTGTGAACTAGAGGCGTGCCGATTTATCCAATTGCTTTCATGCCTTTTTGCACCAATAAATCAGAAAAAGGTAAGTAGCTTAAATACTATGTGATTTTCGCAGAAACTCCGGCAAAGTACTGAATTGGTCGCATCCGAGGTTGTGTTTTATTGCAGACAGCTTTAAATGGACGGAAAGGTGCTTTAAGAATGAAGTGTTTGAATGATATAATATGCCGTTGGCTAGGATATAATCAGTGTTTTCCGCAGAATGGCAATATTGACGCTTCTGTGACCATTCATTCTAGAGCTTACTGATGGCCTGGAAGTTAGTTAATCTAAATTTCTCAATTATCAATTGAGTCTCAAATTTCCATGCAACTATTGTCCAACCCAATTCACATTGATCTTCCATTACAAAGATAAATTGAAGTGATTTTATAGCTTAAAAGGTTGTTTAAAGAAAACTTCAGTCACAAATTATAGAATTCATTTAGCAGATAGAAGCATCAGAACATATCTAATCTAAGGATGTCGCTTTGATGTGGGGCCTGTGGCTCCTTGAGTGTGGTGACACTTAAATTCTGAATACTGCATCCTCTTGTGCAGAACACTGAAGCCACTTCATTGAGCTTACCAACAAGGCAACAACAAGGTTGCCTATAATGGTTTTCTATTTCTCATGCTATAAGACGGAAAAGAAAAAGAGACGAGTCAGTTTTAAGCATGGCTCTCTGTGGGCTCAGGACCGTCTCTAATGCTTTTCTGGGCAATTAGTAGCCAGAATAAGAGCATATCCCACTTTACCTTTTTTACAACAAGAAAAGAAATTAACGTCAGAAAAAAATGTCCTTTACTAAGTTTTAGCTGCCCAAACACACACACGCAAACAGCGCCATCGACACACATATGCACATATTTCATATGGAACATATAAGAAGTAAATTAAGCTTGTGCTTGAAAATTATAAACACAAATAAAAAGAACGTGCAGAATAAACAAAATTAGCAATATAACTATTCTCCAGTATCATACAAAACCCCTCAGTTGCATATGTGACCACCTGAAAGGTACATGGGAATAATGCAGGTTTCAGCTTCTGTCAAGGCTAAAACTACCTTAGCAGAACAATATGTTTCATGCCTCTAAGCAATTTGGGAAATGGGAAAAATAAATAAACTCAAGTTCCATACAAATAAAAATAAGTTTATCAGACGAGGAAAAGGAAAAGGAGAATAATTACCTCATGAATTATCCATTTTCCATCAATCCAATCCTGATGAGGTCTCAAACTCATATGATCATATTCCCACTTATCACCAGCAGAAGAAAATTGCACAATATACTTCTTTCTATTCAGAACTTCTGAAACTGCGCCTACCCACCACCCACCATCACGCCAAGCATCAACTTCCTCATAACATTTATACCGACCAACATGCAGATTACAAGGAGGCAAAGGTCTAACATCGATAGCAGACACTTCTCTTCTTAAAGTGTGCTCCTCATCATTAGTTTTCAGGCTGTCATATTCAACCAGAAACTTATCCTTCCCTACAAATCCGATGATAGTGGCTGTGTACCAGGAACACGTGTAACCAGCTTCATCATTTCTGACCTCTATCAGCATACCTTCTCTAAAATTTTCTCGTAGTGCTTCTTCTGAGGCAAAATTCATCTTGTTTATAGAATTCTGCAGTGCAAGCAAAAAGATAGCTGTGAAAACTGAAGACACAGGAAAAAAAGTGAAAAGGCCGAACTCCTCGAATTTCACCATAAATTTAAAGAAAGGAATAATATTACTCCAGAAATCTGAAGTAGACAATTTTGTTGTTGGTTATTCAATCTGAAAAAAGGTATCCTACATTTAATCTGTGTCTAGCAAAAAAAAAAGTAAGCGACTTCAACCAATATGTATAACCACGAAGAGGAAAAATGACAAGCCTTCCCTTTTTCTTTTTTTCAATTATTGCTCATGGTCACACTATAGCATGATTTACTTGGATGCACAAAGAGCAAAATGGTCCTTTTGTGACTTGCAACATCTCCTATGACCTCCACTCTAGGCCATGTTAATTGACAAATTGTTCTAGAAACCTGCATCTCAGCTTACATGTTCCTACTACCTAACCTTGCTAAAAACTATGGCTAAAATACTTGATTTTCCTGGTTTCGTCCTTGCTGGTACATGATTATGGAGTACTAAGTTTAAATCTACGTGAAGAATTCAAGAAAACAACGGGAATATGAAATGAAAAGTCTTTGAGCACATATGAGTCATATCACTTTGGTATTGCATTTTTAAAACTGAACAAGTCAAAGACACCATATGGATGAGAAGAAAGGGTATGTATTGGATGTTCAACATTGATAAAATCATTTTAGGACAGTGCTCCAATCATTTTAATGCATTAAATCTATTTTTCCAGGAATCAGATTCATTTGGTGTAAATAAGCAGCAGTTTCAAGAACTGTTTAGATCAACACAACCAGAATAGGTTGGTAATTTGGTATATAAAGGTTGAGAAGTATGGCTCACGCAGACAGCGGCTTCATCTTATGCAAGTAATCTCCTGACTGGCTGACTATTGCTACTAAGGCAGTACAACACAATCAAAGCACAAAAAAAAGGCCACATACAGATTCCAGAAATCATACCGGCAAAGCTAGAACCCATTTCCCATCAACCCAATTCTGGTGAGGTCTCAGGTTTGGATGCTGATAAACTAACTTCTCGTTTGTTGAAGCAAAGTAGACAATGTATTTCCAGTCATCAAGAACCTCATATATTACACCTTCCCACCATCCATCATTATACCAAGCATCTACTTCTTCATGGGCCTTATATCTATGATGTCGAGGAATCTCCAGGGGGCAAGGTCTCATGTCCTGTTCATTTGCAACTTCTTTGAGGAGCTCCATCTCATCGTCAGTTTTGAGGGTCTGGTATTCCACCAGAAACTTGCCAACTCCAGCTGAGCCGACAACAATAGCAGTATACCAAGAACCTTGATACCCATCCTGATCACTTTTGACCTCAACAGCTGTCCCAGGGCTAAACTTTGCCTTTAATAATCTTTCCGCACCTTTGAACCTTAACTTCACTCGCCTGCCATTGGCATGAGTTCTGACTTCAGCGATCGTCTCTGGCTTAGATATAGCATTTTGTTCCATCTTGACTGAATTTCTCTGAAATTTCAGAATCACAATGGTAAGTAACAAGATCATCGAGTAAACAATTACTATATTAATCAATTATAAAGCAAAGAAATATGCAGAAAATGTATATAACCATCACCCTTAACCTAACTAGACATATTAAAACATCACCAAGTACTCTAAATTAGGGCCGAAAAAAGCAGGGATATGTTTACTAAGACCTAATCATAGAGATAATCGAAGATAGAGCTCGGATTCCAAATGCAGCAAAGAGATTAGCCACAAAACTCATCGTTAGTCCTTGTTTGATAATATCCTAAACATTAAGTAAACACACAAAAGATAAACTGAATGTGGAAATCCTGCTCATTAACCCAAAATGCAGTTAATTCCCCACAAAATCAGTAAACAAACATCAAACCAAAATCAATACCAAATTCAAATTGTACCAGCCAAAATTCACCCCATACAATTAGTAAAATCAGAAGAAATTTGAATAACTCAACAGTCATCAAACCAAAAACCAATCACACCAGCCAAAATTCACCCAAAAAATCAGTATATTCAAAAGAAATTCAAATAACTAAACAAACATCAAACCAAATTCTACACCAAAAATCAAATCACACCAACCAAAAATGTACCACAAAATTAACAAATTTCGACGAAATCCGAAAAAATAATACCTCAACATAATCAAGAGGAGGATTCCAAAACCCATCACACCAATCACGATGAACCCTCAAACAAGACCTACCCACTTCAATGGGAACATCATCATCACCATCAATCTCCACCAAATACTTCAAACCCTCATACAAAATCCCCAAAATCGTACCTTTCATCCAACACCCATCTCGCAAAACATCCACTTTCTCGTGAATTTCAAACTTCCGGCCATTAGTGACGTCATTTTCCGGCGGAACAGGACGAATGTCGGCGGAATCAACAAAATAAACAATGTCATTTAAATGGGTTTGATACTGTACCAATTACCATGAAAACCACCTCTTTTTCTTCATCTTCTTCATCGTAATCATCATCATCATCTACTTTGTTTCTCTTGTTTTTCTTCCTTCTTTTTCTCTTGTTGGTTTGATTGTCGGTTTCTTGGAGAATGATTGTTGCTGGGTAGAATGAAGTTGTGAATTTCGAGGTTTTGATGATTTCTACGTTGTCTCCTGGAGTGAAATTGAGAGTGTTGAGTTGCATGTTTTTGTTTTTTGATGATCGAATTTCTGGGTTTGAGGAGAGAGAAAGATTGGTTTGGCAATTGGCGGGAGTTACAGACTTACAGTGTGCGTGCTTTGCGTGATAAAACTGGGTGTACTACTGTTGCTTTCTCTTCTACAATTGACAGTTTGACACTGATTTTTGTTTGTGGTAACATATGGAATAGTATATATATATATATATATATATATATATATATATATATATATATAAAGTTTAAGTACATTTTCTTTATGTGTCGTTTCATAATCATTAAGCCCACACGTCATCTCTACATTCTTCCTTGCATTTCCCATGGCCATGTGTAATCTAGCTTTGGAGTATTGCCGATTTGTCGCTTGCAAAATTCGCCGGCGTGCCTATTTTAATTTCATTTATGGAATTAATACTAATTGCTTTAATTAACATAATTTTGAATATATCACGTTGAAATCTAATTAGCCACGTAATGTTGCCATATTACCTCCATATATATCAATTACCTCCATTTCCTCCGTGATTGACGTTGTTAATGAGTGCAATATCAAATATTCAATGGATATGCAAATTATTGCCGTTATTACTTATTTTCACTTGATAGTATTATATAAAGGGCAACTATATATGACTCCAGTATCTTCCTTCTCTTACCTTTGGTAAACCACTTTTCTTTTAAGATTTCATGCACAATCCGAGAAACAAGAATATTTCAGACCAAATTCATAATGAAAAACCCCAAAAATTCAAACCAACAAATAGATTAACAAACCCAACGGGTACATGTTTAATGAAAAACCCGACAAAGTAATGAATACCCAAAAATGTCAGACCCAACAATGGAAGAACGTCGGAAATATGCTTCGTACCTATGAGCTAATTTGGCATTTCTTCATTGAGGAAATTTTGATGTTGAAAACCGAACAATTGATTCAAAAAATTTTACTGCTGTAGTTTTGATCGATTTATTTGAGGAAATTCATATTAGACACTCAAAGAAAACCTAACATTTTTTACTGCAGAATTGCTTGATTTTCTTCAGTGAGTCGAACTAATAGAAATTTCTTGCAAGTATGCTAGGAATTTGAACCCACGTTTTCTACTATACAAAATTGTAAAATTTTCTAGCAAATTGGGTATTCAAATTTTTGGGGAAGAGCAACATAACTCTTGATCACAAAGAGGAAGAAAAGAATGTCTAGATCTGATATAGTAGAAGAGAAAAAGAATTGGTAGAGGACACTTTATCTTTTGGGGAGCACGTGTTGGGAACTTGGCATTAGTCAAATTTCCTAATAAAAATTAATTGATGGAAGTAAATAAGTACTCATTAGGATTTAGGAGGATATATCTTGGGTGGAAGTGTCGTGGAACAAAGTCACAATACATTATTGTGAACCTAAACTAATTCTACCACACATAAAAACACACTATATCAAACAAAATCGACTATAGTATGAAAACTGACTATATCATGCATATAATTGAGTTTTTTTAATCCAATTAGAGAATTGAGTATAGCATATCATATAAAAACTAACTATATAAAAGGGAATATATATCATACAAAAACTAACTATATCAAATAGAAATTGATTATATAAAATAAAAACTATCAATATCATATGGTACACGACACATAATAAGTTATTGTGAACCGGGTCTATTCATATTTTTTAATGTTATTGTAGTTAGTAAAGGTAAGATCGTAATATGGACTATAGAGTGTGTAAAATTTTCTGTAATGGAAATGTTGCAATTAATGTGAAACTTTTCAAAGAGGAAAACATTGCAATTAAAAAGAAAGGAGGAAGTATAATGTATTTTTTAAACAATCTCAAACAAATAAGGTGTTTTCCGATAAAATTTCCTAATTTATCGGGATTATAATTGAATTATAATTTAATAGTTTCCTTTAATGTAATATATGTGCAATGATTTTATGCGATTTACACGTCTGGCATAGTATATATATTGCCTATATAATCGTCTATACTATGTATCAAGTAGCCAACGATAAAAACGTGTCACTTTGTAAATTAATGGGTCTCTTTATAAATTAATTGGTCATTTTGTAACCTAAAGGGATTGTTTTTAGATAACGGGGTCACTTTATAAGGTACTGTTTGTGGAAAAATAACAAATTAACAACAATAGTGTAATCTTTTATGAAGTTTGTACTATTGGACGATTTTTAATATACTTTATGTATGTGATCACATTTAAAGTATGCGTGTGACACGATCTTTAATTTTCGAGAATCAAGGACAAAATTATTCTATATACTTTATAAAGAGGTTCCATAATAGACTAAGAAAACTATATATAGTTAGTGAACTTTTAAGCATTATTGAATCATTATCAATAATATATCTTATTTAATAATTTAGTATGGTGAACTTAAAATATAAAATTATCAATAATTTTTTTCCCTATAGTGGAAGTAATATACAAAGATTTATGAGAGATATAAATATATATATCATATGTACAATTTGTTGTGCTAATTATGCATGTTCTTTGCCACTTTTAAATGAAACAACAAGTATTGGGTGCTCTGGATGAATAATAAAATTATTGTCAAACCAATTCACTTTTAAGTCAAAATGGGTCATTTTACAAGTAAAAAAAGTGTAATTGTTAAGCAAAGTGTAACTTTTAATCTTAAGTGGGTCATTTCTAGATTAATAAAATTGACGTAATTAAGGCTAAAAGTTACATCTCACAATAATTTATTGTATATATGTGTTACTAAAGAATTTGTATAGATAAAATAGTCAATCAATATTTTTTAGTATATCTAATTAACAAAAAACGTCTCGTGCATTTTATCATGACATTAGCTACATCAGTCACTGAATGCACGGGTCATAAGTCGATTTTAAAAAATATTTTTATTACACGATATGATTATAAAAACATTAAATCATGAGCTAATATTCATACCATGATTTTAGGAGACACATTCTAAAATCTTAAATTTATAAAAATAAAATATTCCCGCTCATTTAAGTGTTTTTTTGTTTCATTTATGTAAGTATAGATGTAGATATCACGATTATAAGATTTTTAAAGTTTAAAATGTTGTAATAAAGGATTTTATATATCATAAAGTATAATTTTATATTTTATATTCTTTCAACCTTAAATGCATGAATTCTAATATTTTTATTCAATAAATTTGGAATAAAAACAACTAATTAATAAACAAAATAATTTCCGTGCATTATGCACGGGTTCAAACCATATCTACATAAAACCTCCTGTGCATTTTTACACGGGTTAAAAACTAGTTATAAATAAATGAATGTATATAGTAATGGACCATTGGACCATTGGACCATATATATTTCCTAATTCCCATATGATTCCTAATCCTATTGTAAATTTGTAACTAGAAGACGGTTTCTTGCAAAACAAGCCTCCCCGCTAATACTACGAGTATTGCATATAGAAGTATTAAACTATTATGTTAGTGCAATGAGTTCATATTTCAGACACATAGAAAACATAATATGAAAAAAATACACGGTTATAAATAAATATAAGTATTGTTTTACTTTAAATATCCTTTGATAAATTAAATGATTAAATATTATCCTTTTCTTAAAAATATTTATAATGCTATTGACATTTTTAAAAAGATTAAATACTTTTTTGGTTGATAAAAATAAAATATGCCTTTTATACAATGAATTAAGGGTCCAATTTTAAGAATGTTAAGGGGTCCTTATTACCTCCTACTAAAAGCAATCGAAAAAGAACAAAAAAACCAATATAATAAAAAAGTGGACTTTAATTTCCATCCCACAATGTATTTTCCTAACTATTGTCCTATAAATGTACATAGGTCCCATAATGACCTTCAAAGTTAGCTAGATATACTTGCGAGATTTGCAAGTTCAGTATGATCCTTCATCTTACTTACCTATAAAAAAATCTCCCTCATAACCTCCAACTTTATAATATTTTATCCTTCATTCTAGCTCCCTCCTTTATGCTACTACCATCACTTGAAACCACCACCACAATACTTTTCAATGAACGATCTCATATCCACCAAATATAACTAAAAAAGTCAAAGATATTAACAAATAGAGTAGTGCATTAGCATGTGTAAAAGTCAATATATTGTATATATGTATTAGGAAACAAAGTTAGTATTCAATTTGCTTGACCATGCGGCTAATGTAAATTGATTTTGCCCTATCATATGTAGGGATGTGCAAAGACCATGGTCGGGCCGAAATCTGGTCCAAACTCGAAAAAATTCAGGTCCAGACCGGTGGACTAGAATTTCTGTTTTTTAGTAAAAAAAAAGTTTTAAGGTAAATTTTTTTAAAAGTTAGAAAGTTAGAAAGTTAGAAATATAAAAACCTACTCTTTATTACCTTTAAAGATTATTGTTGTTAGTATTATTAAATTTTAATGTATCTCATTTATAAATAAAAAGTTTTTTTAAAATACAGATTACGGTCTAACAGGTCCAAAACCGGACCGGACCGGAAAAACTCTGATCCGGTCCCGATCCAAAGGATTTCTAGATTTCTATCAACCGGTCCGGTCCGGTTCTGTCCTGGACCAGTGCACACTCCTAATCATATGTTTAGGAGAAACCACCTTATGCATGTCTGACCATAAGATGCCGTTACTTTTTCCGATTTCAATTTGCACAATATTTGTTGTATTACTTTAAATAAATTTATGGTTTATCAATAATTAATTGCCCCTAAGTGCAAGTCAAGTTCTCAACCCACCTCTAACTAAAAGATTGCTTGAAACCACCCCTAAAGACCTTAATTACATCTTTAATGCCACCCATGACGAATTGACGGCATGACCAATCAACATTGATTATTAACTATGTATTACAATACCTTAAGTAACAATAAATGGCTTCATTGACTCAAAGAGAAAATCTTAACTAGATAAAATAAACACAAGCTTGCCTTCATTCTTTTACATCCCCACTACCACCAGTCCACCGTTTCCTTTTTTTTGCTTCGATAGTGATGTCCTGTTAGGAATAAGTATCGAAGGCGCTAACAAATCAAACAATCGAAGTATAATATACTTAGGAATTAAGAAATAAAGCAAGAAAGACACACAAGAAGATTTAACATGGAAATCCTTAATTAGGGAGAAAACCACGAACACTGCACTAGGACTTTGAATATGAGATGATGATATAAGGAAAATTCTCAATCTCTCTAGACTCTCTATCTTTTCTCTAGGTTCTCTAGTCTCTCTAGATCTAAGAATCTCTCTCTTCACTTATGGCATCACAAGAACAATAACGGCTACAAACATATTTACACTAGGATTATAATTTAGGCATCCTAATTAACCAAGGAAACCAAAATAAATCAAGAAAAACCGAGAAGAAGAGGCAACATGGTGCTAGGCGGAATTTCATGCGCGCGCAGGACACAACCTGCGGGCTGGCAGTACCCAAACTGCTGGGCGCAGGCTAGTGCCTTGCCAAATCCTGTGGGCTGTTGGGCCTTCGTTGCCAATGCTTGCCATGAAGCTATGCTGCTTAATCTTGCCTTCGTCTTGCCACAATCTATGCTCGATGCACGACGCTTCACACACGCACCTCACAACCTACACTTTCTTTACCGATCTCCACATATCCATTACCCAACACTATCCCCTTCCCCTCTAATGATGCCTCCCCTAAATTTTCCAACATCAACAACAATTGATGCCAACTCCATCATCAACAAAACCCATGATTTCTCTATCTCCATTAGGTTTTTTAAAAGGTCTACATTATTAATCTTGGAGGTTTTCATGATCAATGGGATGATTAATGATAAAAGGTAAAAAAGATTTGAGTAGAAAAGATGGGACATATATTATAAATGGAGAACAAACAATAATAAGAAATGGCATGTTGGTTATATTTTATAATTGTGCTTTTGCTTCCATAACAAACATTTTTTTATCATTATAAAAGTCCAATAAATCATACCCTATATTTTGTGAATCCATTAAAACGAAAAAGGTCTGGCAAGAAACTGATAATCGCGGAAATAGAAAAATAATCAGCATAAAGGATGTATCTAAAGAAGTAGAAGTGGTTTTAAATGTTTTTTCAGTTAAGAGTGGTTGGTTTTAAACAATATTTATGGTAGGTAAATTTGTGGATTTGTATTGAAATTTTTCAAAGTTTTTTGAGCTTCTCCTAATATTTAGTTTACAAAAGATACCAAACTTTTCTAAAAATAAGTTGAAATGAACCGAGACTATATTGTGCATATGGACTTAATAATAAGAATCAAGGTTGACCGAGTTAGTTGGAGGCTTTCCCCCGTGATAGGAGTTTAATTCTTACTCCTTACAAAGTGGGATCCCAAAATTCCCCCACTTACAAGTACAGATTGAAACCATGAGCCACTCATATGTTTGGTAGGGAGGAATTGGATGGAAAAGAAAGGAAATGGAAAGAAAAAATATATTTTCATATGTCTAGGAAAAAAATTTGTAAGGGATTCAATTGGAAAATGAAAGGAAGTGAGAAGAAAGAAAACCTAATAAATCTCCCCTTCTCTTTCCTCCCAAAATTGGAGGAACTTGTGAGGAAAGAGATAATTAATTATATTCTTTCTTATTAATCAAACATTAGGCCTCTATAGTGTTATCGAGAACACCTAAAACTAGGTGCTCCCTCACATTTTTTGCACATTTTACATTTTGCTCATTTATGTACAAATGTGCAAAAAAAAAAGTACTTATGTGCAAAAAAAAAGTACTTGGATATAGGTGCTTCCCGAAACACCTAAGAATTTGTAAAGGTTTGGTTCCCTTCATTTCCTTTCCTTTACTTAAAAAAATACCAAACACACTAGTATAGAATACAGTAGAAACTAGAAATCTATACTAATATATGCACATAAAAAAAAGAAGATTCGACTACGTGACCTCCTCCGTTCCAAATTAAATGCAACAATTTCTAAAAACGGCAATTTCAAATTAAATGCAACATTTTACTTCTTTCTATTCTTGGTAAAGATTTTGAGTGTGAAATTCCGAATATACCCTTACTAAAACTAATTAAGCCTTATTAACTTAGTCACATGCCCTTACTTTTTCTGTGGTCCCACTTTCCCTCTCCTTATTAACTTAGTCAAATGCCCTTACTTTTTCTTAATATCTCCCTAAGAAATTTTGCTTAGGAGAATGTGTCATCCAAATTGTTGCATTTAATTTGGAACGGAGGGAGTACTAAAATTTCAACCAATAAGGTATGCAACTATAGATGATATTTTTTAACATGAAAATATTTGTAACCCGGGGCCGGGGCTAAAAACTAGTTATACTACTTACTCCCTCTGTTTTTTTATTTGCTACATTGTTGTTTTCACTAGTTTTTAGGAGATGTCCTTTTCCATCTTTTTAGTGTACTTTTTGACCCCTTTAGCATTAAATGAGTTGGGAAAAGGTGAAAAAGTGTACTTTTGGGTGGAAAAAGAGAGAAACAAATATAATAGTATTACTTGTCGGTGGAAAAAGAGAGAAACAAATATAATATAGTACTTGGTAGGCCAAGTTAGGGGTGTAAATGATGCGAGTCGAGCTCGAGTTTGGCTAAGCTCGACTCGAACTCGAAAACTCGAAGTCAAGCTCGACTCGAAAACTCGCGAGCTTGAAAAAATCAAACTCGACTCGAACTCGAAATCCTAAACTCGAGCTCGAACTCGAACTCGAATCAAGCTCGAACTCAAACTCGAATCAAGCTCGAACCCAAAGCTCGAACTCGAACTCGAATCAAGGCTCAACTCAAACTTGAGTCAATCCATGTACCTTGAGTTAGGTACTTGTAGCCCTTTATAGAGGGAAAAAAGTTAGTGTTTCATTGTCCAACCAATGTGGGACTTTATGAAACAAACTTTGGTAGAAAACAATAGTTTTGTTCCATTTATAAAGAACACACATTTAAACTTTTACTTCCCAACTAATGTGGGACAACTAAAATTATACAATAAGGCTCAACTCAAACTTGAGTCAATCCATGTACCTTGAGTTAGGTACTTGGAGTAGCCTTTTATAGAGGAAAAAAACTTAGTGTTTCATTGTCCAACCAATGTGGGACTTTATGAAACAAACTTTGGTAGAAAACAATAGTTTCCACCCAATGAAGAAATGCAACAAATAATTTTTGTTCCATTTATAAAAGAACACAAACTTAAACTTTTGTTTCCCAACCAATGTGGGACAACTAAAATTAAATTATAAGGATAGTTATAATAGTAACATTTTATATTGAAAAAAAAACTATTGTTTACACTACAAAAACCAATGTGGGAAATTTAATATTTTACATGAAATATCGTTTTTAATAATTTTTCAGTTTGTTCATGAGCTTTAGAGCCGAGCCAAGGCTAAGGCTCATTAAAATCTTAAGCTCGACATGTTAACCATCACCTAAAGACAAACTATGATTGAAGTCCACCATGAAAAATATTTTCTATATTAGTAAAAATCTTATTTCATGGATTAAATTCTTTGAAAAAGTTTGAGAATTATTTATTGAAATTACAAGTATTATATATAATTTTTTTCGAGTTTCTCACGAGCTTTTCGAGTCGAGTAGGTATTAGCGCAGCTCGACTCGTTAGTTATCGAGTCGAGCCTACTCGAGTCGAGTTTTGACCGAGTTTTGACCGAATCGATCTCGAGTAGCTCGCGAGTTGTCTCGTCTCATTTACACCCCTAGGCCAAGTCTTCTAATAAGGAAAGTTGAAATAATGTAGCAAGTAAAAAAAACAACCATTTAAGGAAAATGTAGCAAGTAAAAAAAAAGCGGGGTAGTATAATCTGTCCTCTCTTGTGAATCGTGATCTTTCCGATGCAACAAAAAGTAAAAGATGGGAGAAGTAATAAGCTGATGTAAACATCGACTGCACTCAAAGAACCAAGTATATAATACAGTAGAAAATTGTCAATTTCACATGACACCAGCTATATTTTTCAAAATTTCTTTCTACGGGGCTGGTAAGTAGCTTAATACTCTTTCCATTTATTAATTTCATGGTTGAAAAATTCAATACATTTTCCCATAAATTCTATATTTGTTTGCTACTTAATTTGTTTGTTGCTATATATTCATTGCAATTACTTTACATTGTAGTATAATTGCATTATCAAACATTTAAAGGAAACTAATTTGATCGTAATTTCTGGCATGTTTGGTTCAGTTTTAGGGTTTCTGATTCCGCATTGAATTAGGGATTTTAGTTTAATCATGTTGTTGAACTTGTCCACCATTTTTGGAAAATTAAACTTCTTCACACTAATTGAGATAGTCTGCCTTAATGATGTTGATTCATTTAAAAGATCAACCTCATTATTTTGTGAATCATCAATGTTACTGCTCAGAAGTTGTAGTTAGGATTATGATTTATGACTAACTCAAGTTGAGCCTTAGCCTAGCCGAAAAGTCTTGGACTAGCTTCCTAAGGTCCGTCTTAGGCATGGGGTTGGGCTTAGCTCGGACCGAAGGCGGATTTCTGGTGATACTCCCTACCTGGCTCCGTTCCATGTGGCGAGTCCCATTTTGACTTTACGGACCTATTTCGGAGATGTAGTATTGGAGGAACGATGTGAGAAGAAGTGCATTAGAAACTGTGAAAGTGGGACTAGCGGGACTTAATTTTGGGACACAAAAGAACATGGGACCCTTAAAAATGGAATGGAGTAGATTTATGAAATAAACAAGAAGTTACAAGTTTTTAATTATACATTGAGATCTTGAATACACTAGGCTACACCTCTGTTATAAGAAGAGGAGGGCACCTCCTTCATTTCACTGCTTCGTGGATTGAGATCTTAAACAAGATGCTGCATTAATGTACTATTACAGCATGTAGTCGGCCTTAGAAGGCAGCCTTGAAAAGAAGTTGACTGGTGCTAGAGGAAACTTGATGATGCGGAGCCATGGGTGCCTCAGGAGGTAAAAGCCGAGTACAGCAGCAATCACTCTGAATTCTATGTAATACAATAGTACAGAAGTACAAATACAGAGAGGCAGAAATAACGCAGTTCCTCTGGGATCTGTCCAGGTAAGTAAGGACTGCAACCTTTCACCTACAGAAGCCCAGTCCTCTAATTCAGCCTGGAATCTACTTGCTTTACTCCTTAAATGATCATATCTCACCTTGACTGTATAAGTTGGTTGGGAGGTGGGGAACGTATCAAACTCCTCGTCCAGATCATTGAGGTCATCGATATCACCATGAGACAAGTGAGAGTCCATATGAGGTTGGTGCCAAACACGCCTATATCTGTAGTTCCAGATGCTAATCAAGATGAGTGAGAAAAAGATTGTGGATGGTAATACCTTAGGGTAGAACAAAAGAGTTGTGAGAAGAATGTGGATGAAAATAGTTAGAGAAGGCCTCTCCCACTTATATATCTGATCAAACCATCTCAGAAAATTCTTGACTTTGAGAAAATTAGCTTTGCTCTTTCTGGAACTCCATGTAGTTGAGTCTACATCTAGCAGGTAGTCAACTATCTCTTTCCTTAATGGCGGCTCTGCCTTACCAAGTCGGTTTGATATAATGTCAACGGCTGAATCTCTTAAGTTGTCGAGATGCTCTACATTTATTGGATAAATGTAGTGCATATTAGGGAGCAGAGGTCTTGAATAAAGTTGCATCATGTTTATCCATGATGTGCAAGTGAATCGTACAACCAATTCAATTTCACCCATCTTCTTCACCCCTGAAGAATGCAACACTAGAAGGGGATACCTATACCTGTTAATTTGTCCAGATTCAAGACTAGAAACACGAATATTGACCTTTCCCATTTTGGAGTCATTTTCTCCACCATAACTATGAAAGTGGTAATCATCAAACACAGCAATTGTGATAATTGTACATGGATCAAATACTTCCCATCGATGCTGCTCATTCCACTTTGGATTAGAGTTGTCAGTAATAGTCCGTGTTCGAAACCATTTCACTCCATATTTGGCTACACAATAACTGTCGGTTCGTCCTCTGTCATCTTTTCTTTTCATTGGCACCAACCCATGAGCACTTATGACTCCCAGTTCCAAGACTCCGATTGCTGGAGTCCACAATTGCTTTCCTGTTGGTTTAAGATCAGTGCAATATCTTGTTGCTTCACTTAAGACATGGTATCCACCCTCCAAACAAATCCTTAGATGGATCCTGCCATAATATCTTCTCTGCCTTCCATACTCGTCAGCAATGGCATCCATTGAAAGACCATACCACCTACTAACTACCGGCTTATGGTTCAACCTTCTTTCAACTAATTGTAAAGGAATCGTACACCTTGCAAGGATTTCATATCTACCCAATCCCCCTACGTCTTCCACTGTCAGAACCAACTGTTCTGCAAATGGTTCAGCAGCTACGAACAACAAATCCTCATTCCAGAAAGGATTGATGCTCTCACTGTCGCTGGTCCTGGTTCTACAAGTTTGATTCCCAAGCACTACCAACACACGCACCTTCGATAATCTGCCGCTGTCACTTGGTACCAGGTCCTGAGCTTCAATGACATTAACCCTAACATACCAAAGCTTTGGGAGAATATACTCACCAGACATCGTTGCAGCATCAGAATGCCAAGCTTGATGGAAAAATTTATCAGCTTGAGTACCCATCCAAATAGCTAACAATAGTTCTCCTTCAGTGGCATCCTCACCTACTGTGCCAACCAGGCTATACCACTGTGGTGCCAAGGGGTTTTGTCGGTCACATCTGGGGATTTGGTTGAGATCAAATGCAAGTGACTTGCCAATGATATCATTATCTCCCAACGCAGTCTTATCTTTAATTACAACTTCTGCAATTGAGGCCTGAACTTGATCCTTTGGAAAAGTAAAAACTTGGTCCCAATTAGGATTGACCTCTTTCTCGACATGTCTAGTAGTTACTTTGTAGCCTCCTAGTTTCAATTCCACATAAGGGTTGCAACTGCCAGTGTTTGCATCTTTGGTTGGCAAATTGACGGCCTTGACAACGTGGACAAATATGTAGTCCATTTCTTCCACAACGTCGTAAGAGGACATCTCTTCATGTCCTGGGAGCTTTCTTGTGGCACCTATTGGTGGTCTGGTTTCCTTAAGAAGAAACTCTTCTTGTTTGGTGGCTGACCCCATGGATGAAAGTACCTGAGGAATCTTTTGATTTTTAGTAATGACTGAGGGAGGACTGCATAGGAGTTCAGTTGGCTCAAAATTCAGAATTTATGTACAAGCTGGGAGAAACTTCCTGGCGTTGATGAACACTTTTGGGGGCAGCCATAGAAGTTTCCTGCTTTTGTAGTTGTTTACTTGCACCTTTAAGTTAGTGCTAGTTCTTCCTTACTATATGCATGTGGACCAGGTTTTCACCTAAAGCAGTCTCCTGAAAAAGTCTCTGGTCAGAAGGTTTGACCAAACACTTGTGCTTTGACATATATTGTTCTATTAGTAAAAATATTAGAAGTTGCCCTCTTTTTGCCGAGAAATTAAGATTTCTGTTGCTAACCTCTCATTAATTTGGTCAGTCTGTTAGCCCAATGATCTATTGATAAGATTATGTAAAAGAAGAGAAGAACATGTTCTTCAATAAACAAAGGTCACTTTGCTGTATAGTAAAAATATGGAGTAGAGAAACAATAATTAATTAAATAATCTGTGGTGGTGCCAGATACCTTCCCCACTCCACCCCTCCAAAAAAAAAGTAAAGAAAAGTACAAAAGAGACTACGGCTCCCTACAGGCAGGTGGTTAAAGTATTAGAGTTTTGCTTTGGATAACAAATGAGATCAGAATTTCCAAATCCGTCAGTGGATTTTTCCTTGAGGTGCAAATTCTTGCTTGTAATGAAATAAGTTTCCGTAGAAATAAAAACTGTTGTGTGTAAATTATTTTTTACAATGAAGCTACACCAAATTCTGGGCTGCTTGGTGTTTGTTATATGCACTTTTTGTGGGATGTCCAAATTCCACTGTACTATGTCTATTTCCAGCCGCAGATCTGGAAAAAATTTAATGGGAGTGCCATAATTGCTTTGCAGAAAAGCTGAAAGTTTCTTTATGGAAACCTCTGGGAATGAATGGGGTTTGAGTGTGTTTTGAAAGAGAAAAATGCATTGGGCTATACAGCCAGGTTACGTTCAATTCCAATTAGTCTAATTTACTCTTTATTTTCTTATATATGTAGAAAAATAAAGTGAAACAATTTATCGGTTTCATAAGAATACCAGAGACGGAACAGAGCATGCCAGTTAGGTTGTTTGAGGGTTTTAAATTGTAATGGTGGTGATTGTGGCAATAGTTGTGCATTGAGGTAGCGTACTTTATTTCAGTGTCGTGTAAAGGGCCATGGTTGACGCGGTATGATCTTTTTATCAGTTGTATACTTGTATTCGTGTATCATTGACCTGGCACTTGTCGTTTCAATAAGAGCCTTTTCCATTCGCTTTGGACCTATTGATATGTAGTAGTTCTTTAGTCCTCTATGGCTCTGAGAAATATCGGTTCACCTAATTGAAAAATCATTACATAGGGGCCAATATGTTATGTATCGGCTGAGATTCAAACCCACACTCATTCATGTGAACATTTTTACGGATAAGGTTATCTTATTAGTGATATTCACAATAGCTTTAATATTTTATGTGACACAAGAAACAAGAAAGATGATAGAGACCGATAGGAAGAAAATGTGGACCCATGTGACCATACGAGAGATAAAATAAAATAGGGTAAAAAGAAAATGTTAAGCTTATTGTGGAACTTTTATATCTTGTAAATGTTTAAGATTATTGAGAACCAGAAGGTGTCTAAAAACCACTTGACCCCAAAAGAAGGTGCTGATCAAAGCCTCACCCGATCAAAAATAAATATATAAATGAGGAAGACCAAACCAGCACTTATCCTGATAATGTTGTCGGAGATTCTGGAAAAGAATTAAGCAGTAGTGACGTCTAGTTCACTTAAAATCAGTACCTTGGCTCAAGAAACTGTTGTGGTATGTCCCATAACCTCCAACAGTCCTTTATAGCAGATAATATCTTCTAGCTCCAGTATTGTTTGTTGTGATATGTTATCATACTCACTGAAAGTAAATTAGATGCTTCATTTCTTGTGGAATTGTTTTTAATTTCATACAGGACCGGATCTCAATTGCTCCAATTGCTGGCATAGCCCCTTCATCCACATTCCAGTCTTCCAGTTCATGTAGTTTCCAGAGTTTTAACAAATGAAGTTTTTGAAAGCTTGAAGAACGACACATCATGGTCTTTCCAGTATAAGATTCAGAGAGCAAAGCAAGGATTCTTAAGTTTGGAAGCATTCCCAATACCGGCATCGGATCTTGTTCTAACTTGGACAGAGACAAGGTAATTTCCAAAAGGCTTTCTGGAAGTGTGGTGAGCACACTAGCATGTGTAGATTGACTAGATTCTATCTTTCCGATTAAGTAAAGGCTAGTAAGATTTGTAAGACCTGAAAGATGCTCAAGATAGATGCTAGATGGTTGGATCATTTGATCAATCAACCTCAATTTCAAGGATTTAAGGTAAGGCACTTTCACAATCCACTCTTCTAGTGCCTTCTGTTTGGAAGCTGTCATTTGACATGTCAATGCCAGTTTTCTGAGGCTCTTTAGTCTATCTAAGCCATCTTTGACTAGACTCTGATCATCTATATACCCACCCCACAATGTTTGGAGATCAGTTAGCGAGATCGGTGTCCCACTGGAGGGAGAAGGTAATTTTGTACGGTAATCCTGACTCAGGTACAAGTGTCTCAACTCCTTTAACTTCCAAATGGAATGTGGAACAGTGCTTATGCAAGTGTGTTTCAAGTCCAACGTCAGAAGTTTGTGCAAGCAGCCAACTGATGTAGGCAGGACATCTGAATAAGTCCTCCTTAGTCCTAAGTATCTAAGTTGGCTAAGTTCCTTCAGCACGACTTCTGGTAAAATGGGGCGGAAAACACCTTCAAGATCCATTACTCTCAAGCTTTTGAAACCTCCCATCTTGACATTTCTGTGAAGAAAGTTTCTGATGTGCTCTCCTGGCTCAGGCCCTTCTCGAGGATCAAAGGATAGAAATGAACGCATATGCTTGTAACTAGTTGCCAAAGAACTACTTTGTTGGTTTCCACTAGCAGCTCTATCAGCAGAGGTAGCACCATCAATTTCTGGAAGATGAGCGAGCCTGCGTATATCGATCACATTACTTCTGCTGTGATGAAAAAAGTGACTTGCCTGGGCTTTTGGTAGCAATATATCTCTGATAGCGTGATGCAGTCGACATGTCTTAGCATCACCGTTTGGCTTCTTCTTCAAAACCTGTATGACTGTTCGTTTTTCCAGATCAATGAAGTACTTCATTGCTGTGACTTCTAGAGGAATCTCATCATTGGACCCTTCCGAGTGCACAAGTCCCTCGGCAAGCCAAAGTGCAATCAATCGTCTAGCAGGGATTTCATAGTTTTCATCAAAAAGCAGAAAATAGTACAAGCATTTCTTCAGATTAGATGGCAACGCATCAGCAGCTACATGCTTGATAGAACCTTCTTTTTGAAGCTCTTGCAGTAGCTTACTCCAGCAATCCACAGTTCTTACTTCCCTAGAGAGTATACCTACAGTTTCTGATATTGTCAGTGGCAAGCCCTTGCAGCTTTCTACTATGTCCCTTCCCAGTTGCATCAACTCTTGGGGGACTTCTCCAAGTCTAGCACAAAACAGCTTCCAGCTCTCTTCTGGAGTTAGCAACTGGACTTGATAAATGAGCCCTCTTAAGCTAGCTTCCAAGGCAACCTCTCTAACCTGGGTGGTAATGATAACTGCACTCGCACATGTGATTGGCAACACTTCTTGTACTAGTCTCCAAACTTCAGGTGTTGACACATTATCCAGTACTATGAGGTAACGGTCACTGCTACTCAAAGCCAATAGTATACTCTGCTCCAGGTCTTCGTTGTTGTTTCCCTGCAACACTTGTTTGCCTATGCTCTGTAAAACTTCTTTAGGCTCCAAATCTTGTTGTACAGTAACCCAAGCACGACAAGTGAAATGACTAGATATCATGGCATTTTTATATACCATGGACGCAAGGGTTGTCTTGCCAACTCCTTTCACGCCCAAAATAGAAACTGTAGAAGCACGATGACGGTGCTCGGAAAGAAGGTAACTTACCAAAATTTGCACATTTTCGTCACACCCGACAACACTATCTTCATTCCATGGTTGAACCCCAAATGACAAGTCTGCAACTGCTGTTATGCCTAGCTCTTGAGCACGTGTAATGAGTTCAGGAATTTGGACTTCTATTGGCCTTAAAAGTTTGATGAGTCTCTTGTGAGCCCTGACATTACTCATGAATGGCACAAACCTCCCGAGATGACCTCTTTTTATTGGCTGTTCTCGTTTTGTTATGTAATCCTCAATATGGGTTTTTGCGGACAAAGCAACTTCTTTCATCTTTCCCACCAACACTTTCACCTCCCCCACATTTGAGCTTCTTTGTGCTTCTGACCCTTTCAGTATAGCTTGTAAAGCTCTTAAACCTGGCTCGAGTGATCTAAATTGATCCTCAAATCCCTCTATTATCGGAGATTCCTCGTAGATCATATCTGCAACTTTTGAGAGCATTTCATTCAGATCAACCTCATTTCCAGTTTGAGTTTGAGTTGCCATACTGCAAACTATCCTGCCTGCTTTCTTTCTCTTTCACCAATGAGGCAAAATAAGACACAAAGTTAGCTGACACGATAATAGATTTGGGTGTTGGAAAAATGATTGAGTTGTAGAGCGTGCTTCTGCCTCTCTTTTTTTCGATCCCTTTTTTTTTCGGAGAGTGTGTGTATAATTGGGGTTATCTATTGGGGGGTGGTTTCTTAACTACTCCCCAGAAAGTTTAGTGGTGGCTTTCTTTTATTATTAATATATTGCTACTTTTTCAGTAGGGTTAGGTAAGGACTACTAAACAAAAGTAAGGGGAAGACTCAAAAAATAGTGTGAATAATTTCACATTTGAAGTTGATGTATTGTTAGACTATGCTCTGGGCACCACAAGATAGCTGGTGCTCTTTTTTTTTTTTCAATTTAAACCTTGTGCGTGCCAACATGAAACCCCTCCAGTAGTCCTATAGTAATAAACTCAAAGAAAAGCAGAGGCTATTTTACTTCCTACCATGAAAGAAAATCAGAATGATCGTCACCTGGTCTGCCAATCAGAAAGAGAAGTAGAAAAAGCAGGCCAATGGGGGAGTTGTTATGGCTCCAAGCTTCGCCTCTAGATCTTGTTTTGATTCAAGGGGTTCTGCTGCATCCTTGAACTACAGGTTAGTCTGGGAAATATAATTGCAAAATGTTGAGGATTTAGGTGCTAGGTCCTGTTAATTAGTGAAGCATTTTATAGGGAGTTTCTGAGAAAGGGGAGAAAAATGGTACTGATTCTCCCAAGAACTTGGCCCAAGCTCTGGAACCGATGGGAGGTCCATGCGATGATGCTCTGGAATGAATGGGAGATTCGGGCTCTGGTTCTTATAAGCCTTTGCTTGCAGCTAATGCTTATTTGGTTAGGCAAGCAGAGGAAGCGTGACCGACGAAAGCGGATAAGGTATACCCTTTGGCTTGCCTACTTATCTGCTGACTGGGTTGCTACTGTTGCTCTTGGCAGTCTGTCCAACCAACAAGGTGATGACACAGTCAATTCCAGCAACATACTGAAAGCATTGTGGGCGCCAATTCTTCTCTTGCACCTTGGCGGCCCCGACACTATTACTGCTTATTCCATGGAAGACAATGCATTATGGTTGCGACACTTGCTGGGACTGTTAGTACAGGTATTAGTAGCATTTTACATCTTTGTTAAGTCTCTAAGACTCACACAGCTCAACTATGTCGCTATCCCAATGTTTGTCTCTGGAATCATCAAATATGGAGAGAGGACCTGGGCTTTAAGGTCTGCAAGCAGTGACCAGTTCAGGGACTCGTTACTTCCGCGTCCAGATCCAGGCCCCAATTATGCTAAATTCATGGAAGAGTATGTTTTGAGAGAAGCTGAAGGGTATAACATCCGATGGACGAAAACGAAGGATCCCAAGGTGGTAATTCGTAGCTTAGTGACTGATGGTGCTAAAAGCTGCCATATTGAAGCAGCTTCCACTCCCAGAAGAGCTTATGAGTACTTCCAGATATACAAGTGCCTCTTTGCTGACCTCATCCTTGGCTTTCAGGAACTTGAGATGAGCAAATCATTTTTCCTACATGGTGATTGGAAAAAGGCTTTTAGTGTCATTGAAATGGAGCTTGCTTTTGTCTTTGATTCGTTTTACACAAAATCTGCCATACACTACACTAGATGGGGTCGCATATTGCGGTCTCTCACTCTCTTATCCACTTTTGCCACATTAGCAGCCTACTACTTCTCACAAAAGCACCAGTATTCTCAAGTTGATGTGATCATAACTTACATTTTGCTGGTTGGAGCCGTTTCTCTTGAGATTCTTGGTATGATTGTGTGGCTTTGCTCGGATTGGGCCTTGATATGGTTAGACCATCATGAGAAGATTCCAGTTAAGCAAATCTATAAGGCCATCTCATTCCTAAAACTTTTCGGTAGTGACAGTAAGTGGTCTAACCAGATGATGCAGTACAATCTGATCAGCTCTTGTTTTGAAGTGGAGTCAACTAAATCATGCATATTCCTGCCCTGTTATATCTATCATAAATTCAAATCGAAGACAGAAGCAGAGCCAACTGAAAGAGTTCCAGACCTGCTGAAGAAGTACATATTCAAACAACTTCTTGAGCATACATCAGACTCGAAGGAAGATAGGACATTTTGTACTTCCAGAGGTTCATGGGTACTGGACAGGTATCAATCACAAGATCTTAACTGGAGTATTGAGAAAGAATTTGATCAAAGCATTCTTCTTTGGCATATTGCCACTGATTTATGCTATCACAGAGATGAAAACTTGGAACCTGAGTCAGTTGCCTATGTTGTATGTCAAGTGAGCAAACTGTTATCAAATTATATATTGTATCTACTTGTGAAACAGCCATTTATGTTGCCAAATGGAATAGGGAAAATCAGATTCCAGGATACCTTTGCAGAGGCAAAGGATTTTATTCAGGAAAGATCCATAGAGGATGCAAATACAACTCGCCAGAGGTTGCTTAACATAAAAACTATCATATTGCCAGGTGATGTCAAAGGAGATAGAAGCAAGTCAGTCTTGTTTGACGCTTGTCGCCTTGCAAAATATTTACAAAATAGAGAGTGGAAATGGCAGATTATAGTTGGTGTATGGGTGGAAATGCTGGTGTATGCTGCAAGCCAATGCAGGTCGGATCACCATGCTCAACAGCTAGCTCAAGGAGGGGAGCTTTTAACTCATGTATGGCTTCTGCTAGCACATGTGGGATTAAGTGAACATTTCCGTATATCAGAAGGTCATGCTCGAGTCGTACTAGATGTGAGATGAAATGTGTACTAGATGTGAGCTTTTAACTCATGTATGGCTTCTGCTAGCACATGTGGGATTAAGTGAACATTTCCGTATATCAGAAGGTCATGCTCGAGTCGTATTAGATGTGAGATGAAATGTGTACTTTGAAGAGGATGTTGTACCTGTAGAATCTGCTGCACATTATATGGATATACATTTATTGTCAACTCTGAAAAGGATTGCTGCCTGCAATGCCATTCTTCGTTGTTAGTCCCAACATATGAGATTGAGATCTTGCCGAGAATTATTGTTCAGTAAAAGCAGCAATAGTGATCTAGTTTTTATTATCTTACAGCTATACTGGTCTTACATCTTGTTCTTAGGTAGCAATTAGATTGAATAATTTTTTTTTTATCTTTTATCTATCAGTCTTCACTCCTCTAAGCGCAGTCACATATCACAGTCAAAAGATATGTGTAAAATCTTGTGATTTGTAGCCGTGCATTGCACTTCAGTCTGTTTATTCTGGAACTATGTGCACTTCTAGATTGGGAATTGATTTCAGAACATTTTGAGATATTTGGTGTAGCACTATTTTTCAGAGTCTGCATTTGGTTTAGGTCCTAGATTCTAGTTTCTCTTTTTGTTGTTTTTGTTGTACTAACCTTTCTGCATTTTATATATGCACACAGAAAAAAAAATAAAAAGAAAAAAGAGAAAAGAATCTTAAATTTAATGAAACTTCCGGTCTTGCTGACTGCAGTATAGTAAAGAAGGGAAATTTCATCAAGATTGAAGATATGCCAGAGCGTTTTGGTCAAAGGAATACAAGGACATGCTGAATGACGAGGTAGAATTAAATACCTAATATGTGAAATTCATCTGCAATACTATATTATAGGCTACTAATTTTTGTTTTTTGTGGATAAAAGGTAGAAGAAAAGGGATCCTCCAATATATAGTTCCTCATGTTTGTTCATCTTTTAGGTTGTTGTATACCGAAATCTTTGGACTTAATTGAGCATATACTACAGTTATTTTCGACTCTTTCATTGGCATCGACTATGATACATATAAATGATAACAACTGGGGTTGAGTAGTTATGAATTTTGTTTTCATATGATTAACAGCAATTGAAGAAGTTTTAGATCTTAGGAACATAATTTTTTCTTATGTGAAAAATGGAACTCCCGTCTTTCCTGAGAAAATGTAGTTCTTTCCAGTTGCTAATAAACGTAAAAGAAGCATTTCCTCTAAAACTTATATAGCTATGTAATTCTTAGGAAGTGGAAGCTCTTGCATAAACTTAGATGCTGGGCTAACAAACCTGAAAGAAGGGGAGAATTTTTTTTTGATGGCACAGAAACTTAACGCTGCATCATAATGAAAATTTTTTAGTAATTAGATGATGCTTTTCTTTGACGAAGATGAAAGCTAAGCCAGAACTAATGCAGAATATCGACTCCTATATGCATCATACGTAGTTATATATGATAATTATGAGCGTGAAACCTCTGGAGTGCCAAGATGGGTCCTTGACATCATGTAGTGGAGAGTGGAGACTCAACCATCAAGGTCTCTCACACCATTTAATAAAAAGTTCATGCAGCAGGTGAAGTTCATAATAGGAGTACAACAATTTTTGGTCAAAATTTTAGGTGAGTTGTTCGGCTAGGAGCAATAGTAGCAAAACAACAAAATCAGTTGATTGAGCATGTTTTGGATTTCAGATATTTCAATAAGATGCTTAGCTGTTATATGTAGTTGATTGGTTGTTGACTTGTTGTACTAGAGCTTCAAGTCCAATCAGGAGTATCAGAGAAGGGGATTGAGAAGGGAGTTTCTAGTTTGTTGTTATTATCATTTTCATCTTTTGCCACTCCAATTTTCACCATGGAGACCATGCACTCTACTGCGTTCTGTAGTATCTCTTGTGTTTCTGATCCTGCTCTATCAGCTTCCTGACTTATATTCCTCAAATGTGCCAAGTCTGCAATCTGCAACACTTGGTCAGGCCATGCTGCCTTATCCCTTATGCATACATATGGAGGTTGGGTTTTGAAGTCTTCTTTGAACATTTTGTAAGTGGGTTCTATTCTTGTCATGAGCTCAAGCGGTAGGATTACATAACTGTAACACTATAAATTGGAAAATATTGGAATCCTACTGCTTACCTATTTGATTCTAACAAAATACAGCGTCTTGCAGATATCAAATCTTAAGCGAAGGGAAACGAACAAGAAAGAGGAAAATCAAGCTGAATAAAGGCAGAGGAGAAGCTATAGTTGCTTCAATATTCTGAATGATTCTCTTTGACAAAGATGAAATAAAACCACGGCAATGTGAAAATACTATAACAGCTCTTACACGCAAAAAATTATAGTTTTTTTGTTACAATCATTGATAGAGCAAGTCTAGAAAGACAAAATGGGTGCGTGTATTTTGATTTTGATTTGGATCGCCTAATTTGTAGCACTAGCTCAGCTTCATGCTCCTGTGAATTATGTTTCACCATTTCAATTTGTTGCAGAACTGAGTTAATGGATTACCCACAATATTTGCAGAAGTAACAAATATGGTATGTAGTTGATTTGGCATTTTTAGATTTCCCTACCTCTTGCCAAGTTATGTCTTCGTCTCGGATTGAGAAGGATCTCTCTAGCTTGTTGTAACTCCCTTATGGCAACACTTATTTCCATTCGTTCGCGTGGCAATTGATTCGAGCATTCCACTCCAATCTTCACAACAGAGATCATGCACTCCTCTCTTTTTTGAAGTATTGCCTGGGTTATTGGTTCATTGTTGCCTGGTTCTTCATTTTCAGGCTCTAAAAGTGTTGTCTCTACGATTTGCAATACTTGGTTTGGCAATGCTCCCTTTGCATACATATGGAGGTTGAAGTCTTCCTTGAACATATTGTCTGTAGGTCTCTTTCTTGTCATAAGCTCCAGCAGCAAGATTCCGAAACTGTAGAGATCAGCTCCAGGGGAAACTTCACCTCCCAACCCGTACTCTAAAGAGAAAGAAGTTTCATCAGAATTTGAGAATGACGCAGTAGAATATTTTGCCTACATATACATACTTGTAATATATATGTTAGTTCAAGGTATTAAGATCTCATTTAGTGAAACAATTGTTTTCTTGAAACAAATATCAATTACCTGGAGCAACATAGCCAACCGTTCCCCTGACTCCGATTGAGCTGCTTTGATGTGCATGTAGGGGTTGGTTAAGAACCTTTGCTAACCCAAAATCAGCTACATGTGCCACCATGTCACGATCAATCAAAATGTTGCTTGGTTTAAGGTCGCAATGCACAATCGAGCTCTCACACTCACAATGGAGATAGTTGAGTGCATGAGCAACATCAATGGCTATATCCAACCTTTGGAGAAGGCTAAGATTTCCATATTCGTGTAACCATCTATCAAGACTTCCATTGGGCATGAACTCATAGACAAGAGCTTTAAAATCATTTCTTTGGAAATCTGTACTTGAGCAAGCTGTTAGTATCCCAACCAGATTACGGTGACGAATGTTCCTCAATGCCTCACACTCAGCCATAAAACTCTTAGACCCACCTCGATTTTGCAAGTTGAGTACTTTGACAGCAACCGTCTTTCCGTCTAGGGTCCCTTGAAACACAGACCCAAAAGAACCAGAACCAAGTAAATTTTCCTGACGGAACCCATCAGTTGCTTTGAGTAGCATGTCATAGGAAACTTTCAAGTATGGTTCCTTCACTAGTTCGTCTGATGAAGCCAGTTTTATTTTCCTACTATGACGAGTCAAGTACAACCATATGCATGTAACCATGGCCAGTACCGCAACAAATGCACAAATTACTAGAATTATTGCCAACTTGAGAGCACGTGAAACTCTTCTTTTCTTCCTTTCATTCTCCACACATGTTGGTAGATGTAGCTCAGGGATTCCTCCACAAAGCCTGTTATTTCCAATAAGACCTATCGCACTTGCATTTACAAAAACTCCTTTTGTTGGAACTCTTCCCTCAAAATTGTTGTAAGATAAGTTGAGGTATATCAAGTGAAGCGAAGAGAAATATTCTGGAAAGGGGCCAGAAAGATTATTTTGGGAGAGATCAACTTCTGTAAGGCTTTTTAAAGAGGTAAATGATGGAGGAATTGGACCATCGAAGAAATTATCTGCCATGTACAATTTTTGAAGAGCAGTTAAGCTGCTAAAGACAGCTGGGATTTTCCCAGAAAACTTATTATTTGATACATCAAAATATTCTATATTTATTTGCCTGCCAATCTCCATAGGCAAGGACCCTTCTAATTCATTTTGAGCCAAATGTAATTCAACAAAGTGAGTTTTTGCAAAGAGCTCATTGGGTAAGGATCCATTGAATCGATTACGAGATAGGTACACGTATAACAAGTTTGCACAATTACTAAGGCTTGGAGGTATTTGTCCCTGAAATTGGTTATTATCTAAACTGAGCTTGCTCAAGTATGATAAATTTCCAAGCGAAGCAGGGATTTCACCTGATAGTTTGTTAGAGTTAACAAATAACCTCTCTAAGTTTTGAAGCTTCCCAATATCTTGAGGAATGGTTCCTATGAGTTCACTTCTACCCATGCCTATGAACCTAAGGTTTATGAGATTAGTTATACCTATAGGAATTTCTCCACTTATTGGATTTTGGTCTATACCAAACCAGGTTAAATCGGTGGAAAAATTGGCTATAACTTGTGGTAATATCCCTGTAAAGTAATTACTTTGCAAGTCCAAGACTTGTAATGTGCTACAATTAACAAGAGAAGTAATGAAGTTTATGTCACCTACAAGATTATTATCAGAAAGACTTAAGATTTGTAGGTTATAAAGGTTTCCAAAATCAAGTGGCACAGTGCCTGTGAAGTTGTTTGATGACAACTCAATTACTTGAAGACTTGTAAGATTTGGTAGCGAGATTGGAAGTGGTCCTGAAAAATAGTTATTGGAAAGTTGTAGAAAGCGTAATAGAGGAAGAGTGAAGGCTATATCTGGTGGAATACTTCCTTGTAGTTGGTTGAAAGACAATTCAAAATCCATAAGGGAGGAGAGGTTAAAGATAGACGAGGGAATGGTACCAGAGAGTTTATTTGACGAGAGTCCGAGCCAAGAGAGGTTCGTCATCCTAGAAATGGTGTGAGGAATAGTTCCGGAGAATGCATTGAATCGACCATCGATGAGTTCTAGTGATGTAAGGTTGGCTATCACATCGAAGAGAGGTCCACTAAAATGATTGGAGTACATCCAAAGCCATTTAAGGTTAGTCAATGATCCAAACTCCGTTGGAAGCTTCCCTTGTAGATTATTGTAAGGCATAGAAATAAGTTGAAGATTGACGCAACCAGATATGTTGGCCGGTATTTCCCCTGTAAGGGAATTGTTGAAAAGATATAGTGATTGTAGTCTGAAGAGACGACCAATCTCAGAAGGGATATGGCCATACAAGCTATTATTGGTAAGCCGTATAATTCTCAAGAAGCTGAGGTTTCCAATGAAAGGAGATATGGTTCCTGCTAAACCTCGAGTGTGCAAATCTAATACAGTCACTCTGTTGTGTGTAAGTCCACAACTCACTCCTTCCCAGTAACAATGGTGAAGAGAGTGATTCCATGAGCTCAAAACGCCGCGGCGATCAATTAGCTGACTCTTGATAGCCCATAATGCCACACGATCAGTTTCGTTACCTTGATTTTCAGTGCTATCAAGTGCAGTAGTTGCTTTAACTTGTTGCATTACAAGAACGGTAAAAAAGAGGGAAAGAGCTGCTGGTATGAAAAAAAGAGGGTGTTGCTTCATTTTGTATGGGTTCTTTTTTTGTACATTATTTGGGTTTTTGAGGTGGTTCACTGGTCGGTTACGTTTGTAGCTCCATTGTCATTTATAACTTTTGTCTTGCTAATAACACAATCAAAATATGCATCATTTGTTCTGGAAACTCAATAATAGATACATTGGCTAAGTCATTATTGGTGGCCGTAAAAAGAAAGTCTTTATTGACTTCAACTGGTTGGATTATATAAAAAGGAAAGAAAGAGGGAAAGTGCTGCTGGTATATATGAAAGAGGATATGGGCCAATGGGGCTTCATTATGGATGTGCTCTTTTTCCTCCCTTTTTTGGCTCATCTAGAAAAGTTGTTGTAAAATATCAATATAATAAAAAGAGATGCTAACAAAATTACATACTACTATATGAAAGCGAGAGGATAATATTATATTAATAATTGATGGATCCAATTTGTAAGAAGAAACATATAGTGTAATTGGAGCAAAGATATATGGTAAAACAAGAAAAGTTTTGCGAGTTGGAGAAAGTATGTGTTTTTTACTAAAAAAATCATATTAGTAATCCTACAGGTTGTTAAAGGGAAGCATGTATATACTACTGCAGTACTGCTTACTACTGTGTTTATGTCAAATGTTTACTACTAGTCTACTACTGTGTTTATGTTAAGTAGTTCATGCACTAGTACTTCCGTGATTTAATTTATTTTATTTAGATTATCACAATGTAGCTTCTATCTACATGCGTCTTTGTCTCCTTTAACTTATATTTTATCTCACGATATTTTTTTAAGGTAAGATGAATATCTTTTGCACAAGTGGGGGGAGGAGGGGGAACTGGGAATCCCACTTTATAAAGGGCAAGAATCAAACCCTTTTCAAAAGGGTGGAAGGAGGACCTCCAATCAACTAATAAGCCAACCTTGATTGTTTTTTGATCTCAAGATATATCATTTAGTTGTTGCTATTTGGTTAAAAAATTAATACATCTTTCTGCATCAACTAGCTAGTGGTTGTCTGATGGCTGTTCTAGACTTCTAGTGTCACATAAAGGGTTTATTATATTCACCTTATTTTCAATGCTTATAAGAAAAAAAATAAATTCAAATAAGTTCCGTTCAGCAAAAATAAGGTCAGACACACTCATAAAATAAGGTCTAATAAGTTCAGATAAGTTTTGTTAAATATAGATTATAAGTTAAGATACTTTCAAATAAGTTTAGATAAGTAAAAATAAGTTGAAAAGAATTGACCCAAACTTTGTTTGCATATTGGGTTCTTTGAACTTTGAAGGTGTGATGAGTTTGTTTATTTGCATATTGGCCTATTGGGTATTGATTTTTGCGCTTGTCTATAAGTTTTTCTTTTTTATCTTCTTGGCACCCCATTCTCTAATAATTAGTGGGCCCTCATAAACTGATCGAAGTTGAATGTCAGGGGGGTTGAGTGGTCAAATTGCACATTGATCTTGTTTGTTTATGGAAGATTCATAAGAGTCTATGGGCGGAATAGATTACGGCCTGTTTTCTCACGTAGATTCAGATTTTGGTGGCTAAATTATTTACTAGATAAAACAATAAAAAAAATAACATTTTTATGATAAATCGTATTTCAATTAAAATTTAAATATAAATGTCTATTTTTAGTAGGTATTTTACTCACGAGACGTAGACAAAATTTGTCCTTTTCTCATTATGACATTAACGTACTCATTGAAATTTAGGCAAAAGATAACGGAGATGTAATTTTTTTTATAGCAGCTCAAAATTTTGAATTATGAGATTGTAAAGGAGCCGATGACTATAGTGATGAAGAAAATGATGTTATTCTACAACTCAAGTAGGAAGCGTGCAACGAAAAGGAGGTTAATTTTTCAACACCCTTGAAGTAAACAAACAAGTTGAAGAAGGACTTATAGTAAAAGAGATGGAAGAAATTAGATAAAGGCGATTACTTAGTTGCTTCCTTTCACAATGCCTTAACCAATTTCAGCAAGATTTTTGAAATATCAATGTGAACCTTGTGAACATGACTAGTACGTGGTCAAAAGCTGAAGAAATGGAGCAAAAATTGGATGAAAAAGCTAACAAGAAGGTTACAAAGTTAGGTGGTATTTCACTATCTCTCTGTTTCTGCTAAGAAATTAAGGATTGTAATTGGTTGTTAGATACGATGTGGGCCCCAAAAGCTTTCGCCTGAGCTCCGATACTCGTATCGCGGAATCCTGCAAAATCAAATTAGACTACCCCGGGGGTGTTTCCGGGATCGCCCCTCCGACGCTCAAGTCAGATATGATTGAGGTAGAGAGAGATTCTAGAGAGAGATGCTCTAGGTTGTTAGGTGAGAATTCAATACCTGTTCATTGATGAGGTAGTTGGTTTTTATAGTGTTGGGGATTTCCCAGATAGGAAACATTGTTCAGATGGGCCTTTTTGGTACCAATGGGCATGTTACCTTTTTAGGCGATGATTATTCCACCCTTCAGAGGTCTCACAAGTCCTTGTGATTAGGTCAACTTTCAGGTGGGACCCACTGCTGCCACCTGTCCCAAGTTTCAGGAGGCCTTTATGCTCCTTATTGGGCTGCTGATTAATTAAGCCCAAACAATTAGCCCCACGCCATAGGTGAGGGGATCACGGAGACCCGACAGGAGGGACGCCCGTCTGTGGCGGAATAACGACCGTCTTATTTCTGACTGGTTTCCGGTCCTGCTTGAGTGGGGAGGCTGAACAAACCATGGCGCCGACCGAGTCCGTCCCCAGAGAGGAGGTTCATGCAGACCGGCTTACTTCCTACTAGGAGGAACGCCGACTGGGTTCCCTTCTAAGGAGAGAATCCCGACCGGGCTGTTTCATGTTGAAGGGAATGAGGCCGACCCGGTCACCTTTCGCTGAAGGGGGAGAGGGCCGACCGGGTCGCTTCCTGTTGAAGAAAGAAGGCCGACCCGGTTGCCTCCCATTAAAGGGGGAGAAGGCCGACCGGGTTAGTTCCCGTTGAAGGAAGAGGTCCGACCCGGTTGCCTCTCATTGAAGGGGGAGAGGGCCGACTGGGTCAGCTCCTGTCGAAAGAAGAGGTCCGACCCGGTTGCCTCTCATTGAAGGGAAGAGGGCCGATCGGGTCAGCTTCTGTCGAAAGAAGAGTCCCGACCCGATGACCTCTCAGTGGAGAGGGGGAGGGCCGACCGGGTTACTTCTTGCCGAAGGAAGAAGGCCGACCCGGTCACCTCTCCTTGAAGGAGGAGATGGCCGATCGGGCCACTTCCTGTTGAAGGAAGAAAGCCGACCAGGTCGCCTCTCCTTGAAGGGGGAGAGGGCCGACCGGGTCAGTTCCTGTTGAAGGAAGATGGCCGACCGGGTTGCTGCTATCGGGTCCCAAGTTTTCCCGAATGAGTGTTAGCTGGAACTAGGCCACACCTGACCGAGTGTAGAAGCGACTCGACAAAGGAGGAGTGATCCTGTTGGCCGAGTAGGGTACAAGGCCACTCGGATGAGGGGCTAATGAGCCCCAAGTTGGTTCGAGTGGGTGCTAGCTGATAATTGGCCATTCTTGACCAAGTATACAAGCGACTCGGCGAAGGAGGGGAGCTCATGTGTTCCGAGTAGGGTATGAGGCCACTCGGAGGAGGGGCTAATGAGCCCCAAGTTGGTTCGAGTGGGTGCTAGCTGATACTTGGCCATATTTGACCAAGTATAGAAGCGACTTGACAAAGGAGGAGAGCTCCTGTGTGCCGAGTAGGGTACGAGGCCATTCGGAGGAGGGCCAATGAGCCCCTAGTTGGTCCGAGTGGGTGCTAGCTGATACTTGCCATACTTGACCAAGTATAGAAGCGACTCGGCAAAGGAGGAGAGCTCCAGTTGGCCGAGTAGGGTACGAGGCCACTCGGAGGAGGGCTAATGAGCCCCAAGTTGGTCCGAGTGGATTTCGTGTTTTCGGATGGCGGAGCTTTGACTATTTTGCCCGACCGGATACGTCCGACCCGAAATGCCACATGGCCGTGCTTGATACTTGGGATGTTGGGGCCCTTGTTAGGGGTCGAGCTGACGAGGCGCCCTAAGGAACTTTGACGCTTCAAATTCCCCGGGTTTGAGATATTTTTGTTGGATTTTACTGGACTCCTCATGGAATGGACTGAATAGGTCCAGGTGGGCCTCTATTAGAAGCCCATTAGGGTGACACGGGGGGTTTGCGTTGCACCTTTCCCAAGGCGCTCCTATATATGCATGAGAGGAAAGAGAATTTCAGGGTCATTTGCTCATTTCCTCATTCTCTCTCTCTCAAAAATCTTCAAATCCTCTCCAAATTTCCTAAGTTCTTCCTCCAGCTTCTTCGTCCGACCAGGTACGCTCTTGTTCTCCTTTTAAGTTTTCTTTTTCTTTCTTTTCTTTCAAATAATCTCGGCCGACTCCCTTGTCCATAAATAATGGGAGATTCGACCGAGTCGCCGACACCTCCGACCTCACCTTCCTATAAATTGTCCGAGGAGGTGAGGGGGATGGGAATTACATTGGTGTCGGCTGTAATAAGTTGCCCCGACCCCTCGGCTGTGTCCGACGCAGTTGCTCTTCCGAGCCCGTCGTCTTCGGTGGAGGAGGAGGCCGAGGGTATCATTCCCTATCCCTGGGAAGTGTCGCTGGCCTATCCCCCCTCAAGGAGTTACTTAGACAAATATTTGTCTCGTGATATAGTGCGGGTGGCTATACCGAGGGGAGCAGGAGAAGCGTCCACTCCGGGTCAGGAATTAGAATATCCCGACCTTGATCCGAAAGGAGGCCTAGGGACTTTTTTTCCCGAGCCCGGCGTGATAAAATCCCTGACCGAAGACCTTCGAGGGACGGCGACGAGGTTCCAAATAAAGGACCCTTATTATCTGGTCCGACCGAGGCCTATGATACAGTCTTGTCTCCACCGCCCGGATGCATTGCAGTCTACTACAAATCAATGGAGATGGGGCTTCGATTTTCTTTGACTCCTTTCGTCAAAGAGTTGCTGAATGCCTATAATTTGGCGATTTGTCAAGTTTCTCCGAACTCATGGGGCGGGATCAACGCCTTCCAGGTCCTCTGCAACTTGATGGACGTCCGACCGACCGTTAAACTGTGGAGGCACATGTATAAGTTGGTCGAAGTCATGGCTGCGACGAATGGGCCTGGTTGGTGGAGTTTTCAGGGCCGACCAGGATATCGGACCGTCCTCAATCTCCCCACATCTCAGAAGGGGTTCGTAGGGAGTTTGCCTTCATTTATTTTGGCGGAGATTGGGGAATTCCGTTGGTCCCTCCCCCGACCGAGCCCCTCGTTGCTTTGAATTGCCGAGTAGGCGAGCTCGATGACGAGGAAGGAGCTGCGGCCTGCTATATGCAGACCGAGTCGAGAATTGTTAACGGGGGCGAGGTATTCGTACCCGGCCAATGGTTGCCCGACTGCCAACTCTTCAAGGATGAGCATTTCCTCTCGGCCATGGGCTTGAGCTCGACCTTCTCGAAGGGTAATCTGCCGAGGGTTGGCTTAGGGTGGTCAGTGTGACAATTTAAGTTTTTTATTCGACTAACACCTCTGCCTCTGTTTTATTTTGCAGAGCCTGCCCGAGCGTATATAGACGAGGTAGACCCGACCATGGCTGAAAAATTGAATGTGGCGGCAATGAGAGCTGCTCGGCTGAAGGCCGAGATTGCTGCTAAGACCATGAAGGTCCCCGCCCCTCCCTAGGTGAAATTTCCATCATCTTGCTGCTTCTCTCTTTGGCCGAGTGGCCTTTCCTTTTTATGACTGTTTTCTGCTTTTTCTCAGGATCCTGTCAAGCCGAAGTCGAAGAAGAGGAAAGAGCGGTCATCCGACAAGGTCGCTCAGACCGAGAACGCGCTCGCGAGAGCTAAAGCCGATCGGGAGAGAGCTGATCGGGAGAAGGAGGCCAAAAAGGCCAAGTCCATTGAGGTGATCAGCCCAAGGGGGCCACCGCAGTCGACTGATGGTGGCTCTCTCTCTCTTCATTCTTCGAACTTCCGGCCAATTGGGAGTTCTCAGTACACTCCTATGTCCCCCCTCTCCGACCGGCTTGGGGGTAGCCCGGGCGAAGGTGCAGCGCTCGACCCGCCATTCACTGGACTCAGTCGGACTGAAAAGGATGCACGCTGGTCCAAGGCTATAGAGTTGATATACACTCACGCTGACCGGGAGCACCTTCAAGTAACTCATGGTCAGAACGAGACCGATGAGCTCTTCCGCTCCTGGCATGATGTAAGCCTACTCCCCTCTGCCGACTACCTTCTCATACTTTCTTCCGTTTATTTCATTCACTTTTTGCTAACTTTTTCCTCCTTTTTTTTTAGTTCTCCATTCGGTTGGCCAATGTCGCCCAGAACCGAGTAAGTCTGAGTGAAGAGGTGACCGACCTCAGAGCAAAGGCCAGAAAGCATTTCGATGAGCTTTATCGGGCGAACGAAGACAAGCGCATCGCCGAATCGAAGCTCGATGATGCCCAAAGGGCCATCGAAAATGATCAAAAAGGCTTTGAGCAGGAGCGAGCTAAGTGGGTTAAGGAGAAGGCTGACCTGGTCCTGGCACGCGACACTGCCCAGACCGCAAAGGACGATGCTTTGGTCAAGCTGACTGAAGCCAAGCAGAGGGTGGCCGAGCTGGAGACCCTCCTATCCGAGGCTGAGAGCAAAATTAAGACCGAAGAGCAGTGGTTCGCTGAGTGGGAGAAATCCGAGGCGGCTGGGGTGTACGCCAACGAGGTTGGGAGCGCTGATCACAAGATGGGTGAGGACGAAGCTCTCGATCGGCTGAGAAAGGTGTTGGCCGAGTCCCACCCCAATCTGATCTGGGCCGACCTCTGGTCAGACTATCAGGTGTCGATTGATGCCGAGAACGCTGCTATCATGGCTCAGATGAAAGTCGAGGGGGGTGTGGATGAGGAGGATGATGATGAAGAGGGCCAGGTTGACGTCAACATTATTGACGGTGATGATGATGATGACGATGCGACCGAAAATGTGGGTCGGGATGAGGAGCGGGTCGGTGATAACACCGAAACCAATGCCGGGAGTGTAACTGATGTTCCCCCTCCCCCTAGCTCTTATGATTCATGGCCCCTGTACTTGGCCATTCCTCTAGTCATTGTTTCAGTTCCTTTTGTAACGATTCCTCTTAATGAAATTCGTCTTTTTCCTCCCATTTTTCTTGTGTTTGTTGATTGCAATATTGTCCGACTAACTTTATTTAACTCTGATCACGCCTGTTGCTCTTTACCGAATAAGTTTTACTGGTTAAGTCTTGGTTTACAATTTGCCGAATTGAAAGTCGTTTTGACTGGTTAAGTCTTGATAAACGCCGACTAAAAATGCCGACTATTTCGACTAGTTAAGTCTAATAGGCTTGTTACACGAAATGCCAACCGGCTATAATTTTAGCTATTACAATGTATGCCCCTATTGCAAGCAACAAACATTACACGAAGTATTTTTTGAGGTTGTCCGCATTCCAGGGTCGGGCCAGGGGGACACCTTTTGGAGACTCTAGTCGGAATGTGCCAGGTCTGATGATCTCTGATACTTTATAAGGGCCATCCCAGTTGGGTCCTAACTTCCCTTTTAGGTGCGAGAGTCCCGTGGCCTCCACTTTCTTAAAAATCCGAGTAAACAAGGCCGAATGGATTGTGCGAACGGCAGTCGAGTGCTTTTTCGACTCATAGTTGCCTCCTTTCGCCTCCTTCCGTAAAAGGCGAGTCTCGTAGTTCGAGCCGACCAGAGCACCCCAGGTAGGTCGTCTACCCAGGCTCCTTTGGCATCCTCCAAAGATTTCTTGATTTCTTTGAGGACTATTTTGTTAGCCGACTCAGCCTGCCCATTTGTTTGTGGCCGGGACACTGCAGAGAATTTGGTACATATTCCGAAACGGGCACAGTACTCCCGAGTAGAGCCGCTGTTAAATTGACGTCCATTGTCGGAGATCAGAACCCTGGGAACACCGAATCTGGTTATGATGTTCCTCCAAATGAACATTTGAACTTGCTTATCGGTTATAGTGGAGAGTGGTTCGGCTTCAGTCCATTTGGTGAAGTAGTCGATGGCGACTATGAGGAACTTTCTTTGACCCGAGGCTGGGGGAACGGTTCGAGTAAGTCCATACCCCACTTATTGAATGGCAGAACTGCTTGAATTGATGTTAATGGGGGTGGTTGGTGCTCTTGGGATGTCCGAATGGATTAGACAAGACGGACATCTTTTGACCAACTCATGGGCGTCCGTTCTCAGAGTAGGCCAGTAGTAGCCCGCCCTGAGAGCCTTTCCGGCAATGGTTTTTCCCCCTTGATGACTCCCACATGCTCCTTGGTGGATCTCCTTGAGGATGTAATTTCCTTCGTCAGGAGTTACGCATTTGAGTAGTGGGTAGGTGAAAGATTTTTTGTAGAGTTGGTTCTCATGCCATAAGAACCATCCGGATTTGTGCTTGACCCGCTCGGCTTCTTTGTGGTCCTCTAGCAGTTTCCCGTCTCTCAAATATCCGACTACCTCCTACATCCAGGTAGATGTCCGATTCAATACCAGCTGTTCCTTACCATTGATGCTGGGCTGGCGGAGGACTTCCCACATGATCGTCCGAGGAGCAGACCCTTCCGCCGAGTTGGCCATCCGTGCTAAAGCATCAGCCTGCTGATTCTCTGATCGGGGTATGTGAGTGATAGTGAACTGAGATAGCTGTTTGATAATGTCCTGGGCCTTGGCCAAATACATTCTCATGTTGTCTTCTTTGGCTTCGTACTCGCCTGATACCTGACTCACTATCAGTTGTGAATCGGATTTAGCGTTAATCACAGTGGCTCCGGCCAGGATGCATAACTCTAGTCCGAGAATCAGGGCTTCGTATCCAGCTTCATTGTTGGAGCCCAAGAACTCAAATTTGATGGCGTATTCCATCTTTTCGCCGACCGGTGGTATGATAACCAATCCGGCTCCACATCCCGTCTTGGTGGACGAGCCGTCTACTTGCAATTCCCAGCTATCTTGCCTGTTGACCGGGGGCCTAGATGTACATTCTGTTATGAAGTCGGCCAAGGCTTGGGCTTTGATCGCCCTCCTAGGCTCATATTCTAACCCAAAGTCTGCTAGCTGATCCGCTCAGTCGGTCATCCGACTAGAGTGGTTCCTGTTTTCGATGAGCTTCCTGAGCGGCTGACCTGTGAGAACTTTAATTGGATGGGCTTGGAAGTAAGGCTTGAGTTTCCGGCTGGCCATCACCAAGGCGAAGACCATTTTCTCAACTTCGCTGTACTTGGCCTCGGCTCCTCTGAAGGCGTGACTTATTAAGTAGACCGGGTGTTGCTTTTCTTCTCTCTCGGCTATCAGAACCGCGCTGAGCGCGTATTCTGAAACAGCCAAATAAATGAACATTGTTTCTCCCGGCAAGGGGGAAATTAACTTTGGGAGTGTCGATAGATGGGTTTTGAGGGAGGTGAAAGCCTGTTCGGCTTCATCATCCCAAGTAAATTCTTTTCTTTTCAGAGCTTTGAAAAAGTGCAGGCTCTTATCTGCTGACCGGGATAAGAAGCGGCCGAGGGTGGCCAAACAGCCGGTTAGGCGTTGTACTTCTCTTACATTCCGAGGAGACTTCATCTCCATCACGGCCTTGACTTTGTCCGGGTTTGCTTCGATTCCTCTTTCATCCACCAGGAATCCGAGGCACTTTCCTCCCTTTACTCCGAAGACGCACTTCTTGGGGTTCAACATCATACGGAATCGCCTCAAAGTGCTAAGGGTCTCTTTTAAGTCTGAGGGGTGATCACCCCGAACCTTGATTTTGACGATCATATCATCAACGTATACTTCAATATTCCGACCCAATTGGTCGTTGAAGATTTTGTTGACCGTACGCTGATACGTAGCTCCCGCGTTCTTGAGCCCGAAGGGTATCATTTTGTAGCAATACACTCCCTGGTTGCTGACGAAGGCGGTGTGGACTCGATCATGCTCAGCCATTGGGATCTGGTGATACCCCGCATTTGCGTCCATAAAGCTTAAGAGGCCGTGACCTGCAGTCGAGTCGACCAACCTGTCGATTTTGGGCAGAGGGTGGTTATCTTTTGGACAGGCCTTGTTCAGGTATGTGAAATCCACACACATTCTCCATGCCCCACTTGACTTTTTGACCAACACAACGTTGGCCAGCCACTCCGAGTACTGGCATTCCTCTATGAACCCTGCTTCGAGCAATTTCTTGACTTCGGCCGCCGCTGCCGCATTTCTTTCGGGGCCCTTAATGTCTCAACTTCTGTTTGACTGGCTTGAACCCCTCCTTGATGTTGAGCTCGTGGCACATGACTATGGGGTCGAGTCCAGGCATTTCTGTGGCTTCATACGCAAAGACGTCCTTGTACTCCTTGAGTACCTGAATGATTTCCTTTCTTGTTTGAGGGTCCATGGCTTTGCCCACTCTCAAAGTCCGACCGAGTTTCTCGTCAATGATGACTTCTTTGTCGTCCTCGGCTGGCTGAGGGCGCTCGTACTGCTTGGAATTTTCTGTGATGTAAACCCCGAAGCGACTTGAGGGCTGACCCTTTTCTTGCTTTCTCTTTTTCGAGTCCTCTCGGACGTCGACCTTGCTCTTCAAGCTGTTCACGTAACATTCTCTAGCTGACTGCTGATCGCCTTGGATCTTCCCAGCTTTTCCTTCATCGGTTTCGAACTGCATGAGGAGCTGATAAATGGAAATTGCTGCCTTGACCTTGTTCAAAGTTGGTCTTCCCATTATGATATTGTATGGCAGAGGGATGTCCACCACCAGGAAGTCAATCGGAAGACTTCTTCCTTTGCCATTCTCTCCCATCCGAGTAGGCAACTTTATAGATCCGACAGGATGTACAGAGTTTCCCCCGAAGCCTATGAGTGGCTGATTGAGGGGGGTTACATCCCTTTCATTGTATTTCAGCTTCCTGAGGCACTCTAGTGTGATTATGTCGGTCGAGGATCCGCTATCCACTAACACCCTTTTGACTCTTGCGTTTGCCACTTTGAGTTCGATGACTAAGGAGTCATCATGGGGCATGTGTAGGGCCCGATTGGACTCCCCGAACGTCATGATGGGACAGTCGGGGCGGGGATGGTGGACATCAAGCACTTGATGCTTAAGATTATGGAGGTGGGCTTTGCGTGATCGGCCGGTTAGGCCTCCCGACGCGAAGCCACCCGCTATGACTCCGATGAAGCCCTCCGTATCTCCGCTATTGGATTGGCCGACTTTCTGCTTGCCTTTCTCCTCACTAGAGTGCTTGAGGTATCGGTTCAGCTTCCCCTGGTCTGCCAGGTTGTCGAGGGATTTCTATAGTTCCCTGCAATCCTTGGTGGTGTGCCCGCACTCTTTGTGGTATTCGCACCACTGACTCCTATCTCTCCGAGCAGCTGACATTCTGATGGGAGGTGGGCGGGGAGCATGGACTTATCCTTGATGTCCAAGTAGATCTCTTATCTGTTCTTGTTGAATCGAGTGTCGTTGCCATGATCATTAAACTTGTCTGACCGACCACCCGTCTTCTGTTGTTTAGGTTGGTCCTTGTGATTTCCTTCTTCTTTTCTCTTCTTGCTACCATCGTCTGAGTGGCGACATATGTCTGTTGTTTGGATGAATCTTTGAGCCCGAGTCATCGCTTCAGAGAAGGTTTTAACTTCGTTTTCTGCCAAGGACCATCTTAACCGACCGGGTTGGAGTCCGGACATAAGGGCGGCGAATGCCACCGCGTCTTGTAGATCTGATATTTTCAATGATTCCTCGTTGAATCTCTTGATGTAATCGGCCAGACTTTCATTCTTCTCCTGCCTGACTCCCATTAAGTGGAGACTAGTTTTCTTCTGCCTTTTGTCGGCTACAAACTGGTGGATGAATAGGTCTTCGAGCACCGAAAAATCGGTTATTATCCCCGCGGGGAGCTCTTGGAACCAATTCAATGCCAGTCCTTTTAGCGTTGTGGGAAAGAAACGGCACCAAGAGGCCTCGCAGCCAGTCTAAACGCTCATTTGTGCTTTGTATGTGGCCATATGATCATCCGGGTCGGTTAGGCCCGCGAATGGTTCAATGGTCGGCGTTTTGATTTTTCCCGGGCTGGGCGCCTCAAGTTTGTCATGGCTGAATGGGACCATAAACTTGAGCGCCCCGCTGTTAATCCGAATAGGTTTTGATTGGGCTGAGTCGCCGTGCCCTTCCCGCTGAGCGGCTTTCTTATTAAGAATGTATCGGGCGTCTAACCCCTTGTTGAGGCGCTTTTCATTGAGGAAGTGACAGACATCATTGGGCTTATGCCCGACGTTGTCTCGGGGTGACTTAGATACGTGAGTTTCTTCCCCCTTTCCTTTAGATCCGTGCCGCTCCTCTTCTCCCTTCTTGGATTGCTGCCGACCCTGATGACTATGTTCCCTCGTACCCGACCGTTGCCGGCTAGGCTGACCTTGGTTCTCTGCTCGAAGGGAAGGGACCAAGGCTTGGTTTTTAGGGGGCTGAAGAAAGCGTCCTGCTGTAGGTTGGCTAGCATATCCATTAGGATTTGCTGCAAGGTCTGCTGGAGCTGAGCGGTTATCAAGTTTATGTCCGTTGTGGATATAGGATGGGGGTCAGCGTGTTGTAGCTGCTGTGAGGGGCCCTGTCTATTTTCGATGGACCGTTCCTCTTCATGGTCGAGGGTTTGAACGGTCGGCGTCTTGGGCCGTTCAGACCTCCGTTGGTGAGATGGTGAAGGATCCCTTTCGGACCTCTAAGCCTGTGCTGAGGGCTGTCTGTGCGAGTGCTCTTGGCTGGGGCCATTGTGAAGTGGATCTTACTGAGTGGTGGCGAAGTGACTTTGATTGTAACTTCCCCACAGACGGCGCCAAACTGTTTCTGCTAAGAAATTAAGGATTGTAATTGGTTGTTAGATACGATGTGGGCCCCAAAAGCTTTCGCTTGAACTCCGATACTCGTACGCCGGAATCCTGCAAAATCAAATTAGACTACCCCGGGGGTGTTTCCGGGAGACGCTCAAGTCAGATATGATTGAGGTACAGAGAGATTCTAGAGAGAGATTGTCTAGGTTGTTAGGTGAGAATTCAATACCTGTTCATTGATGAGGTAGTTGGTTTTTATAGTGTTGGTGATTTCCCAGTCAGGAAACATTATTCAGATGGGCCTTTTTGGTACCAATGGGCATGTTACCTTTTTAGGCAATAATTATTCCACCCTTCAGAGGTCTCACAAGTCCTTGTGATTAGGTCAACATTCAGGTGGGACCCACTGCTGCCACCTATCCCAGGCTTCAGGAGGCCTTTACGCTCCTTATTGGGTTGCTGATTAATTAAGCCCAAACACTCTCCATCCGAAACCTTGAAAGTGGCAATTAAGTATTATGGTAACTGGAATATATAAGATTAGAGTTTTTGTTAAGCTTTGATGAATCTTAAGAAGTAATATGTCCTTGATCACGTTGAAAAAAGTAATTAGAACATTAAAATTAATTTTTTTGCTACATTTTGTATAGTATAAACATTTTAATTTTGAGTAGTTTATATTAATTTTCTTTAGTGTTATGACCATTTTCTAAATCTCCAGATTTCTTTTGATAGTTTGGGGGATCTCATTATTATGATTTGCCAAAGTCGAGAGAACACAAACTGCATCGGTATGCATACCATGTTTACAAAGTCAGCTTATGGTTGCAAGACAATACATCAAAAAAGGATTAAACTGGTAAATAAGAGTATGAAGTCCCTGCCAATAACAGCCTTCATGCGGAGCTATTGGGGTCCTATGGGGTCTCATTGTAGCCAAAGAGCACGGAGTATCGCACGCAAATGTGTACATTGATTGCAAAAAGGCTGTAAATCTTCTCCAACATCAAACGAACATAAGTCCCACCATTGACAATCTCACTACGTTGTGCAGGGCTCAAAGCCAATGCTTCCAAGGAATGAAGGTCCAATTTTGCCCAAGGAAGCTCAATCAAGTCGCAGATAGGATGGCTAAAGAAGGAAGCTAGGAAAAATAACTTAGATGTGAATGTAACTAGGCTTATCCCCAATCCCTCTAGTTATATTTTGAACTTATAGGACGAATTTGTACTAAGGCTTACCATTAAGTCTTAGTCTATATTTCCGTATTCCACCAAAAAAAAAAGTATGAAGTCCCTTAGAGAAGGCTAATGGAAGGCTTGACATCCAGACCCCATGCAAAGCTTGGTTTTGTGACCCAGCAGATAAGAAACTCAACAATCAGGATAGCCCTGCTAAAGCCAAGCAAGAAATTCCAAACTTGGACGAAGGCCTTGTTTGGCCAAAAAATCAGCCACGACGACATTTGAATTTCTTCCTTTATGAATGATGTTAATGTGGAGCCATAGTTTCCTTGCATTTGGAATGAAATTTAGTAAAAAAAACCAAGGACCACCATTATCTTCATTGCATGATCACTTGATTGCATTTGTCGAGTCATATTCAAGAATAATATATTAGTGTCAAATGCAATCGCTGCTCATGGAGATTTTGATGCCTCGGTGGATGGCAAAAATCTTAGCTGAATTAATTTCAATGGGAGGTATAGGTCTATAGGATTTGATTCGACGAGATACATTTCCTTAACTATATATTGTAAGTTGTAGTGCAACAATCAGACTGGGTGTTGATCTTGGAGGCTACCTTTTAATTTAAGAAAGCGAGTTGATGTGAGTACCTTCTGTTCTAGCATCATTTCAAATCAATTCATTACCTTTTCTTCAGGATTATTACTGTAAACCAAATAAAGGAATAAAGTGTCTTAAATTTAATCTATTCTTCTACTTTTAATTTAATGATTTTTTCTTTTCCGTTTCCATTTGCAAAGCTGAACGAAACAAGAGCCCAATAAAATTTTCATCTCTAGGAGTTTATATAATTTGTGACATTGGCATTTCTTCCAAACATTTTGGGGACCTTTTGACTTACTTCACTATTTATTGCATGCCTTTCAATTTTAGGATTCACTCAATCCCTTGTAAATTTTTTTAAAAAGTAATACTTCCTCCGTTCTGTTTTAAATGAAACATTAGGTGAAATGACACTATTCATTGATTAATTTTGACTCTAATTTATCGCCATTATATAAAAAAAAACATAGTCAAGTGAGATCTTGTTAGATTCGTCTCGATGCATACTATCAAATTATAACTTTTTTATATTTTTTACATGTGCAAAACTAAAGATATTAATGATTAAAGAAGCGCATTGGGTTGCGTGAAAAAACAAACGTTTCATTTAAAACAGAACGGAGGAAGTATGAATTATCATCAATGAGTACTTGATAACACATGAGTTCAATTACATAAACTAAAAACAGAAACTTTTACTTGACATTGAATATATACTTGAAGTTAAACTTACAAAAGTACATATATAGATGGAAAATCATTACGTGATAGCTTGTAAATAACTATGGCCTAGAGACTAGAGTATATTTCTAAGACACAAGAAGTGATAATACTTCTCTTTGATAGTTTGATCTACTTAATAAAATGTGTTGAATGGTTGCGACAGAAGAAGTGTTGTACATCATCGTTTTATTTGAGCGCTAGCGAGGCGTGGTCACTGAATTACCCTTTTCCGGGATATATAGAATGACCACCCTGTCCCTGTCCAGCTGAATATGGCGCTGCAAAACAATATTATATTACATTATTACATTATTTCATTATTGTAGTGTTAACTATCTATGTATAATATCAACAGGGCACACATATAACATATTGAGTGCTTGGGCAAGGGAAAAAGAAAGCTCACCTGACTGGCGAACGGAATTGTAGTTATCATCTGAGTTCTGACCCGAGACCTCAATGGAAATGAGAAGAGCCACGGCAACCAGGAAACAAAACAAAAAAGCAGCCTTTGAAAAAGAGTATCCCATTTTCACAAGCTAATAATCTTAATCTTTGGGTTTGGATGAGAAAGGCCAAGGGTGGGAATTAAGTGTATTTATAGGCTTAGATTTTAGAATATTGGGTCCGAAGTACTTTATTATATTATTACAAAAGCCTCTATGAGAACACCTAAAACTAGATGCTCCCTCTCATATTCTTTTGCATATTTTACGTATTGTTCATTTAAGCAAAATATGTGACAAATGTGCACAAAAATTTACTTGGGAGTAGTGGCGCACATAATCATTTTCTAGGTGGATCATTATTTTATGTCGTTCTCTATCAACTTTTTATTTTTTGGTTTTTTTAAAATTAATCTAAAACGAAAAAGTTAGATAATCCTTCTCGCTCGTCATGGTAATACCTACTTTATCATCGCAAATACTTTTACCTAGCTAGAAGCCTAGGAGGAAGTAAAATAGGAAATATTTAGCCAAACATGATGTATAAGGAGATGGAAACGCTCTCTCTCGGGAATTTTTATCATACACCCGGGTGTACCATGAGAATGGTATACTCAAGGCTATTTTTTTTGCTCATTGCTTCATTTGAAACTCCAAATGAGCATAATCACATAATAGGTGGAGTTCCAAATGAGTAAATGAGTAAAAAATAACATTGACATAATACACCCGGGTGTATAATAAATACACTCCTTCTCTCAACTTAGTCAAGGTCATTGTCTCCCTTTCTAAATGAAGTGCACGCCTTTTTTGATTAGATGGACTGGTCACTGGTGGATGGCTACTTGGCACGGATGGGTGGGAAAAGTAGGTTGGATGCTCAAAGAAAGGAGGGTAAGAGAATAGGGGAGAAAGGGGAAGCTTCTCATTCAACTTTTTCTACTCATTGCATTGACTATAATCTTCTCATTGTACCTTAGTATAATTTTTTTGCTACGACAATATTATTTGATCTTGAACCTACAATTATTTTATAATTGCACTATTGCATATTGCTCTACATATACCACTGTTCATTATTATTTCATCTATGTAGAATTTGAACCTACAGTACTCTTTGAATGAAGATGCGACTCTAGGTGGACATCCTAGAGTTATACTTCCTCTGGTTTTTTTATTTGCAACTGTTTGACTTTCACGCTTGTCAATGTATAACTTCAACTATTAATATACTAGCCTTCTTTGCACGCGATGCGTGCGTGGATTATTTTGGCGATTATTCTTAAATTTCATCTAAATGTAAGGATGTAATTTACAATCATCATTAGTTCTAATTAAATATCATGTGGTATAAATACAAAAAATAAAAATTACTTGATGAAGAAGTTGTTTTCTCGGTATTTTCATGACTTATTAATGGATGTTGCAATATTGTTATTGCATTTCAAAGTTTAGGTACAATTAAAATTTTATGTCTTTGATTTTGTAATTGATTTGAAAACTACTTTAGTTATGTTAATTTATTCTTCAATCATAAACTTTTTCTTTCACTACACATATTTTTATGTCAGTTTATTTTAGCTACTTTGAACTTCCTTTGATATACATATTTTAAATTAGGAAGGACTATGATTAAGGAAAATCTCAAAATCTTAATAGGTAATAACTTTTATTGAATTAAGGGTTAAAAAGTCTTTTCAAAGGGGGACACCATAGCTCCCCCCTTGGCTTATATAATAGAGATTTAATTACCAATAAGTAAAAATTATAAAAAGTTGATATTTGGAAAATACGCATTGAGACGAATCTAACAAGATCCCACATGAATATATTTTTCCTTAACTATAAATTACCAAAGATAAACTAAGTGAAGTTTGTAAATAGTGTAAAAGTCAAACCGTTGCAAATAAAAGAAAACGGAAGAAGTATCTAATATCTGCTCTACTAACGAAAGTCTCTAAAAAGGACAAAAGGAAGTGATCGAAGGCAATTAGATTAGTTTCATCTTACTCTTGTTTTGAGTTCACAGTTGAATTCAAATCTTTAATCAATCGCAAAGCCATGATTACCTTCCGGCAAGTTACTAGTTAGTGAGATGTTAATCAATGTGCTATATTATCTTTACTATTTTCTCTAATCTCTATTCTGGTATACGGGAATAATTTACACAATTTCAGTAGGATTTGTAGAAATGCCTTGATCGTGATTGTAAACTTGTTCTTTCAGTTTTTCTCTTACTTAAGATCACAAGACATGTTTTCAGGTAACAATCAATTAAATTTCTTCATATTTATTTAAGACAGATTATTTGTCAATGTAGCTATTGTAGACATATGAAGTCTTCTGTGCAGCTGGTCACACGATTAATAATTATATGGTTATACGCATAAAAAACTAACAAACTATTTTAAGACATTAATAACCCCTTCAATTTATACAAGTGACCGTACCCCTCATAAGTAATCCCAAAAGATTATAAGTAACCAAAAAATAATATAAGTAACCTCTATTATATTGATCAGTATCACCTTATTTTCAGTGCTTATAAGAAAAAATAGGTTCAGATAAGATTTAATAAGTTCAAATAAGTTCCTTTCAGCAAAAACAAGCAAAAATAAGATCTAACAGACTCACAAAATAAGGTCTCATAAGTTCAGATAAGTTTTTATAAATTTATATAATAAGTTAAGATACTTTCAAATAAGTTTAAATAACACTAGGGGAGAAAAAAGGAAGGGCTGCGTTGCAAGGGCTGCGTTTTTCGAAAAACGCAGCCCTTAATAGTGAAGGGTTGCGGTTAGCCCAAAAACCACAGGCTGCGGTCAATGTAAAAACCGCAGCCCTATAAATAATAAAGGGCTGCGGTTTTGGGCCAAACCGCAGCCCTTTATAATTAATTCTCGCGGGCTGATGGGCTTAGGTTAAAACAATGCAACCCGCGCTTTATAATTAATGAAACTCCCTCTCTCATGCATTTTCATTGAGCGGCGTTCTTTTCTCTCATCTTTCTCTCTCCTAACTCTAACTGGGTCTCCCTCTCACAAATCTTCACCACAAATCTTCTCTCACAAATCTTCACCACAAACTCCTCTTTGCCGACCACAAACTCCTCTTCGCCGACTACATCCGCCAAATTCCGGCGACGCTCAACCGCCGAATTCCTGTCCTCATTCTCGGTTCTCGGATCTCCTGTCCACCTTCGTCTCTCACCGGCATTTGCGCACACCACCACACTTCGTCACTTTCGAATCTCCTGTCCTCCTTCGTTTCTCACCGGCATTTGCACCGAATTCCGGCGACGCTCAACCGCCGAATTCCGACGACGCTCAACCGCCGAATTTCTGTCCTCATTCTCGGTTCTCGGATCTCCTGTCCTCCTTCGTCTCTCGCCGGCATTTGCGCACACCACCACACCACCACACTTCGTCTCTCTCGGATCTCCTGTCCTCCTTCGTCTCTCGCCGGCATTTGCATCGAATTCCGACGACGCTCAACCGTTGCTGCGGTGATTGTAGTCGGGTTTTTTTCTTTGTCAATTTTTTGGGTTTAGTCGTTTTTTTTTGTATTTGTTGGTTGTTGATTGTAGTCGTTTTTTATTCATTTTTTGGTTCGAATTACTTCGTCCTCTTGTTAATTGTATGATGATGTTTGGAGTAATAATGATAATGTTCGAAATTTTCTGGTTGTTCTTTATAATTTCTGATTGTTCTTTACAAAAAATTATATACATAAGTAAAATATATTTTTGGTATTTTTAGGACTCAAAAAATGCCAAAAAAAAAAAAGAAATTTTATTTTTTGGTTCATGAAGGGCTGCGGTTTTGATTATTAACCGCAGCCCTTTGTATAACGAAGGGCTGCGTTTTTGGCCCTAAACCGCAGACCTTCTATATTTGAAGGGCTGCGTTTTTGAGTCTAAACCGCAGCCCTTCGTTATGAAGGGCTGCTACGGAAAGGGCTGCTACGGAAAGGGCTGCTGGCCAAAAACGCAGCCCTTAGGGCTGTTTTGACCGCAGCCCTTTCGTTTTTTTCCACTAGTGTAAGTAAAAATAAGTTGAAAAGAATTGACCCAAACTTTGTTTGTTTGCATATTGGGTTCTTTGAACTTTGAAGGTGAGTTTGTTTATTTTCATAGTGGCCTATTGGGTATTGATTTCTGTGCTAGTCTATAAAATTTTCTTTTTTACTTCTTGGCATCCCATTCCTAATAATTAGTGGACCCTCATAAACTGACCCTATTCTGCCCGTTTTGCCCGATAGGGTAGAGGATATGGACCATGTCCTCCGAACTTGTCAGCAGGCTATGGAAATTTGGGGATTACTCAATGTCACGACTGACGGGACCTCCTTCCATGAGTGGCTTCGTTCAAATGCGTCAAACACCTCGCCTTGTCCCCCTGCCTTGGTCCCTCTTAGAGCACCATTATTGATGATTGAAAAATAAGATCATCTCACTCTCTTTCTAACTTTCTCTCTCTAAAAAATTACATCCCACAATCTTTTCCCACTTTCTTCTTAACAATGAACCAAAAAAAAAAATCATCAGGCTATGGACCCTCATAAACTGACCCCATTCTGCCCGTTTTGCGCCGATAGGGTGGAGGATATGGACCATGTCCTCCGAACTTGTCAGCAGGCTATGGAAATTTGGGGATTACTCAATGTCACGACTCACGATTGACGGGACCTCCTTTGATGTCTTGTTTATTGCTTTACTTTTTGATCGCTTTTAGTTGGTATTATAGTTGTTTTTGAGTTAGTTTAGGCTAGTTTGTTAGCTATTTCCTTAATTTGTGCAATTATCCTCCTCGTATGCACTTTCTTTGGGCACTTTGTTTCATTTCAGGACTTAGGAGCATGCTTGGAGGATACTTGCACAACCCCAAATATTAAGATCGAAGAGGAAGGTCAAGGAAGCATAACCGAGTTCATGGGGACAAATATAAGAAGTTTTGGAAGGGTTTGCGCACAAAGGTCAACTTAAAATAGCCATAACTTTCAGCACGTAAAACATTTTTGAGCGATTCAAGTTGGAGATGAAAGTTTGGCTCAATAGCTTTCCAACAAGTGGTCACAAGCTCAATTCCGATGCAATACGAGTGAGATATGGTCGTTTGAAAATGAACTGACGAAACTGAAAACTGACCCGAGCGCTCGGGTCAACTGACCCGCCCGGGTCAATCTGCGGAAAACTCAAATTTCAATCATGTTGGTCCGACCCGCCCGGGTCAAGGTCGTCTCAAAATTTTTAGAGGCCCTGTACAAATTATAAAATGAGGCCCTTACTATATACATTTATTTTATGGCAAAATTCACATGAGAAAATAATACAAATATGAATACTAAGGCAATGTGAACGTGTCGAAAATTTATGACTATATGGGACACCAATACAATCATACAACTCACTAATTCAATATTAGATTAAATCAAATGAAAACACAATTATTATATTATTTCTAGTAGCAAAACAAAACACTAAATCAATCACCATGTAATCATAAGACAAAAACCAAAAATACAACAAAGTTGCGCACCAAGCAAGTAGCTAATACAACACCTTAGTCGCCGATCGACACCATCTTCATCTTTAACAACGCTGACCAAAGTGTCCATGGTGTTGCACATAGTTATTTTTTCACAAAGCGGTACTCTGAAATTCAATTGATTTATTTTTTCCCTCAAATTTGGTGGAAAAAAAAGATGGGATTATTGGTAGCAATTTGAGATTAAGATGTAACTTATTAGTTATTACTTTTGATTTGTTTCTAAATCAATATTTTAGTTCATTAGAATTTATAAAAAATCTGTTTCGTTAAAGAAAAAATTGGGAGAAATATAGTATGGAAGAGACGAGAGGATGAAAAGCCAAAGAAATCAATCAATAGGTTGTATTTTACTCACCATAATTAAAACGATTCAATTACCAATATTGGGCTTAAGTTACCAAAGTTAAAACATTACTGAAAACAAATTGAAGGCACTAATTATGGAAGTAGAGAGATGCGCGTGAACTTTTCGAAAACCAACAACGCGGGAGAGAGGGAGTTTCTGAAAGAAACAAAAAAAAGCGTGTTGGGCTTCAAAGTTTCAGATGTTGGAGGCCCTTAGCATTTCGTGGCCCTGTGCTATTGACCTGTTTGCACAGGCTAATAGCCGGCCCTGGCCCGGGTCAACCTCAACCAGAGCGCCCGGGTCACTCCACACGCTCGGGTCGGATTTTTCTGGAAATATTTCTTTTTAAATCCTCTTTTTGAATGGGGGTTAATTTGTAATTATGCCTAGTTTATTTTAGGACTATATAAGGCAAACTCCTCTCATTTTAGAGCAAGCTAATTTACAATATATTTTAATAAAGTGAGATTTGAAATTCTTAGAACCCTAGGAGAGAGAAAATATCATCTTCTAGAGAGAGAAGTGAGAGAAACTTGTTGAAAACTTGGAATTTGAAGAAACTAAGAAGGAAACTTGAAGATTTGGAAGCTCCTTGCAACTTTAATGAGAATTTCTTACTCTCTCTCATATTTTATTGCTTTATTTTCATATTTTCATGTCATTTTCACTCTATTTACTTTTTCATCCTAGATTATTGTTTTAGTTCATGTTAATAGTTGTTAATGACCACCCTGTCCCTGTCCAGCTGAATATGGCGCTGCAAAACAATATTATATTACATTATTACATTATTATAGTGTTAACTAGTAGTATATATGTATAATATCAACAGGGCACACATATTGAGTGTTTGGGCAGGGGAGTGGAGGAGAAGAAAAAAGGAGAAAGAAAGCTCACCTGACTGGCGAACGGAATTGTAGTTATCATCTGAGTTCTGACCCAAGACCTCAATCGATATGAGAAGAGCCACGGCAACCAGGAAACAAAACAAAAATGCCGCCTTTGAAAAAGAGTAGCCCATTTTCACAAGCTAATAATCTTTGGGTTTTGATGAGAAAGGCTAAGGGTGGGAATTAAGTGTATTTATTGGCTTAGATTTTAGAATATTGGGCCCCAACTACTTTATTATTATTATTATTACAAAAGCCTCCATGAGAACACCTAAAACTAGATGCTCCCTCTCATATTCTTTTGCATATTTTACGTATTGCTCATTTAAGCATAATATGTGACAAATGTACACAAAAATTTACTTGGGAGTAGTGGCGCACATAATCATTTTCTAGGTGGATCATCATTTTATGTCGTTCTATATCAACTTTATATTTTTGGGTTTTTTTAAAATTAATCTAAAATGAAAAAGTTAGATATCCTTCTCGCTCGTCACCGTAATACCTACTTTATCATCATGAACACTTTTACCTAGCTAGAAGCCTAGGAGGAAGTAAAATAGGAAATTTTTAGCCAGACATGATGTATAAGGAGATGGAAACACACTCTCTCGGGAATTTTAATCATACACCCAGGTGTAGATTGTTATCTTATTTGGAGTGAACGCCCATGGCATGTTCACAGTGAATTATTCGTAATTCAACCTTGAAAATCTGAGTTTGATCCTTTTTGCGAAGAAATTAAGTGGGTAGACTTGTGGGTACGTATTCCTCGTTTCCCAACTGAGTTGTTAAATTATGAGTCTATAGCTAATCTTTTTGCTGCTAATAATATTGTGAGTCTAATTAAGCTTGATCAAAACTCATTGTTGTGTAATAAGATAAGGTTTGCAAGAGCGTGTGTGCGAGTGAATATTAATGAGTTGTTGTCTGAATATGCGGAAGTTGTGAGGGTGGGGGAAAAGTGTCTGGGTATGTAACATGGTACAAAGACTTTTCTACTGGATGTCGTTTTGTGGGGATGAGTCTCATGCAATTGAAGTTTGTACTTTATTGAGTTCTCCTCAGAAAGAGGTTAAAGTCAAGTTACTTAAAAATCCTGAGCAAAAGTTAACGACAGAGAGCTTATTGAAAGCAAAAGTGGAAGCTAACAATGATACCACAGCCGCGGAGGCTTATGTGGTTCATGTTAAACCTAAACTGTTTGTGAGAAAGAATTACTCAAAAGTTCAGAGGGGTATGTCTGCTACTGTTGATCAGATAGCTAGAAAATATGTTGGAAAAGGTATTATTATTAAAGATGTTGCTGCATTGCCTTTGAAAAAAAGAAATGTAAATCCATTTGTGCTAGGAAAATGTAAGTCAATCTTGTTTGCTGCTAATCCTCTTGTGGATTCTGATGTGAGCTTTGACGATGAGGTTAATTTGTGCCCTGACCCAATTGATGTTGCCCCTCCTAAGTCTGATTTTTTAGGCTTTAAAGCTGGGAGTGAGAGTGGTGAGGCTGTTGTAGCTGATGGTTCCCTCCCCTCTTCTGCTATTGTCCTGTTCCTACCCCTCTGCGTGTTGTCTTTCCTGCTCAGTTGTTCGACCATAATCAGTTTTATTCCTTGGTTGTTGATTGCTATCATGATGAGCCTATAGTCATCCCATCTGAAGATGTGGATGATACTTATTTGCTTGATGAAGTGGATGATATGATCCAAGGGATGGATGATTTCCTTGAGACATCCTTTCATTCTCTCTCGTCTGGTAGTTCAGTAGTAAAAAAGATAGAGGCTTTGGGGGTTGAACCTCCAGCTTGCAAGGCAGTCTCCTCTCACTCCAGCTCATCAAAGAGGAGGAATAGTAGCTTAGGGGATGAAGGTCACTCTTCTACCCTGAAGAGAAACAAAAAATAAGCTTGTTTTTGTCCCTCAATCCATCTTTTTTAATGTCAATCGGTTTTTGGAATGTTCGTGGATGCCAAAGGAAAAACCTTTTTGGTGAAATAAATTTTTTTTGTTCAGCAAATCATGTGGATATCATGATGATTTGCGAAACAAAATCTTCGATTCCTCCTTCTAATAGTTCAGTTTGGAGATGTGGTTTTTCCTTATTTGATTTTATCCCTACTGAAGGGAGATCTGGTGGATTGTGGGTGATGAGCGGAAATCTAGTGTGGTTAATCCTTTTGCTTTGGATGTAATCTTTAAAAGTAGTCGGTTAATGGCATGTAATATAAAGTTGAGCTAGTTGAATGTTTCTTATGTTATTATATTTTTCGGTTTTTTCACCATATACCCCTGACAAATTTTTTTTTGCACCGTATACCCTCGCAAGTTTCCAAATGCACCATATACCCCTCACGTTTCAAAAAATACACCGACATGCCCTTATGACTAACGGTGTTAGAGTTTCGTTAGTCATTAGGCCCTAATCCTAACCCCCTCTAACCTAATTAACCCTAAACCCTACCCTAATCCTCCTTTAACCCTAATCAACCCTAAACCCTAAACCCTAACCCCACCCCACCCCCACCCCCACCCCACCCCTTCCCTCCACCACGCCCACAACCCCCTCCCTCCGCGGCCACCCCCCACCCGCCCAGCGCCCCGGCCGGCCAGCCCACCTCGCCCCTCCCGGCAGTCCCATCCCCCGCAGCCCCTCCCCGCATCCCATCCTCCCAGCCCTCCCGCATCCCCACCCCTCGCAACCCTCTCCCCTCGGGTCCATGACCCCCCCTCCCTCCCCCTTCCCCGTAACTTTCCGTAGCACCAAACCCCTCCCCCTCCCCCTCCCCGTCTCTTTAGGATGCCTCCAGTCGGATCTCCCCCCTTGGTACTCGCCAGGTTCGATGTTGCGGAAAATGGTTCTCTTATAAACGCAGCCCACCGCTGTGTGTCTTTGGAAATCGGCAGGGACGGGGGGAGGGGGTTCGCGACAGGGGCGGGAGAGGGGAGGGGCGGTTCACTACGGGGAAGGGGAGGGGACGTGGTGGTGACGGGGAAGGGAAGGGGAGGGGTTGGGCGGCTGCAGGGGAGGGGCTGCGGGGGTGGGTGGGGGAGGGATGGTGGTGGTGACGGGGAAGGGCGGCGAGGGAGGGGGTCGGTGGGGGAAGGGAAGGGAGGGGAGGGGGGGGGGCGGCGGGGAAGGGGAGGGGAGGGGGTGGTGGTGGTGACGGGGAAGGGGAGGGGGTGGTGGTGGTGGTGGTGGTGACGTGGTGGTGGTGACGGGGTGGTGGTGCGGTGGGGGTAAGGGGTGGTTAGGGTTAGGGCCCAAGTTAGTAGTTAGGGCCTAAGTTAGTGAATTGGGTTAGGGTTAGGATTAGGGGTAGATTTAGGTTAGTTAATTAGGGTTAGGGTAGGATTAGGGCCTAATGACTAACAAAACTCTAACACCGTTAGTCATAAGGGCATGTCGGTGTATTTTTTGAAACGTGAGGGGTATATGGTGCATTTGGAAACTTGCGAGGGTATACGGTGCAAAAAAAAATTTGTCAAGGGTATATGGTGAAAAAACCGTATATTTTTATATGCCCCTGCTAATGCTTGTAATAAAAATCTGTTTTGGGAAGAAATTTGTGGTTATATTTCATCTTTAAGTCTTCCATTTTTATTAGTGGGTGATTTTAATGAGATTAGTTTTCCAACTGATAAAATTGGTGGTAGTCCTACTGCTTTGGCAAGGTTTAAGCGAATGTATGATATTAAAAATTGTTTAGCTTGTGATGAACTTCCTTTTTCGGATCAATATTATACTTGGAGAAAGAAAAGAAGTGGGAGTGATAATGTCCTTGAAAGACTTGATAAAGGTTTAGCAAGCTTAGAATGGTTAAAATTTTTTCCTTTCGCTAAAATTAGACACCATATTTTTTCGTCTTCGGACAATTGCTTCATTTCTTTGTCTTATCTTCCCAAATCTAATATCAAAGCACCGCCATTTAAATTTGAAAGGATGTGGTGCCTAATCAAGGATTTTGATATCCTATTTAAAAAAACTTGGTGTGAAAAGTTTAATAGTTCTTTTATGTATCGCTTAACTAAAAAATGTAAGCTTCTTAAGTCTAAAGCAAAGGTGTGGAATAAAACAAGATTTGGGAATATTTTTCGCCAACTTGTTCTAGTAGATAAAAAGCTCGAATCAATCCAAGCTCAGTTAATAATTGACCAAGATAATGCTAATCTCCAGAAAGCTCAAGAACGTTGGTTAATTAAAAGACGTAATCTTTTTGAATTTCAAGAAAATTTTGGTTCCAAAGAGCCAAAACAATGTCGTTTGCTAAAGGGGACTCTAATTCTAGGTATTTTCATGCATGTGCTGCAATAAAAAAAAGGATTCATCTTTATTCTTTTACGACAAAAAAAAATTAGAGGTGATCATGGGTCGGGCTGGGCCAAGCCTTAAAAACATTGCCCATTGGTCGGGCCGGGCCAAAATTCGGGCCAAAATTTTGTGCCCAAAGCCCGCTATTTCGGGCCAAAATCGGGCCGGGTCAAAAAATATACTAAAAAGTCATTTTTGGCTTGCCCAAAGCCCGTCCCAAAGCAAAAAAAATTAAGCCGGGCCGGCCCCGTCCGCAGGCCAAAAATTCTGCCCAAACCCGCCCAAAATTCGGGCCGAGCTTTTTTTTATCAGCTCTACTCTAAATCTACTTTTGGTAAGACAATTCAGTCAGCGAAAAATCAATTTACTAAATGGAGAGCGAATTCTTTGTTTCAGGCTGGTCGTACTGTTCTTATCCAGGCTAACTTATCTACTAAGGCAAATTTTCAAATGCAAAGTTTTTTGCTTCCCTCTTCAGTTCATTATGAGTTAGACAAAACGTATAGGGATTTTTTTTGGAATAAAAGTGTGGACTCGGGGTCTGCTAATCTTATAGGCTGGGAGCGCATCTGTGTCCCTAAAAAATTTGGGGGCCTAGGTTTTAGGAAGGCTAATATTAATAATGTAGCATTACAAATGAAGCTGTTATGGAAGATCATTGATAACCCGGAAAATCTTTGGGTTCAAATGATCACCAAGAAATATTTAAAAGACATGTCTATTTTAGACTATTCTCCTTCTTCTAATTCTTCTTGGCAGTGGAAAAACTTCTTTATGTTCGTAATACTTTCAAGAAAGGGTTACGTTGGATTATTAGCTATGGGTCTAAAGTTTCATTTTGGGATGATAATTGGGTGTTTCAATATCCAATCTCCTCCATTTGTCGCCCAACTCAAAATTTTGAAAATATTATAGTTTATGATATTATTACTGAATTTCGCCAATGGAACAGGGAGCTTTTAGCTTCCATTGTTCCGATAGATATTTATAATGCCATTTTGAGTGTGTTTATCCCTCAATTGGAAGGTGCAGATAAGTTAGTGTGGGTTTTGACTTCAGATGGTATTTATTCAGGTTAAATCAGGGGCTCTTCTAGCTTTAGTGGGTTCCCCCTCCGGAGGGGGTTCTTAAATTAAATTTTGATGGTTCTAAGCTTTCGGAAGGTCGTGCTGCGTTTGGGTTCGTTGTTGGGGATCATTTGGGTGCTCTTTGCCTCGCTGGTGCAATGGTGCTGTCCTCGGGGTGTTCTATTCTTTCTGCTGAGGCTTGGGGTTTGCGGGAAGGTGTTAGGGGGTTATGAGCTTAAATGCGGCTTCTATTATTATTGAAGGGGATAATCTGGTGGTTATCAATTCTCTTAGGAGGTGTTGGAAGGTTCCTTGGGAGATTTCTGGGTTTACTGGGGATGCGGCTGAAGGTTTGAAGAATTTTTCTGTTGTTTCCATTAATCATTGTTTTCGGGAAGCAAATCAAACAGCGGATTTCATGGCACATAAGGGTCATGAGGCGCCTAATTTATTGTATTGGTTTTTTTTCTTCTAATTTGTTGTTTTCTTCCATCATCCGAAAGAATGTTGTAGGCTGGTCCTATTCCAGGATGCAGGCCTAGGTTCTTTCTTTCTTGTAACAAATTATATATATATATATATATATATATATATATATATATATATATATATATATATATATATATATATATATATATATATATATATATATATATATATATATATCATATACCCGGGTGTATGATGAATGCACTCCCTCTCTCAACTTAGTCAAGGTCATTGTCTCTCTTTCTAAATAAAGTGCACGCCTTGTTTGAGTAGATGGACTGGTGGATGGCTGCTTGGCACGGAGCCACGGATGGGTGGGAAAAGTGGGTTGGATGCTCAAAGAAAGGAGGGTAAGAGAATAGGGGAGAGAGGGGAAGCTTCTCATTCAACTTTGTTTACTCATTGCATTAAATATAATTTTCTCATTGAGATGGCTGCTTGGTACGTACCTTACTATAATTTTTTGCGACGACAATATTATTTGATCTTGAATGAGTTGAACCTACAATTATTTTATAATTGCATTATTGCATTATTGCATATTGCTCTACATATACCACTGTTCATTATTATTTCATCAATGTAAAGTTTGAACCTACAGTACTCTTTGAATGAAGATACGACTCTAGGTGGACATCCTAGAGTTATACTTCCTTTGTTTTTTTTACTTGCAAACCGTTTAACTTTCACGTTGCAACGTCATAACTTCAACCATTAATATCTTTAAATACCAATAAGTAAAAATTATAAAAAGTAGATATTTGAAAAATACGCATTGAGACGAATCTAACAAGATCTCACATGAATATATATTTCCTTAACTATAAATTACCAAAGATAAACTAAGTGAAGTTTGTGAATAGTACGTGTAAAAGTCAAACGTTGCAAATAAAAAGAAACGGAAGAAGTATCTAATATCTGCTCTACTAACGAAAGTCTCTAAAAAGGATAAAGGAAGTGACCGAAGGCAATTAGATTACTTTCATCTTAGTGGTCGTTTGGTTGCTGATTGAAATCATGGGAATTTCAAATTCCTAGGAATTGTAAAATGGGCTAATTGCTTGGTTGACAAAAATTTTTAAAAATGGGGGAAGTAGAAATTCCCATGAATTTCCACTTCCCTTATACACTACCAAACAAAAATTTTAAATTCCCATGAATTTAATGAAGGAATTTATATCACGTATATTGAAAATTCATGGGAATTTTCAATTCCGATGATCAACCAAACGACGATTACTCTTGTTTTGAGTTCACATTTGAATTCAATTCTTTAATTAATCTCAAAGCCATGATTACCTTCCGGCAAGTTAATGAGATGTTAATCAATGTGCTATATTATCTTTACTATTCTCTCTAATCTCTATTCTGGTATGCAGGAATAATTTACACAATTTCAGTAGGATTTGTAGAAATGCCTTGATCGTGTGATTGTAAACTTGTTCTTTCAGTTTTTCTCTTACTTAAGATCACAAGACATGTTTTCAGGTAGCAATCAATTAAATTTCTTCATAATTATTTAAGACAGATTATTTGTCAATGTAGCTATTGTACACATATGAAGTCTTCTGTGCAGCTGGTCGCACGATTAATAACCATATGGTTACGCGTATAAAAAACTAACAAACTATTTTAAGACATTATAATTAATAACCCCTTCAATTTATACAAGTGACCGTACTCCTCATAAGTAATCCCAAAATATTATAAGTAACCCAAAAATAATATAAGTAACCTCTATTATATTGATCAGTATCACCTTATTTTCAGTGCTTATAAGAAAAAAAAGGTTTAGATAAGATTTAATAAGTTCAGATAAGTTCCTTTCAGCAAAAACAAGAAAAAATAAGGTCTAACAGACTCACAAAATAAGATCTAATAAGTTCATATAAGTTTTGATAAATTTAGATAATAAGTCAAGATACGTTCAAATAAGTTTAGATAAGTAAAAATAAGTTGAAAAGAATTGACCCAAACTTTGTTTGTTGGGATATTATCTCAGATAACCCTGACATATAGGCCTTTTTCCAATATAACCCCGACTTTGGCAGCCCTGTCTCCGATAACCCTGAACTTGATTTTTGTCATTAAACTTGACAGAATTGTTAACGGCGTTAACTATTTTCAAACAAAAATAATTATTGCAATTTTTTTTAAAAAAAAAAATCAAATTCATCTCTTTCTCTCTCTTGTTCTTCATCTCTTCTCAAGCATTCATCAATGGTTACCATGAAAACTAAATTAGAGCAATGGAAATCTCGAACTCTTCACATAATATCAAGCAAACTTTGAACAATTAATGGAAGAAATGATCCAACAAAGCAGCAACGAAGAAGAGAAGATGATATATAGAAGGGGAAATGAAGAAGGGGAAATTAAGAAATGAAGAAATCCCCAAAACCAAGCAAAAGCATCCACCAAGAACATTCAGCAAAAGCAGTAACGACACCCACTACAACCCCCCCAAAAACCCAGCAAAAGCATCCACAAAAACCAGTGAAATCGAACCTAAAACCTACCGAAATCGGCCCTAAAACCGGTGAGATCAACCACGAAAATCGACTACCCACTACATCCCTAAAAACCAGCCGAAAGTGGACCTAAAACCCAGCAAATTCGTTCTTCTCGATTGTATTATGCAGTGGCGAACGTTCTTCTCGCATTTTCTCTCTCCTCTCTCGTCCTCAACCTCCACCTCCTCCTTTACATCACTCTCTCTCTCAATTTCTCCTTTTTTCCCACGATTCTAATTCTTCGACGCCTTCTAATTCTGTTGTAGAACAAGGGTTTCACAGAACTCCTAATTCTATTTCTCCAACATTTTTGTGAGGATTTTTGTTGCCCAATTCCTTGAATATGGTTTCGTCTTTTGCCCAAATTCCTTTTGATTTCAACCATCACCATCTTTCATTTCGCCGCAGTAATTATTTCCTGCATTTTCTTATATTTTTTGATTTTTTTTTTAATTTTAGTTATTGTTGTTTTGTTAATTTGTCTTTGTGTTGAACTGCAGATTTTTTGAATAGAGCTAAGGAAGTGAAAAGGATTGAAGTTAATGATCAACACATATATTAATTTTGATTTTGTTTTGAAGAACAAGAAAGAAATAGATTATTTGGGTTTTTTTTAAGTATTAATTAATTTATGTTTCAAAATAGTTAACGCCATTAACAATTCCGTCAGCTTTAATGATAAAATACAAGTTTAGGGTCATATGAGAAAAAAAATAATATGTCAGGGGTCATTTGAGAAAAATGCCTATATGTCAGGGTTATATGAGATAATATCCCTTGTTTGTTTGCATATTGGGTTCTTTGAACTTTGAAGGTGTGAGTTTGTTTATTTGCATATTGGCCTATTGAGTATTGATTTCTGTGCTAGTCTATAAGTTTTTCTTTTTTACTTCTTGGCACCCCATTTCTAATAATTAGTGGACCCTCATAAACTGATCGAAGTTGAATGTCAGGGGGGTTGAGTGGTCGAATTGCATATTGATCTTGTTTGTTGATGGAAGATTCATAAGAGAGTCTATGGGCGGAATACATTACCTGTTTTCTCACGTATATTCAGATTTCAGTGGGTAAATTATTTACTAGATAGAACAATCAAAAGAACAATATTATTATACCAATCATATTTCAATTAAAATTTATTTATGAATATCTATTTTTAGTGGGTAGTTTACTCACGAGACGTAGATAAAGTTTTTTCCTTTTTCTCATTATGATATTAATATAGGAATCTGGTTGGCTTAAGTGGTGAACTTTTCCATTTTCCCTAGAAAAGTCTAGGTTTCAATTTCTATCCCAAGCATTTGCTTGGATTTAGGGAGGTTGGAGGGTGTTTGGCTTGAATGTGCTTCTGGGTGGGGGTCTGTGCTAGTCAGTCCTGAAGATTTCTTCTTAGCTTTAAAATAATGTTATTCTACAACTCAAGTGGGAAGCGTGGAATGAAAAGGAGGTTGATTTTTCAACTCCCTTGAAGTAAACAAACAAGTTGAAGGACTTTTAGTAAAAGAGATAGAAGAAACTAGATAAAGGCGATTACTTAGTTGATTCCTTTCACAATGCCTTAAGCCCTTGCCAATATCAATGTGAACCTGTGAACATGACTAGTACGTGCTCAAGAACTGAAGAAATGGAGCAAAAAAATTGGATGAAAAAGCTAACAAGAAGGTCCTATAAAGTTGGATGGTATCTCACTATCTCTCCATCCGAAACCTTGAAAGTCGCAAGTATTTTGATAACTAGAATTTATAAGCTTAGAGTTTTAAAGTTTTGATGAATCTTAAGATATATGTCCTTGATCACGTTGGAAAAAGTAGTTAGAACATTAATATCAATTTTTTTTGCTACTTTTTGTTATAATATAAACATTTTAATTTGGATGAAGGCCTTGTATGACCAGAGAATCAGCCACACATTTCAAATTCTTCCTTTGTGAATGATGATTGTCGAGCCATAGTTTTTTTTTTTGGTTAAATAGGTAACTTCAATTAATTAAGCTATTACAACAGAGTTTATCATTGTCTCGTCTAAACTGACAATACATTCTGCATGATAATCATCCATACAAAAACTAGGGGGAGTGGGGAAAAACTTGGTTACATTGCTAATCCCTTCTAAGTCTTCCGTCTTTTTTGCCAAGGCGTCCGCTATTTTGTTAAGCTCCCTGCTGCAGTGCATGATTTTAATTTCCTGGAAACTCTTGATCCATTCCCTGCAATTTTTGACAACACTCGCATAATGGTTAGTTTGGGTCGTCTCTTGGGCTACCAGTTGGGTGGCCACTTTGCAGTCCGAAAACAATACCAATCTTTGAACGCCTCTCTCCTTGGCTATAGTCAAACCTTCCCTAATCCCCAATAGTTCTGCTAACAAGGCATCACTTGCAAATGTGCACTTGTGGAAACCTACGCCCCACCTTCCCTTATGGTCTCTCACTACCCCCCCAATACCACTAGGAATGTTTGCTTGGAGGAAGGACGCATCGACATTCACCATCTCCCAGTCCCTTGGAACATGGTCCGTTAACCTCGTTCTACAGACCTGATCCCTCGGGATTTCTACAGACACATTTGCTTTTACATAGAAAAGGGCAGCATTCACAGCCTTGTTTATAATTTCGAGTGGTTTGGGTTCTGGGATATCCGGTCTAAAAACACAATGATTCCTACTTAGCCATAATTCATAACACATGAATGGGAATAACCTTGACCATAAAACCATTCGAACCAATGTTTGACATCTAAGGTTATCCTAGATCCATTCCATCAAGGAACTTCTCGGGTGTAGTTCAACACACATATGATCCCACACCTCTTTTGATTTGTTACACCACCTAAGAATATGATCTACATTTTTCGCGGTTTGAGAACATCGAGGGCACGTTGAGTCAGTTGAGATAGAGCGTTGGTAGAGGAGATTTTTGTGAGGTAATCGGTCAAGGCATGCCAGCCATAGAAAGAATTGAATCTTTGGGAGTGTGTTAATTTTCCAAACCCATTCGATGTCTACGACAGGAGTGATGGGGACTTGGATTGAGTATGCCAGGGAGAGAGAAAACCCCTCATGCGAGAGGAAGTCAGGACAAAGCGAGTCATTGTCCATATCTTTGGAAGGAGGGGGGCGACTAAGGATGCGGTCCACTATACCTTGAGGGAGATAGAGACTCAATCTAGACAGATTCCAATCCCCGTTGATAACTAAGTCACTCACCCTCAAGTGATCTTCCACTAAGCTCAAGGGGCTTTGCACAAAACTTCGTATCTTTCCTATATTAAGCCAGTCATCATGCCACAAACTAAGCCCTTCACCATTTCCTAAGCACCATGAGCTATTTTGGGCTAACAACTCCCATCCTTTACCTATACTTCGCCATACCAAAGACCCATTTGCAAAAGTTGTGACATGATTTCTACTTAGGTACTTCGAGGTTATGCATTTTTGTGCAAGATTTGGAGGGCCTTGGGCAAGTTTCCATCCTAACTTGGCCATATAAGCTTTATTCATGAGAGCTTGTTTTCTAATTCCTAGACCTCCTTGGCTTTTGGGGCGAAAGGTTTTATCTTTCCCAACTAAGTGTATTTTCTTCATCACCCCACAAAAAATTATTACATATTTTATCAAGGTCTTTTAAGGTGCTCTCAGGAAAATAGGTTGCTTGCATGTAGTAAGCAGGTGTGGTGGCGAGTGTTGAAGAGATTAAGCATAGCCTCCCAGCCTTAGAAAGGAATTTAGTCTTCCACCGAGCAAGCTTGTTTTGAACTTTATCTACCACAAATTGCACCTGACTCCTCGTAGGTCTTTTATGAGATAAAGGCATTCCTAGGCATAGGCCTAAGTTTTCATTCTCCACAATATTGAGGGTCTGTTGAAATAAAATTTTATGGTCCTCATTGGTGTTAGGGGAGAACACTAGCCGACTCTTGTTTTCATTGATTTTTTGCCCCGAGATCTTGCAGAAGTGGTTTAGCACCTTTCTAACTGCAAAAGCAATATTTTCGTCTACCCTCCCAAAAAGAAGGAGATCATCTGCAAACATAAGGTGAGACACAGGAACCCTATCTTTTCCTACCCAGAAAGGAGTCCATTCTTTCCGATGAGTGGCTTGATTAATGAGATGGGTGAGAGACTCTAGACATATATTGAACAGATACGGGGACATAGGGTCCCCCTGCCCAAGACCTCTTGAGTGGTTGAACGCCTTAGTTGCTCTTCCATTTACAAGGATAGAGGAGGAGGATTGTGCAATACAACTCATAATTAAATCTATAGACGCATCACTTAAGTCAAGGTTCTGCAGACATGTTCTAGCAAAACTCCATTCAACTCTATCATAAGCTTTTTCAAGGTCGATTTTTAAGGCAAACCAACCCAGCTTGCCTTTCTTTTTATGCATAGAGTGGAGAATATCCGAGGCAACTACCAGATTTACATCAGGTCCTCTACCCTTTATGAAACTATTTTGATTGTGCGAAATCCAAAGGGGAATTAGAGGTTTTAGACGGTTAACAATAACTTTTGTGCAGAGTTTGTAAACCGTGTTACACAAGCTGATAGGGCGGAAATGCTTGACCGTTTCCGGTTGTTGTTGCTTAGGGATAAGACAAATAAGGGCTTGGCACATTTCCTGGGGAATGTTTGATTCCTGGAACCATTTCCTGAGGTTATCACACACATCACCCCCCACAGTACCCCACATGCGTTGGAAAAATATTGGATGGAACCCATCCGGGCCCGGAGCCTTCAAAGGTTTCATTTGGTTTAAGGCCGTTCTAATTTCAAGGTCTGAAGGAGGGTAAGAGATATCTATTTCTTGAGTGCTCAAGTTAGACGACCTATCACAGGCAAGGTGGCCCGAGGTATAAAGCTTTTGTAAAGCATCAACAATGTGATTGCTTATGTTGGCTTGATCCTGGATAAGATTACCCACATCGTCCCTAATAGACATGATTCTACTAGCATTTCTTTTAATCATTACACTCCTGTGAAAGAAGCTGATATTCCTTTCCCCATCCTTAATTCTTTCCATTCGACTCTTAGTTATCCAAAGGGTTTCTTCTTGCATAAAAATGTCCACTAATTCCTTCTGTAGGTCCGTTTCTAGTTCTTGATGGAAATGAGACGCTGGGTTTGTTTGAAGGTAAGCTTGGGTGCCACTTAGTCTTGCTAACACCCGTTTTTTCTTTCTATACACATTCCCAAAAATCTCCAAATTCCATTGACTCAAACTAGTTTGCATCTGCCCTAACTGCCCCCCTATGAATTTTTCGAAATATGGCCAGTTAAGATTTACATGGTTGGCGAAGTCCTCGTGGTGAAGCCACATTGGCTCAAACCGAAAGGGTTTCGGCCCTGACTTAACCGGGGGATTATCTAAACAAACTAGAATTGGATTATGGTCCGACGTTATCCTAGGTAAGGTCCATAAGTTTGAATTTGGAAATTTTAACAACCATTCCGGGCTAACCCAACTTCGATCAAGGCGTTCAAAGATTGGATTATTTTTCCGCATATTAGACCACGTAAACTTTGGCCCATTATAACCCAAATCCACCAAATTACACATGTTCATCGTAGACGCATACAAATCCGCACGTTTGCGGTTAATTTTCCTCCCCCCAAATTTTTCTCCTTGATTAATAATTTCATTAAAATCCCCTACTACTAACCATGGGCAATTAATTGACTCAGCCATATCACATAAATCTTTCCACAACAATTTGCGAGAATCAAAATCCGGGATTGCATAAATAGCAGAAAAAACAAAGTTTTGGTTTGAGTTGCATACCTCGATGACTCCATGCACTCCTTGAGTATTTCCTCCTACAACATGAAACTTCAGACAGTTGACATTCCATAAGAGGATAATACCCCCGGCAAAACCTCTCGGCTCCACAATATGCCACGAATCAAACCCAATATTCTGCAGAATGGTAATGGTTTTCTCTCGGCAGACTCTTGTCTCAACAAGAACGATTAGGTCCGGGTGGTGTTGGGCTATTAATAGACGAAGGTTTGGTTTAAAGGAGGGCCTCGCTATCCCCCGCACATTCCAATATAGGATGGTCATATTATTTGGGAGGACTGCTTTTTTGTGGAACTCTTCTAGAAAGTCCTCGTTTCCGGGTTGCCATGGGTTGATCGTCGTTCCCGTCTCCACACATGTTATCCTTCCCCGATGAGGCCATAAAGCTACCTCTGACTCGCGAGGGAAGTTTAACCCTTTTACCTCGGCCCAAGTCACTGTGATGCCTAGTTGCTTGAGTGGAGGTTGGACTCTTGCTAGAAGTACAACATTTGTGTTGCTCATCTCCATCATTTTGATCGGCCGGAATTGTACCAGCACCATGGTGCGGGCCAGTGGAAGGAGGGGTGTTGGGTCTAACCACGGACCGAGGTTTTGCAGAAGATCGCGTTCTTCGCTCTCGGCTCCTGCCTCGTTCTTCAAAAACCATTTGAGGAAGATTTTCATTAATTTCGGAATATGAGCTGCATCCTGAAACTGTGGAATGTGAGCGTGGCCTAGCTCGGAATTTGCATACAACATGAGGTTCTGAAATATTTCTTGCGATGGGTATGGGTTCACCATCAAAGCTTTTACTTCCGCAAGAGAGAGATCTGTGAAGAAGCCCTCCTCCTCTGGGATTCGGGTCAGATAGTCGACATAACCCGGATTGAATTCCGGCATCAATGGTAGGATTGGACGGTTGAAAAGTATTGGGTGTTCGAACTTGACGAGGTGAATGCGGGGTGGTGAAGGGGTTGAGGGGGGTGATAGCATGGGTGGTGGTGATGGGCAAAAAACACTTCCTCCTGAGTTTCCATTTTTCTTTTCACCAAAAAAAGGGGTTTGGCTCGGGTTATCTTTGGCAATTTTCGAAACTGTGGCTCTTTTTGTAGGGGAGCCCCTGGGAGTACTCGTAGGTGGAGGCTGAATTATAGGGCCTGACATGGCTAGGCCACCTTTCGAAGTTTCATTGGCTTCACAGGGGTTAGAAACTTCTCCCAAATCTTGTATAATCTGTAAAACTGAAAAGGGGTTGACGTTGACAAGATTTGAGCTGTTTTTCCCCCTTTCCAAGGAGACATTTTGCTTTTCGTTCTCTCCTCTTACTGTTTCCTCTGGTATATGGGCTCCCTCTTTACACGTTGGATCCTCTCCTTTCTTTGGAGTCCAGCGAGTCTGTATTCTACCACGTTGGATGGCATTTTGGTAACTTTGGAAATTTCCCTTTCTTCTACCTTTGGCCTCTTGCCATTCAATGCCATGGCCACTACTTTTCGGATTTGCATTTTGTTCAGTACTAGGAATATTTTTCTGCTTTTTGAGCATCTCACATCTTTTGCTTTGATGCCCAAATTTATTGCACAACTCACAGAACCATGGTCCCTCGCAAAAGACAAGATCTTGGAATGTTTGACCTAACCATGCTCCTTTTGGAAGTTTTTTGTCTTTTTCCATCAAAATACAAATGGCTGCATATCTCCTTCTCTCTCCAGATAGTGAATGAGCATCCACTTTCAGTACTTTCCCCAGACTATTGCCTAATTTCTCCAGCAAGGCTTGGTTGAAGAATTCGATTGGGAGTTCCGGCAGCAACACCCACCGAGGTATCACTTTAATAGCCGCCTTTGATGGCTTAAACCCTGGCTCCCAACACTGAACCCACACATGGCTTCCCATAATTGACCAAGGTCCACCCGTCAAAATATTAGCCCGAGCTTCCTGGTCGGCACATTTTATGCTGTAAAACCCTTTACCTATGGTAATAAGTTGAAGGTCCCCTTGCCACTGCCATATCTTCGTCAGTTCAATCTTTAGGAACTCCTTGGAGAAGGATCTTCCCACAATCTTACATATTATAGCATTTTCCCAAGGCTTGCTAAGATTCACGTATTCCTCGAGAGATATGGGAACAAAGATCTCGTCCTCACCGGACATCTGCAGGGGTTGTGAAGCTGAGAAAGGAAGCTGAATAGGTGGGAGTGCACATGTCTTTACTAGGGAAATTTCCATCCCCCTTTGGGGGTCTGCAATGGCATCTTTGAATGATTTAATCTGCCCTAGGCTTGAGAGTGAAGATGCGAATGGAGGGGGGTGGGGAATTGGAGGTATCGGTATGGGTTTGGGTGGGGGAGGGACAGGAGGAGGGGTTTGGCATGGAACAAAGGTATGAAACCTGGCATCGGAGCTGGAGCCTGAGGTGTCGCCGGCCGGAGTGCTGGAGGTTGCCTCACTTTGTGCCGAGAGGGCGGTTTGGGTTGTTTGAGTTGTTTGACTTATGGTGTTTTTTTGATGGGCTGGGCAGAGAGCTTTCTCTCTCTTTCATATTTCCAATGTCGAGCCATAGTTTCCTTGCATTTATTCGAATGAAATTCAGTAGGGAGATTAAATTTTTAAGGACCAGCACTATCTTCATTGCATCACTTGACTGCATTTACCGAGTCATATTCTGTATTCAAGAATAACGTATTGGTGTCAAATGCGATCGCTGCTCGTGGAGATTTTGATGCCTCGATGGGTGGCAAAAATCTCAGTTAAATTAATTTCAATGGGAGGTATAAGACTTGATTAGAAGAGATATGCATTCTCCTTGACTATATATTGTAAGTTGTAGTTCAACGATCAGATTGGGTGTTGATCTTCGAGAGTACCTTTTAATTTGTTATCCATCATCCAAACATTTGGGGACCTTTTAAGTGACTTCAGTATAATCTTTAAGATCATTTATTGCCTTTCAATTTTAGGATTCACTCCCTTGTAAATTTAAACAAAAAGTAATATGTATTATCATCAATAAGTAGTAACATATAAGTACTTGATAACACATGAGTTCAATTACATTAACAAAAAACAGAAACTTGACATTGAATATTTGAAGTTAAACTTACAAAAGTACATATATAGATGGAAAATCATTACATGATAGATGTATAAGAAATCAACCTTCTAAACAACCATGTCCTAGAGTATTTTTCTAAGACACAAGAATTAATAAAATATACTTCTCCTTGATCTACTTAATCAAATCTGTTGAATGGTTGTGACAGAAGGAGTTTGTACGTAATCATTTTATTAGAGAGCTCAGAGCTAGCGAGGCATGGTCACTCAATTTCAATTACCCTTTTCCGGGATATAAACCATTACGTCCTCGGCGTCTCGAATGACCACCCCGTCCCTTTGCCCCCCTGTCAGTGAATATGGTGCTGCAAAACAATACTCCATATTACATTATTAATTACATTATTCCATTATAGTGTTCAGGGACGTCTTAAAAGGCGTGCAAAGAGCCTAACCGCACAGGACCCCAATCTGAAAAGGGGACCCAAAATTTTAATTTTCTAAAATTTTATTATAAAAAATGCTTCGTTCTTCCTCATGGTCTAACAAAAAATCTAAATTTTAGAATATTTGCTTAACGAAACTATATGTTATTGCCTAAAATATATATACATCCTTTTAATTTTAAGGATTTTTTGATGGGAATAATCCCACCTTCGAGCGATCCTCCCAAAACAGTCCCACCTTTCATAAATTTGGGAATAATCCCACCTTTGTGGGACATTTGTCAAAAATGGGCCTTTTTACTGGTCACCGGTTCAAAAGGTGATGACCCACCCATTAAGTTTTTTTTTAAAAAAAAAACCCTCCCACCACCCCCTCCCACCCCACCCCCGCAGCCACCATCCACCCTCCACTTCGGCCTTCGTCTCGCCCACCCATTTCTCCCCCTGTCTCCGTCGCCCTCCCCCGTCGCCCTCTCCCCGAAGAACCGAAAATTAAGAAAAGGAAAAGGAGAAAGAGGGGGTTTGCGAAATTAAGAGGAAGAAGAAGGGGTTGGGGGTCTCCGTGGAAAGAGGGAAGAAAGGAGAAAGAGGAAGCGCAATCTGCCGGGTTTCTTTGGGGAGGGGGGTTTGTGGGGAAGCGTGTGGACGAGTTTGCGGGGGAAGCGTGGGGAGGAGGGGGTTTCAGGGGGAGGGAGGTTTGCGGCGGAGAGGATGGCGAGAGACGAAGGGGAGAGAAGAGGGGGGGGGGCGACTGGGGAAAGGGTGGGGAGGGGGGAAGGGCGGTGACGAAGGGTGGGGTGGGGGGAAGGACGGCGACAAAGGGTGGGGTGGGGGCTCCCTGCCTGCGAGGGAATGGAGGGTGGGGACCGAGGTTTCTTTGTAGGGGTAGGACCAGGTGGGGCTGGGTCAGGTGGGGGCGCAAGGTGGGGGGCTGCGAGGGATGGGGTGTGGGGACTGGGGTTAGTTTTTTGTGGGGGTGGGAGTGGGGGTGGGGGTGGAGGTGGAGGGGTGGGGTGGCTAGGTGGTGGTGGTTGTGGTGGAAAAGAAAATGAGTAGGGAGAAAAGAGAAAAGCCTACATTTGCAGGTTACCAACAGGTAAGGGTACATTTTGAGCAAACACACCCTAAAGGTGGGATTATTCCCAAATTTATGAAAGGTGGGACTGTTTTGAGAGGATCGCTCAAAGGTGGGATTATTCCCATCAAAAAATCCTAATTTTAATGATATAAGGGCCTCATTTTCATTTTTAAAACAGGGCCCTAAATTTTTCAAGACGGCCCGGATAGTGTTAACTATGTATAATATGAACAGGGCACGCATATTGACTGCTTGGGGAGGGGACAAAGAAACCTTACCTGACTGGCGAACGGAATTATAGTTATCATCTGAGTTCTGACCCGAGACCTCAATCGAAATGAGAAGAGCCACGGCAACCAGGAAACAAAACAAAAAAGCCGCCTTTGAAAAAGAGTAGCCCATTTTCACGTCTTTAACAAGTAAGCTAATAATCTTTGGGTTTGGATGAGACACTGAAAGGCTAATGGTGGGAAGTGTATTTATACGCTCAGATTTTAGAAAATAGGGCCCCAAGTTTTTTTTATTAGTATTATTACCCAAAGCCTCCATAGTTCTCCTGAGAACACCTAAAACTTGATGCTTCCTCTCATATTCTTTTGCATATTTTACGTGTTGCTCATTTAAGCAAAATATGTGACAAATGTGCAAAATAAATGTACTTGGGAGTAGTGGCACACATAATCATTTTCTAGGTGGATCATCATTTTATGCCGTTCTCTATCAACTTTTTATTTTTTTAAAATAATCTGATGTGAAAAGGCTAGATAATCCTTCTCGTCATGGTAATACCTACTTTATCATCCCGAACACTTTTACCTAGCTAGGACTAGGAGGAAGAATATGTTGGAACATTTATAGGGTAATGGGTTTTGTTAGCTCATATGGGTATATACTAGAAGAGGAGGAGGTCTAGTATGTTAAGATTAGAATGCGCAAAATCACGTGGAGTAAATCAAGCAAGACAGAGGGCTGGTCGCGGGTCGCGACCAGGAGGCCGTCGCGGGTCGCGATACCTGTCGCGGGTCGCGACTGCGCCGCCCTTCGCGACTCGCGATCGTATCGCGAGTCGCGACGTGGAGTCTGTTTTGGGGCGTGTAATTTTGCGTGGACGGTTTATAACCGTTGTAATGCATTTGTTATCCGTTTTAAGATGATTAAGTACTCTTAATCAGGGGATTAAAGAAGGATGAATGCTGTAACAGCTCTAATCAAGAGGGAAGATTATTCATCACCCTTATTATGTATATGAGTTAAGAGAGAGAAAAAATCAGTTGGTAGAATCTTATCTTCTTGCTTTGCTTGAGAGAAAACTTGCAACTTTCTCTTGAGTGTTCTTCACAAACATCAAACACAAAGTTCTTGTTGATTCACTTAGAAGATCATCTAGTGAATTGTTTTCTCCATTGTATCTCATTAGTTATTTCGTGTTAACCCGGTGATCCTAGAGGGGCGAAATTAAACTAATAGGAAAGCGTAGTTTCCGTGCCTTGGAGTGGATATCCGGTTCCCTTGTTTGTTCTCACACACAACAATCTATTAGTTTAACTTTCTTTTCATTTCGGATATGGCTCAATCACTCAAGGACATGACTATGAACTTCCAAAAGTTGGACAAGTTTGAGGGGGTGGGGTATCGAAGATGGCAAAAGAAGATGCACTTCTTGTTGACAACTTTGAATGTGGTGTATGTTCTATCAACACCCATGCCACCATTCCCGAAAGATGGAGAGGAAGAGTCCGTAGAGACTACAAGGAAGAGGACAAAGTGGGAGAATGATGACTACATTTGCCGGGGTCACATTCTCAACTCTCTTACCGACCCTTTGTTCGATCTCTATCAAAATGTGGAGAGTGCAAAGGAACTTTGGGATACTCTTGAGGCCAAGTATATTTCTGAAGATGCTTCAAGTAAGAAATTTCTTGTTAGTAATTTTAATTCATTTAAAATGACTAATGATAGGCCTATTATAGAGCAATTTCATGAAGTTCATCATATTTTGAACCAAATTAGATCACATGGTATGGTGATGGATGAGGCTATTGCCGTAGCCTCAATCATTGATAAATTACCACATTCTTGGAAAGAAACTAAGCATTCCTTGAAACATAGGAAGGAAGATATTTCCATGGAGCAATTAGGAACTCATCTTCGTATTGAAGAGGGTATTCGGGCTCAAGATGGGGTTAAGGATACTACTCCTAGTATTCCTAAGTCTACCGTGAATATGGTAAAGGTTGGTGGGTCTAGTGGGACCAGGAAATCCAACAATAACAACTCTAAAACCAACTTTGCAAACAAGAAGAGGAAGACCCTCACTTGTTGGGTATGCAATGGACCTCATCTCAAGAGGGATTGTCCTTCTAAGAAGAAGAAGACAAAGAATGGGCAACCTAGTGTTGTTCAAAACCAAGGTAAAGTTGCACATGAACATGTAGTTGAAGAAATGAATTTTGTGGCTATGATTTCTGAAATTATGTTTGTGCAGGTTGATGATTCTTGGTGGATAGATTCGGGGGCCTCTAGACATGTGTGCAATAATAACCACTTCTTCAAGTCTTTGGAAGAATTGGATGATGGTCCAATCTTGTATATGGGGAATGATTCTACGGTAAAGGCCAAGGGTATAGGCCAAGTAGAATTGTTGTTAACCTCGGGAAAGACTTTAACTCTCCGGGATGTTGTTTATGTACCGGAAGTTAGGAAGAATCTTGTGTCGGGGGTCTTTTGAATAAATTTGGTTTTAAAGTTGTATTTGAATCGATAAGTTTATAGTTTCTAAGGGTGGTATTTTTGTTGGACAAGGATTTTATTGTAATGGAATGTTTAAATTTAGTATTAATAATGAAATTGATACTAGTTCTATTTACATGCTTGATGTTTCTTCTCTATGGCACAATCGTTTATGTCATGTAAACTATCGTAGATTATATGACATGTCTAAGTTAGGTTTAATACCTTCTTTCGATTTAAAGTTAGAGAAGTGTAAGACATGCATGCTAAATAAGATTACAAAGAATCCTTATCCTAGTGTGACTAGACAAACGGTTTTGCTTGAATTGGTGCATAGTGACTTGTGTGACTTTCATAGTTCACCTTCTTTAGGAAATAAAAAATATATTGTGACTTTTATTGATGATTATTCAAGGTTTTGTTACATATATTTATTATTTACTAAAGATGAAGCACTAGAAAAGTTTAAGATTTTTAAGACCGAAGTGGAACTTCAACTTAATGAAAAAGTTAAAAGACTTCGGACGGATAGGGGTGGTGAATACTATAATCCTAGTTTTTTTAGTTCCATTGGTGTAATTCATGAAACAACCGCTCCATACTCACCTCAAAGTAATGGTATAGCGGAAAGGAAAAATAGGGTTCTAAAAGAAATGGTTAACACCATGCTTTCTAATTCGGGTCTAAATGACGGTTTTTGGGGTGATGCAATTTTAACTGCTTGTTATATTTTAAATCGAGTTCCTAATAAAAGGAATAAGACTACCCCTTATGAACTTTGGTGTAACAAAAAGCCTAATCTCAATTACCTTAAGGTATGGGGTTGTAGGGCAATTGTCAAATTGACGGAACCTAAAAGGAAAACTTTAGGTGAAAAAGGAATTGATTGCATTTTTATAGGCTATGCGGTACATAGCAAAGCCTATAGGTTTTATGTCATTGAGCCAAATGATGTTGTCTCTATTCATACTGTGATAGAGTCAAGGGATGCAATATTTGATGAGACTAGATTTTCATCGATTCCTAGACCAAAGGACATGATACCTAGTACTAGTTTCAATGTTGTGGATGACATTAACAATGATCATGATACTACAACACCGGAAATTAGGAAAAGTAAAAGAATTAGAAAAGAGAAATCTTTTGGACCTGGATTTTCAACTATATTTAGTTGAAGGGTCAAGGGAGTCTGTTGTGACTCAAATTTCATATTGTTACAATATGGAGGAGGATCCTAGGACCTTTGATGAGGCTATGAAGTCTCATGATTACGCTTTTCGGAAAGAGGCGGTGAATGATGAAATGGATTCGATAATGGGCAATCATACTTGGATTTTAGCTAATTTACCCCCGGATGCAAACCTTTAGGTTGTAAGTGGATTTTCGTAAGGAAAAGGAAGATCGATGGAACCATACTAAAACATAAGGCCCGGTTAGTGGTCTAAGGTTTTAGGCAAAGATATGGTATCGATTATTTTGACACTTATGCTCCGGTTGCTAGAATAGCTACCATTAGACTTTTGATAGCATTAGCTGCGATTCATGGTCTAGTAATTCACCAAATGGATGTTAAAACCGCTTTCCTTAATGGTGAATTGGAGGAGGAAGTGTACATGAATCAACCCGAAGGTTTTGTGGTTAAAGGTCAAGAGACTAAGGTTTGCAAATTAGTTCGATCTTTGTATGGTCTTAAACAAGCACCTAAGCAATGGCATCAAAAATTTGATGAGGTCATTTTGTCTAGTGGGTTCAAAATAAATCAGTCCGATAAGTGTGTATATAGTAAATTTGATAATAACGGTAATGGAGTTATAATTTGCTTATATGTTGATGATATGCTTATCTTTGGGACTGATTTGGAACAAGTGGAAAAGACCAAAGTCTTTCTCTCTTCTAGCTTCTCCATGAAAGATTTGGGTGAAGCGGATGTTATTCTAGGTATTAGAATAAGGAGAGGTAAAGGGTCAATTTCTTTATCACAATCTCATTACATTGAGAAAGTGATCAAGAGGTTTAATGAATCGAATTCGACTCATTTTGCTACTCCGATGGATCCTAGTGTTCACTTGGTTCCGAGTAGTGGTACTCCTATTTCACAATTGGAGTATGCAAGCTTAATTGGAAGCTTGATGTATGCTATGACTAGCACTCGACCGGATATAGCTTTTGCTATTGGTAAACTCAGTAGGTATACTAGTAATCCTAGTATGTTGCATTGGCAAGCATTGAGAAGAGTGTTAAGGTATTTGAATAAAACCTTGGATTATGTCATAACTTACAAAGGGGAACCTTCTATTCTAGAAGGTTACTCGGATGCTAGTTGGATTTCCAACAAGGAAGATTATTCATCCACAAGTGGATGGGTGTTTCTTCTTGGAGGAGGTGCTATTTCATGGGCATCCAAGAAGCAAACATGTATAACGGATTCCACTATGGCATCGGAATTCATTGCATTGGCATCTTGTTGCCAAGAAGCGGAATGGCTAAGGAATGTGTTGAGTGAGGTTGACTTGTGGGTCAAACCTATGTCACCTCTTGCTATTCATTGTGATAGTGCATCAACCATAGCTAAAGCTTATAGTGAAGTCTACAATGGCAAGTCAAGGCACATTGGAGTTAGACATAGCTATGTGCGTGAATTGATAAGGAATAGTTGTATAACTATTAATTTTGTTCGGTCTAGTTTGAACTTGGCGGATACGTTTACTAAAGCGTTGTCAAGGGAACTAGTGAACAAAATGAATAAGGGATGAGTCTTAAGCCTATTGAACAACCTATGGTGAAGGAAAACTCAATTTGATGTCTAATATAACATTAGATCCCAAATTCAATGAGGAAAGTACTTCTCTAGAAGGTTGGGAGCACTTGTTTAAAACATCCCAAGGTTAGTGCTTGTTACTACAATGATAAGAGGTTGAATTAAGTTTCTTAATAAATCTTTGATAAGTTCTCAATTGTAGGAGCATGTGCGTAAAGATTTACCTATATAAGCTAGAGGTTTGGCCGCTTCACCAAGTCTAAGGCTTGACTTGGAACGCTTATGAATGGATATGGACACCAAGGCTTCATAGGTGTCGGAGGTTAAGAACTAAGTTTATGCTTATGTGTATTAGTATCTTCAATAATTTGTAGTGGTTATATGATTCAAAGCTTTGTCTATCATTATGATCGAAATTGTTGTAAAGTTACTTTTACTAAGTGGAAATTCAATCGTAAGATATTTCCATGATGCATGAGCATGTTTCGTTTGTGATTTATAGCAAGTTGAAAACTTTTCAACATTACCCTATAAATGGGAGGAGGATTGTTGGAACATTTATAGGGTAATGTGTTTTGTTAGCTCATATGGGTATATACTAGAAGAGGAGGAGGTCTAGTATGTTAAGATTAGAATGCGCAAAATCACGTGGAGTAAATCAAGCAAGACAGAGGGCTGGTCGCGGGTCGCGACATTCGTCGCGGGTCGCGACCAGGAGGCCGTCGCGGGTCGCGACCAGCGCCCTTCGCGACCAGCGCCCTTCGCGACTCGCGATCTGTATCGCGAGTCGCGACGTGGAGTCTGTTTTGGGGCGTGTAATTTTGCGTGGACGGTTGATAAGTGTTAAATTCTGTCTATTTTTATTCCCTAATATTAAAGTTTTTAGGTGTCTTATAAATGTTATCTTGCATTAATATTAATGTTTTATTATTATAGGTTGATTATTAGTGAGTAATGACTTTTATTGTTTATTGGGCTTTAAGTGGTAGTTTTGTTTTGTGGAAGCAGTGATGCATTAAAGAAGATCACGCCCTAACATTTTGTGTGTGTCGTGATTGACAAAGCCCAAGAAATATGCAACCTACAATTCAAGAAAAGAAATAAAAGAAGATGAGGAGTCAAGGCTTGTGGATGTCACGTGGGTCTCTTCGTCACCTTCCTAAAGCCTCCATTCTTCCTCCTTTCCTATTCAGTACTCATATCTAACAACATAAAGTGAAGAGGATAGAATTTTCCCTCTTGTTGATACACATTAGGAGATGGATAAAAATTACGTGAATTTAGGGATGAAATTCTATCATCTTGTGAGGGAATTTTGCATTACTCTACTACAAATACAGTGGTTTACACGGTGGAGAGGAGCAAGCAAGTCGGGTAGATTTTTGATTAAAAAAATAAAGGGAGTTTGAGAGTGAAATTTCCGGGCAAAGATTGAGGGTTTGAATTGGAGGAAGAACAAATTGCCGTCGCCCGCCTACCGTGGTGCAGGAGGAAGAGTGAGAGTCGGGGTCGTCGGAGGTGTCGAAACCGAATTCGAGCAAGCGATTTTCCGGGGATTAATTATAAGTTCTTCTCTCTCCTTCAATCTCTTTAGTTTTATCTAGAAATTTATATTCACAAATTATGATCTTGTACTTGGATTATTTAATTTTTCAATTGTGTTTTTGGGTCTTTGAATTCTAGTATTTACATTGTTAGTTTCAAATCTAATATGATATTCAAGTTATATTTGTTCTTGATAGTAAAGATTACATTTTTATGCTTAATTGCTATCTTTTGAGTATATAGTGTATTCTTATGCTAATTACATAATTTGTCCTAGTACAGATTACGTAATCCGGGTAGTAACTAGTTTAAATTAGAATTTGCGACACAATTCCAAGTTTAAAGTAGAGTATAATTTGATCAAGTAAATTAATACATCTATGTGTTTTAATTGATTGGGTTGATAGTTTCGAATGCTAATAATCGAATTTTTGCTAGTTGCGAATTACTAGCGATTGTAGGATTATTAAGAGTTAACTTTGGCCTAGTTTAAAGTTAGCTATTACCACTCATAATTTAGTCATAGTGGGCTGTGTTAATTTCGCTTGGCTAGATTGGATAAGAGGGAAAAGGGGAAATTTTGTTACCAAAATTCCTAACATTAATCTGTCATATTATGTTTGCAATTAATCGTGTTTGACCCGAATTCACTAGTAAAAGGTTAAGTATTTTTAAGTTATGTGCTTAATGGGTAGCTTGTCGTCACTTGTAAATAGTAGTTTAGTAGTAGTTTTAATTTTTAATTAGTCTAAGTAGTTGGTTACAACCGAAACCCCCCCTTAATCGTACACATGTGAATAGTGTAAATAGTATAAATTCGTATATAATATATATTTTTGTCACTTAGTTGAATATTTGAGTTTAGGAAGTTAATAATCTTCTCGTGGGATCGACCCTACTTATCCGTTACTATGTTTATATTTTTGAGGTTAAGATAGGTACTATAAATTATTAATTTGTATACGCAAACGACACGTATCAAATTTTGGCGCCGTTGCCGGGGAGATTTATGATAATCTTTCCCTACTCAAAGTTTAACTGATATACTAATTTTTGTTATAGAATTTAGTTGATAAAATGACAATTAGTACCTGTGATCTTCGTATTCTAAAGAAAGCTTGACTAGTTTAAAATTTCTTAGCTATAGTATGTTTCTTTAACTTATTTTTTTCATACTATGTGCTTAGGTATTTTTTGTTGGAACATTTATAGGGTAATGGGTTTTTGTTAGCTCATATGAGTATATACTAGAAGAGGAGGAGGTCTAGTATGTTGAGATTAGAATGCGCAAAATCACGTGGATTAAATCAAACAAGACAGAGGGCTGGTCACGAGTCGCGACATTCGTCGCGGGTCGCGACCAGGAGGCCGTCGCGGGTCGCGACACCTGTCGCGGGTCGCGACCAGCGCCCTTTCGCGACTCGCGATCTGTATCGCGGGTCGCGACGTGTATTCTGTCTTGGGCGTGAAATTTTGCGTGGACGGTTTATAACCGTTGTAATGCATTTGTGATCCGTTTTAAGATGATTAAGTACTCTTAATCAGGGGATTAAAGAGGGATGAATGCTGTAACAGCTCTAATCAAGAGGGAATATGTAATATTACCCTTGTTATTCATATGAGGAGAGAGAGGAAAATCAGATTTTCATATTCTAATCTTCTTGCTTTGCTTGAGAGAAAACTTGCTACTTTCTCTTGAGTGTTCTTCACAAACATCAAACACAAAGTTCTTGTTGATTCACTTAGAAGATCATCTAGTGAATTGTTTTCTCCATTGTATCTCATTAGTTATTTCGTGTTAACCCGGTGATCCTAGAGGGGCGAAATTAAACTAATAGGAAAGCGTAGTTTCCGTGCCTTGGAGTGGATATCCGGTTCCCTTGTTTGTTCTCTCGTCTAACAATCTATTAGTTTAACTTTCTTTCATTTCGGATATGGCTCAATCACTCAAGGACATGACTATGAACTTCCAAAAATTGGATAAGTTTGAGGGGGTGGGTTATCGAAGATGGCAAAAGAAGATGCACTTCTTGTTGACAACTTTGAATGTGGTGTATGTTCTATCAACACCCATGCCACCATTCCCGAAAGATGGAGAGGAAGAGTCCGTGGAGACTACAAGGAAGAGGACAAAGTGGGAGAATGATGACTACATTTGCCGGGGTCACATCCTCAACTCTCTTACCGACCCTTTGTTCGATCTCTATCAAAATGTGGAGAGTGCAAAGGAACTTTGGGATACTCTTGAGGCCAAGTATATTTCTGAAGATGCTTCAAGTAAGAAATTTCTTGTTAGTAATTTTAATTCATTTAAAATGACTAATGATCGGCCTATTATAGAGCAATTTCATGAAGTTCATCATATTTTGAACCAAATTAGATCACATGGTATGGTGATGGATGAGGCTATTGCCGTAGCCTCAATCATTGATAAATTACCAAATTCTTGGAAAGAAACTAAGCATTCCTTGAAACATAGGAAGGAAGATATTTCCATGGAGCAATTAGGAACTCATCTTCGTATTGAAGAGGGTATCCGGGCTCAAGATGGGGTTAAGGATACTACTCCTAGTATTCCTAAGTCTACCGTGAATATGGTAGAGGTTGGTGGGTCTAGTGGGACCAAGAAATCCAACAATAACAACTCTAAAACCAACTTTGCAAACAAGAAGAGGAAGACCCTCACTTGTTGGGTATGCAATGGACCTCATCTCAAGAGGGATTGTCCTTCTAAGAAGAAGAAGACAAAAAATGGACAACCTAGTGTTGTTCAAAACCAAGGTAAAATTGCACATGAACATGTAATTGAAGAAATGAATTTTGTGGCTATGATTTCGAAATTATGTTTGTGCAGGTTGATGATTCTTGGTGGATAGATTCGGGGGCCTCTAGACATGTGTGCAATAATAAGCACTTCTTCAAGTCTTTGGAAGAATTGGATGATGGTCCAATCTTGTATATGGGGAATGATTCTACGGTAAAGGCCAAGGGTATAGGCCAAGTAGAATTGTTGTTAACCTCGGGAAAGACTTTAACTCTCCGGGATGTTGTTTATGTACCGGAAGTTAGGAAGAATCTTGTGTCGGGGGTCTTTTGAATAAGTTTGGTTTTAAAGTTGTATTTGAATCGGATAAGTTTATAGTTTCCAAGGGTGGTATTTTTGTTGGACAAGGATTTTATTGTAATGGAATGTTTAAATTTAGTATTAATAATAAAATTGATACTAGTTCTATTTACATGCTTGATGTTTCTTCTCTATGGCACAATCGTTTATGTCATGTAAACTATCGTAGATTATATGACATGTCTAAGCTAGGTTTAATACCTTCTTTCGATTTAAAGTTAGAGAAGTGTAAGACATGCATGCTAAATAAGATTACAAAAAATCCTTATCCTAGTGTGACTAGACAAACGGTATTGCTTGAATTGGTGCATAGTGACTTGTGTGATTTTCATAGTTCACCTTCTTTGGGAAATAAAAAATATATTGTAACTTTTATTGATGATTATTCAAGGTTTTGTTACATATATTTATTATTTACTAAAGATGAAGCACTAGAAAAGTTTAAGATTTTTAAGACCGAAGTGGAACTTCAACTTAATGAAAAAGTTAAAAGACTTCGGACGGATAGGGGTGGTGAATACTATAATCCTAGCTATTTTAGTTCAATTGGTGTAATTCATGAAACAACCGCTCCATACTCACCTCAAAGTAATGGTATAGCGGAAAGGAAAAATAGGGTTCTAAAAGAAATGGTTAACACCATGCTTTCTAATTCGGGTCTAAATGACGGTTTTTGGGGTGATGCAATTTTAACGCATGTTATATATTAAATCGAGTTCCTAATAAAAGGAATAAGACTACCCCTTATGAACTTTGGTGTAACAAAAAGCCTAATCTCAAGTACCTTAAGGTATGGGGTTGTAGGGCAATTGTCAAATTGACGGAACCTAAAAGGAAAACTTTAGGTGAAAAAGGAATTGATTGCATTTTTATAGGCTATGCGGTACATAGCAAAGCCTATAGGTTTTATGTCATTGAGCCAAATGATGTTGTCTCTATTCATTCTGTGATAGAGTCAAGGGATGCAATATTTGATGAGACTAGATTCTCATCGATTCCAAGACCAAAGGACATGATACCTAGTACTAGTTCCAATGTTGTGGATGACATTAACAATGATCATGATACTACAACACCGGAAATTAGGAAAAGTAAAAGAATTAGAAAAGAGAAATCTTTTGGACCGGATTTTCAACTATATTTAGTTGAAGGGTCAAGGGAGTCTATTGTGACTCAATTTTCATATTGTTACAATATGGAGGAGGATCCTAGGACCTTTGATGAGGCTATGAAGTCTCATGATTCTGCTTTCTGGAAAGAGGCAGTGAATGATGAAATGGATTCGATAATGGGCAATCATACTTGGATTTTAGCTAATTTACCCCCGGATGCAAACCTTTAGGTTGTAAGTGGATTTTCGTAAGGAAAAGGAAGATCGATGGAACCATACTAAAACATAAGGCCCGGTTAGTGGTCCAAGGTTTTAGGCAAAGATATGGTATTGATTATTTTGACACTTATGCTCGGTTGCTAGAATAGCTACCATTAGACTTTTGATAGCATTAGCTGCGATTCATGGTCTAGTAATTCACCAAATGGATGTTAAAACGCTTTCCTTAATGGTGAATTGGAGGAGGAAGTGTACATGAATCAACCTCGAGGGTTTTGTGGTTAAAGGTCAAGAGACTAAGGTTTGCAAATTAGTTCGATCTTTGTATGGTCTTAAACAAGCACCTAAGCAATGGCATCAAAAATTTGATGAGGTCATTTTGTCTAGTGGGTTCAAAATAAATCGTCCGATAAGTGTGTATATAGTAAATTTGATAATAACGGTAATGGAGTTATAATTTGCTTATATGTTGATGATATGCTTATCTTTGGGACCGATTTGGAACAAGTGGAAAAAACCAAAGTCTTTCTCTCTTCTAGCTTCTCCATGAAAGATTTGGGTGAAGCGGATGTTATTCTAGGTATTAGAATAATGAGAGGTAAAGGGTCAATTTCTTTATCACAATCTCATTATATTGAGAAAGTGATTAAGAGGTTTAATGAATCGAATTCGACTCATTGTGCTACTCCTATGGATCCTAGTGTTCACTTGGTTCCGAGTAGTGGTACTCCTATTTCTCAATTGGAGTATGCAAGCTTAATTGGAAGCTTGATGTATGCTATGACTAGCACTCGACCGGATATAGCTTTTGCTATTGGTAAACTCGGTAGGTATACTAGTAATCCTAGTATGTTGCATTGGCAAGCATTGAGAAGAGTGTTAAGGTATTTGAATAAAACCTTGGATTATGTCATAACTTACAAAGGAGAACCTTCTATTCTAGAAGGTTACTCGGATGCTAGTTGGATTTCCAACAAGGAAGATTATTCATCCACAAGTGGATGGGTGTTTCTTCTTGGAGGAGGTGCTATTTCATGGGCATCCAAGAAGCAAACATGTATAACGGATTCCACTATGGCATCGGAATTCATTGCATTGGCATCTTGTTGCCAAGAAGCGGAATGGCTAAGGAATGTGTTGAGTGAGGTTGACTTGTGGGTCAAACCTATGTCACCTCTTGCTATTCATTGTGATAGTGCATCAACCATAGCTAAAGCTTATAGTGAAGTCTACAATGGCAAGTCAAGGCACATTGGAGTTAGACATAGCTATGTGCGTGAAATGATAAGGAATAGTTGTATAACTATTAATTTTGTTCGGTCTAGTTTGAACTTGGCGGATACGTTTACTAAACCGTTGTCAAGGGAACTAGTGAACAAAATGAATAAAGGGATGGGTCTTAAGCCTATTGAACAACCTATGGTGAAGGAAAACTCAATTTGATGTCTAATACAACATTAGATCTCAAATTCAATGAGGAAAGTACTTCTCTAGAAGGTTGGGAGCACTTGTTTAACACATCCCGAGGTTAGTGCTTGTTACTACAATGTTAAGAGGTTGAATTTATTTCTTAATAAATCTTTGATAAGTGCTCAATTGTAGGAGCATGTTCGTAAAGATTTACCTATATAAGCTAGAGGTTTGGCCGCTTCACCAAGTCTAAGGCTTGACTTGGAACGCTTATGAATGGATATGGACACCAAGGCTTCATAGGTGTCGGAGGTTAAGAATTATGTTTTATGCTTATGTGTATTAGTATCTTCAATGATTTGTGGTGGTTATATGATTCAAAGCTTTGTCTATCATTATGATCGAAATTGTTGTAAAGTTACTCTCACTAAGTGGAAATTCAATCGTAAGATATTTCCATGATGCATGAGCATGTTTTGTTTGTGATTTATAGCAAGATGAAAACTTTTCAACATTACCCTATAAATGGGAGGAGGATTGTTGGAACATTTATAGGGTAATGGGTTTTTGTTAGCTCATATGAGTATATACTAGAAGAGGAGGAGGTCTAGTATGTTGAGATTAGAATGCGCAAAATCACGTGGATTAAATCAAACAAGACAGAGGGCTGGTCACGAGTCGCGACATTCGTCGCGGGTCGCGACCAGAGGCGCGTCGCGGGTCGCGACACTGTCGCGGGTCGCGACCCGGCGCCCTTTCGCGACTCGCGATCCGTATCGCGGTCGCGACGTGTATTCTGTCTTGGGCGTGAAATTTTGCGTGGACGGTTTATAACCGTTGTAATGCATTTGTGATCCGTTTTAAGATGATTAAGTACTCTTAATCAGGGGATTAAAGAGGGATGAATGCTGTAACAGCTCTAATCAAGAGGGAATATGTAATATTACCCTTGTTATTCATATGAGGAGAGAGAGGAAAATCAGATTTTCATATTCTAATCTTCTTGCTTTGCTTGAGAGAAAACTTGCTACTTTCTCTTGAGTGTTCTTCACAAACATCAAACACAAAGTTCTTGTTGATTCACTTAGAAGATCATCTAGTGAATTGTTTTCTCCATTGTATCTCATTAGTTATTTCGTGTTAACCCGGTGATCCTAGAGGGGCGAAATTAAACTAATAGGAAAGCGTAGTTTCCGTGCCTTGGAGTGGATATCCGGTTCCCTTGTTTGTTCTCTCGTCTAACATTTTTTTTGTTGACTCTTATTTGGATTAATTGAGGTGGCAGGGATAACTTCTAACAATTTCATTAGTAGTTTTCATTGAATTTCATAATATTGCTTAGTGAATTTCCTATTAGTAATACTTGTGACTGTGATTAACTCTATAAATGATATGTTCTGCTAGTACTTGAATAGAATGTCACTTGCTATTGCTTGTTATACTCCACACTATTCAATATAAGGCTGCATAATATATGTCTGTAGTAACTTGTTTAGGAGTTAAATGAGAGATTGAATAATTCAAGATTTTATTTTAATATTAAGTGACTATGATTAAGTATTATGATTTTACTGTAACCTGTAACCTGAACTTACCTTGTAATTTTCATTATGAGTAATCACCTATATGCCAAACTATTTATATCTTGTTATATCACAAGGCCAACTTACAAGGAGTTGTTTGAATAGCGTTTATGGAGGCAGTGCTTGATCTTGTATGAACTATTAGGCCATCTGAAATTGCTGTCCAAAAGTTGCTGAAATACTCTTACTATATCTTCTATGATGCTATTTGATAAAGTTTCATAGTCACTATTTTATTTTGTTTGGTATCATTCTCAATGAGCTTTCCCGATAAGATTTAATAAATACCTAGAATGCTAAAAATTAAATCACGCAAGGTGAGCTAGTAGTGCTAGATCCAAATATTTTAGAAACATGAACATACGGTTAACTTTGTCATGGCCATGCTTTGTTTATGTTAAAATTGTGTGCCGATATGTCTTATAACTTGTAAGTCAACTAGTCGCTTGGATTTAAGTTACCGTTGTAAGTTTCTGTTTTAATACGAACATGTTTATGTACTCTTGAAATTAAGATCAAATGCATGAATTGGAGAAGGGACATAGATCCGTCTAGATATATATGTGATGTCTTAGGAGTTTAGTCTAGCTACTTTAAATACACTTTGTGTCATAGTGAAGTCTAAAGTACGAAATAATGATGCCGTAACTTTATGCTAAACTTTAGAGTAACAAAAAAAGGAATCGGGGGACATCTACCATTTGCAATACCACAAAATATCCTTAATACTCGCTTTAAAATGGAACTTTAAGTAGGAAGAAAATGGTTAGTGTGGTAAGTTTTTAATCGAATTTTATTGAACGAGATCATAGTACTAAAGAAGTGTCACAAAACTATAATTTATGCAAATGCTCTGTAATGGGTCAAGTTCGGTTAAAGAGTAAAATTACATCCATGCTTTCTCTTGTTTAGTTTCGGACCATCGGGAAGTAATTCTAAAAACTAACCGAACTTAAGAAGATGGATTATGTGCTTAAGAAGTGAATTAATGGATTTACTCATCATGTTTATAAAAGATAAACAAGCCGATTTTTTTTTTTTCATGAGATGTTTAACTTGGAAGCAGATTATATTGAAGTGATTCCCGTACTCAAGCCGAATTAGTTTTTTTATTATTATTTATTCACCTAGCTTTTTAGTGTTTCATTTGCAAGTTGCTTGCTACTCTTATCTATGCTTTATCCGAACTACGTATTGCTAATTTCAGCATCCATTAACCAGTTTAAACTAGCTTACCGACACCACAAAGAATCTCGCAAAGAACTTGAATTTCTTAATAACTTTGACTTTGACTTTGCAAATAACTTCACTTACTACCTAGTAGATCACATTGCATTAACAATCCCCGAACTTCGTGACTTTTCTACTTTCGGGTGCATGAGTTTGGATACTACAACCAAACTTCGGCGAATACATCGATTCATTGAGACTCTAAACGAAGCTAGTCCCGAGAAATTACTCTACATCTTTCAAGATAGTCCAATTGAAGACTCGAGAGATGGGTGAAGAGAGAACGTTGAAGGAATTGGGAGCTCCTAAGCTAGATGATGAACCTCTCCGCATTGTTTTTCCAACTTTGGAGAAACCCTTGAAGCCGAACTCGGGTTTTCTTAATCTTCTTCCCAAATTCTATGGGAACGCAGGTGAGGATCCTCATAGACATTTAAAAGAATTTATAGTTGTTTGTTCAACTATGAAACCCGAAGGAATTCAACAAAATCATGTAAGATTGCATGCTTTCCCATTTTCCCTACATGATTTAGCTAAAGATTGGTTGTATACACTGTCTTCTAGTTCCATTACGACTGGGACGCCTTACAAAAAGCTTTTCTTGAAAAATTCTTTCCTGCAAGTCGTATTGGATCCATAAGAAAGGAAATATGTGGAATTAGACAACATGCTTCAGAATCACTTTATGAATATTGGGAACGTTTTAAAAGATTATGTGCTTCATGTCCACAACATCAAATAACCGATCAATTGTTGATTCAATATTTTTATGAAGGATTGTTGCCTAATGATAGGGGTATGATTGATCTTTGCTAGTGGTGGGGCATTAGTAGACAAAACACCAACTCAAGCTAGGAATTTAATTGCTAACATGGCCCAAAACACTCAACAACATAGCACTAGAAATGACGTTAAAAGAGTAAATGAAATTGACTTAAGTGGTGTAAAATCTCAATTGCAAGAAAATGCTCAACAAATTGCTACTTTGACCACTTTAGTGTCTAAAATTGTTGTTGGTAATGAGTCTAAAGCTAGAGTATGTGGTATATGTTCTGATTTTTCTCATGTTACTGATGCTTGTCCGACTCTGCAAACTGAAGATGTTAATGCCTTAGGAGGTTTTTCCGGTCAACGAAAATATGACCCTTATTCACATACTTATAATGAAGGTTGGAAAGATCACCCAAATTTTAGGTATGGAACTAGACCACAATTTTCACAAACTAATCAACCTAGGCAATTTGGTCAACAAAACCCTCCACCCCAATCTTCTGGCCCATCTTTAGAAGACATGATGAAGCAACTTGCAACTCAAATAGGACAAGTTCACAACCATGGAGTCGGGTATCAACGTAAAACCGATAATCACCTTCATCACATAGATACTCAAATAGGACAAATTTGTACTTCTCTAAGTAACCTAGAAACTCAACTTTCGGGTAAACTACCATCTCAACCACTACCTAACCCAAAAGAAAATGCCAAAGTTGTGACCCTTAGGAGTGGGAAAGAGTTGAGTGAACCTAAGGTAAAAAGTCGGGAGATTGAAAAAGAGATAGAAGTTAAACCTCATGATGGACTTAATATAGGGGGAAATGGAGAAGAAGAGAGTAGAAAAGAACATGAAGGAAAGAGTAATGTTAATTTCGAAATTGATGTTTCTCGATTTAAAGATGTGCCCCCTTTCCCTTCCAGATTTGCTAAAGCAAAGAAAGAGGCTCTTGACAATGAAATTCTTGAAACTTTTAGGAAAGTTGAAGTCAATATTCCTTTACTTGATGCTATTAAACAGGTCCCCCGTTATGCAAAGTTTCTTAAGGAACTTTGTACTAACAAAAGACAATTTCGCCCTTTTGAAAAGGTAAGTATGGGGGAAAATATTTCATATTGTGATTCAAAAGAAGCTCCCCCCTAAATGTAAAGATCCTGGCATGTTTTCTATTCCTTGCAAAATTGGTAATTCGAAATTTGAAAGATGCATGCTAGATTTAGGAGCTTCGATTAATGTTATGCCCAAATCTGTCTATGATACGTTAAATGTGGGATCTTTGTCTAAAACTGATGTTGTTATCCAGTTAGCTGATAGGTCGAATGCGTTTCCCATTGGAGTTTTAGAAGATGTATTGGTTCAAGTAAATGAATTAGTCTTTCCCGCTGATTTTTATGTACTTGACATGGGTGATAGAACCGATAATGTTCCTTCTTGTTGGGCGAGACCTTTCTTGAAAACTTCTAAGACTAAAATTGATGTTCATGAGGGTAATTTGACAATGGAATTTGATGGTGAAATAATTAAGTTCAATATTTTTGATGCTATGAGATACCCAAGTGATATCAATAATGTTAGTTCTATTGATTCTTTTGATGCTTTTATTTGGATGGCACGGGAAGTTTTTGATAAGTGGTGTGAAAAATTGTTTGAGACTCGATGATTTTAATGAAACTAAAATGTCTAATTCTTTAGTAGCCTTGTCGATGTGGCTAATCTTGATTCGCATAATGCTAAAAAAGATGATTTTGACCTTTCTTTGCCATTGATCGTGCCTAAACTAATCCCTTCTATTGTTAAAGCACCTCAATTAGAGTTGAAACCACTACCCTCGCATCTAAAATATGTTTATTTAGGTGATAATGAGACTCTACACTGTGATTATCTCAAATGCTCTAAATCACTCTCAAGAAGATAAATTGGTAAATGTGCTAAAAGACCACAAGGAAGCTATAGGGTGGACTTTAGGCGACATAAAAGGAATTAGTCCCACCTTGTGCATGCATAGAATTTTTCTTGAAAAAGATGCCAAACCCACTAGAGAAGCTCAACGTAGGTTAAACCCCTCCATGATGGAGGTAGTTAAAAAGGAAATCCTGAAGTGGTTAGATGCGGACGTGATTTATCCTATTTCGATTCTCAATGGGTAAGTCCTGTTCATGTGGTCCCTAAAAAAGAGTGGCATAACGGTTGTAGAAAATGCTAAAGGGGAACTTGTTCCAACTAGAGTGTCTAATGGATGGAGGGTGTGCATTGACTATAGGAAGCTTAATCAAGCTACTAGAAAAGATCATTTCCCTTTGCCCTTCATTGATCAAATGCTAGAAAAACTTGCTGGTCAATCATTCTTTTGCTTTCTTGATGGCTATTTCGGTTATACTCAAGTACCCATAGCCCCCGAAGATCAAGATAAAACCACATTTACCCGCCCTTTTGGTACATTTGCCTTTAGGAGAATGCCTTTTGGATTGTGCAATGCCCCCGGAACTTTTCGGCGTTGTATGATGAGTATCTTCTACGATTTGATTGAACAAGATATGGAAGTGTTTATGGACGATTTTACTGTTTTTGGTGATTCTTTTGATAGATGCCTCCATGGTTTGTCTCGTGTTTTGAAAAGATGTGTTGAAACTCACCTTGTGTTGAATTTTGAAAAATGTCATTTTATGGTAGAACAAGGTGTAGTGCTTGGACATATTGTAAGTGCTAAGGGCTTAGAGGTTGATAAGGCTAAAATAGATGTCATTAGTTCATTGCCATATCCTACATGTGTTCGTGAAGTTAGATCATTTTTAGGGCATGCTGGCTTCTATAGACGCTTTATTAAAAATTTTTCCAGAATTGCATCCCCCTTGTGTGTTTTGCTTGCTAAAGATGCCACTTTTAACTTTAATGATGAATGTAAAAAGGCTTTTGATGAGTTGAAAGAAAAATTGACTAGTGCACCCGTGATTCGACCACCCGATTGGACTTTGCCTTTTGAAATCATGTGTGACGCTAGTGATAAGACCATAGGTGCCGTTTTAGGTCAAAAGAAAGATAAAGAATCGTATGTGATCCATTATGCTTCTAAATCACTTGATTCTCGCCCAATGCAATTATACCTTTCACAAAAAGAGATGTATCTTTGTTATTTTTGCTTTGGAAAAGTTTAGACCCTATTTACTAGGCACACATGTGATTGTTTATTCGACCATTCGGCTCTAAAGTATCTTTTGAAAAGAGAGAATCAAAACCTCGTTTGCTTAGGTGGATGCTTTTGTTACAAGAGTTTGACTTAGAAATTAGAGATAAGAAGGGTGTTGAAAATCTCGTCTTGCGACCACCTTAGTAGAATTGTTCCTAGAGATGATTGGCCTTTAATGACCGAATTCTTTCCCGATGAACAACTACTTTCAATGCATCATGTTGAAACTCCTTGGTATGCGAGATATTGTTAATTATTTGGTGACTAGCACATTCCCTCCTACTTTGTCTAGAGCTCAAAAAGAAAAGATTAAATCGATTCAAAGTATTACTTTTGGGATGATCCTTACTTATGGAAATCATGCTCGGACCAAGTAATTAGGAGATGTGTAGACAAATCGAATATGCTTCGATTCTTACTTTCTGTCATAGTCTTGAAAGTGGAGGACATTTTGGTCCTCAAAGGACTCGCTCATAAGGTTCTTGAATGTGGTTTATATTGGCGTACACTTTATAAAGATGCCTATTTGTTACGTAAGTCATGTGAACGTTGCCAAAAGACTCGGAAATTTATCTAAACGGAATGAAATGCCTCAATCTGGGTATATTGATTTGTGAAATATTTGATGTATGGGGTATAGACTTTATGGGGCCTTTTCCCTCTTCTTTTGGTAATGTATACATCATTCTTCTTTGTTGATTATGTATCTAAATGGGTAGAGGCAAAGGCTACAATAAGCGATGATGCTAAAACAAGTGGTCAAGTTTGTTAAGAGTCGTATTTTTAATAGATTTGGCATGCCTAAAGCTATTATAAGTGATAGAGGGACTCACTTTTGTAATAAAAACGTTTGGTGCTTTGCTTGAAAAATACCATGTGACCCATAGAGTAGCTCCGCATATCATCCTGAACCGGTGGGCAAGTGGAAGTGTCTAATAGGGAAATAAAAGTTATTCTCGAAAAAATGGTCAACCCAAATAGGAAAGATTGGAGCCTTCGACTAGGTGATGCGTTATGGGCATATAGAACTGCATATAAAACACCGCTAGGCATGTCTCCTTATAGACTTGTTTTTGGTAAACCGTGTCACTTGCCTGTAGAAATCGAACACAAATCATTCTGGGCAGTGAAGCAATGTAACCTAGACTATGATGATGCAGGACACGATAGAAAGTTGCAGCTCCTTGAATTAGAGGAATTACGATTAGAATCTTATGAAAATGCTAAGATTTATAAAGAAAAGACTAAGGCTTTCCATGACAAAATGATAGCTAGGAAAACATTTAAAGTTGGACAGAAGGTCTTGTTATATAATGCTCGTTTAAGATTATTTCCTGGAAAGCTTCAATCTCGATGGCTTGGACCCTTTCTTGTGACCGAAATTTTTCCTCATGGTCTTCGTTATGATTAAGAGTTTGGATACTAATAAAGTTTTTAAGGTTAATGGTCACGGAGTTGAAACCGTTTTATGATCAAGTACGGAGTCCTGGGCATAGAAGAAATCTCCCTTGAGAAGCTCTAAACGAAATAGGACGTACGTCGAGCCAACGACGTGAACCAAAGGCGCTTGTTGGGAGGCAACCCAAGACTTCATGGATCAACGTGCTAGTATATACTCGACGTTGACGTTCGTAGGCAATTATCACATTGTGATTCCGTGACAACTACATCACCATCATTCAATAACCAGCTAAGTTTCTTGTTCCATCTCTTAACTTATTATCCATTGAGGACAATGTTGATTCTAAGTGTGGGGGGATTATGAAAATCTTCAATTTTGAGCTGGAAATTTGGTGAATTGGCAAAATCTCAGGATGGACAGTGTATCATACTAGCAATATGTGATTAATATGCTGGAAAACAGGTTTTGACATAGTTATAAAAATTGGGATATGTCCTGTTTTAGGGGAAGTGCTGCCAAATTTTCTATAGATTTTTTATAAAAAAAAAAAAACAAAAAATTGTGTATTCTGTTTGCATTAGTTATAGACTTTATTTGCATTTAATTTAGGATTTCCACCTCTTAACTTCCTAAGGAATGGCGATTAGTAAGTTGATAAGAAACTCTAATCTAACTTGTTTATGAAATAAAATAAAATTTTTTTCGAAATAAAAGATTTTGGGAATGTTATATAATTGGAAACGGATAATCGAACTTGAGAGATTCATAATATAATTGAAGAAAAGAAACTATCTTGCTTCTCTTAAATAAGCTGGCTAGATAAATAGACCAAAACCATGTGAGCTTTTGAGCCTATTAGACTGACACATCTGCATCAGTCTCATTATTTTCTTTCTTGTGTGATAGTTCCTCAGTGAAGTATGGCTCTTGAACTTGACTTGGTACTCTTTGAGACTTTTGTGACAAATGCTATGAAGAAATGATTTAGGCGTTCTTTTTATATTTTTAAGCCTCAGAGATTTTATTTCATATAATATTCCCTTCGTTTAGCCCTTTTGAGCCTTAAATCCTTTGTTTATTTGCTAACCATACATTACAAACTTGCGGCCTTCTACAGATTATACCCAAGCTTGGCTAAGGGGAGTTATTATATATTGAGTTTGTATTGTAAGATTGCGTTATGGTAGAGATATATATTGAAAAAAAAGAGAAAACAAGGGTTATGAAAAAAAGTATTATTGAAAAAAAAATCAAAGAAAGTAAATGTTTGAAAATCATAAAAAAGGGTGAAAATGCTATGAAATATCCATATAAGTGTTATAATTGAATTACATGTGAAGGATATGGTGAATAATATGAAAAGAAAAAAAAGAGTTGGAGTATGATGTTGAATGTATAAATGGAGTTTGTTGTGATTGGAACATCTTAAGTCATGTATTTTTGCTCCCTTTAGCTTGGCTTCTAATTAACTCCACATTCCTAAATATTATTCCTACCCTTTAACCTTAGCCACGTTACAACCTTTTGAAAGACCTTTTGATCTTTATGCATTATGTCACTTTCAAGTGGAGAATTGAGACGATGGTCAAGTTTATAGAAATATACTTCATTTTGAGTCGACTTGGTTATAAGTTTGAGTGAATATTATTTAACCCCAAACAAATGAGAGTTGAGTGTTTTCATTTATACCGGTGATGGTCTATTTATCGAACTTAATACGCATACATTTGTGGATTCATGCCAGATATTTTTGAGTTGTGAAGATAACAATTATTTCATGAAGTATTATGAGATTTGATAGTTCGAGTGTTTAAACACTAAGAGTATGACATCTCCACTAACATTTTCTCAACGTTTTTCTGACTAACTTAAAACGTTTTAGTTTCTTGTAGTGTACTTATCTAATTTAGTTATTTCCGACAAAGAAAATTGAGGTGGTATATTAGGTCTTGCATTTAGTTATCCATGTTTGCTAATTGGTTTGACAACCTATGTTAATAAGGCTTTGTGGGTGTGCCATCTGAAAATCCTCACGAGACCATCCTCGTCCACTAGGGTAGCCTAGGGGTTTAAAGGGCTTGTTGCACATGCTAAGTGCAATCGTGATTCCTACGACAGTGAGTTAGGTTTATAATTTTTTTGGTATCGTGTTTATTTTTACTTTAGTAGTGTTTTGATCGAGGTCGACCAAAAGCTTAGTGTGGGGGAATTTGATAAGTGTTAAATTACGTCTATTTTTATTCCCTAATATTAAAGTTTTTAGGTGTCTTATAAATGTTATCTTGCATTAATATTAATGTTTTATTATTATAGGTTGATTATTAGTGAGTAATGACTTTTATTGTTTATTGGGCTTTAAGTGGTAGTTTTGTTTTGTGGAAGCAGTGATGCATTAAAGAAGATCACGCCCTAACATTTTGTGTGTGTCGTGATTGACAAAGCCCAAGAAATATGCAACCTACAATTCAAGAAAAGAAATAAAAGAAGATGAGGAGTCAAGGCTTGTGGATGTCACGTGGGTCTCTTCGTCACCTTCCTAAAGCCTCCATTCTTCCTCCTTTCCTATTCAGTACTCATATCTAACAACATAAAGTGAAGAGGATAGAATTTTCCCTCTTGTTGATACACATTAGGAGATGGATAAAAATTACGTGAATTTAGGGATGAAATTCTATCATCTTGTGAGGGAATTTTGCATTACTCTACTACAAATACAGTGGTTTACACGGTGGAGAGGAGCAAGCAAGCTGGGTAGATTTTTGATTAAAAAAATAAAGGGAGTTTGAGAGTGAAATTTCTGGGCAAAGATTGAGGGTTTGAATTGGAGGAAGAACAGTCCGTCGCCGTCCGGCTCTTGTACGGCGAGGAAGAGTGAGAGTCGGGGTCGTCGGAGGTGTCGAAACCGGGTCGAGCAGCGATTTTCCGGGGATTAATTATAAGTTCTTCTCTCTCCTTCAATCTCTTTAGTTTTATCTAGAAATTTATATTCACAAATTATGATCTTGTACTTGGATTATTTAATTTTTCAATTGTGTTTTTGGGTCTTTGAATTCTAGTATTTACATTGTTAGTTTCAAATCTAATATGATATTCAAGTTATATTTGTTCTTGATAGTAAAGATTACATTTTTATGCTTAATTGCTATCTTTTGAGTATATAGTGTATTCTTATGCTAATTACATAATTTGTCCTAGTACAGATTACGTAATCCGGGTAGTAACTAGTTTAAATTAGAATTTGCGACACAATTCCAGTTTAAAGTAGAGTATAATTTGATCAAGTAAATTAATACATCTATGTGTTTTAATTGATTGGGTTGATAGTTCTGAATGCTAATAATCTGAATTTTTGCTAGTTGCGAATTACTAGCGATTGTAGGATTATTAAGAGTTAACTTTGGCCTAGTTTAAAGTTAGCTATTACCACTCATAATTTAGTCATAGTGGGCTGTGTTAATTTCGCTTGGCTAGATTGGATAAGAGGGAAAAGGGGAAATTTTGTTACCAAAATTCCTAACATTAATCTGTCATATTATGTTTGCAATTAATCGTGTTTGACCCGAATTCACTAGTAAAAGGTTAAGTATTTTTAAGTTATGTGCTTAATGGGTAGCTTGTCGTCACTTGTAAATAGTAGTTTAGTAGTAGTTTTAATTTTTAATTAGTCTAAGTAGTTGGTTACAACCGAAACCCCCCCTTAATCGTACATATGTGAATAGTGTAAATAGTATAAATTCGTATATAATATATATTTTTGTCACTTAGTTGAATATTTGAGTTTAGGAAGTTAATAATCTTCTCGTGGGATCGACCCTACTTATCCGTTACTATGTTTATATTTTTGAGGTTAAGATAGGTACTATAAATTATTATTTTGTATACGCAAACGACACGTATCAACGGTTTATAACCGTTGTAATGCATTTGTTATCCGTTTTAAGATGATTAAGTACTCTTAATCAGGGGATTAAAGAAGGATGAATGTTGTAACAGCTCTAATCAAGAGGGAAGATTATTCATCACCCTTATTATGTATATGAGTTAAGAGAGAGAAAAAATCAGTTGGTAGAATCTTATCTTCTTGCTTTGCTTGAGAGAAAACTTGCAACTTTCTCTTGAGTATTCTTCACAAACATCAAACACAAAGTTATTGTTGATTCACTTAGAAGATCATCTAGTGAATTGTTTTCTCCATTGTATCTCATTAGTTATTTCGTGTTAACCCGGTGATCCTAGAGGGGCGAAATTAAACTAATAGGAAAGCGTAGTTTCCGTGCCTTGGAGTGGATATCCGGTTCCCTTGTTTGTTCTCACACACAACAGAATATAGGAAATTTTTAACCAGACATGATGTATAAAGAGAGAGGTACCAAAGGTACGAAAATAACTCTTACTTTGGTACCTCCAGATACTAAAATGAGAGGCCATTTTAGCCTCTCACGATGAGACGCCAACACTTCCTCATAAAGAGATGGAAACGCACCTCTCTCAACTGATTAGTCAAGGTCATTGTCTCCCTTTCTAAATAAAGTGCACGCCTTGTTTGATCAGATGGACTGGTGGATGGCAACTTGGCATGGATAGTAAAGTGGGTTGGATGCTCAAAGCAAGGAGGGGAAGAGAAGAGGGGAGAGAGGGGAAGCTTCTCATTCAACTTTTTTTACTCATTGCATTGTTTTGAGTTCACAGTTGAATTCAATTCTTTAATCAATCGCAAAGCCATGATTAATTTCCCTTCAAATAGGACAATGTATCACTTAGATGCTATAATGCTAAGTCTAGGCAAGTTATTGAGATGTTAATCAATGTGCTATATTATTGTTAGAATTCTCTCTAATCTCTATTCTTGTATGCGGAAATAATTTACACAATTGCAGTAGGATTTGTAAAAATTACTTGATCACAATTGCAGTAAGATTGGTAAAAATGTCTTTCAAAAAAAAAAAAAAAAAGATTGGTAAAAATGTCTTAATAACATGTTTACCAAGCACACATGAACTACAATTGCGAGAATCACAAGATTTATTACATTGAATGCTTTTATTTTGCCTAAGAGGAGCTAAATTAGGTAACAAACTAACTACCTAAAGTGCTAGGATATACATGACTATTATACAAGATTATCAAGATTTATTTACATAATCTATTAATATGGCCGCGCGCATAAAAAACAAACAAACTATATTGAGACATCAATAACCCCTTCAATTTATACAAGTGACCATACTCCTCGTAAGTCATCCAAAAAGATTATAAGTAACCAAAAAAATAATATAAACAACCTCTATTATATTGATCAGTATCCCCTGAGATAAATAACCCCAACAAGTAACATAATTAACCCCAAAAATTATCGATAACCTATACTATAGTAATAATTGTAACTCCAACAATTATAAGTAACCTCAAAATATAACATTTAACTTTATATATATATGTGGGCCCGCCATACTCTTGATTAGGTATGGCCTTGCTACATACTTCCTCCGTTTCTTTATACTTGCAACCAAGAGGTTTGCACGGTATTTAAGAAACAAGAGAGAGAGTATTGAAAATGACATTTGTCCCATTTAATCAACAAATCTAATCTATCAAATACAATAATTAACAAAACTAATTGTCCCCTCCCATCAACCTTTCCTCTTCCCCGTAATACTACCATCACCACCTCCCAGTAGTACCACCACCAACAATGCCCGACCACATCACCACCACCGCCACTCCGTCACGACCAAAGACCGTCACATGCCATTCCGGCGTCACCACCGTCACGAGATCACTAGCCGCACCACCGTCACGAGATCACTAGCCGCACCACCGTCACGAGATCACTAGCCGCACCACCAACCCAACCCAACCAGTCGAAAATTTTCTCTTTCTTCATAACACCACCACTATCACAAGTCACAACCTCTATTTTCGCAATCTAGGGCCGTGAAATGACCGAATTCGACCATTCATGTTCCGGATCTGGAAATTGCATGGTCCATTTCCACCATGACAACCGTCGTAGAAGAGTGTAAAGAAAGGGCCATTAAAATGAAGGAAAGAGAGTGGAGAAGATGAAGGAACTCGTCGAAAAATAGGGGGCCGGAAAAATGGCGGAGGAAGTTGCCGGAAAACTAGGGGTGGTGGTGGAGGGTATGGTGGGGGGTTGTGCGTGAGTGGTGGTGATGGTGGGGGTTCAGGTTGGGGTTGGGAGTTGACAGGGGTTTAGAGGGGGGAGTTAGGAGAGAGAGTGAAAACTGATATGGGGATGGGATTAGGGATGATTAAATGTTAGAATTAGTTAACTAAGTAAGGGTAATGTGGCATCTAAAGTATATAATAGTTTCCATTTTAGACTTGGTTGCAAGTATTGTGACATTTCCCTAAAAGGAAAGTGATGTAAGTACAAAGAAACGGAGGAAGTATAAGACTTGGCCATTTCTCTGCAATTTCCATTTATTTATAGAATAAAGACCAAAATATATATAAATATGTAATGATTATTTGTAGAATAAAGACCCATAATGTAATGATGACGACGACCATGATGATAGTAACATACTAACAAAGTGAGCATTCTAAAATTGGGACGCGCTGACTCCTTAGTCCTTAGTCCACGGTGAGGGGCATGAGGGCTGAGTTTCCTCTTGTGAATTTGAATCTTTTGGTGTAATGATAGAACATGTACTAGAAGTAGACCACAATTGTGAGAAATGATAAACCTCTTTTTGCTAGATATTTACAAACATCTAACAGGGGTAAAACTGTTAATATATATAGGAAACAGTTGTCAGTCAAACAAAAAAGTTATCTCGAAAATTGCAAAGTGTCAGTCAAACCAAAAAGTAGTCTCGAAAATTCCGATGCTAAAAAATAGTGTTCATGCTACTAAAACTAGTGTTCGTGTAACTAATAATAGTGTTCATGCAACTAACAAATAGTGTTCATGAAATATAAATAGTGTTTTATTCCTTACTTATTAATGGGGCCATATCACCACCTTTTCAGCCTTTTATTATTTTTTATTGCCTGTTAGATGTTTGCAAATATCTAGCAAAAAGAGGTTTATCATTCCTCCACAATTGTAGACTTTGTTCTTGGACTGATATATGATTACAATTTACAAGCCTACTTTTATTTTTTGATTGCTCCAATGAGGAAGATTTTTGCTTAGGAGCTAGACTTGGACTACAATTGTAGAAGATCAGCAGGAGAACGAGAAAGTCCCTACGTTTAATCGTGGGGGTGTAAATTGGACTTACAAAGGCTATTAGAATTTAGAAGTGGTTAAAATTAGTGTTAATTATAAACCACTTTTACTCTTTTAGTATAGATTTTACCACTTTTATTAGTTTCAAGTGTTTTAGTAGAAATGGCACAAATGCCCTGGTGAGAGTCTAATAATGATATGCGTCATGTTCCATTTCCTTCTCTAATCACAATTTTTAAAATTAAACTAGTTTTTAGGCCCGGGTTATGCCACGGGTAAGGAAAATTATTTATCAATATTGTACTTTAAAATGATAACACTAAATACAACTTGGTCTAGTGGTTAAAACTTTAGTATATGAACTTGAGGTCATGGGGTCGAAACCTATACTATGCAATTTCTATTTTTTTTATTGTACATGGATTACATGAACTAAAACTCGCTTAGGGAGAGTGCCACGTGGCACCGTTCCTTATTTAGGAACGCCTTTTAATATATGTATATAGATACGTTTGAACTAATAAATTTGTTATTGTATATTTCTTGACCAATGAATTTGAAAAGAGTTTGGTATGAGTTGGATGCATATGATTTAGAATGCAATTAGGATTTTGACTTTGTTTAATACTTATTTATCTTAAATTTGAGATGTATTTACAATTAGTTCTATTACGTGCATTGCGTGAGTTTGAAAAGTAGTCTTTATAATAGGCAATAAAATATAGTTACTCCAAACTTAGAAAAATAAAAATAACTACATCCTAAAAAAAAATCGTAGCAAAATTAAGTAAAGTTACTCCAATTTATTTCAACTTTTAAATTATTTTATAAATTTAATTTATACTGTAAAGATCACATTTTGAGTTTGTCCTATACACATTAAGAAAATAACTTTTGAGTTCGATAAGTTCTAATCAGGGTTGATGAATTGAAGTTCAATTAGGTGTCCGCATAAGGTATGGTAATATAAGGTGAAATTAGGGCTAATCAAGTCAATTCGGTCTAAAAGTTATATTCAGATAAATTCAGGTGAATAAAATGTAACCTTAATATTTAAAGCATTTTCAATGAGTAAAAAAATCAATTCCAATTACCTAAATTAGTTTGGAAAAATTGTCAAGAATAAGCCAACCTTTGGCTCATCTACTCAAAATAATTCAATCTCTGGTTTTATTAGAATACTCCAACTTTATGAGAGTATCTATTTCTAATGGGTTCAACAGGTAAACAACCTGTTACTGTAGGTACGGCTATGCAAAGACTAGAGCCGGACCGGAATCTCGGACCAGAATCTCGGACCAGACCGGAATTTGGACAGACCGGACCGAAGATATCGGTCCGGTCCTTGGTCCACAAAAAATTCCGATTCCGGGTTTCCGGTTAGGTCCGGTCCAAACCCGGAAAATTTCGGTCCGGACCGGTAGACCGGAATTTCTGTTATTTTAGTAAAAAAAAGTTTATATGTTAAAAAAAGTTAAAAAGGTAGAAAATTAGAAAGTTAAAAATCAACTATTTCATACCTTTAAAATTATTATTAAAATTATTAAATTTTAATGTATCTAATTAATAAATATCTTTAAATCAAATAAATAAAAAGTTTTTTTTTTTATAATATAGATTCCGGTCCAACAGGTCCAAAATCGGATTGGACAGGAAAAATTCCGGTCTAGACCGTTTCGGTCCGATCCCTGTCCCAAAAAATCCAGAATTTGGTCCACCGGTGCAGCTGGTTACGGTCCGATCCGGTTCGTTCCTGAACCGGTGCACACCCCTAATTATATGTAACCTGTCCACATATCTTTCTTTATTGGTTTAAATTTTCAATTTTAATTCTAAATATTAATTATTAAAGCCTTAAAAAACCTCCCCCTGTCTTCTCTCTTCTCTCCTTCACCTCAATGTTTATACCCCTCCACCGACCATCAACATGAAGGCACCCTGTTTGTAACAGCTCCCCCATCAACACCTCCCATATCATGGTTGTCTCGACTCACCTCTCCACCACCTCCCCCGCCAGGCCGCCACTCTTCCCCGTTTCCTCCACCTTTCTCCGCCTCTCTTCCAACTCTTCATTACTCGATCTCATCACATCGCTGCCGCAAAATAATATGAACTAAACTATTTGTTAAGAATAATATAATACTATTAAATCACTACCAATTGTTGTGCTATTTGTTTAATGAGTTCTTCTAATCACTTTATTTAAAAATATACTCCCTCCGTCCCTAAATAGAGTGTCCATTTTTCCATTTATGTTTGTCCCAAATAGATTTCCCATTTCCTTATATGGTATGGATCCACCAATTAAAATACTTCATCCGTTTCAAAATAAGTGAAACACTTCTCTCATTTATGTGAGAGCTTTTTGAGACAAGTGTTTCACTTATTTTGGAACGGAGGAAGTATTATATTGCTTTCAACTTTTATAATATCACCCACTTTCCCATACAGCTCACATTCTCTCTCCTTAATAAACAATTCATAAAAAGTGTACCAACTTCTCTATTTAATTATGATTTAATAAAACAAAGGTCCTATACATGATTCCTTCTTAATACATGATTTAGGGACGAAGAGAGTATATCTTAGTAACTTTTCAACAAAAAAAATGTGTTATTTTCTAGCAAGATATATAGAAAGGTAACCCTGCACTATTAAACTTATTACTCAATTTTTTGAATGTATCTACCACTTGCTCATTAGGGTGGGGAAGGACAAATCCAATTATCCAACAAAGCACATACATATTATATATATATACATAATAACGTACTTAGGCCATAAAACATCAATGGATCGGAGAGCACTCATATATAAGAATGAATGGTTATACAATTTTGAGTTAATTACTTAATTCATGCACGATCTTCCGCAATAAGATAGAAGCATGACAATCACAAGTACGACCACAAATATGGCACTTGCCACCGGAAGCCAAAGAGAGATACGATCTTGAAGGCTAGAAGTGACGCTTACAGTTGTATGTGGACATACATTATCCAAATTACCAATCGTCCTTGCTTGAATCTTTGTGATTTCTTCATTATCAATCAGTCTTACAATGGCTTCTGAGAATCTATCAACTAAGGAGGGAGATTGATCTTTTGGAAAAGCCTGTGTGACGACATCGACCATCATATAATGCGTCAGATCATAGTATCATACAAATTAAAGGAAAATCAAACAGAAGAATAAATGAATGTGTCAATTAGATTAAAAGAGATTAAAAAAAAATGGAGATGTAAAAGTCCTCTTCGTCACACACGTTAATAAATATTTTGAAAAGGAAAACTAATGGTTGGTGTCTATGATGAGGTCTTGGAGCCTCCACAAGAGTGAAGTTATGATAGTATTGTATAGATTTTTTAAAAAGTTAGACTAAAAGGGGGTATAAATCGAAAAAAATACAAGGATATAGTGTTGAAAAACCCATTTTTATAAAGAATCATAATCTAGAGAACGAAAAAGAAAATATAAGAGCGAGAGAGAGTATTACAAAGGCATATCCTGCAGATGGGAGACGAAAAGTTGGTATAAGGGTGAATTGGTTGCAATCTTTAGATTGGAAAAGCTTGAGATAATCTGTGCCTGCAACAAGAGCATCAACACCACCTTCTTCACCTCCTTTTTGTAGTTTATCAACCATTTCTACGTCTGAATGCAATTCCACTATTTGTGATTCCGAAAGACCACCTTTACTAAGCAATATATTCTTCACAAAGGCGCCTTGTCGATAACCAACCTTCGCATCCTTTCTTTTGAGGTCATCCAAGTTCTTTATATCGTCAACCAAGCTTTGCACTGGAACAGTTGTTGGAGTTATGGGCGGCATATAAGAAGCTATTGCGAGGAGCAAGACCATAAGGACTAGTATGATCATTAGTCTCGTATCCATTGTTGATCCAGAAGTTGGTACTGCGTTACACAAAATTAGATATTTTATAATTCGGTTTGATATATCTCTATTATATCAGCCAAGGGAGAGCTATGGTGTCTCCCTATGAAAAGACTTATATACCCCTAATTTAAAACATAAAAAAACTATTCAAAATTTCTCATTTATTTCCTGATTTACAATTATGCGTTATAAGAAAAGTTGTAAAAAGAGAAAACTGACATAAAAAAGTATAAGATTGCCATTAAAGGATTACTTACGATGAGGAAACTAACATAACAAAGAAATTTTCCAACAATTGTAAAGCCAAAAATATAAAGTTCTCTTTAACCTAAATATTCAATAACAATTACAAAGAACATAAATTAAAAGTTCATAAAATTAACGAGAAAAAAAAGAGTATAACTCAATTTTTTTATTTTCCGATTTCATAATTGTCGTAGTCAAGATGTTATTCAAGTGAAACAGTTAAACCTGATAAGAAAAAGTAAGCATAGACCAACTTTTCTTATCTCCATTTTCAATCCTATGTTTTGTAAAAATAAATTGTAAGTACGAAGTATATGTTTATTTTTTGCATTAATATTAATGTTTTTTACGATTACGAATATTAGTATTAATACTAATATGTTGTCGCACGCATCGCATGCATACGAGGCTAGTATGTGGAGTCTTAAGGGCTAATAATAAGTATTAAATAGATTTTTTAAATGGTATGTATTACAAAATTTATGACAAAATCACACGTTGATTGGTGTTACTAATAGTTAGTTTTTGCTTAATGTTTCCATTTTTGACTTGTTCTATGGAGTAACATATCATATGATAATTTTAGAATGGGACGATGGAGGGAGTATATAATATTAGCAATGCTATGTGATCAAATGATACAAAGTATAAATGCTACTACTTACTCTTGAAGTTATCATTGAGTCGCGAAGATTGTGTCAATGGCAATGTACGATTGTATTTACATAACTTCCAAATCCATATTAGTACAGCGACCAAGATGGCAAAGGCAAGTATAGCGGCTAGAACCAGTATTATCATTGTGGCCGGTGTTAACGACTCTTTTTTTGTGTATGTAGTGGGCAACCGCACCAAAAGGCCTATATCCGACTCCAAGTAAGGTATTGTAAAATCGACCCGCTGCATCCTATAAAACAATATTGTTATGTCACCAACTGCACCATCAAACTCCTGCACTTACAACATATAATCATCAATAATATGCTCCTTGAAAGTAGAGTTTTCTTCGAAAAATGTTCGAGAGCAAGACCGATTTATTGGCCTAGGCTTAAGGCCGATTTGTTATCATTCTACAGTAAACAATAATAATAAAGTAGTTTGCAGTTTTCTTTTAAAGATTGCAACGGTTTGATATATATTTGCACTATTCACGTGCTTACTTTTTTATTTAAAGAGAAATTTCATTAATTGAAGGCCAAACATTCATGTGCTTACTTTGATCATATTTTTTAACCCATATATAAAAAGAATTGCTATTATTTAAATTGTTATTAGATTTTTTTCAATGTATATTTTCAAAGCATTAACTTTTTATAATTGTTACTAATGAATACAAAGAGATACTAGTGGTCAAACTCGTGCATTGGCGAACATGCAAGTCAAAGTATTGCAAATTTATAAAAACAACGGAAGTATATATATGATTAATATAAGGATGATTAAAGTTGAGTAATTTTTTCTTTCAAAAATATATTTGATTTTTTTATTACAACTTATATGATGTGACGTTTAAAACATAATGAAACCTAAAATTTCATGACAAAACCACAATTTCATAAGAAATTAGCAATGACACAGAACAAGCCCTTCTAATCTGGTTATCTGTTAATATTTATTTAATTTAGGAGAACTCATATATAGGGCTCAATATATGCCAATTGAACTAAAAAGTTTGAGTTTGAGTAGGAGGAAAAAGGTAGAAAATACGAACCTCATTCTGGACTGCATCGAGCATATCATCAAAAGTGCCTCTCATGGTGCCATCAGGATTAATAAATGGAACTAACTCGTAATCAAGGGAAGGGATGGCGATCTCGGCCACGGCTCGAAAGACTTCAATGGAGAAACCACTGAAGTTATATCCACCGTCGTCCCTCAAACTTCTGAATTTTACGAATTCGTTCAACTCTCTTACAGGTACTACAAATCGTAGTTTTTGCGAAGTGGTAGTTTGGTTTGTTAGGTCTGTGCTATTTTGAGCCCTTACACGGATGGTTATCAAGGAAATTGTGAAGAGTAACATGAGAAGGGAAGTACCATAAATCTTCATTTTTGTTTGTTTATTTTTTTTGCTCTGCTTCTGCACGCTTCTAGTCTTAAGTTACCGCTGCAAAAATCTTTATATATGTAGATTAATAATGTTAAGTGAATATTTCAACCTCGAAAAACAGGCTAAATCATCTAATTGCCTAAGTCAGCTCTAGCAGAAGTGGTGTTATGCGTATGATAGAAGTATTAGTATTATCAATTATGTGTTATTTAAGGAAAAAGACTAGGCCAAAGTCAGCTTACATCGTTGAATCAACTATGCTAGTACTACTTGCAATTTTTTTTTCCAGGCACTTAGCGAGTTGCAACATTAACAAATTTAAAATTTATCCAATTGTATGATTGTATCCAGGTATGCTGTGATCAAATTGGATAAATTTATCTAGGCTTGTGTTTTCCGAAATTTTGGGGAAATTTCCTTCCGATATTTAGAGCATTTTTTAGGGAAGGAATAGGGCTTTTTTATTTAATTTTATGGTGAAAGTAGAATCTAACGTTACATAGGCCTATTAGAATAGTTCGTTAAAACTGCAAGATCGTAGTTCAAACAATAACCGGGGGTTGTCGCGAAGAATCATAGTTATGTTAGTACATAAGTCACGAATTCTGTAATTTGTTAGTTGTTGTGCTTCAAATTATGTGGTATCATATGTGGTCAACTCAAGTCCTATTGTTTTGCAATGTCAGTGAAATTTAGTTGAATTGGGCAAATAAGTTAGCATGGGTTAGTAATAGGAAGTAGTGGTCATGATTAGCTAGGCAATATAAGATCATGGGATCATGTATCATGTATGTTCCTATTTCGTAGCTTTAGGTTGTTATTTGTCTTGCGTATATATTCTTGTAGCTAGTGAGTTATTGAGTAATGCAATGAATTAGTTTCTCTTGCTTTCTTCTGTCAGCTTCTTCATTTAATTATATATTAGTTATTAGGCCCGGGCTATGCCCCGGGTAAAGAAAATTTTATTTATTAATATTATACTTGAAAATGATAATACTAAATATCACTTAGTCTAATGGTTAAAACTTTAGTATATAAACTTGAAGTCAAGGGATCGAATCCTACACTATGCAATTTCTAATTTATTTATTGTATGTGGATTACATGGAGTAAAATACCCTTAGGGAGAGCGCCACGTGGCAGCGTTCCTTGTTTAGGAACGCCTTTTAATATATTAGTATAATGTTGCTTTATTTCTTTTTAGCTAACTGCAATTATAATGTTGCTCTAGGCCCTTGGAACATTGACTTTGATACGTTCTTGTTTTTTCGGTTGTTTATTCCATGTTCAGAAGGACTCCGGAGTTTGTTCAGGAATATGATAATATTGTTTGATGCTTCTGGTATATATTTGACTATGTTCTATTTTTAGGAGACTGCATTATTTTTATTTTCTAATCACTCCAAGTTGTATGAAGGGAATAACTTATGAAGCTGTATTAGCTTAAATCATAAATAAACGGTCTCCTAGCCTGTTGATTAACGATAGATATAGAAGTATGTTGTTGGGATGTGTGTGGAGAGTGAAGACCTTGAACAAGCCTGTAAATAATGCATTGACTAGATGTTATGAGTCAGCCTGAGCTGTCCTAAAATAGAAATAATATCAAGTTGCTTTAAACAAGTTAATAACTACAAGATGCATAGCAGAAATTTCTTTGTAATTGACCTTGAACACGTATTTAGTAAACTTGAATTTATATTCCACAAATCTTAAGTTTTTATTGAATACTTCTATAACTTACTGTAAGAAATTAAAGATGTCTCTTAAATAATATTGAGTAATGACTCACTTTTTCAAATTGAAAAATCACTTTAGTTTTATGATGGATCTTTATAAGTGCCTAAAACAAAAAAATTCCAATATCACTTCATAGAGTTATTGAAAGCTGACCCGACATGAGGAATGAATCCGAAATTGAGCACAAATTGACTCGTTTGGGCCCAAAAATTATCATTTAAACGCAACCAGACACTAATTCATCACAAACTCAAATTGATTGCATCCGAACCCGAATTGGTTTGAACCCATTCTGACCCAACTTGAACCTTACTCAATCCTGCAAAAACGACTTAAATTGAGCAACTGTATACAATAAAACAGGCCACCTTGAACAGAGATTACATGACTCAAACCGACCAAAGCACCCCAATAATTGACAGCTCTACAACTATACCAAATCAAGCATACACAATTAACACAAAGAGGGGGGGTGGAGTGGGGGAGCATGGTAGCCTTCTAGGATAATGGATTTCAAATATTGTAATATGTCAACTTGAGGACAAAGAAAGGGCAGGATATTATACTTCCTACAACTCAGTAGATTAGACATAGTCACACAGACAACGAAAGATAAAAAGGACCTTTTTTATTTGGGTATCTTGACTTTTTGAATACATGGAATGCATTGAAAGAGTCTACTTACTTCATCAGAACAGATCATCTTAACTCAACTCAGATTAAAATTTCTACAAGAAAGCTAAAAACATTTGCAAGTCAATTTTGAGTAGGGAATTGATGTATATACACAATCTGATCTCCAAATTCACAAACTACCTTAATTAGATTATGATTTGTATATCTTGGGAAGATGCTGAGCCTCATCATCTTCACCCTGCTACTAATTTCACCTACATATAATTTTTCTTCAACCGACGACGACAACATTAACCCTCCATATCATTATTGCCCAGACAGTAGTGGCTATTCCTACAGCTCAGGCAGCACATTTGAAGAAAATCTCAATCACACCCTTTACACACAAATTCTGCCTAACACGTTGCGAAATTCCTCCTCTGAGCTCACCTATGGCACAGGCATTGACCAAATTTACGTTCTCTACTACTGCAGAGGTGATGCTGATGCTGATACATGCAACGGATGCATCCACGATGCAACACAGGAAATAGTACAGAAATGCGAATTTAAGAAACAAGGGATTGTTTGGTACGACTTTTGCACCTTACGTTATGCCAATTATACCTTCTTCTCCCTTGATGAGGAAAGTCCTTCTGAACCACACTATAATCACACTAGTTTGGTGAGCAACCCGATCCTTGAACCACACCGTCAGCTCTTCAATAACACTATGAATGATCTTATTCGTAACGCTGCGCATAATGGTAACTCTGTTGGTTTCGCCGCAAATGAGGCCAATCTATCCTCGACTCTGACACTGCGCGGCCTTGCGCAGTGCAGTCCTTTTATTAGCAGTGATAGTTGTGAGACATGCCTAACAACTGCTTTTAGGCAGATGGATCTATGGTCCAACACTATACTATTTTTGCCGAGTTGCAATATTGGGTTTGAGTTACTTGGATCCTCTCTGCAAACTGAGCTACCTTCATCTCGTAACCCAGATACCCAACCAACAGGTATTAAACTTCCGAAATTTACATAAAATTCTTATTTATGTAGTATGAAAATGTCACGGAATTCTGGCTAAACAGCAAACACTTTGTTAGCAAACAAAAGAGAGAAATTTGGGTGGGGCCACATAAGTGTATTGAAATTACTTAATTGTATCGCCTCTCTCTTGTTTGCTAACATACAGTTTGTCGATTTAATTTATTTCTTTCAGATTAGAGGAAGTCTTAGCCTCTTAGGTCCAAGAAGACTTTGTTCTTCACATCTTCTGAATTTTGACAAAAAAATTATGCTTTTTTTTTTTCCCAGAGCGGTCTAAGGTTGTTATTGCCGTACTGATACCTGTCATTGTAATATTATTACTTCTGGGTGGCTTTTGGTTGTGGAGGCGGCGAAGGCGGTCACCAGGTAAGCTTAATCATGTTATACATTCATATAATAAAAATTAAATTCTCCCTTCATCCATGAATTAGTCACCTGTTCTTAGTCATGTTGCTAAAGGAACTTCCTGTTTGTTTTTAAAAAAAAAACTTAAATTAGAGATTTCTTAGTATTAGACCTTTTTTCTCCTCACTTTCTCCTATTAAGAATCCACATCTGAGTATCTGATGAATATAATCTCCATGTCCAATTATTAACGTTAGGAAAAATTCATTTGCACTGTACTTATAAGTAGTTTAGCGTTCCTTCATCCTTGAATCATTTTTGAAATTTAACAGGTGCAGGAAGTGTAGAAGTGGAGCCTAATATTGAAGAACCTAGGATGCAATTGGCGCGATTTACGCATTCTCAGGTGAAGGACATGACAAATGAGTTTGAAAGAGTACTTGGTGAAGGTGGTTATGGGATTGTTTACTATGGTCGATTAAGTGATGATGACCGGGAAGTCGCGGTGAAGGTGCTATCAAAGAACGATGCACCCATGCAATTTAGCAATGAGGTTTGTAAATTGTAACCTTTACAAGTTACAATACTGGTTTGTTTCTCTATGTTTGTTGAATATTTACTCGCTAGCTCAGTCTAGAATTAGTCATCGTATAGCCCTTACTAGACTTGGTGAGTTAATTCATGTTGAGTATATGATCAGTCAATAATTGATTATATATTCATCTATTTTAAGATAAAGAAACTAATTGACACTATAACTTGTATCCAACAACCTTGACCCGACCCCCGACTCAAATGACTAGTCACTCAAATAGCCAAATGTGACTTGCATGAAACAATCTACAGGGCTGTCTCGGAGATTTATGGGGCCCTATCCTAAAATGTTTGTTTCTCGTTACTGAGAGAAAAATACCACAATTTTCCATAAAAAATAGAGAGAGAGTCAATACTAATTGATGGATTGGTTTTAATTTTGAAAACTAGTTTTTTTTGCCCGGGCGATGCCTCGGGTCAGTTACAATAACTAACCAAATATGTTATTATTTTTAAATTTCGTAATTTATTTTGCTACTTTTCGTATTTTTTGTCCATTAAGAAATTGAAAATTCACGTCACGACGTGATAAGTAAAAAAAAATTGAAAGGTTTGAGTTTGAAAAGAATATCTTAAAAGGAAATGTGATAAGAGAATAAGACATCAATATTCTCTTGTAAGTTACATAATAAGAGTGTTAAAGATGTATATACTTGTTTAAATCTTTTTAGTTAAGTATAATTATTACAAGACTTTATCATATTTTATTTGAAACATTAAACAACAAAGTCATAGTGTATTGATGGTTAAGCTCTTTTTTTCACTTCAAAGGTCATGTGTTCGATACCACATAGGCTTTCTTTCGCATGCCTTTTAATATATTTGTATAGATTATGTAAAAGTATTGATGACAATATTTGATGGAAGAAGTTAGAAAGTTAAAGATATGGAAGGTTAAATTTTTGGTGGAAGAGATTGACGAAGATGATAGATGATAGCGTGAATTATGGAGATGTGGAGCATTTGCCGTTTACGGTTTACAAAGCATCATACTTTTTCAAATTTGGCCCTTTCGAATAAAACCAATTTCTTTTTGGATTGGAAGCCCCGTGCAAAGGGGCTCTTTGCACACCCACAACAACTACGGCCTTGACAATCTATTTGCCACCTTTATTAATGATTTTACAAAAATATCTTTTGTGATAATTGTATTAGATCCTATTCTCTTTCTATCACTTATTATAAGTTAGACTTAATTATTAAGAGATCTGTCACAAAATATTTCTATTATAGGAAGAGTGACAACTTTTTCCAATAGCTAAAATAGTAATGTGGTTTTGATGGGTCACAGATAAAAGTTTTGGGAAAAATTTATCACAAGAACTTGGTTTCTCTGATTGGATACTGCGAAGAAGGAACGAGCAACTTGGCACTTATCTATGAATACATGTCTGGAGGAGACCTGAAAGCTCTGCTGTCAGGTAGGGCTAAACATATTAGTCTAGTACCATTGTTTTAAGAAAAATTTGCCAAAAAAAACCTTTTAAAAGTTCAATTTTGTGAAAAAAAACCTTTTAAAGCATTCTTTGCAAAAACAAACCACAAACTTAATTTTCTTTGCAAAATGAAACATATTCCCATTTTCCGATGTGGTTTTTGAGATGCGTAAGGGTGGCCCTTCTATCTTCCTTTAACCCCCTGTTTCCATTAACTGCAGCACCACCCCTATGCATATCAAAAACCACACCGGAAAATGGGAATAGGTTTCATCTTGCAAAAAAATTAAGGGCCCGTTCGTTATTATTTTTTGTTTTCAGTTTTCAGTTTTTTTTTTAAAAATAAAAACCAAAAACAGGAAACCAGAAAAAGTGGTTTTCACTTTTTAGTTGTTAGTTTTCAATATTATCATGTTCCCAATAAATTTGACTAATTTTTTATTCATTATAGGACATATATCATATGATTTTGAAAATCAAAAAAACCAAAAAACGTAAAACCACAAGAATACCGAACGCCTAAGTTTGTGGTTTGTTTTTGCGAAAGACGCTTTAAAAGGTTTTTTTTCGCAAAATTGAACCTTTAAAAGGTTTTTTTTGGCAAATTTTCCTTGTTTTAAATTAATGTTGCATTAATTGAATGAATATTCAGTAACACTTCAACTTTTATCTTCTCATCAACCAGAACGTTCAGGTGCTGCTGTAAGCTGGAAAACAAGACTTGCAATTGCCTTTGACACAGCTCAAGGTGTGCATGGAATGCATCTTATTTCTATAATAATATCCCTAATTTCGTGATGTATGATTGTACCACTTTATAAAACAAATGAAAAAGTAAAGAGAAAAAAAGTTGAGTGCACGGGGATGGGCCTTAACTCTAGAGGATATAGTAGACAAAATAAGTTAATTGTGAAATAGAATGAGGTAATAAATTTGACAAAAAAAAAAGAAAATCGGGGCATGCGAAGTTATAGGTAAGAGCATGACCACCGACGTCCCAAAAACACGTGCCATTCTCTCTCTCTCATCAACTTTCTCTCTCATCTTACAAAAATTAATCATGCCTTATGATCCATTTTGACAAATGCACTCCACTCATGACAAAAAAAAGAACATAATCATTCTCTCTCCTACTTTTTACTATACTACATCCCATTTTCTCTCTCTTACATCAATACATTATTTATACCTTTTGATATTTATAATATCATACAAGATTATAAATAAATTATTTTCCGTATTTACGAACCTAAATAAATTCATTTAGTAGTAATTAATTCTGATTAAAAAAATTCTTCAAGAATAAAAGCTTCCAAAAATAATTATTCATGTGTATAATGTAAAGAGAAAATAATTAATTTTCAAAAGTGTGTCAAAATATAGCAAGATTGATGTCTATTTATAGATCTCAAAAAGATAGGACCATTGGTGAATTTTTTTTTTATTTGTATTTTTAAAGTTATTCAGATAACAAAATTTGAAAAACAAAAAGTAATATTTCTTACGCATTGCCGCATGCCCACAAATGGTTGGCTTGGGTCATAGGATGACCAACCATGGTTTGGGTCATAGGACCGGATGACCAACCATGGATTGAGGCATAACATAACCCAAATACAAACATAAAAAAACCATGGATGCAACCTCATGTTTTTTTTTGAGCAATATTGATGACTTAATTTTATGCTCAAAAAACCATGAGTGGGTATGCTCTAAGCTAAAAGCATTTAAGCATTTTATGTGAGACCTTAAGGAAAATATGAAATAGACATAGAGGGTAACTTTGATCTTATTTGGGTTTAATTGAAATAGTTGTTCCATGCACTAGGGGGTTATGTGCAAGGAGCCCAACAGCACAGGGGCCCCAAAATTATAAGGGCCCAAAATTACTTTATATTTGAGGAAATATCCCTTATTTTCCATCCTTAGTAAATTTCTCAATGATCAATCTTTAAAATTTTCAACTTCCCATCTTAATACCCCAATCTTCCATCTTTATTTTGATTTTTCATATTAGAACAGGACCCAAAATCATCAAGACGACCCTGATTCACTTTGATTTTTGACATGATTCACATACCAATTCGGCCATATTTTGTTACAAATATTTACAAACACAGTTAAAGCCAAATTGGAAGAACTATTCACAAAACGAAGTAGTAGTCCTATGATATTGTTAAATCAGTAATTATAATTAACTCTTTCCCTGCATATAATTTTTTGTGAGACACATATATTAAAAGATAATAAATTTTTTCTTATAATATAATTGTCATTTGGTTCTCTTTCTTTCTCCTTATTGCATGGTTGCTTCTACTTGTCTATTTATCCTTCTTTGCAATGCTTCACTCTTCATATATATTGCCAAATTCGTAACTAAGCTTGCTTGGTGGAGGTGGTGGGGAACTCACCTTGTGATTTTGAGGTCACAAGTTCGAACCCCACTACCTACTCTTTGGGAGTAGGGATTCCCTTATTTCCCCTTTACTCAGCGTTCAACCTGGCTGACCTTGTGAATTTGGCTGACTGCGATAGGTCTTTGGCCCAAGAGGGCCCTTCTTCTTACCAAGGGGTCCCTGTGGGCGCAAAAAAAATATTGCCAAATTCGTAAGATACATGCCTCATACAAATCCATCATTTGTATCACCAGGATTGGACTATTTGCATACTGGTTGCAGCCCATCCATAATCCATAGAGATGTGAAGCCCGCTAATATACTACTCAATCAAAATCTTCAAGCAAAAGTAGCAGACTTTGGCTTCTCTAAAATCTTCCCAGCTGACTTTGTCTCAAAATTGCCGACAACAAGGGTCATTGGAACACCAGGTTATGTTGACCCTCAGTAAGTCAACGCTTCTAATTGTAGACAAACACCATGGTTATCTAATTGATATCTTATTAAGGGTGATTTCTTTTTACTTCAACTCATTTGAATTGAACTTATTACATCTGATTGGTACGGATCATCCTTGATTTCACCTACTTATACATTATTAGACCGTATTTATCTCAAAGTAGCCATGTTTTCACCTTATGTTATACCTAAAGGAACTAATCTGCCCTAAAACTTTTTTAATGGCTAAAAGAGCGTACCCTTTGTCTTTCTTTAAGTATAACTCTTATCGTCTAGTGCTTTGGGAACTAAGAAATGCTGAAATTTACGAGTGCAGGTACCATTTAACAGGACAAGTGAATGAAAAAAGCGATGTTTATAGTTTCGGAGTGGTTATGTTAGAGCTCATCACTGGACAAAAGGCAATAATAAACAATACTCATACTAATTTAGTTCAATGGGTAACACCTCTCTATGAAAGAGGGGACATAGGCAGCATATTGGACCCGAGGCTGCGGCTAGAGGTTGGTGAAAACTATAACACCATTTGGAGGGCAACAGAGTTAGCCAAGAAATGTGTTGAGTTAGAGGCAACACATAGGCCAACAATGAGCTTTATTGTTACGGAATTGAGGGAGTGCTTGGCTATGGAGAATCTCAGTGCCGGGAGTTCGAGCTCGGCCACTACCTCAATGGAGATGATGACTGCCGCGGTTTCAACTGCTTCATTAAGCCCACAAGCACGGTAGTAATATCACCATTCTCTGATAACTGTGCTACTTAGATTACACTATATACCGTTGTAAATATCCATTTGTTTATGTCTGTCGCTTCAATTAATACAACATTTTTGCTTATTGGTGCATTTACAATCCTAATTAAGGTATTAGTGCTGGTAAATCTACATGGTAATTTATTGTAGCCATTGTATCAAATCTCAAGCTGTTGTTTAACGAAAAAATCATGGACACAGGGCTGATCTACTATGGCCTATGGGTTCACTGGTTTCAGATTAACCCAATGATTTTTGGAAAAAGATTATGTAATTTTTCTTTTCTTTTAAAAAAAAAAAAAAATTAGCTATCTGTTATATATCTTTCGCGTGCAATATGAAATATGAAATTTGAAGGTATCAGGGTGGTTTTGTTTCTCCACGAAACGCTTGCTTTGTGTGCGGGCTGGGGTTCAATTCCCAGCAAAACACCTTTTTTTTCTTTTCATTTATCTAAATTCTAAAACATGAAATCCCAAATCTTAAACTTATTGTTTGCCTCCAACCCCAACAAAAGTCCACACTCATTTTCTCCAAAACCCTAACTCCCTAAGCAACGCCAAGTCGCCATTGCCCAATTAGTTGATCAGTCGACAGACGTCAGTCAGTCGACCACACTCAGCCACCGTGGCACAACCAAAGGTAAATTTTCTTTCTTCAATTTAAAATATGAATTTCATATTTCAAACATTAGAATATGTATTGAACTGTTTATATTTGTTTAGAATTTCTATTTATAGTTGGTCGTATTTGTAATTATGTAATTTTGTTAATCATTTAAATGTTGAATGTGGAGTTGTTTTCATGTTTTGTGAGTTATTACTATGATTCAAGGGTTGATCCTTTTGCTTATTATGTCCATTATTTTGCTCATCAACTTCTATTAACTCTTGTTGTGGTTGCTAAAGATAATGATGATTGTATCTGGCTTTTTGAGCAACTTGGAATTTTATTGAATGTTATTGGAGTTTCTTGCAAAAGAAGGGAGATGATTTGAGAGTTACAAGCTCAAGAAGTTCTAGAGGCATTAGATTTAGGTGAAATTGAGAGTGGACAAGGATTCAACCAAGAGATTGGTTTGGGTAGGCCTGGTCTGGTGATACTCCACTAGTAGAATAATTGTTTATTGCTGCGGTGATATTGCTGCGGTTTTACTCATACGCAGCAATATATCACGTAAAAAGAAAAGGAAAAATAAAAAATAACCATATTACTGCGGTTTTGGCCGAAAACTGCAGCAATATGGTTTCAACGGATTTTTTTTGAAATTTTTTGACTATTTGACCAAATATATTGCTGCGGTTTCTGGTAAGAACCGCAGCAATATATTAAAATAATATAAAAAAATATTATTTGAACCTATTGTTGCGGTTCCTATACAAAACCGCAAAGCAATAGGCTTTTAAAATTATAATAAAAGGGCCCACGTAGAATTGGTGCGTTTATTTCTCTCATTTACCCGACTAGGGTTTCCTCGACTCTCTCTCCTCCTCTCTTCCTCTCATCGAGTTTCACGCCCCCCCCCTCATCTTCTCTTTCTCCTCCCCTCATCTTCTCTCTTCCTCTCAATCACGCCGGTCGACCGTTCGAAATCAACGGCTCAATCACGCCGGTCGACCGTTCGAAATTAACGGCGTCGCAAGGTCGCTCGCAAGATTCACCATCGACTGTTCGGGTTGGGGTGGTTTGGATTGGTGGTGGTGGTGGGTTGTTTAGTTTAGCTAGTTTGGATCGGTGGGGGTGGTGGGGTGTTTGGGTTGGGTAGTTTGGGTCGGTGGGGGTTAGTGGGGTGTTTGGGTTGGGGGTGGTTTGCACCACTTGCAAAATCTGATTCATTCATGGTTTTTTGGTATATACAGGTGTAGATCCAGAGTTCGGTGCGGTGGCTCGTCCCGGTGGTGGGGGGTTCGGCATGGCTGATATGTGTTCAAGATTTTAATTAGGATGTAATTTTAATTAGGATTTGGGTTCATGAATCTTGTTAGAATTTTGTTATAAATTGTAGTATTAGATTTGAATTAGGATGTAATTATAGTATTAAATTCTAGTATTAGATTGTAATATCTTTATTTTTAATAAAATCCTCATTTGATTAATTACTCATGGGTCGTTCCGCCGTCGACTGTAGTGACCGCAAGGCCGGCTTCATGCGTTCACACTCCTCTCGTCTTCGCAGATCTCAGCATGGTCCGTCGAAGCATACGGCGGAGATTTGGCTCAATTTTTTTTTTTTCAGATCTGGAATTTTTTTAAAATTTTTTGCGATTTGTCCTAACATTAAACGCTCCTAATAACGAAATTTTGTTTTTATTTTTTCTATGTTGCATCGTTTTTGTATTTTAGGTTTAGTTTCTTTTTGCTTTGGATTTTTGTTATGAGTTTGTTCATTTTAGTTTCTTAGTGCTTTGAATTTTTGTTATAAGTTTGTTCAATTTAGTTTCTTTGTATCTTTGTTTTTGTTTTGTAGATCTATTTTCGTATCTTCATTTAAAAAATTGCCATACAACAATATTCTAGTTATTGGAGTTGATTTAAAATTGCCAGAATTTCAAAAAAAAAAATTTTTTTTTTGTTTTTTTACCTGTACCTATTGCTGCGGTTTTGGGTAGAAACCGCAGCAATATGTTACCCTATTGCTGCGGTCAAAAACCGCAGCAATAGGTAATTACCTATTGCTGCGCCCTTTATTGCTGCGCGGCCAAAACCGCCGCAATAAGCCATTTAATGACCGCAGCAATAAGCAATTATTCTACTAGTGCTCGATGGGGATCGCATTATAAAACAATTAACAATGTCACCTCATTGTATTCCACGATCATTAAGGTTTTTGTGAAGATTGGAACAAGTAAGGGTAATAAGGAGGATCGTGTGAAAGCTATTGCTATTATCTCTAACATTTGAGTTTGTTTTCATGTTACACTTTATGTCAGAAATATTTGGACCAACGGTAAAATTATGTCAAGCTTTGCAAAGAGGGACCAAGATATTATTAATGCCATGTCATTTGTCTATTTGACTAAGGATCGATTGCAAAAGTTAAGGGGCCATGGATGGGAAAGATTTTTTGGAGATGGTTAATTCTTTTTGTTCTAAAACTGAGATTGATGTTGTTGATATGAATGATTTGTACATTCATCGTGGAAGATCAAAACGCTTCTTTGCCAAAGTTCCAAGTCTTCATCGTTTTCAGTTTGAAATGTTTTTAAGTGTTATTGATTTGCAACTTGAAGAGCTTAACAATAGGTTTGATGAGAAAAATCTGGAGTTACGTTGCTTATATGTATGCCTTGCTTGAATATTATCAATTCATTTGCGGCATTTGATGCACAAAAGTTGCTTAGGCTGGTCGAATTTTATCCAAAAGATCAATTCCCATGTAATGATATGACAACACTTCAACATGAACTTGAATATTTTTATGATGACATGATGAAAGATGCAAGGTTGGGAGGAGTGAAGGATATTAAAGAACTTTCTATGATGCGTTGAAATAAAAAAGCATAATTCTTATAATTAAACTAGTTTACTTGCTCATAAGACTAGTATTAATTCTTCAGGTGGCAACGGCAAGTGTGGAACGAGTCTTCTCTTCGATGACTTATGTGAAGAACAAGTTGCGGAATAGTATGGGCGATCAACTATTAAATGATAGCTTAGTCACATTTCTTAAGAGGGATCTTTTTGTTCAAGTTAGTGATGATGATGTATTAAAATGCTTTCAAAGTATGAAAACTAGTAGGATGCTTTTGTAATTTTTTATTGATGTAATGTAATGAATTAACATCCTACTTACCTATATTGTAGTTTGATATTTGAATTAATTTATTGAACTTTTTAAGTAAATGAATGTAGTTTATTTTTTGACTGACTCCGAACCCATATGGTTGGATTCCTGGATCCGCCATTGGATGGATATAAGTTTGACCTTTTAAAAATTTATAGAATCAATTTATATTTAAATGAAATTACCAATTAAACTTCATTTTCAAGTTGGTTCTTTTGCTAGATCCCGGACGGCTGCTAACTCGATAACAAGACCGTGCAACATGTTGGCCAAATTTTGTGATCCATTTCTTACTAACTTCGAGAATTGTTTCCCATTCTAGGTCTACTAAATAGGTCGTTTAAGTTTGGTACTATATGAGATTGTAGACAAATCTAAAAAAAACCTTAGCTTGTATTTTATCACCATATATACATCAAATGATTTCAATGTCCTTATGCCTAACCTTCATTATAATCTCTTCTATTTTTGTTTCTTATCAGACACTTTGCATTATCATACTTGTGTGATTGCACAACTTTGAGCCTTTGATTCAAACATTTTCATAGTTTGCCATCATCACACAATTAATCTTGACCATTATTACTAAGAGTTAGTCTTGCGTGGACCTGATCCACAATAATATTATTGTGGACCAAAACCACTTATTTGACATAGTGACCCTTTAGTTCCATATAGTAACCTTTTCAAATTTTAAATTACACTATACAGATACTATCTACCATAGTGACTGTTTTTTTTAATATAGTAACTCTTTCTCACATTAGTTTTTTTTTTTTGAGAGGAAACGGAGAGCAATATTATTAAGAAACATCAATTTCCGCCAAGGCTAAAATACCTTGAGGAAACTCATCAACAAAAGTTTGTTCAACCCCCACAGCCGGAGGGAGTCTAGCAACTAAATGCGCAACCGTATTCCCACCCCTTTTAACATGAGAAACATAAAAAGAAGAAAAACTACTCCCAACTAGACAAATATCTTCAACCAGCAAATTCAATGGGGAACGCCCCACCTTCTTTGTGTGAATAGCTTTTGAGAGATTGAGTGCATCTGTTTCGAACTCCACTCTAGTGAAGCCTTTTTTTTTCATAGTCAAACTTCATAATTTATATCTATTCATCTTTTATATTTATTTTTATTTATATAGTGATCCTTTTTTTTCCATAAATCACATGAATTAGCATTAGGTCCACACTAATTTAGTGTGGACCAAGTCCATATAAGTTTTTTACTATTACTAATTGGACTTCTGCATGCGTGGAGTGCAATGATGTATCAAAAATAATCTGAGCCAACCACCAAGTCCACAATGATGCTAGAAAACTTATTTATGTCGAATTACACCAGGAAGCTAATTAATCTATCCTTGTCTCATCTCATACACTTGTGTAGTATACTTTGATAGAAATGCCTAATGAATGCGCTTAAGTATATGGAGGTTGTATTTTTGCCGGACTGCAAATCTGGCTTGGACTCACGCGGATCTCCTTCGCCACCTATGCCACCTCCATCCTCTAATCCAGATGGACCAGATCCCCAACGAGTAGTATGACAAAGTAAATTTAGGGTTTAATTACTTGCCCACATTATTCATTACTCAAGTAACAAGATATAGAAAACATAAGATGGAAACAATCTTCTTAGAAGATAATACTACCATATATCCCAAAGATATTGCTAGATTTAGTGAAACCTCTTAATCAAAATGATAGCCCTAAGCGTATGAGGAAACCTATATATATTAGAATTCTATTTATAAAAACCAGCCTTATATGTAGCCGAGTGCGAAAACATGTTCAAAATTAAATTAGTTGCTAATTACAACTAGTAAATTAGGGATTTTTGAATTTTTAATCAGTTAATCCACTAAATTAATGATCATTAAACTTTTTAAAAAATTAGTTGAGAGAGAAGTAACTAATTGTGCTGTAAATATTCACTGTTTTATTTCTGTAGTGCCGTTTATTATCTTTTTATTTTTTTTAATTAATTAGGTAGTTCCCTTTTTATTTATTTAATTTTCCTTTTTATATCATAAGTGCTATATAAAAAAAAAATTTAAATACAACAAAAGAGTAAAAAACTAACCTACCCCTTTGAATATTAACCACAACAACAAACGACGCCCCACCCTATTCCTCCTCACCTCACAGCTCTCCTCTCGTCAGTCGTCGCTCTACCTTGCGCGACGCCGTCGACTAGTCATTATCCTCCCGCCGACGCCCCACCCTCCCCCTCGCACGTTGCTGACGACACCTCCACGCACCTCGCCGGAATCAGAATATCCACACCAGGTAACTTTCTTGAACCTTTAATTCTTTTTGAAAAAGAATTTTGATTGTTTTCATATAATTTCAATGTGTTTTGAGTTACCCATGAAGTTAAATTTTTATGCTTTGTGTTTAGCTATTTGAATAATTAAACTCAAATTTAAGTGCGTCTTTTTTTTTATACTAGTTGTTCTAATTACAGTCTACATACTATTATTCTGATTAATCTCAAATTTGATTGCATATTTGAGTAGCCGAGTATTGTTGTTCGATGTTTAGTTCTCCAAATTTATAATTGCTGTGATTTGGTATACTTCCTTGAGAAAAAAAAACAACAGTGGAATATATACACGGCACTTGTCAATCTTATTAGCTAAATGAAATACTCAGAGAAATAAAATGGGTCCTACAAAATCTTTAGATAACCTTAGAGGGAGTATTTCGATAACCTAAACCTAAGCATATCATATCATATACTCGCTCTACTTTTTTTTTTATTTGCTACATTATTACTTTGGGGATGAAGCCACAAGTTTTGACCAACTATTTTGTTTTTTTATAACTAAAAATATAGTCATGGTCTTGTTAGATTCGTGTCGATGTATATATAACGTCTTGAATAGAATAGAGTACGTAGGAAGACGCTGCAAAAACTCCAGACACCATACCAGCAGGCAGCAGCAACTACTGAAATAATAATGAAATAATTGTTGGGTTGTACGTTCTGTTAAGGTGAATTATTGGAGCAATGGACGCGAAGCTATTATATGCAGTTGATAATCCTCCACTAGCCGCCATTGCTGCTTGTAAAGTTGCCGGAATTCGTATTTCAATGGATGCTTCACTCCCTTCCTCTACAGCTCCCTCATTTATATTCCCAGATGGGTATATTATCCTATTCTTGTTTCACTAATCACTACTTCATATGTTAATGTTATTCACTTTTATCAACTTAACTTTTTTTATGTACTTTTAGATCCAAGATTCAAGGAACATACGTTATTCTGCGACACATTGGACGGACAATGGAGCTTTATGGGAACGATGCTTTTCATTCTGGACAGGTACCTGCTTTGCCCAATTCACCATTTTTTTTGTGTTCAGATCGCTAAATAATTAGTATTTCTAGTCTCAAAAGTAGTACAATTAATTAATAAATTAAGTTGTGTATTGGAACCCAAAATGTCATTATGATAATATACCTAGAATCAAGTTATATGTTGGATTTTTATATACTGGTTTTATAAATATACTGTCTTTTGTAGTAAATAATATACTATTATTTGCGTTGAATATACCACCAAAAATTGTTTTGAACGAAAACATTCACAAGGGTTATGAACTTATGATTTAGGAATTTCTCGTGAAGTTTGTAGTTTTAGTTTTATTTGAATGCTAACATATTCTGTTTTTGTATGTTTACATTTAGGTTGATGAGTGGCTAGATTATATACCCATCTTCTATCAAGCCTCTGAGTTTGAAGCAGCATGCAGCTATGCAGATGCTTTTCTCTCCAAATCTTCCTTTTTGGTTGGATTTGACTTGTCAATTGCAGATATAGCTTTATGGTCAGCTCTTTCAGGTAAGATTCTACAGTTATAAACATTACCTACTCTGTATTCTCTTAAGGAATTAATGAATTTTTTGAGCTGCATGTTGGATGTGTTCTCTAATATAACGCTGCCTTGTAATGCATCTGACGATTACAAGTTTATAACTCTCTACACAAAAACTCAGAAATAAACAAATAAAACCAAGAGCAACTTCTAAAATATAGGAAATCACTACAAGGAGACTGTATAAGTGCATAGTGTTTGAACTCTGAACATACTCAATGTGAACATCACATGAACTACAACAATATCTCATAAGCTGGGCACAAACATTAGACACAACAAATGCATGCCCTGCAGACTACAGCAGCTTGAGCAAGAACACCACAGAATCTGAGCACTTCTGCTCTTTGAGTTAAATTACATTCGCAAAGATGCTGGATTCTTTGCATTATCCATGATTGTTATTAATATTGCTCTAAGTAACATAATTATGTTTTATTTGTTGTTGACATCAAATACTATTTGCGACCTACAGGAACTAGTCAGAGGTGGGAAAGCTTGAGGAGATCTAAAAAGTACAAGAATCTTGTGCGCTGGTACAACTCTTTGACAAATGAATACAGTTCATCCTTGAATGAGGTTTTAGGAATGGCTGTTGGAAAAATTAAGCCAAGAGCAGGAATTTCAACAGATTCAAATTCTAACAATTTCTCCAAGATTCATGCAAATGGTGACATTATTGAGAAGACTAAAACACCTAGCTCTAGCTTGCCTGAAATTGATCTTCCTAATGCTTAATTTGGGAAGGTTTGTCTGCGATTTGCACCTGAGCCCAATGGCTTTCTCCACATAGGGCATTCAAAAGCAGCCTTACTAAATAAGTATTTTGCTGATAAGTATGAAGGCCGCCTAATTATTCGCTTGGATGACACAAACCCAGCTAAAGAAAGCAACGAGTTTGTGCAGAGTCATCTCAAAGACATTCATAGTCTCGGCCTTGTTTATGAAGTTATAACTTACACATCTGATTACTTTCCTCAGTTGATGGAGATGGCTGAGAAATTGATCCTTGAGGGAAAAGCCTATGTGGATGATACACCAGTAGAGCAAATGAGGACAGAAAGGGATGCAGGGGTTGAATCAAAGTGCAGGAATAATACTGTGAGTAAAAACTTAGAAATGTGGAAGGAAATGATTGCAGGATCTGAAACAGGCATCAAGTGTTGTCTTAGGGGCAAGTTAGACTTCCAGAATCCAAACAAATGTCTTAGAGACCCAGTTTACTATAGATGCAATCTAGTTCCTCATCATCGGATTGGATCCAAATATAAGGTTTACCCAACCTATGACTTTGCAAGTCCATTTGTAGATGCTTTGGAAGGCATAACACATGCACTTCGGTCAAATGAATATTGTGACCGTGATGCTCAGCATCACTTGATCCAAAAGGATATGGGAGTTAGAGAAGTACATTTTTATGAATTTAGCAGATTGAATATGGTTTATACACTTTTAAGCAAGCGTAAGCTTCTGTGGTTTGTGCAAAACGGAAGAGTTGAGGGATGGGATGATCCTCGTTTGCCAACTGTGCAAGGGATGGTGCGTAGAGGTCTTAAGATCGAGGCATTGGCCCAATTCATACGTGAGCAGGTATATAACTTGTGTTGCTTTCATGTTGTTCTGCAGAAACCTGTGCTCTATTGACTGGAATTCTAAATATATGTTGGTGCAATTTTATTAGTTGAAGTAGTTTGTCTTTTGCTGGTATATATGTATGCAAGTTTCAGGCCTTTTCTTTTCCTGTACTGCAGGGGGCTTCCACAAATCAAAATATGATGGAATGGGATAAATTGTGGTCCATTAATAAAAGGATTATTGATCCCGTTTGTCCTAGACATACTGCTGTGCTTGAGGATCGCCGTGTCATCATTTCCCTAATTGATGGCCCAGTGGAGCCCTCTGTGCGCATTCTACCTCGGCATAAAAAGTTCAAAGATGCTGGAGATAAGTGCATATATTATACCAAGAATATATGGATTGACTATGTTGATGCTCTAAGCATATCTGCTAATGACGAGGTGACTTTGATGGATTGGGGAAACGCCATCATTAAAGAGATGAAGAGGGATGAGACTGGCACTATTGTGCAGTTAATAGGAGTGTTGCATCTTGAAGGATCTGTTAAAGCAACTAAGCTAAAGCTAACTTGGCTTCCTGAGATGGATGAATTAGTCAGGCTTCAACTTGTGGAGTTTGATTATCTGATTACCAAGGAAAAGCTGGTATTTGCCAGATAACTAGTCTCTCAGATTGGTTTATTTATTGTCCCAGTCATTTGTTTCTTGACTGATTTAATCTCCTCTGTAACTCAGGCCAAAAGCAACAAAAAGAAGGGAAAGGAGGAAAAGATGCAAGAGGAGGAAGATTTTCTGAAGACACTCAACCCTGTCACGAGAAAAGACACCTTGGCACTTGGGGACTCGAACATGCGGAATCTGAAATGTGGAGATATCATACAGTTGGAGAGAAAGGGTTACTTCAGATGTGATGTTCCATATTTGAGACACTCAAAGCCAATGGTTCTGTTTGCGATTCCAGACGGAAGGCAGCGTAATGTTGTGCAGTAACTCATTGAGAGTCTAGTGTGCAGAAAAAAGTCCTCTTAGTTTATCAACGGCAAGTCATATGTCTAGAAGTTTTGAATATCTTGCAAAGGAGCTGCACGTACTTGTTTTAGAAGTTGTGAATATCTCTAGACCTCGTTGGTGACATTTTTTTCTAGAAATTGAAACAACTAAACTTGGAATAGATGTCGAGTCCTCATATATATCTAATTAACTTGCGTTGTCTTATTCTTATAGCGTCACTAACATTACTAGATGACACATCCAGAAACTCGTATGTTGTATCACATCACATGAATCATGATAGATTGGTATCATCCACAAAACTTGCATCTGTTGGACTACATTTACTGGCAATTCAAATAAATTCGATATCGTACGAATAAAAAAACATTATGTTACCCAAATATAGCATCTCCTTCTTGATAATGAAAATACACAAAATTAGTGGCTCCTATCTTACTGTTCTTCCGCCATTTTTTTTTCTTTCCACACTCTCTCCTCATTTGCTGATTATGGCCATAGTTGGGCTGATAATATCGGCGACAAAACTTGTGGGAGTATTAGTATCATTGACGATTGCAGCAAATACTTTCTCTTTCTCTCGTTTCCGCAAATGAGTGCTGAAAATCTTGCCCTGTTCAACGTCAATCCTTCAAGTTAGTTATTATTAATTTTAGTTTTCTGGCTTCTTTTTTTGTGTTTTTTTACTTGTTCAATTATGTTTAAGTCGTTTATTAATGCGTTTGTTCATTTAGTTTAATTGTTGTTGTTTTGAATTTTGATTAGTGTGTTAAATTGTTGTATTGAGTGTTGAAATCATGGCGAGTTTCTATCGTAGTAAAGTTTTTTTTTCTCTTAGGTTAAGTGTAAAATTAGTGGAACAAATGTACGTAAAAGTTTGGACATGTATGATGAGACTACGGTTCGAAAAGAACTTAGCAAAAACTAATAATGCTCCCTTTCATGTCACAACTCACAAACATTTGCTCACTACGTATGACAATTACTGGTTTCCCTTTTTCTATTTTGGGATGTGAGGCCTACCACATCTTTTTACTCGCGTCTTGTTACTTCAGTAATTGTTTTTCTCTCCCTAACCCTTTTCTTTTGGGTTTTTTTTTTCCATTTCTTTGGTCTTGATAGAAACCAAAGTGGGCTATGAATTACAGTGAAACCGAGGGAGTACTATTCAAGGAACAAAACTTTAAATTTGCATGAGTAGCAGTTTCAAACTTGCATATGTATAGATAGACTCTTAAATGTAACTATGTAAGATTAAACCAACACATTAAGGCATGTACAATATAAGAGTATGTTTGGTTCAAGTCACGGAAAGGAATCAAATAGAGGAGTAGAATGATAAGAAAATATTTTACCTTTATTTTGGTTCAAGATTTGAAATGGAAAGGGAAAGGAAACGATTACCACCAACAAATAGATTTTGCTACTTTAGGAGAAAGAGAAGGTAACAAACTAGGGGAATCTATTATCTTCAAGTAATGATAATAAGGCAACATGACATATTTGTGGAAATCCCAAAAAGTATACTGGAGGTTTAATTTTAGACAGAGGAAGTATTATATTGCTACTTCTAAATGAAAAGCTATTTGAAATAGAAATAGGGGACTGATTTGACATATTTGTGTTAATTTGACTTCCTAAATCAGGAAAATGTAGCATGAAAAGCACACACAAAGACTGCTTGTTAAAACAGATGTATGTTTTATCAATAGAGCGTTTCCCTGGACACATGTCCAAACTAAGGACAGTGTTTCCTTATAAGATCTTTTATGTCCCGATGTGTATGAAACTAAGGGACTTGTTAATCATCCCTGTTATATATATATAAGGTAACAAGTTTTATTGTAATAATGCTGTTGGCCAGATGATTCAAAGTGGATTCAGAGTTCTAATGACATTGTACCCTTAGCTATTTGATAGACGATTAGCTTGTAGTAGTCGTAGAGTTTTTTTCACCATTCATTTATTTCACATTTTTCATCTTTAAAATCGTCATTTGAACTTATTGGCCCCTTATATGAACTTACTAACCCTTTATTAAACTTATTTGTAGTTGTGAATTAACATATGGCCTCTATATGAACTTCTTGGCCCTTATTTAAACTTATCCGAACTTATATTGCCCAAAATTTAATCATCTAAGGTGACAAGAACAAGACCTACATCTCATTTATGAAAAGAACAAGGCCTATATCTCATTGTGTTAGATTACTTCCTTGGAGCAAATAGCGTGGCAGAGCTCATAATTTGACCACTACACTACCATTCAGTAAGCCTGTTTGTGCATTAGATTTCAAATTCGAATCTTGAGATTTTGTGACTCCTAATACTTTTTCTCATTTACTAACAAGACTAAGCTCTTTGGACTCATCAATGTTATATGTATATATATAATTTTTTTTTCAGATGGCGAAGTTGAGTTCTTCTTTGGATTGGCAACTGCACCGGCTCATGTGGAGGATAAGCTCAATGATGCTTGGCAGAAGAAAAGCTTGGTGACGTATCCGAGTCTTCCCAACGGCAACCAGCTGATGCTATTTTAGCTTCAGCTGCGTGCAGGAGATGGTGGCTCTCAACCAGCTTTATCTGCAGAAGCAAAGGAAAGCCAAACAAAAAGAAAAGTCTTAAGATAGCTATGCAAGCAATGATAAGAGGATTTGAGAAGCTCACTGAAGAAGAAGACGAAGATGAAGTTCCAATCAGTGAATCCGACCATAATGTGGCTGCACGGCACAATGTTCCACACCAGTAACTAGTAAGTTGATATGTCTATGCTTTTAGACTTTTCGTTGTTTCATGTATTGAAGTTCTATATCTGTATAGGTCTAACTAGATGCTATCAGCTTGCGGTTCTCAGGAATTTTAATATCTTGCAAAGGAGCTGCACGCCTGCACGTACTTGTTTTAGAAGTTTAGAATATCTCGAGACCTCGTTAGTGACATTTTTTCTAGAAATTGAAACAACTAAACTTGGAATAGATGTTGAGTCCTCATATATCTAATTAACTTGCGTTGTCTTATTCTTATAGCATCACTAAACATTATGATTTGCCCATAAACTTTCAGCAAAGCAGAGGTAATGTCTTGTTCCTTAAAACCGTTATTTGCTTATCTTCATAGGTTAAGTCATCCCGATCCCAAAGGCCTAAATTTGTAGAGGCTTATTATGTTGTATCACGTGGGAAGGGTCATGGAAACATGAACATGATCCAAGTCCACAGGTAAGACTTAAGAGTAAGACTATCAAATATTTTATTTCCTGACACTACTAGAATTAGGCTAATTAACGACAAAACGTTTACGACGGGCCTTACGGCCTGTCCTTAGTGCTAGTTGTTTATCCTTAATGTGCATGGTTTTAGGATGGGGTAAAAAACTTATATGGACTTGGTCCACACTAAATTAGTAAAAAAGGATTTATGTAAAAAAAGGATCACTATATAAAAAAAATAAATATAAAAGATGAATAGGTATAAATTATGAAGTTTGACTATGACAAAAAAAAGTTTACTATGTCACAAAGTGAAAATTTCATTATGATAAACTAATGTGAAAAAGAGTTACTATATTAAAAAAAACAGTCACTATGGTAGATAGTAACTGTATAGTGTAACTTAAAATTTGAAAAGGTTACCATATGTAACTAAAGCTAAGTACTTATGTTAAATAAGTGGTTTTGGTCCACAATAATATTATTGTGGACCAGGTCTACGCAAGACTAACTCTAGGATGGGATTTTGGCCCGTCGTCCATATTAATTCAAGCCACATTTTCTTCCCTTTATTCAGTTTAAGTCTAGAGATGGCCACTGGTGCGGGCTGGACGGGCCAGTCCGTGGGCCCTAGCAGGCCGGGCTGAGATTTCATGGCCCAGGACCGGACCGTGAAATTCACGGTTTGGGCGGGCTGGTCCACGAGTTGAAAAATCTTGGCCCACACCGGTCTGTTACCGGTTTTCATGGTTCGGTGAGCGGTTCTGGCGGTTCGTGGGCCGAGCGGGCTGGATCGGGCTGACGGTCCGGCATGAGATATTTTGTTTTCAAAATTATTGAATCATTGAAATTATTCATTACTGTTACATAAAACCTGATATATAATTATTAATATTAATGAATAATTTCACTATTTTTGAATTTGATTGAATTATAATATATGCAATTTAATTAAAATATGTCCAATTTGATTAAAATATACATAAATTAGTTGGATAATTACTTGGGCTGGGTTGGTCCGGTTCATGGGTCGGGCTGGTCCGGTTTCGTGGATCGAATTGGGCGGTTTTAGTAGTGGGCTTTCGTGGGTTGGGCTAAAAAAATTCGGCCCACGATCCACCACCAATTTCAAGGTTCAAGGCGGGCTGGACCGGGCTTTTTGCGGACTCGACCCACACGGCCTACTAGGTGGGCTGGGCTGGATGGGCTGGATTGGCCCGCCCCGTTGGCCATCTCTCTGTTTAACCCAATCCACATCTATTCTTTCTCTGTCTAAAATTTGATCTCACCCTCATTCTTCCTCCCTCCTCCAAAAGCTTTGATTGAACTCAATGGAAAACTTCAATTCAACGTTTCGAAACTTATGCTACTAAATTTCGAGTTATTGTTCGATAAAATTTGTATCCAAATTTCCTCAATTTGCTATTAGTTTCTCGCAATCGCTGCAATTTCTTCTCGAATCTTCTGTAATCAGCAAATTGTCGATATCGTCGATTTCCAATTTTAACCTTTTTTTTTTTGTCATCAATTTCTGTGTGAATTACTACTCAAATTTCATATGAATTGCAGAAATCAAGATATCTCCTTCGAATCATTGAAAATATTAATTTCTGTTCAAATTACTACTTGAATTTTATATGAATTGCAGAAATTGAAGATTTCAACGAGCTTATGAGAATTACTCGTTCTAAGGTGTGCAATTTTGCTCGATAAGTTAGGAGTTTTTTTTAGCAATGTTATGATGATTCAGGTTATTGATGCTGATTCTTGTACTATGCGCATTCTCATAAGATTTGCTCTGGAAATTTGCACTGCAAAATCAATTTTGTGATTGAGGTCAGTTGAATTATGTGGTTGTATGTCAATTGTGCGCAATTCTTCAATTATGTGAGTAACTGCTTCAATTCCTCGTTTTTGCCTCGATTTCTTGAAATTTCTAAACCTAATTTCTGTTGTTCTTGAATTGCGCGTGTCGTTATCTAAAACTCTCTGATTCTACTCGAAATTTTGTCTTTTGTATTCGATACTATAAATTTCAGGTGGAATTATCAATTTTTTGTATGAATTGGTCCTTTGGCTTTTTTTGTTGTAGTTACACTGCAGAACTCCTGCGCTTTTTGAACAAGTATGCCAGGGATCGCAGAGCAGCCGTCGGACGAAGTTCTCATTCGTATGAACTGAAAAATGTAACGAACTTTAATTCTAATGTTGAATGTTCACCTTTATATTCCGCTTCCTAATAATTTTGATCGAGAATGTGATTCTTGCTAGAGTGATTGGGGAAAGTAATATTATTATCCATGATGACAGTAGTTATTTAAAAAAAGTGTTTATGTTCAAGTTCAAATGGAACCTTTATATCTTAGTATAGTGCAATAGGTATTATTATGGTTTAGACGAGAGGCTGCATACTTGCAGCATAAAGAGTGGATATGGTGGGAATGATTATGTTCTGAGTGGTCGCAGAGTTGGTCATAGAAGGAATTCAAGGAATTATAGTAGAGATTCTTAAACTAGACAAGGAGAATATAATTGGAGTATGGTGCGTGGCAATGATGATGTTTCAGGGTTTCTTTGCTGTGAAGTGGAAAGAAAAATGTGGAGGGATGAACTATGGATGGCATTCCCAAGTTCTGTCAGATATAGTTTGCTGACTAAATTCTTTCTTCATGATTATTGGACTAGAAACTTCTTAAATTGGATTTTCTAATTGATTTCTTTTTTAATTGAAGGTCATGGCTCTGTTTTCAAAGATAAAAGAGATAGCAAGGAGCTACATGAACTCTCAAGCTAATCATCAAAGTGAGATTTTACCTTCGAAGGATTATCCTCTACAAGGTTGGCCTTGAATTTTTGGTTACTTATCTGGCTGTTGTATGTTCTGTTGCTAAAAATTTTGGTTACTAATCTGGCAGTTGATGAATACGGTCTCAATGAATTTGGTTCGTTTTTTTTTGGGATTCTGTCTTATCTGCAAACTAAGTCATACAAGTCATATCTACATTTACATTTTATTCTATATTTTGAATGGTGTGATGTAGCATTGTCCTCATACTCTTGTTCTGTTAAAGATTTGAATTTTTTTTTATTGATGGTAATTCAGTGTTCTCTATGTTACAGTTTCAACTTTCAATATTATGTATAGGTTCCCAAGTAAATTTTATACACCTTTATATTCCTCTTTGGTGCTCAAGACATGTACAAAAGGGATATAGTGACCTACCCTAAATCTGACTAACTGTTGATCCAGTTAGTGGCAGGAAAGCAACTTATATTGCTCAAAGACATTTCTATCTTTGGTTTTTTATACTGTTATTGACTTTTTTATCGAATATTTTGTGATTGTGCATACATCTTGCCTTCCGAGGACTTTGCTGAAGCAGCCATTAATTTTGTGCTGGTCGTTTGCTGCTGTGTGCTTGAAATTTTAAGTGACCCCGGCACTTGGCTTGATTTGCTGAAATATGGCTCTAGTGATCTTGATGACTTACTGATATTGACCTTTGCTATATGTTTTTTGGTTATATTGCTCAGAGACATTTCTATATTCGGTTTTTTATACATCTTGCCTTCTCCGATGAAGGTCTATGTGATTTTTGGCTGACCTAAGGATCAGGGGTTCATGTTTCTTCACCTCACCATGACTTTTGTAATGGTTCAGATGTTCTGAAGTTCTATACATTAGCATCCTATCCAAGCCAAAATAGAATGCTTACCACACGTTTGAGTGATTTTGAGGCAAAGGTTCACTACTAAAAATATGGACATTTACGACAAAGGTATTATGACAGTCTTAAAGGCAAAGGTTCTCATAATATGAATGCATCCTAATATTATATTTTCTTTATTGATTATCAGCCATTGCGTACTTTATCATTTTGACCTATCCTGAACCAATTTAGCTGTGGCCTTCCGTTTGCAGGCAGATTTTATCATTTTAAATAATTGCCTGTCTTTCGACTCACACGATAAATATAGTATAGAGATATATTCGTCAACTGTTCCTCGCTTTTGTAATTATTTTGGATCTGAAGCTGGAAACTTGTCCAGTAGAGACTCTTTAAGCCTCATTGAAATAGAAAGAGGTGTTTTGTATATGTTGTTCATTTATCTTCCTTCCCTCTCCAGATACTATCCAAATAGTTGCAAACTTAGTTGATTGGCTCTGTGTTGAGGCTGCTTAATGTCTGGAATGAGACAGTTCTCTTTGACTGATTTCAATCTAGTGTACGAGCTTCCTTATGCCCATATAGAATGCAGGCTCAACCATTCTTCTTTGTACTTGCTGACTGACACCAAGAAGATATCAGCTGTGTCCATATTTTTTGAGACTATGTCATATAGATTGGATGAAAGCACAGGGTATATCGACTATGATCAGCCAATCAGGTATCCTCTTTCTGAGCTTCATCATTTCTCTTCATGTAATGAAAATTTTCGGTGTTTGGGTGTGTGTGCAAGTAATTTGCTATTGCCATTCTTTTTGCTCAAGGATAGATGAGAAATGGATTGAATTCTTTTGGTCTTGTTAGATGTCACTTTGATGTGTTTACTTTACCAGGATAATATGGATATATATGTTCTTGTTAGATATTTCATTGATGCCCATTTTTTGACTGAAGTCCTTGAGATATAGCATCAATTTCGTTCCATTGACGAACGGGTTTTTCTGTCCTATGAGTAAGGTTTTCATGTGTAATTTGTCATACTATATGGCTCCTAAAGTTTATTGTGGAGAAGTTTTCTACTGAACTATTTATGGAAAAATCTGTGGAGTATAACTTGTTCTGTTTAATATGATTCATTGCAGCTGGAGAAGAGTGCTGCCCTGTTTAGACCTAAACTAATAGTTGCTGGTACAAGTGCTTATGCACGCCTATATGAGTATGCAAGCATCAGAAAGGTGTCCTTTCTTGTGTCTCCGTACTTCGATATATTTCAGAATTAATAGTATAATAGTTCTTTCTCATTGATCTAATAGGTTTGTGACAAGCAAAAAGCTAAATTACTACCAGATATGGCGCATATCAGCGGGCTGGTTGGATCAGAGAAGCTGCTACTGCTCATATATTTCACTTGGTAATCCTATGTACATGTATATGATTGTGCTATCTGGTGAAATATATGAGCAGTAGCACAAGCTGCTCGTACCAGTATTTGTTACTATATACTGCTCAGATATGTCTACGCGGTTAGCACAATCATATCCTCTAGATTGGTAATCCTATTTACATGTATATAGTAACAAATCTACCTAATAAAGTTTAAAATGAATATCGTAAGTGCATGATGTCTGTTGTTAAGACTTAGCAAATACTGGTTGATCCCACAAGTAGAGGAATTATATTAGTTTTTGCTCAATTACTAGTAATTTAAGAAAACGATTTGGATTTGCTAAATTTCTAAAATGATGCAAGCAATCGAAATTAGGCATTTACTCAATGTAATTAAAAACCAAGCGCATATGTTTGGGCCACCGCCCACTATTTTTATACCAATCCAAGTACACAAAACAGTTCAATAACAAATAAACTAGCTAGAGGTCGAGTAATTTAAGTGATTATACCTTTGATCATCTCAACCCCAGACAACATGCAAGCAAGCTAAGGTGCGTGGTGGAAACATGGAAAGTGCAGTGCCTAATAACTTACTTCTTAAAGCACAGACTGGCGCAATAAGATAGAAGCATGACAATCACAAGCACGACTACGAATGCGGCACTCGCTGCCGGCAGCCACATTAGTATACTATCTTGAAATGTGGAACCACCGGCTACAGGTTTTTCTACACATTCTTTATCTTTCAAAGTACCAATTGTTGCATATTGAATCTCTGCCATACGTCCATTGTCAATCAGTGTTACAATGGCTTCTGAGAATTTATTTCTTAGAGTAGAATGATCTGTCCGAAATGCCTAGGTGAGAAAACACACCAAAATGTTAGTGCATCATATCATATATTATCTACAAGACGTTGAGACAATAAGAAAACTGGATCAAGTATTAAAAAGAGATTGATCCTTTTTGAATGATAAAACTAAAATTGCTTATGAATTTACTGCGTAGACTTTAAATTGGATGGCGGAGGAATCACATAAGCAACAATCATACAAAATGTATAAGGAATGGTAAGCATCTAGCCGGTAGATACATCTAACAAAGTTAATGTATCTATGTATCTAACACAGAGTGTTTATGTGCAAAAATATATTGGTATGTTTGTAAAGTAGCAAAAACGAGAGAAAACAACATAAAACACAAATAATATTTGTTACATACATGAACTTTGTAAGATGCATCTAACAATTAGATTTTTACCATTCCTCCTAAATATATCTGCTCCACATTTGTTGCAACATGAGGACACAAGTTTTATAAGGGGTGCATGTAATTAATGAGGGAGAGACAACCAGAGAAACAAAAGAAAAGGGACCTATGTAATGAGGCAAACAAATAATAGAGTGGAATTTCCGGACTATAGTATAATAGAGGGAACCCATTATCAAATAATGTAATTGGAACTAAATGAAAACTTGCGAAAGACAGAATTGTTCCAACTAACTTAGAATGAACGTCGTATTACTTTTTGTAAACAACTACCTAATAATTAAGAAATATTTATTTTTGTCATCGACGTGTTAGTTGTGAGTGGTACTAAAACGGAACAACTACCACTTTGTATCATGGCACAGAATATTATAAATATTGCAAATCATTTTGATTCAAGGGAGTAAGGATGGCAAGAAATTCATAGAACACAGCAAATAAGTAGATTTATAGAGCTAGTGAAAAGAGGATAGAGAGAGACATACAAAGCCAAGTCCTGAAGATTTGAAGGTGACGTCTTGTACAATGGTAAAATTCTCGCAATATTTTTCTTTTAAAAGCACCAGATGATGTGTACCAGCTACAAGAGCATCAACACCACCTTCTTCACCTCCTTTTTGAAACTTGTCAAGTATATCTACTTCCGTCCTTAATTCCACCAATTGTGATTCCGAAACACCAACTTTTGTAGTCAAGAATGGTTTCACAAAAGCACCTTGTCTATAGCCTACCTTCAATTTCTTTGTTCTTAGGTCATCTAAGCTCTTTATATCCACATTATCCATGCGTTTTGTTGGAAGAGATGATGAAGTCTGGGGTGGTATATAAGAAGATATTGTGAGGAGTATCACCATTAAGACTAGTATTATTACTAGTCTTGTGTACATTATTGATGTCAAAATTGTTCCTGCGTTTCACAAAGATAATGTGCGTGCAATTTCAATTAGTCGTGATAAAATGGGTCGGACCTAGCTAAACTTTTATAAAATTTGCAACATATAGCAGAAATATTTTTTTATTAGGAAAGATAATTGATCCGAAGACGAACCCCTGCTAAGCTGCTAGCTTGCATGGCACACCAGCTCAGAGGCTGAGTACAAGGCTAAACAACCTAGAAGTAAATGCCCTAACATATTGTTGGGATGAGAATTCGAACCGTGGATAATGCCCTGGAAGTCGGGTGGTACTCCACTGAGCTACCACCTCTCCCTCATAGCAGAAACATTATGATTGAATAAAAATCAATTTTATATCGGTTATTTTCGAAAAATCCATTTTCAATAATCATGGAATATGTAGTATATCATGAAGTTATATGTTACTTGTAACATTGACATTTTGGCAACCCATTCTCTCTATATCTCTCCTATATAGTATATCATATGGTGTCTTTTCTTATCTCTCTTCTCTCCTAAGGTATTTAGGATAGACTATGTGAATCTATCTTTCCTTGTTTCTTAAGGTTTTTGACTTTTATCAGTACTAGCATTTTAAACATTTCGGCCCGTTTGGTAAGAAGTCATATATGGTGGGAATGATAATGCATTGTAGTGTAAATTTGTACAAGAAATCCAATGTCATTACTTATGGTAATGCTACTCTATCGCAAGATATTCACTTCCTTCCTAAAATCTCATTACTATATATTACCACTTGGAAATGTGGTATTGGGTAGTAATGGAAATTTATAAAGGGAAACCCATGGTAATAAAGTTTCATTCCCATGGTCATTGACATGAGAACTGCTTTACACATTTACACTAAATTTCATTACCATTACCACTATTTATGACCGCTAACCAAACGTGTCGTTTATGTATTGATTAATGGAATTCACTCCAATATTAGGAGTTTTTCTCTCTCTCTCTCTCTCTCTCTCTCTCTCTATATATATATATATATATATATATATATATATATATATATATATATATATATATATATATATATATATATATATATATATATATATATATATATATATATATATATATATATATATATATATATAGGTGTGAGTTCATATGAGAATGCATACTTACATGAGAAATGAGAATGAATTTTACGCGCTATAACTCTAATGAACAAGTGATGTAACTCTAATGAAAAAGTGATGTAACTCCAAAAAAAGAATATTAGAAAAAAAAATTCAAAAAAAAAAAAGTTTTTTTTTGGGCTCAAAATTTTTTCGGAGGTATAACTCTAATGAACAAGTCGTTGTAACTCTAATCCAATCGTGTGGTTGAGATTCATTCTCATTTCTCATGTAAGCTGAACATTCTCACGTGATTCTCTATATATATATATATATATATATATATATATATATATATATATATATATATATATATATATATATATATATATATATATATCAATTTTTAATGGATTGGAGTTACATAATTAAAGATATTGAGGTTAGAAATACTTCATGTTGATGCTATTACCTGAGGAGGGTTGTGTCAATGACGATGCATGATTGTATTTACAAAATTTCCAAATCCAGAATAGTACAGCAACCAAGATGGCAAAGCAAAGTACACAGACTAGGACTAGCATTAGTTTTGTGCGTGGTGTCAACGAAACACTCTCGCTGTTTTTAGTTATTAGCATGTCCCGCCTCACCAGTACGCCTATCTCCGTGTCCAAGTAAGGCATTGTAAAATCTACCCAATCCATCCTTGAAGGTATTATTGTTATCTCCCCAACTGCGCCATCATAAACCTGCACTTGTAATTATAATTTATCCTTTATTATGAAACATAATTTTTTGGAAATTTTCATGAAATATCTCTCATCTTTTAAAGATTGCGCGAGTTACTATCACATCTTTATGAATATTGCATTTGCATCATCCCCCCTAAGGTATGAACATAAAAGATGTCGTTAATTAACCCTCTGCGCCAACGCACACTTTACAGGAATCTCAATATCAGTTACTTTCATTGTTCGTCTTAATTTCTCATTCCCACCAATCTGAACAAACATTGGCATCCGTTTTTGATAACTGCTCGTAAGGTAATTTAACGACATTGTTTACATTTATTTATTGTTAAGGGTATGTATACGATAATATGTGACAACTGTGTGATTTTCAAAATGCAAACATACATCATGTATCCGTAAAAAATTATTCCTATTAGCAAAAGTGTGACGGTGTGACAAGATGCAGGAATAAATTTTTCTTATTGAGTTGTGATTTACCTTACAAGTTTAATTAAAGAAAGTCGATTAGTGAATAATACTTCCTCCCTTTTTTATTCGTTGCAATATTTGCATAGTAACCAATATTCATCTACCAACCTTATCACGTATTCTCTCACGAATATATTTATAAGAAAAAATATAGTAAGTGGATATTAAGGATCAATTAAAGTAGTGCATTGGATAGGATGTAGACATGAAAGTTGTGTTATTTGTGACTTGAAATCTTGTGAAAAGAAGAATGGCGCAAAGTTTCTTGCTCGCTCGGTCGACGGCGCCCGCCCGGGCGTCTCAATTGGCCCCACTAGGCGGTGACCGGGCGACGTGGTTTATTCTTTCCTTCGTGCGTTTTCTGCTGTCGCGCCCGATCGGGCGAGTTTTGGCCCCGGCGACCGGGCGACGCATTTTTCCTCGGGTTATCATATATATTAACCCTAAGTTTATTAAGCCGTCATTAGAGCGAAATTAGAGTTATATTAGGAGACTATTCTAGGGTTTTTTAGGGTTTCCTTGTGTTATAAAAGGACTCTTTTGGTGATCAATTGTTTGATACACACCTTTTTAAGCCATTAAGAATTTTAGGATTCCTTGTATATTCTCTTTGTTTTTCTCCATTATAGTGAAGAAGCTCTCAAATCCCCCACATGTGGACGTATAGGTCTAATTTGACCGAACCACGTAAACCCTTGTGTTCTTTTTGTTTATTTTCTTTATCGTTTTTCTCATTCTTATCATTTTGTTGACTTGTTCCGCATTAATCAAACGCTACACCACCCGTTTCCTAACATGATGCAACTAATAAAGAATAGAGGAAGTATCTCTCTGCGAAGCAAATTATGGCTAACGAAGAAAGGGAGGGAAATCTAGTAATTTACGCACCTTACTTTCAACAGCCTGCAGCATATCATCAAAAGTGCCTTTCATGGTGCCATCAAGATTAGCATAGCGCTCGAAATCATATTTAAGGGAAGAGTCGACGATATTTGCTGCGGCTCGAAATACCTCAATGGAGAAACCGCTGTAGTTATATTCACCGTTACCCAAATCTTCGACTTTTACGAAATCATTCAACTCTCTTGGAGCTACTGCAAATCGTAGTTTTTGCGGGATTGTAGTTTGGTTTGTCAAATCTGTGCTATTTTGAGCCCTTACATGGATTCCTATCAAGGATAAAATGAAGATTGCTATGAGAAGGGAAATACCACAAGTCTTCATTTCTAACACTTTTTTTGTTCTGGTTTTAATCAATTGAGTTTTGGTTTACTTCTGTTCTTCTACTTTTAGAAACACATCACTTAATTATCTGTAGAAATGTTTGAAATTGCCTAAGTCAGCTCAGGAGTAGTGGGATGATGGACGTTTAATAATGTATTAGATTATTGTTTTATTGAATAGATCGTTAATTTCTGTTCGAATGCTCAATCAACTTTCATAGTGCTACTAGCCTTATTTTTTGTGAGACCTTGCAAGTTGCAACGTTAATTAATACTCTCTCCGTTTATTTTAAATTGCTATATTGTGATTTGCACAAATTTTAGGCAATGTCACTTCCAAACTTTTGAGAGAATATTTTCTAACCCATTTAATATAAAGGGCAAAGTGAAAAAAGTACTTTTTGTTGGAAAAAGTAAAAACAAAAAAAAAAATTACTTTTTGGTGGATCAAATACTCCAAACAAAAAAAAAAATAGACAATGTAGCAATTAATTAAAAAAAAACAACCATTTAAAGAAAATGTAGCAATTAAAAAACAACGGAATGAGTAATTGGTTACAGGTCTTCATATACTCCCTCTGCTTCAGAATTATTACTCCATTTTCTTTTTTTAGAATCAAACTTTACACATATACTACCTCTGTATTTTTTATCTTTCTCACTTGGAGAGAATCTTTTTAATTTTTCTCAATTTACAAGAAAAAATATAGTCATGTGGAGTCTTGTTTGATTCGTCTCAATGAGTATTTTATTAATATCCAATCATTATAATTTTTACTAATATGTAATGAAAGATATTTAAGGTAGAATCAGTGCATTGGCAAAGGTGCAAAGTCAAAGTAGGAAAGATAAAAAAAAATACAAAGGAGTAGTGACTATAAAATCTCATTGATATATAGGTAAAATTATTAGCACGGGGGTTTGTGAGATTCACCATCGCATATATTTTCAATATTTCAACTTTATTTTGATTTTTATTAATACATAATAGAAGATACTAATTAGTCAAACATATTGGACAATGCAAAATAGCAAATGGAGTATACTTCTAGAAAAGAAGGGAGTATTTTGCCCTGTAGGTTGAGTGGATTTTAAAAGTCTATGATTAGATTACTTAATTTTTTTATGTAAGTTCTTGTATACATATATTGCATCATTACTTGTTAGTGTGATGCGACTGTCATGATCTGAGGCTCACAGCTCACAAGGTGTAACAAACATGAATAATTTCGTGAAAATAACTTACAAGAAACACATAAAATAATGGAAGAGAGAGAAAAACCCCATTAGAGAGAGAGAAACCCCTAACCCCTCAAGCCAAATGTTTACCCCCCCATTCCCTGCCCTCACGGCTCAACACCCCCCACCGTCGTCATAGTTCCGTCCCGCCGGAAGTTCGTCTCAACAAAGATGTGAAGCGCCGAAACAAGGGTCGTGAAGAATCAACTACTGGAATCTCAAATCCCGCCAACGAAGTGTCGATGTTGAAAGAGATCCTCACTACTGAAGGTGGTCAAGACAAGGTGAAAGGCCGACCCTCCCTTCTCCCAAAAGACCAAGTGTACGTCCCAATTAATGCTGAGGATTACTCCGAATTGAGCAAGCCATGGAAAGCTGCGCTAATATTCAAGGTGGTAGGTAAGTCCTACTCCAGAGAATACCTGGAAGCTTATGTCACTAAATCTTGGCAACTTCCCAGTTCCATGGAACTCATAGCCATAGGCAGGAGATTCTATGTTATAGATTGCAAATCCGTCGAAAAGTGCGTGGCTATCTTGGCGGAAGGGCCATGGTTTATCCAAGGGTACCACATATGGACGCAGCAATGGGAACCTGGATTCAGGCCATCCCAAGCGAAATGCAACCGAGGGGTAGTATGGGTCAACTTACCAGAACTGCCCTTAGAGTTCTATCACCAAAACATTCTCGTCAAACTTGGGAAAACTATGGGCCAAGTGGTGAAAATTGACGCGAAGTCTCTTGAAGGCGGAAACAAGAGGTATGCAAAACTGTGCCTACTAGTGGAAGGAAATATGAACCCACCGTCGGGAGCGTGGCTGGGAAATAGCTTCCAACCACTGGAATTTATGGAAGGCATGTGGTACTGCCCCAAGTGTAATGTCTTCGGTCACGCGGTAAATTCTTGCCGGGAAACGGTCAGGGGAAAAGACAGGGAGGTTATGTCAAAGAATGAAAGGGACATTACACAAAAGGAGATTGGTGACAAACAACCTTCGGACAATTGGCATAAAGTGAAAGAAAAGAAATGGAGGCAAAGTCAGGGAAAGGAAAAAATTAGAGGCAAGTCAATGACTCATAGGGGGCGATCTATCACTAGGTGGACCCCAAAAAGAACAGAAAATATAGAAAAAGTGGGAAAAGAAGCTGCAGAATGTCAGAATAGAAGTGCTAGGATGTCTCATCCTAGGTTGCAATCCCCTTCCCAAATAAGCAATGATGAAAACCCTTTTTCCATCCTTGGAAACATATCAGAAAATCTGGAGAGTGCAATTCAAATCTCCAAACCCCTCCCTGCTCGAAACGTGCCTCCTCTCCAGTCATGTCATATCGTTCCCCCCCAAACTCTCAACCCCCTTCTCTCTCTCCTCCCCTTGCAAATACCCCACCTTCTAAAACTCAAGAGACTGACCAAATCAAAAATATCACTAAACAAGGCCTCCCAGAAACATCAAAACAAAATAACCATGAACTCCATCCAGGAGGAGATCGAGCCATCATCCCCACCACCACTATCTCCATCCTTAAGCCCCTTAACACTATCACCAGAATCCCCCCCCTCACATCCACAAAATCAAACCCTCAGCCCCTATCCTATTCTCGAGACCGGCCCTGCCGCTGAAACCCGAAACATCCCCCCTATTTGTGGAGTACATCCTAGCGGAGGAGCACGGGGAGATCATAGAAATATCCCTCTTCGAAGTGAAACAAATGATCTTGGACCCAACGAATGTGGACCCTCGGTTCAAAGAGCTCTTAATGTACATCCCCGACATCGGGTTTCATCCGGCTCACTTCCCCCAATTACAAAACATCTCCCACCTCCCTGTGGTAGCCCGGCTGTTCCTGAAATGGTTTTTGAAAAGAGAGGTCGAACACGACAACGAGGAAAGAGAGCTTCTTCACAACCTAGGCCCATGGTTGGACCCACGCAGCCTATTACCGCACCACAGACAGAAAGTGAAAATAAGAATGGAACCAATCAAGGTCAAATCCATGAGCAACTCCAATGCTCTACTCCTTGCGGATATCTTGCCAGTTGGGAAGAGGTTGTAGGAGGAAATGGGCTACGGGAAGCCGAAGTAACTCTAAAACCAATGAGAGACTCGTGGATTTAGCCCGAAACGGGGGAACTACTGCTGCCGTGGAGGGAGGAAGCAAGGGCCGAAGTGCAAGCAATGCAAACAAGACCCTACCTTCCCCCTAACATGTCAATTGTCATGTGGAATGTTAGGGGGTTAAGCCGTCCCTCCTTTAAACCAAATATGCGACATATTTTACAAAGTCATGAGCCCGACATTCTCATCCTTGTTGAAACACAAGTTTCGCGCCAAAATACCGGTTGCCTCATCACTGATTTGGGTTTTGATGCTTCACATCTTGTTGAACCGAATGGTCGTGCGGGTGGGATTCTTTTCCTGTGGAAGACTCACAAAGTCAACATCCACATCCTTGGAGAGAATCATCAAGGAATCTATGCGCTGGTGGAGGTATGTAACTCTAAGATTTCATTCATTCTTACTTCGATTTACGCTAGCCCAAAGCATGAGATTAGGAGAAATTTATGGAATGATTTATGCAATTTTGCGGAAAGTGTCAATAGTCCTTGGTTAGTGATTGGCGATTTCAATGAAGTTACATGTCAAGCCGAGAAATTTGGAGGGAGAAGGGTTAATTTTCGCAAGGTTAATATGTTTGTGGATGCCATGAATTATTGCAAGCTAATTGATTTTGGGTATAATGGCTCGAAATTCACTTGGACCAATAAAAGACGGCGCAACCCAATTCTCGAAAGGCTAAACCGGGGGTGGGGAAATGATGCTTGGTTGACCTCCTTTCCCAATTCAAGCCTTTGGCACCTTCCTCGTATAACCTCGGACCACTTTCCCCTCCTTCTTAGATTAGACACTCCAATCCCAAAAGATGGCCCAAAGCCCTTCAGATTCGAACCTATGTGGCTTAATGACCCGACTTTTGACCAAACGGTGGTGGAGGCTTGGAATCATGAAAGAACCAACACTTGTGCTAGACTTAATAACGTAAAAGACTCTCTTATTGTGTGGAATAAAGAAACCTTCGGAAATATATACCTTAGGAAGAGTCGAGTTTTGAAAAGATTAAAAGGCACTCAAGTTGCCCTTCACTGTAACCCGACTTCCCCATTCCTCCAAGCTTTAGAAGACAATCTTGAATCAGAAATGCGTGAAATCTTGGACCAAGAAGAGTGGCTTTGGCTTATGAAAAGTAGGGTAAACTGGGTCTCTGAAGGGGAGAGGAATACTTCATTCTTCCATAAAAGTGTCACCATTCGTCGTACTTCTAATCGTATTCTCACCATTAGAAATGAAGTGGGGGACAACATAGAGGTCATAGCAGACATCAAAGCTCATATTAGGCAAGCATTTAAAAACTTGTACCAAACGGAACACGAATTGAGCCCTAGTTTTCATTCGGTTTCCAATAACTCCATTTCTATTTCACATTCCCCCGCTCAAGAAGAAATCAGACTAGCCTTATTTTCAATGAAACCATTAAAAGCCCCGGGACCCGACGGGTTTCACCCAATCTTCTTTCAAAGGAAATGGGACATTGTTCAGAAGGAAATGTGTAATGAGATTCAAACTTGGTTTGAGGAGGGTAAAATTCCTAACAACTTGACCCAAGCTTTGATCTGTCTTATCTCTAAACAACCATGCCCGGAAACGGTTAAGCATTTAAGACCTATCAGTTTATGCAACACGTTGTATAACCTTGTCACTAAAATAGTTGTGAATAGACTGAAACCCTTCATTCCAAATTGGATCTCCCCAAACCAAAATAGTTTCATTAAAGGTAGAGGTCCGGAAGTGAATTTGATTGTTGCTTCTGAAATCCTTCACTCCATGCAAAAGAAGAAAGGGAAATGGGGTTGGTTCGCCCTGAAAATTGACCTAGAAAAAGCTTATGATAGAATGGAGTGGAGTTTTGTTAAAAAATGTCTTGATGCCCATCACCTTGACTCCAAGTCTGTTGATCTTATTATGAACTGCATTTCCTCAACTTCATCTTCAGTTCTAATTAATGGTCAAAAAACCGAAACTTTTGAACACTCTAGAGGCCTTCGTCAAGGTGACCCTATGTCCCCCTACTTATTCAATATTTGCCTTGAATACCTCACATCCCTGATAAACAGAGCTTGCGAATCTAAAGAGTGGACTCCTTTTTGGGTAGGTAGGAAGAGAGTTCCTGTATCTCATTTAATGTTCGCGGATGACCTGTTATTATTTGGGAGAGTGGATGAAAACACAGCTTTTGCAGTTAGAGACATAATTCGGACCTTTAGCAAAGAATCAGGGCAGAAAATAAATGAAGATAAAAGTCGTCTAACATTCTCTCCTAATACCCCGCAGGGTCTTCAAGATCTTTTTCAAGACACCATTAGAGTCCGAACCTCCGAAAACTTAGGACTCTACCTTGGCCTTCCTCTTTCGCACAAACGCCCTAAAAAGCATGATGTCCAGTTTGTTGTTGAGAAAGTGAGAAAGAAGCTTGCTAATTGGAAAACTAACTTTCTTTCTAGGGCAGGGAGACTTGTTCTCATCAAATCAACCCTTAATACTATCCCTAGCTACTACATGCAAGCTAACTTCCTTCCTATATCCATCCTTAACGACTTAGATAGAGTATGCAATAACTTCTTGTGGGGTGAAAAAGGGGGGAAAAATCGCATGCATCTTGTGTCAAGAGAGGCTACCTTCATGCCTAAAAGCTTAGGGGGTCTGGGTATTCGAAAACACAAAACGGTAAACCAAGCTTTAATGGCCAAACTAGGATGGAAGATGTGTCATGGAAATTCAAATCTAGCCCAAAAATGCATTCACTCAAAATATGTCCATAAGGCGGGGATAACAAACTTTAAAAGAGGCTCACATATTTGGCAAAGTATAGGAAATGGTTGGTTTCTTTTAGAGGCTAGTTGTCAATGGAAACTGGGGAATGGGAATACGGTGTCCTTTTGGGAAGAGAATTGGCTTGGCCTGGGGGCCATTAGAGGTCATGTAATAGGACCCTTAAATAAACATAAAATAAATGTGAGTGTTAGAGAGGTTTGGAACTCGGGTGACCCACCATATTCTTCACCACCTATATAGCTTCCAGTGGTCCCCCAATGAAAATACAGACTTCCCTTTTTCATCATTTGCCCAAAATGAAACCTTCTCTGTCAAAAAAGCCTTTCTATGGGAAACCGATCGTCTCCATAAACCAACTAGAGATATTTCGTGGGTTTGGGGGGGCTGCCATCCTCCGAAAATCAAAATTTTTCTTTGGCTTCTTTGGCATGGAAGAATTCCTACCCAAAAACTTTTATATGATAGGAAAATGATCCCCAACCCAACGTGCAATGTTTGCGATACTTTTGAGGAAAATATTCTCCATGTGTTAAGAGATTGTGACCCTGCTCGGGAGTTATGGGACGCCACACCCAAAGTTAGCATGATAACCCTGTCAGATAAAGATGAATGGTTTAGAGAGAACCCTCGAAATAAGACCGCGTTTATGGGCCTTCCATGGCAGTCTCTATTTCCCTTTCTTTGCTACCAACTGTGGATTAACCGAAACAAATTTATTTTTGAAGGAACTCCCCACCCAACCCCTCAACAATCGATTAAAAGGGCCACCTTTGCGTGCTGGGAAATTGTGTCCTCGTCCCCAATCCTTCCCCAACCTGTCCAAAATGATTCTTATGTCTCCCCCATCACTGATTTGTCTAACCTCTGGACCTTTATTCACACTGACGCATCCTTCACTTCCGCTGTGATGCCTTCGGGAATTGGCGGGTGCCTGAGGCTTAGAAATGGTTCATGGGTTTCAGGTTTTCAAAAAAAAACATACGCCATCGATGTTAAGATGGCTGAAATGCTGGCAATAATTCATGGCTTGCGTATGGCTCAGCTTCACTCCCAGCAGTACGTGGTTGTGTGCTCCGATTGCAAAGAAGCCCTTAAAATCATTAATGCGGTAACTGAGGAAAATTCTATTTATTCTTATGTTTGGAGTGTTTGTAGGGATCTCAGCAAGGGATTCAAGGACATCCAATTCAGTTTCGTGAGGCGTGAGGAAAACAAGGTTGCAGATAGCTTAGCCAAGGATGGTCGATCAAACGATTTAGAGCTCAATGTAACGAGACAATTAAGCCTCCCTCCTAGTTTCTGTAATGATTGGATAATTTCAGATTGTAATGGGGTTTTAAAACCCTAACTTGAACTTTCTCTTCAATGCATGCCTCTTTAACCAAAAAAAAAAAAAAAAAAAAAAAAAAAAAACTTACAAGAAATAATATTAAAGGAAACAACAACATATTGTGTGGAAACCCAAGAAACGAAAGAAAAACCACGAAAACTACTGCATTGGACTTTTGATGATGGTGTTGAGAATATAAGATATTAAGTTATTGTATATATTCTTTAATCGATTTTTTTGACGGATTATTCCTTTGTTTTACAATTTAGGATGTGCTTACAACCTTGAACAATCCCAAAAATGCATTGACCAGATGTTATGAACATTTCTGAGCTGTCTGAAAACATAACTACTAGTTGTACACAACAACCGCAGAATAGAAAACTTCCTTTCTTGTTGATATAATACTCTTCAAGCTAGCAACTTTCAAATAAATCAATATTGTATATAATATATGTTTCTATATAGTATATACTTATATTTTTTTTGGGGCCCCACTGGGAACCCTTTTGGTAAGAAGAAGTACCCAACTGGACCAGCACCTATCTCAGGTCAACCAGCCCAACTACATAGGTCAACGCTTGAGAGTATGTATGGGGAATTAAGGGAATCCCTACTCCCAAGCACAAGTAGGTAGTGGGGCTCGAACTTGTGACATTTCCCACCACCTCCACCAAGCAAGCTTGGTTGTATATACTTATATATATTGTATAAAGAAAGAAAGTTCGCCCTATATATTAACTTACCCAATTTCACATATATTCACTAACTTTCATCAAGAGACAAGAATCTTGAAAGGTAGATAACACAAAATAAAAAATTGCAACTTTTTCCAAATGAGGAAATCGTCTAAGTAAGATGAAAGGGATCCAATTTTTTATTTGATATTTTTTGGGAGGGGAGGGGGTTGACTTTGTTTAATTAGTATCCGAAATGCATTATCACAAACAACCTGAGCTCAAAAACAAGTCAACAAGATCAAAGATAAATAAAACCTATGTCAAATTACAATAATTAGATAGTGAGTTGTGTTGGGAAGATGATAGGCATCATCATCATCTTCATCTTGCTACCATTTTTGCCCACATATAGTGCTTCGACGGACGACGACAAGAAGAATCCTCCATATCACGATTGCGCAGATAACAATGGCTATTCCTACACCTCAGGTAGCACATTTGAAGATAATCTTGATTACACCCTCGGCACGCAACTCGCTGTTGATAACGCCTTAGGAACCTACTCAAAGTTCACCAACGGCACAGGCGCTAATCGATTATACGCTCTTTACTACTGCAGAGGTGACATTGATGTCAATACATGCTCTAGTTGCATCAAGGACGCGGTACAGGAAATAGTAGATAAATGCAAATTTAAGAAACAAGGGATTGTTTGGTATGAATATTGCACTTTACGTTATGCCAACCACACCATCTTCTCCCTTGATGAGGAAGAGCCTAAGCGACGGCACAATAACAACACTAGTTTGGTAAGCGACCCGGTCCTTGAACCACACCGTCAGCTCTTCAATACCACTATGTATAATCTCATAAACGAGGCTGCTGCTTATAAGAATAAACCTCTTGGATTTGCCGCAAATGAAGCCAATCTATCCTCGTCTCAGACACTCCGCGGCCTTGCGCAGTGTAGTCCTTATATTAGTAGTAGCCTTTGTGAAAGATGCCTAGAGAACGCTCTTAGGCAGATGAGACTATGGTCCAACACCATACTATTTACGCCGAATTGCAATATTGGGTTCGAGTTACATGGATCTCCTCCACCACCTGCTCCACTTCCATCCTCTAATCCAGATCCCCAACAAGGTAATATGCAACCTTGAGGACTTGCTAAAATTCAACCGTACCTAATATATTATATATGTGCTCTCATTGTTTATTTCTGTGCCAGAGTGGTCTAAGGTCCTTCTTGCCGTACTGATACCTGTCATTGTAATTTTATTACTCGGTGGCTTTTGGTTGTGGAAGCGGCGGCACCCACGGTCACTATCATCAGGTAAATAATATAAACCTACATTATATACATTTCTATGATAATGATTAATTAACTCCGCGTCCATTTACAGATTAGTTATTACTCGATTGTTTCTAAATAAACTTGCGTTGTTGTTTATAAGTCATTAGCCAATAATCTAAGTCTTACTGTCTTAGTTTAGTAACTTTACTCATTTATATAAATTGTTGTTATGTTTATTATTATTGTACAACATATGAACCCTCATTATAATCTCTTAGGCCTCATATGAATAGTAGTTATAAACATATGATTGTCATTTGTTATATTATTATAACATATCAAGAGTCGTTATACTATGTTATAATCAATAGAGTATTAGATTGGGTTTACAATTATTTTGATACCAATTTTATACTAAAATGATTAAACTTATACTATACTTATACTAGTTGTTATGGTTGTTAATCTTATACTAGTATTAAACTATATGGTTGTTAACAAGTTACTATTTAGTAACTAGTAAGTACTTGTTAACTATTTTACTTATGGTTGTTACTTGTTAACAGTTTACTTATTTTAATAAGTTATGGTTAGCTTTTATAGGGGATAATGATTTGGGGGTATAATTTATTATTATTATTATTGTGCAACATATGAACCCTCGTTATAATCACTTAGGCCTCATATGAACCGTCGTTGTAAACATATGAATGTATGATTGTCATTTGTTATAATATTATAACATATTAAGAGTCGTTATACTAATTTATAATCAATAGAGTATTAGATTGGTTTTACAATTATTTTGATATCAACCTTATATTAAAATGATTCAACATATTAGTATTTATATTGTTATTGTTAGTATTCCTGTTCTTATTTGTATTACTATTGCTATTGTTAGCCTTGTTACTATTACTATTATTATTTGTATTTTTACCTATTATCATTGTCGCTTTATGTTTATTAGTATTATTATTCTCATTACCATCATAACTATTTACAAACTTATATATCAATCATAATGCTTATAATAATAAATCATTTATATAAAGTTTGGAATTGATCGTCTACTCGTTATTATTGTCGTTGGTAATAATATATAATATTAAAACATATGAAGAGTCGTTCTACTCCTTTACTCATTAGAGTGGTTTTACGCAGTTGATTATTCGAAATAAGAGTTGAGTAAGAGAATACACTAAACATCACGTTAATCAATATAGTGTTTTTATTGGGTTTTCGTTGTCATCCATATATTTATCGCACACACACATATGTATATATATGTCGATCTTAGTACTTTTATTAATATGATTCGTTTACAAAATCCATAACAAAATCAAGATGACCCGATTAGGAGTTACCCGAAGTTGAGTTGACGTTCAATAGCGAATGGACCCGATGTTTCACAATGATCGAACTAAGGTCATTACTAATTCAACCCGAGTACATTTGACTTAACTCAACCGTACAAGAAACTTAAATACGACCTGCGCAAACCCGGCAAAAAAAATGTCAACGGGCGATCATATCCGGGAATGGATCGACTTGTAAATGGAACGCTCGCACTCGTCCGACACCCGGAATCCAATGATTCAAATGTGTTCGACCCAGCTTGAACAAAACCCGACCAATCATGACCTGGGCACCGACAATCGAATCCCGACTCTGTCCGGGTCGACGACGGTTCACCGTGGGTATACCCAGAACCTGTTTGAGAACCTGTTTTGACACCCCTACCTTCGGGGTTGTACTCTCATACCTTTTCATATATTGGATAATATTAGTGCTCGTCGTCGTGGTTTTTTTTTTACCTCTTTTGAGGGTTTTTCCCACGTTAAATTGTGTGTGTTTATTTCTACTTTTCTTGTCCATCTTTTACCTAATTTTCTCATTATCACTATTTGCTTCCGCTTGTGCTCCTCACCCCAACAATAAGAAGAGGACAATATGATGCAGCGGTAGAAAAACCACACTTCTGACTCATTTCATCTTCACAATTGTAACAACTGAATACATCATGAGTTTTTATAAGCTGGCACCAAGATAACTACTAAGTAATTAAAGATAAGAAAGCATAAATTAGAAAGTAGGTAAAGCATGATCCCACTAACAACATAAGTTCACCACTAACAAAGTCATGACTCTTGGCAAAGTAAACACTTAAGTCACTACTTACCAATATCACTAGCAATTAGAAACATAATTAACTAATCAATTTTGAAGCATATTCCAACAGTAGGAACTAGGAAGTGCCTCTAATTCTTGCAAGCATTCCAATATCTTGACATTCTTTACAGGCCGCGAGACTAAAAATGCAGTAGAAGGTGTAGAAAAGGAGCCTAACATTGAAGAAGCTAGGCTACAATTGGCACGATTTACGCACTCTCAAGTGAAGGACATGACAAGAGATTTTCAAAGAATACTTGGTGAAGGTGGCTATGGGATTGTTTACTATGGCCGATTAAGTGATGACAACCGAGAAGTTGCGGTCAAGGTGCTCTCTAAGAACGATGCCCCGATGCAATTTAGCAATGAGGTTTGTAACTATTATCACTACTAGTGTAGGAAGATTGACATTGTGATAACAGTTTCCAAACACGGTCACCACAAGAGTATAGTTGTTTTTGTTCTTTCTAATGCGAAACAAAAACTACTCACAGATTAAAGTGTTGGGAAGAATATATCACAAGAACTTGGTTTCGTTGATTGGATACTCTGAAGAAGGGACGAGCAACTTGGCACTTATTTACGAGTACATGTCTAAAGGAGACCTGAAAGCTCTTCTCTCTGGTGGGGCTAATGACTAATCTTACAATTCTACCATTATTGCATGCATCTTAATCAAATTACTAATTAATATACTAATTGTTGTATCTAACTAATTAACACTTAACCAAAACGTTCAGGTGATGTTATAAGCTGGAAAACAAGACTTGCAATTGCCTTAGACACAGCTCAAGGTGTACATCGAATGCATCTTATTTATATGTATATATATCTTTCGGTCATGTTTGGGGTATCTTTTAGTGCGTTTATAACAACATCAGATTTAGTACTTCCTCTATGTCCTGACTTTCATAATAGTTTGAACACTTTCCTTTTTCTTTTGTCCTAGTTTCTAAAAATATTATATATTGTCGTTATTTTAGTTGCAAAGTTCACCTATTTTGAACGTTTTGGATTACTTGTAACATACGTTTTCTAGCTCGTGGCTTTCTTTGTTTATTTCTCCTCGTCGTTGTAAGTTTTACCTTCTCCCTCAATCAATCTCCTCGTCACATAGGTGGTTTGCTAGACTATGTGCTTCCCGTGATTTGGACAACGGAAATACTCATACTAATATTGCTTATTATCAGCAAGATTAATAATTATAGCCTTAAAAGACAATTTATTGTACGTATCATCAGGATTGGACTACTTGCACACTGGTTGCAGCCCATCCATAATTCATAGAGATGTGAAGCCGGCGAATATTCTCCTGAATCAAAATCTGCAGGCAAAAGTGGCCGATTTTGGTTTCTCTAAAATATTCCAGCGGAATTCGTCTCAAACTTAGAGACGACAAGGGTCATTGGAACACCAGGTTATGTTGATCCTCAGTAAGTGCTTTCTTGTCGCTTTAATTTAGTCAAATACATGATCATCCAATCCATATAATGTCACGTCCCACAAAATTCGTACCACTTATGTGCCAAGTTATTCTATTGGTCAATATTATTTAATGTGATGGCCTTTCACTTTCTAATTAAAACTTAAAAAACATAATACAACCAAGTAATAAGAAAAAGCGGCATACAAATGGTAGACAAATTGCTGAAAAGAAAATTAGATTTCAATTACTCTATTTTCTTTAACTAAAGTTCTCATTGTCTTATGCTTTCCAAACTACTTAAAAAGCTTGCTTCTACGAGTACAGGTACCATTTGACAGGACAAGTCAACGAGAAAAGCGATGTTTACAGTTTCGGGGTGATCATGCTAGAGCTCATCACGGGGCAAAAAGCAATAATAAACAATACAAACGTTAATTTAGTTCAATGGGTGACGCCTATCTATGAAAGAGGGGACATAAGCAGTATATTGGACCCAAAACTACGGCTAGAGGTCGGTGAAAACTACAACACCGTTTGGAGAGCAACAGAGCTAGCTAAGAAATGTGTTGAGTTAGTTGCAATACATAGGCCAACAATGAGTTACATTGTTGCGGAGTTGAGGGAGTGCTTAGCTATGGAGAATGCAGATGCCGAAATTTCAAGCTCAGCTACTACCTCAATGGAGATGATGACTTCTGCGGTTTCAACAACTTCATGGAGTCCACAACCGCGGTAGTACTGTCACCATCTTGTGATGATATTGCTCAATTTACACTCATTATAGTTGCAAACTAATTTAAAAAGATAAAAAAGGATGTATAATTTAGGGTTGACATTTTGTCACAAGCATAAGTCATAATATAATGGTAATTAGATCATGATATTTCAAAGTAAGAGGTCACGAATTCAAGACCTCAAAACTTTTTTTATCATTTTCTAGGGAATGTCATGTTAGCGTATACATTCCCTATTGAAGACAAAGCAGAGTCATGTTAGCGTGTAAGGTGGTGTGATACATCATACATGACAGCATACACTGCTCGACCACACGTTTTAATAATGATAATATATGTAGAGGGATATAGATTAACCTTGTAATTTTATAAAATTTTGATCTTTTGATTGCTCATTACTCATTAGCTAGTGCATTGGTGCATTTATAATCATAAGGTATTTGTTAATTTTCAGATTATATGAAAATGGGCCTGGGTAACCCGATAAGGAGGAGGAGAGTTTAGCCCACTTACAAGCTAGGAGGTTCCATCCTAAAACCAATTGGTGATAGGAGGAGTAACTCCTCATCTTATAAAGTGGTTTATTCTCTCCTCTTTCTCCAATGTGGGACACTCACAAGTGGACTTTCAATGGGTTTCAACACACCCCCTCACTTGTTAGTGTCCTTAGAAATTCAGAGCTAACTGGAAAGGTCAGAGCATAATCCTCTTAGGGGCTGGACATCCTGTCGAGGTAAATCCTTATCCAGTAGCGATCAAATACCCGGTTTAGACGAGACCCGCTCGATACCATGTTAATTTTCAGATTATATGAAAATGGGCCTGGGTAACCCAATAAGGAGGAGGAGAGTTTAGCCCACTTACAAGCTAGGAGGTTCCATCCTAAAACCAATTGGTGATAGGAGGAGTAACTCCTCATCTTATAAAGTGGTTTATTCTCTCCCTCTTTCTCCAATGTGGGACACTCACAAGTGGACTTTCAATGGGTTTCAACACACCCCCTCACTTGTGAGTGTCCATAGAAATTCGAGCTAACTCGGAAAGGTCGAGCATAATCCTCTTAGGAAAGTTGGACATCCCTGTCGAGGTAAATCCTTATCCAAAGAGCGATCAAATACCCGGTTTAGACGAGACCCGCTCCGATACCATGTTAATTTTCAGATTATATGAAAATGGGCCTGGGTAACCCAATAAGGAGGAGGAGAGTTTAGCCCACTTACAAGCTAGGAGGTTCCATCCTAAAACCAATTGGTGATAGGAGGAGTAACTCCTCATCTTATAAAGTGGTTTATTCTCTCCTCTTTCTCCAATGTGGGACACTCACAAGTGGACTTTCAATGGGTTTCAACACACCCCCTCACTTGTGAGTGTCCTTAGAAATTCAGAGCTAACTGGAAAGGTCAGAGCATAATCCTCTTAGGGGCTGGACATCCTGTCGAGGTAAATCCTTATCCAGTAGCGATCAAATACCCAGTTTAGACGAGACCCGGCTCTGATACCATGTTAATTTTCAGATTATATGAAAATGGGCCTGGGTAACCCAATAAGGAGGAGGAGAGTTTAGCCCACTTACAAGCTAGGAGGTTCCATCCTAAAACCAATTGGTGATAGGAGGAGTAACTCCTCATCTTATAAAGTGGTTTATTCTCTCCTCTTTCTCCAATGTGGGACACTCACAAGTGGACTTTCAATGGGTTTCAACAGTATTAGTACTGATACTTCTCTAGGTAAATTTGATCGGCTTAGCTTGCAAAACAATCGCCTTTCTTTTCCTTGGTCATTAGACAAACATGATTATCCAAAGAAATTATTATTTTGTGAGGGAATCGAAAAGTTTGCTAGAAAAGGTTAGCAACAACTAGCTACATACTTCACCACCTTTGAGTAAGATTCTAGCATCAAATATAACCGATATTAGTTTGATTTAGTATATATATTAGACTTAGGCTAAGAATTAGCTTGTGCGCAGCAAAGTAAGTAGCTAGGTATATGTTAGTGTGTCAAATATTAAAAGGTGAGTGCTATATAGGTGTGAAGTGTTGTAAGCTCACTAGATCCCCAAAAAAAAGTAGAGTTTTTTTCTAGATTTGGGAAAACTCCTCAACCGGAGTGATTACCATTGATCAATATTTATAGTATTACATCCTAGGATAGTCCTATTATGATTAGGAAACCTATCCAGAGTATAATTCTAGGAACAAAATATATCCTCACTATATTTATATTCTATCACACCCCCACAGTCGGAGCGGGAGGAGGGCGAACGCTCAGACTGGACTTAAACTCCAAGAATAACTGCCGCGGAAGACCTTTAGTGAAAATGTCTGCAAACTGATATCTAGTAGGAACATGCAACACACGTACCTGACCCAACGCAACCTTTTCCCGAACAAAATGAATATCCATCTCAACATGTTTGGTGCGTTGGTGTTGTACTGGGTTGCGAGATAAATAAATAGCACTGACATTATCACAATAAACAATAGTAGCCTGTCGGAGAGGACAATGTAACTCCAAAAGAAGATTACGTAAACAACAAGCTTCCGCGACAATATTTGCGACGCCTCGATATTCTGCCTCAGCACTTGATCTAGAAAGAGTAGGTTGACGCTTAGACTACCAAGAAATCAAGTTATCACCGAGAAAACAACAATAACCAGAAGTAGAACAACGAGTGTCAGGACACCCGCCTCAATCAGCATCAGTATAAGTGATCAAGCGCAACTGAGTAGTAGGATATAAATGTAATCCATGATCAATGGTTCCCTGAATGTAACGCAGGATATAAATATAAATATAAATAACCCCTTCTTATGATCATATTCGTGTGTTTGGGTGTCTTTGCTTCCCCAATTGAACAGCTACTACTCCTCACAAATTAGTTCCTCGATCCACTCCGTGCATTTTTCTAGGTTATCCATCACATCATCGGGGTTATCGGTGTCTAGATATTGCAACAGATAAAATTATAATCTCTCGTCATGTTACTTTTGACGAGTCCACATTTTCCTTCAGAAATTTAGAGACATTTAGGCCCTCTGATTACAGCTTCTTGGATGATTCAGGGCCCAATTACTGTCTCCCTTCTGGCAGCCTACACTCCTCAAACAGCCAGGCCCACAAATTCCTCCTTACCCGCTTACAACCCCACACCCACCTGCAACTCCTCCTGGTGCACGTCCTGCCCCAGGCCCAGGCCCACATCCTCCCTCACATTTGCTTACTCCCACGCGTGCTCCCCTACAGCCCAGCACCCAAGCTATTACTCCTCCCCTTAGCGTGCGGACTCAAGCCCAACAAATCCATCAACCCATGTACAATCCCCCTCCCCTACGTGGGCTCCCTGCCATTCGGCCCACACGGCCCCTGCCATCCCCTCACCCCATGACTACTAGGTCCAAAGTTGGCATTACACGCCCCAATCCCAAGTATGGCCTAAGTTCTATTGTTCATTTCCCTTCTATACATCGTTCTCTTCCCAAATCTCACAAAACTGCTTTGCTTGACCCGAATTGGAATGCGGCGATGTATGATGAATATGGTGCTTTAATTAATACAGGGACATGGAAATTAGTACCTAGGCCTATGGGGGTGAATATTGTAAATTGCATGTGGATTTATACTCACAAAGAAAATGATAAAGGTGACCTTCAAAGGCACAAAGCTCGTCTTGTTTGTGATGGCATGTCTCAGGAGGTTGGTGTGGATTGTGATGAAACTTTTAGTCCCGTTGTTCGTCCTGCTACTATTCATACAGTGTTGGGGCTAGATATGGCTCGCAACTGGTCTATTCATCAACTTGATGTAAAAAATGCATTTTTACAGGGTGACTTACAGGAGACAGTGTATATGCATCAACCCCCTGGTTTTGTTGATAAGAGATTTCCTCATTATGTTTGTCGCCTTCGCAAGGCTCTCTATGGTCTCAAACAAGCTCCATGGGCTTGGTATCAGCGTTTTGCGCATTTTCTTATTCAGATGAGATTTGTTGTTGCTCAGAGTGATAACTCTTTATTCACTTTTCGTCAGGGTAACAATATGGCTTATCTTCTTCTATATGTTGATGATAGAATATAAATATAGTTAGGATATATTTTGTTCCTAGAATTATACTCTGGATAGGTTTCCTAATCATAATAGGACTATCCTGGGATGTATCACTATAAATATTGATCGATAGTAATCACTCCTAGGTTGAGGAGTTTTCCCAAATCTAACGTGGTATCAAAGCTTTAGATTTTATGTTAGCTTCCACAAAAATATTTTTTTCCTTAGGGACGTGGCAACCACCATATTTATATCCTAACCAATATTTATATTCTATCATTTTTAAAGTGTAAGAGGTACCTAAAAATATCTATTGTGAGAGAAGAATCATAATATTATATTTGATTATTAGATAAGTTATCAGTATTTGTATACTTGAGATTTGGGTTTGACGCAATGATAATATTTGTAATTTCTTTTATAATAATGTATATGGAGAATCAGATAAACGGAATTGAGTGAAGTACTGTAAGTTCACTAGAGCTCCAAAAAAATAGTAGTGAGTTTCTTTAGAGTGTAAGTGAGGTATCCTAAAAATATTTATTGTGAGAAGAATTTATGATTACATTCTGATTCTATTAGTGGGATGATTACAATGATTATGTTTGTAATTTTTTTACAATAGTGTATGTGGAGGATCGAATAAACTGACTCGATAACTCCTTTTGCATCATTGTGCATCATGTCAACATCCATTAGAAAATATCCGATTTCTTAGCTCTCTAAAGTTTATCATCGCCAAGTCACCGAAGGCACCGATTATGGTATATTGTTAAACTTGGTGTAATTTTCAGTCATCCTTTTCATTCATCAATCAAGTCTATTTATATACATCCTAAGTAGAGACCTACTTCAACTCAAAGTAGGATAATAAAACTATTCCTAAAAGATAAACTAAATAGAGTCCTAATACCCTCCCTCAAGGTGGAGTGTGCAAATCACGCACACCCAACTTGGACAATAAAAATTCAAACTGTGTCCTACCAAGTGCTTTTGTAAAAATATCTGCTAACCAAAGTTATTAAAATCGCGATTCAAATCTTAAAATCTTACGATTTTACGATTCAAAATATGGTAGCCGATTCGATTCACGATTCTAGACGATTCTATACATTTCTGTTGACTAGCGATAACCTCGCAAATTTAAATCATGCTAACAAAGAAAATAATAGATATATATTGTTAGTTATTGCCAATATAGTGGGTAAACAACTATTTTTTCCAATTTTTAGGTCTTTTAACTTATAATTTTAGCATATTCAATGAAGATTGAGTGCAATATCTTGATTATACGTGTTTGTAGAATCTTACGATTCAACGATTCGATTTTACGATTCGATTCTAAAGGTCGTTTCCGATTCAAACTAGAATCCCGATTTTAACAACATTGCTGCTAACTGAAACTTAGTAGGAACATATGAAGGAGTCACTAAACCATCAGTCACTGCATCACGAACAAAATGACAGTCTGCCTCAATATGCTTAGTACGTTCATGGAAGACAGGATTCCGGGCAATATATAATACAGATTGACTATCACAATATAATCTCATCCTCGCAGATCTTTGAACTCCAAGATCACCAAGAAGTTGTTTTAACCACTTTAATTCACACACAATAGCCGCCATAGAACGATATTCTGCCTCTGCAGACGATCGAGACACTGTAGGCTGCTTCTTAATCTTCCAGGAGATAGGAGAATAGCCCAATAATACAAACCATCCACTCAAAGAGCGCCGAGTAATAGGACAACTAGCCCAGTCGGAGTCACACCACCCTTCAAGGTGGAGATCACTATCAGAACGAAATAATATTCCCTGTCCTGGATTTTTCTTCAAGTAACGAACCACTCGCAGAGCAGCCTCCCAATGCATAACCTTAGGTGCCTGCATAAACTGTGACAAAATATGTACAGAATATGCCAAATCAGGTCTAGTAACAGCAAGATAAATCAATTTCCCCATCAATCTGCAATATTTCTCCACATCATCAAGCAAAGGACCATCAGCCAAGGCAAGCTGATGATGCTGCTCCATAGGAAACTCAGCAGGCTTAGAACCCAATAAGCCATCCTCAGATATGATATCCAATGCATATTTACGTTGACTCATAAAAATGCCCTGTGGCCCCCTGGCAATCTCAAGGCCTAGGAAATATTTCAAAGCACCTAAATCTTTCATGTTAAAACATTTACCAAGATAAGATTTGAAGTTCAGTAAAGCATTCTGATCATTCCCTGCAATAATCATGTCATCAACATAGATGAGAACATTCAGCTGAATATGTTGCCTAGTCAAAGTGAACAAAGAATAATCAGAATAGGACTGCTTAAACCCATAAGCTTTTAAAGCAGTGGCCAATTTTGCAAACCAACACCTAGGTGCCTCATTCAAACCATATAACGACTTTTTCATCCTGCACACCATATTAGTGTTTCCTTCCTGGAACCCAGGAGGAATTTTCATATATACTTCTTCCTCCAAATCTCCATGTAAAAAGGCATTATGGACATTCATCTGATGAATGTCCCACTTTTTCACAGCTGCAATGGCTAGGAAAGTGCGAACTGTTGTCATTTTTGCTACAGGAGCAAACGTCTCATTATAATCAATTCCTTCTACCTGATGATGACCAAAGATAACCAATCTGGCCTTCAGGCGCTGCAACTTGCCATGCTCATCATATTTCTCAGTATACACCCACTTACTCCCCAAGGCCTTCTTACCGGGAGGAAGAGGTTGCAATTCCCATGTGCCTTGATCCTCCAAAGCTTTGATCTCAGCACCCATGGCTTCACGCCACCCATCATGCTTCATGGCTTCTTTAAAGGACTTTGGAGGATTCCCTGCAGTTATTGCAGCTAGAAATCTACGATGTTTATCAGAAAACTTTTCACAAGAAACATAATGTGTAATGGGATAGGGAGTACCTGAGGACGTTGACGAAGAAGGTGCGTGGCGGAGTCGATGTACTTTTCTTTTTCACAACTGTATGAGTCACATAATCCTGCAATTTTCTATTGGGAATTTTGTTGCGTTTTCCCCTTCCCAACACCTCAGAACCATCCTCCTGGTTCCCTCCCTGCATCTGCGCCCCCCGTGGATCAACCGGGGCCTCGCAAGATGCACTACTAGTGCTCGGCACTCGAACCGGGTCCACGCCGGGCGGCCCACGTGGCACGCGTGGCTCGCCACTGCCCAGACCCACATCGGCCGCGACTACAGGCTGAGGGCACGCACCCCCATATGCCCCATCCTCCGTTGCACCAAGTCCCCCTTCATCCATCACGGGAACCTCAACACGGGGCATAGGGAGTTCATCCTCATAAAATTCCATGGCAACACTAATAGGAGCAGCAGTCGACACGTCAGATACACTGAAGGGAAACTTATGTTCTATAAACTTCACATCTCGGGAAACAAAATATTTCTTAGTGTCTAAATCATATAATTTCCATCCCTTTTGAGTGTTGGAGTAACCCACAAAGACACATCTCCGACTCCTACTAGCAAACTTATCACCCCCATGGTATAAGTTATAGGCATAACACAAGCAACCAAAAATTCTAATATCCGTCATCTTAGGTGGTTTGCTAAACAAACATTCATAGGGAGTTTTATAGTTCAAAACAACCGAGGGAGTTCTGTTAATTAAATGACAAGCTGCCTGAACACAATCCCCCCAAAATCTCAAAGGAAGATCAGCTTGGAATCGTAAGGCACGTGCAACATTCAAAATATGTCTATGTTTTCGTTCAACCCGACCATTCTGTTGTGGAGTTTTAGTACATGAAGTTTCAAATATGATTCCTTGTTGCACAAAATACTTTTTCAGACAATTAAATTATGTGCCATTATCCTTTGCGCACACATTTTATTTTTTCGATTAAATTGTCGTTCAATGTAAGCCACAAAGTGCAGAAACATAGTCTCAATCTCCAATTTATTATATAATAAATACGTCCAAACAGTGCGGGAAAAATCATCTACTATGGTTAAAAAATAGGAGGCACCACAAGTTGTCCTTGTGCGGTATGGCCCCCATAAATCACAATGAACTAACTCAAAAATCCTACTAGCATGACTATTACTTTGAGGAAAACTAGTTCTAGGTTGATGAGCTCGGAAACAAACATCACATCCATCTTTATTGCAACTACTAATACTAGATTGACTTACACACGGTAAATGGCGCAAAACTTTCTCCGAAGGGTGTCCCAAACGCTTATGCCAAATATCTATAGATGTCAGTCCATCCACAGTCATGATCTTCACCTCAGGAACGCCCCGGAAAAAGAAAATTCCATATTCCCGTTCACCCGCTCCAATCAGCGTCCTCGTCCAGCGGTCCTGTAATACACATAACGTTTTAGTGAACTGAACTATACAATTCGCAGAATCTAATAACTGCGGTATGGAAATCAGATTGCAATCAAGATTAGGCACATATAAGACATTAGTAAGTTTAAGATTTCCAGGAAGAATAACATCTCCCTCATGAGTAGCTTCAGCAGAACTACCATCTGGCAACCCCACCGGACAACCATTAATTTTCCGAGCTGTAGTCAAATTGGGAAACGTGCCTGTCACATGGTGAGTAGCACCAGTATCCAAAATCCATAAAGACTCACCAGTCAAACGTTCTTTAATTTTAGGCAAGTTCAGCATGTCCACAAGTTGTTGCCACTGTTCAGTGGTGATGCCGGCCAAGCTGGCGCATACCGGATCCCGAGGAGGCTGCGACGAGGAGGCGTCGTGACTGCCACTAGCTTTGTCAACAAAACCTCCGGCCACCGCCTTATTGGCGCATGGGGCGGTACTCGCGTTCCGGCCGCCGCGACCACGAGCAGGTCTGCCGCCGCGGGTTGTTGAGCCTCCGCGGGTATTCCGTGGTCGGTTTCCCCACCAGTCGGGGTAGCCGATGATTTGAAAGCAGCCTGAGTCCTCGTGACCAGGGCGATTGCAGTGGGAGCATTGGAGGGCGTCGTTCAAAGTACAAGCTTTGGAGCGTGCATCAATGGCGAAGGCGAGGGCGTCCCCCGGCGCTGGCAGCGTCGACGCATTCAGACCACGCAGACGCTCTTCTTGAGCAATAATTTGGTATGCGCGAGTCAATGGTGGCTGCGGATCCTGGGCCAGCAGATTGGACCTTAGAGGGCCATATACGTCGAGGCCGAGTAGAAAGCAGTGAAGACGATCTTGATGCCGTTGTTGTTCGAGGAAAATGAGAACGGGGCACTTCGAGCCCCCAGTCGAACACACAGGAGCGACTTCTTGGGTGGACAGTTCGTCCCATAAGCGAGTCAAGCGGCCAAAGTAACCGGCGAGGTATTCATTCTTGTGTTGCTTGCAGCGCCGATTTCAGATTTCAAGTGACAAATTCGTGTCCCATTAGAGACACTGAATCGATCTTTAAGATGAGTCCAAAGTTCATGTGCGTCTTCAAAGAAAGAAACAGAGGAACGAAGTTGTGGGGAAATTGTGTTCCACAACCACGAAACGAGCATCGAATGAATCGTGCTCCAATCCGCCAACTTTTCGGGAGTCGTGGGTTTGGGAATCGTGCCATCGAGGAATCCCAGTTTGCGTTTGTCATTCAAAGACATGCGAATTGCGTGTGCCCAATCATCAAAGTTGTCATCTTTCAACTGAATCTGAGTGATTAAGTTGCCCGGATTGTCATTGGAGCCTAAAAAATAAACCGGGTCAGGTTTGGTGTTGTTCGTGTCAATGGTTTCAGTCATGATGACGCGTCGCGGACCGCGAGAATAAGTTAAGCACAGGATCTATGATGAACACTCAAGGAGAGGTTCGAAAAAAATCAAGTCTTTAGGTTGAAGATGTTCTCGGCTGATGAAGCCTATGCTTCGGTTTTGTCTATGTTTTGGGTAGAGAGGATTTTTAATCTCTGGCTCTTGATACCATGTTAAACTTGGTGTAATTTTCTGTCATCCTTTTCATTCATCAATCAAGTCTATTTATATACATCCTAAGTAGAGACCTACTTCAACTCAAAGTAGGATAGTAAAACTATTCCTAAAAGATAAACTAAATAGAGTCCTAATATATATATCCTGTTTCTTAATTGTATCAAACAAACCATTAATTTAGCCTAAGATACCTATGAGACAGAAACTGATGTCTCTACTTAATTTTAACTAATTTCTTTTTTTTGTGGTAGTGGTGCGAGTGGAGCCTCATCACTGTCTAAGAAAATTGAAGGCCGCAGATCCGCAACCATTATAGGTTCAAATTAGAGGTGTCAAAAACTGGGTCGACCCACGGGTGAACCCGCTTCCGACTCAGACCCAACCTGTTCCGAGCCGAGAGTGGTCGGGTGGAAAGCCGACCCATTCCGACCCAGCGTCCAACCGTGCCCAGTTCAACCCGTGGAATTGGCAACCTAACCTGAGCTGGGCCGACCCAGGTGAACCCGTGGCCAGTTGCACCCGTGCACAACGACCCAGACCCAACCTGTTTCCGACCCAAAACTAACCCGCACCCAACTTCACCCGCCATTGACCCAGTTAAACCCACCCAGTTATCACCCAACCCAGTTAGCACCCGACCAAGTTGTGACCCAACCTAGTTATCACCCAACACAGTAACCACCCGACCCAAAACCATTCCGACCCAAAACCATTCTGACCCAATACAACCCGACCAAATACAACCCGACCCAAAACCAGTCCGACCCAGTTTTCTTCCTCTCATCACAACTATGTATGAGTAGTAACTAGTAAGTATTAATCAGCTATTAAAAAAAAGAAAAAGAACATTAATCACACTATCCTACATTTACTCCCAACCCCACAAACTCAACCCCCCGGCCCCCACGCCCAACGCCCCAAAAACACGAAACATCAGTACTTCATATACTTATTATAAAATGACCACCAACAGCAGCAACACTCCTCCTCTTGTTTCTCCCAAAATGCACTTAAACTTATTAATAGTATAGTCGCAGGCTTGCAGCCATTGCCTCACACATTTATACATTATGATCATTTTGAATTTGAAGGTGCATAGTTAAATTATTCTTAGATGAAGGTGCATAGTTAAATAGTTGAACCGAAAAGTATATTGAATTTGAAGGGATATTGGAGAGAATAAGACAAGTAAATTAGGAAAAATAGAAAACTCTTATATTCATATACTTTAATAGTATAATGTTTACAAAAGATCAAGTACACTTACAAATGAATAATGTACATATCAAAATGAGTAAGTCTAAACTCTAAAGTAAATAAAATTATAAAATGACCACCAACGACAGCAACATCGAAAATCAACCGGAAGCAGCAGGAGCAACAGACAACCAGCAGCAGCAGCAACCACCAGCAGCAGCAGCAACAGAACACCACCAGCAGCATCATTAGAGCACCAGCAGCAGCAGCAGACCACCAGCAGCAGCAACAGACCAGCAGCAGCATCATCATCAACTCAACAGCTGCAGCAGCAACAGGCCAACAGCAGCAGCAACAGGCCAACATAAGGTAGCAAAACCCCCAAAAAAACTCCCAAAGAAAACCATATAGCAATAGCAGTTAGTGTCAATTTTAAACAAGTAAATATTGCAAAGATAAGAAAATTTAATTTACTTTAAAAATCAGTAATGGCTCTCAGGTACACAAGTTGACCTCATCTTCGAGCACTCGACTCTAATTAACAACACAACTTCACAACACAAGAAAGCCAGCAAAAGTGACACGAGCATCCATAATTCTTTGTCTTTTAAATAATGCCAAACCAATTTTACCAATCAAGTGCATATCATGTCCAATAAGACAAAAGAAAAGTAGCTCCACATCGTGACACTTAGGGCAAATCATGTGTGTAAAGTAAAATGTAGCCAAAAAGAGTCGCAAATAAGTCAACAACCAATGATCTTTACGCAAGGGACATTTATTAAGCAAAAGGATATAGAACTAAACCAAACCCAAGAATTTTGTTTAGGATTTATAATTTTAGGGTTAGGGTTCAGGTCTAGGGTTTAGGTCTAGGCTTTAGGTCTAGGGTTTGGGTCTAGGGTTTGGGTTTGGGTCCAGGGTTAGGGTTTAGGCCTAGGGTTTGGGTTTAGGGAAACCCACAACACAACAAACCCACCCCAGGACACAACAAACCCAACCCAGAACACAACAAACCCAACCCATAACACAAGCAAACCCCAAACACAAGCAAACCCCATCACACAACCAACCCACAAACACAAACCCAGAAACAAACACAAACCCAGAACACAACACAAACCCAGAACACAACCATGAAACATTTTCAATAGGCCACAACACAAGGCCAGAACAATAACCATCAAACCACCACCATCAAACAACAACAGCAGCACAGATTAAGAAATTGAATCAAAATCAATATCAGTAGGCTCGGTCTCTTTAACAACTTCAAGAGACTCCTCATCCTCAATCTTAGAATAACCAAAGATCTAATTTTGGCAAGTCACAAGAGCCTCAACATTTTTGGGCAGCAAACGCATGCGATACTTTGTTAAAATTCTGCCCCCCATACTAAATGAAGACTCGGAGGCCACAGATGTAATGGGGATAGCCAACACATCTCTAGCCATCCGAGACAAAATAGGATAAACTCCCACATGGGTTTTCCAATAGGCCAAAACATCAAAATGGTCATCTTGGTCAGCGGGAGTGATGGGCTGTCGTACACCTGTCAAAAATTATTCCTGCAAAACCTTCTCACAATGTAGTAGGGTAAGTAGGGTCGAATCCATAGAGAGATGGTTGTTCTAATATACCTTCTAAGGTATGGAGAAACTAAATAAAATCAGAAATATGTGTACTAAGGTTTCAAACTAATAAATAAAGAAAATCAAAGTAAGAAGTTCTAGGGCAATGGCTCACCATGTTTATACTTATAATCTATCAAAATATCATCAATAGTTCAATTAATCAGATATCTAAAGCACAGGTTAATCCTACGGTCGGGTCTTAACGCTCTCAATTTAACATATGCTAGTACGGTCGCTCAACATAATCAGATTTGCTAATTGTAGGTAAGCCTATAAAGAGTACTATCTCTCAATATATGACTCGATATTAGCAATATTTAATCAGACAATTGATCAGATTGCAAGATTAACAATAAAAATAGTAATCAATTAGAGAAATCAATAACTAATCAAACCATGAATAAATATCAATCAATAATCATATCATATAAACATGGATTCCCAAACCCTAGAAAATAAGACTACTCAATCATGAAACAAAGAATAAAAACTACATCTACCAAGGAAAACATAATTAAAGAAATCAATTAAAGGAAGAAATAGAAATCATGAATTAATGAAGAGAAAAGAGAAACTAGGGTTTGTAACTAGAAACTAGAGAGAAAAAGATGGAGAGAAAACTAAACTAAACCTAGAAACGCAGAATTATATGTTCTAATCAAAAATACAAAAATCCTATTTATAGTTTTTTACAAAACCGGCTAAAAAAGGCAAAAATTAAAGCTCCCGAAAAACCGCCCGGTCGGGCGACGGTAATCTGAATTAACGAGCAAAGGGGAGATAAACAGTTTTGGCGCCTCTTTCGCTCGGTTGACCGGGCGAACAAGTCTTGTGCTCTGATGAAAATTTCTTCTCGCCCGATCGGGCGAAACCGCCCGGTCGACCGGGCGGGAAAACTGCGATTTTGTATCAACTTGCGAAGGCTGTATCTCTCGAACCAGAAGTCTATTTGGGGTAAAGTTATGATCAAAATAGTGAACAGGTGTCAGTTTTGGCACTTCTTTCACTAACTCTTTGCTTCATTCTAACTCGAAATTGTCCCAAACGGATGCATTGTGATCCTTGTGCAAGCTATCTTCATCCTCAATGATTAATAGGCTTGATCTTAGATAATCATAATCAATTTGCATCGAAAGAACCTGAAAATCATCGAAACACGCAAACGGGGAGTAGTAGAGCACAACTTACGTGATTCATGCCATTATGCACCTAAATGCTCTAAAAGGAGTTCTAAATGGAATCAAAATGCATCTAAAAACTATATATAAAAGTGACACATCAAACTCCCCCAAGCTAAACCATTGCTTGTCCCCAAGCAATAAGACATAGACATGGAAAAAGTAAGACAACCTACAATATAGGACTAGAACAGGGCTAAACACTCAACTGAAAACACAAGAGATATAATCACTACACAAACCAAGCATCGAAACAATATCGAACAAAGCCGCATAGCATGTCATGTATCACAATCGACTCTCCAATCATACCACATACCATCTCTCCCAAGCTGGATTTAACCAAACCTGACAGACCTCACTATAGTCATGTGCACTCAAATCTCTCATGTATTTAAAGGATAAATGATGACACTCAACCTAAAACAAGTCGACTCAGATGAAACATATACTCTTTAACTTTGACTTTTTGACTCACGTAATACTCAACAATACAATACACAATGATCAAGAGGACTTTTAAGGGTTGCAATGGAGATGAGGTTAAAGATATGAAATAATTTGGGAATTGTGGTGGACAAACCAAGAAGGGGGAGCATCATATAACTGAAAACATGACCATGAAAGGTCACAACAACTCCACGCAACAACCAACAATCTCCAAATATAATCAACAACCTTTTTCACTCAAGAAATTCAATCATAACCCTTTTTATTTCACTTTATTCATAACTATTTTTTTTACTTCTTTTTCATTTCATTTTTCACTTTTTTTTTTCTTTTCTTTTTTTTCGAACTTTCAATTCAATTTCAAAGCTCACTAAACATACTTTTCCATCCTTCTAAACCACAAATAGAGCACTTCAATTCAATACAAACCAAACCATAACTAACACTCGCTCCTCCAAGCTAGGCTTAGGACAAGAATCAAATAAGGCCAATGGCTTGTAATGTAGGTAGCAATCAAACATAGTCAGAAAGGCTCAATGGGGCTATAGAAAGGATAATATGAAGAAAAAAAAAAGAATAACTCTGAGCTAAGATCATGAAATGAAACGCCTCAATCATATCAAAATGTACGCACTATCAAATATCAAAGAGTACCAAGTCAAAATCAAGATCAATGCGACAACTAAGGAACTAATCACACATGAAAAAACATAAGCCCGACATAGATACGTCGGTTTATAGGCACGTAAGCTCACTTAGTTTAAGGTGTCTCGCACAATAAGTTAAATCGAGCCGGGAGATAGATCAATCAATCTTACCACAAACAATCAATTGCGAAACAATCGTGCTATAAGGTATCATGAACAAGATGAGTGACGCTTATGAATTGTAGTAAGATATCAATAAGGTTCTCAAAAAGTGTTAGCAGTAGTCCCATAGATGCAACTAAAATGAGATGAAATCTAATATGAAATGAAAAATGCTAATGCAACTAAGAAAGCAGTACAATTTTTTTGGTTACACGTAAACTCCCGCTCCTAGAGAGCGGTACAAACCGTGCAACATCCTACAAAAGAAATAAAATCTACACTAGAAAGCAATAAAGGATAGATTATTCCTCCCCCAAGCTAGAATGCGGTGTCCTCACCGCAAGAAACAAGATTAGAGAAGGAACCGGGAACCAAACCCCAACAATCATCCAATCACCAAAGTTGCCCATCAAAAGCCACAACAAACCACCAAGACCACACACAAACTCCGACAATCCAATAAACCAATAATTCAATCAATGTGTCAAAATATTCTCAACAAGATGACATCAAAACAAAAATCCAAGCAAAAATTCGAAAGTCATATCAAGAGTATGAACAATATAAAATAGAAAGGCTTACAACCCAATGAAGAATCGAATAAGCTTTACAATCACATAGCACCACTCTTGGAAGACCAATTTGAACTATTTTGTTGTCAACTTTCACAATCCTATAACAACCATTAATCAAAATGTAAAGAAGTGTGAATAGAATGGGAAAATTAATAAGAAAAATAAAAATAAAAAGAAAAATGAATAAAAAAAGAAAGAAAGAAAAAGAAAATCGGGAAAAACCAAATTAAAAAGATAAGAAAGAGAAGAAAGCAAAACAAGAAACGTGAAGAGACTAGAGGGAATCGGGGGTTCTGGATTTGGCGCTTGCGGAGGATGATGCGCGTGCGGCTGATGGTTTTGTGGTGGTGTGATGCGCAGGTGGCCGGTGCTGTGTCAGAGAAAGGGCGAAGGCGTCAGCCGGACAGGGCGGAAGTGGTGGTCGGTGGTAGGGATGGTTGTTGATGGTGGTGGTGTGTCAGTTATGTCGTATGTGTCGTGGTGTGTGAATTATGATGATGAAGAGAGAAGGTGTAAGGGGAGGAAGAAGAGTGTTAGGAGGGAACGAAGGGAAGGAGTCTTTGGTAGGAAATTTTTTTGAAAAAAAAATCTCTCGCCCGTCGGTTCGCATATCCGCCCGATGAATCGAGTATCCGCCGGTGGGCGGACTCGCCGAAAACCGGGCGAGATACACTTGGCCAAATTTTCGAAAACTTCTCTATATTTCAACATTTTGCTTGCGCGCCCGGTAGGGCTATTCTGCCCGGTCGACCGGGCGACCAACACTTCGACAATCTTTTTCTTTTTTCTATTTTTAAACTCGTTCCACTTACAACAAACACAAAAAAAAAGAATACACCAAAATGAGTAAAATCACTCAAAAATGATGAAATAGAGATAAAAATCAAAATAAAAAGTAAAGAAAAGAAAAGAGAAAATAAGTTAAAGCTTGGGTTGCCTCCCGAGAAGCGCAAATTTAAGGTCTTGCATGACCGTTTAAGATTAGTAGACCACTTGTAATAGTTCAATGATCTAAAAAGCTTATCATATGTTCCTGCAAACATCTCAAAGCATATTATATAAGAGTGAAAAGGAAAAATGAAAAAAATTAGTCCTAAAAAATTATTAAAACTACAAAAAGAAAAATCAAAGGAAAAATTATATTTACAAGAAGAGGAAAAAGAAAAGTTGTTAGTCTTTTTACATGACTCAAAAGAAGGAAAAGAAACTAACTGTACATTATTTACATTATCATGAGAGTCAATCAAAAGGGGAGAAAGAAGGAACGATGGAGGATATAATAAAGGGGAAGAAGGAATAAGATCAAGTTTTTTAGAGAAGGGAACATGAGACTTAAAAACAGTATCAGATGGATCTGACAAAAACTCATGCATTATCTCACTCTCAACTTTAGACTCATATGCAGATGAAAAGTTTATCGAAAAAGTGTCAGACACTTCACTTTCAACTATGGATTCGTCAACATAGAGACACTCACTACCAACTTCACCAATTACATCCTTACCTTCTAACAAATTATCATGAGTCAAATCAATGCCTTTCTCCTCTGAAGTATAATTCTCAACACCAAAATCATTGTCATCAAGTATAACCAATTGATTAGTAGATTGTTGCACAGCAAGTAATTCAATAGATTTCGCCATGTTTTGGTAATCATGAGCTAATTCATTTAAATCTTCATGTTGTTTAACAATATACTCTTTCATCATGTTAAATAGTTCCTGACGCTTTGATGTTTCGGGTTGAAAATAATGATTCACTTTAGGTTGATGAAATTGGGTATAATCAGGCACATAAGCCTCATTTGGGTAATGAGAATATTCATAGGAATTCATGCACAGATTTTGTGAATTTTGACAATCATATAATGCATCATAAACATAATCATTCGCATTATAATACCCAGAATAATCATACTGCCCTTGATAATTAGAAAAAATATCCCCCTATGAACTATAATTATACGACTTCATGACAACACACTATAGAGAGGGAAAGAAAACTATTCACAGGAGACAAGAAAAAAGTATATATACAGTTTAGTATCACCAACAATAAAAACTAAATAAAACAATACCGTCTCCCCGGCAACGGCGCCAAAATTTGATGGGCTGTCGTACACCTGTCAAAAATAATTCCTGCAAAACCTTCTCACAATGTAGTAGGGTAAGTAGGGTCGAATCCATAGAGAGATGGTTGTTCTAATATACCTTCTAAGGTATGGAGAAACTAAATAAAATCAGAAATATGTGTACTAAGGTTTCAAACTAATAAATAAAGAAAATCAAAGTAAGAAGTTCTAGGGCAATGGCTCACCATGTTTATACTTATAATCTATCAAAATATCATCAATAGTTCAATTAATCAGATATCTAAAGCACAGGTTAATCCTACGGTCGGGTCTTAACGCTCTCAATTTAACATATGCTAGTACGGTCGCTCAACATAATCAGATTTGCTAATTGTAGGTAAGCCTATAAAGAGTACTATCTCTCGATCTATGACTCGATATTAGCAATATTTAATCAGACAATTGATCAGATTGCAAGATTAACAATAAAAAGACTAATCAATTAGAGAAATCAATAACTAATCAAACCATGAATAAATATCAATCAATAATCATATCATATAAACATGGATTCCCAAACCTTAAAAAATAAGACTACTCAATCATGAAACAAAGAATAAAAACTACATCTACCAAGCAAAACATAATTAAAGAAATCAATTAAAGGAAAAAATAGAAATCATGAATTAATGAAGAGAAAAGAGAAACTAGGGTTTGTAACTAGAAACTAGAGAGAAAAAGATGGAGAGAAAACTAAACTAAACCTAGAAACGAAGAATTATAAGATGTTCTAATCGAAAATACAAAAAGCCTATTTATAGTTTTTACAAAACCGGATAAAAAAGGCAAAAATTAAAGCTCCCGAAAAACCGCCCAGTCGACCGGGCCAAACCGCCCGGTCGGGCGACGGTGTTCTGAATTTACGAGCAAAGTGGAGATTCCGCCCGGTCAACCGGGCAAGGCCGCCCGGTCGGGCGCGTAAACAGTTTTGGCGCCTCTTTCGCCCGGTTGACCGGGCGAACAAGTCTTGTGCTTTGATGAAGATTTCTTCTCGCCCGGTCGGGCGAAACCGCTCGGTCGACCGGGCGGAAAAACTGCGATTTTGCATCAACTTGCGAAGGCTGTATCTCTCGAACCAGAAGTCCATTAGGGGCGTGTAACCTATTGTTGGAAATCCCTTCAAGTCTAGTTTCCAACCCAACTGGAATTTCGTGATTATCAATTTTATATCAAAAGTTATGATCAAAATAGTGAACATGTATCAGTTTTGGCACTTCTTTCACTAACTCTTTGCTTCATTCTAACTCGAAATTGTCCCAAACGGATGCATTGTGATCCTTGTGCAAGATATCTTCATCCTCAATGATTAATAGGCTTGATCTTAGATAATCATAATCAATTTGCATCAAAAGAACCTGAAAATCATCGAAACACGCAAACGGGGAGTAGTAGAGCACAACTTACGTAATTCATGCCATTATGCACCTAAATGCTCTAAAAGGAGTTCTAAATGCAATCAAAATGCATCTAAAAACTATATATAAAAGTGACACATCAAACTGAAATATGATTCCATATCATTTTGAATACCCCTACTAGCAGCAACATTGGCACTTAAACTCTAAAAAACAACAAACAAAATAGTATCACAAAACTATTAACAATCACAAACTGTAAAGTAATCATGAATCAATCAAATGTTACAGATAGTAGCCAACCTTTCCAAGGCTGGCCTTCTTAAAAGGACGGGCAATCGACCTTGCAAAACTTGGAGTGGATGAATCAGAACCGGTAGTCATAGAAGATGTAGTGGAAGAGGGTTGGAGTTGACTCAATTGTAAGTGAGAATAAACAGTAGCATGGTGCGTATACAACTCAGTAAAGGCATCAACCGCCTCTTTAACCTTACCATTAAGATGTTGGGGCAAATAAACAGTAGCATACAACTCATGAACAAAGTTTTTTTTGTAACGGGGATCAAGCATGATAGCAATAGTAAGAATCAAAGAATGATTTTCCCAATACTTGTTAAATTTTTCATACATAGGAGCAGCCATAAGACGAATAGAATCAGTTGAGTTTTCTTTAGCATAAAACAGAAGACTTTCAATCAAAACAATGTTCTCAACATATAGGTTGGCAGTGGGGTAATCAGAACCAAAAAAAAAGACAAGTAATATCATAAAAAGGTTCAAGAAAATCACAAACATTTTGGACAATTTCCCATTCAGAATCAGTTAGAGAAACATCTAAACCATGCTCAAGTAAACTATACCTATCCACAGCCTCCCTAGCTTCCAAACACCTACAGAGCATAAGAAAGGTAGGATTCCAACGAGTACGAACATCACCAATCAATGAACCAGAAAAACCAGTATTCACATACTTAACACAATCATCAAACCTCTCTTTCCTAATGTTTGAAAAAGAAACATATGTAACAACTTGTTGCAACTTCAAAACAATTTTATCCATAAACTTAAAACCAACTTGGACAATCAGATTTAATATATGGGCATAACATCTTACATGAAAAAATTTACCAAAACAAGGCAACAGATTAGTTCTATTCAAGTCCCTAACCATCTCTTGAATCATAACATCATTGGCAGTAGCATTATCACAAGTCAAAGAAAACACTTTATCTCTAATATTCCACTCATCAAACAAATCAAGAGTAAACTTACCCAACTCCTTGCCAGTGTGGGACCCAGAAAAATGTCTAAAAACAAAAATTTTAGAACGCAAAGACCCAAGAGTTATCAACATAATGAGCAGTCAAAACAATAAAACTGACATTATTAAGTGCAGACCACAAATCACAAGTACAACACACTTTTCCTTCTAAATTACCTATAGTTATCTTGAATTGAGCTTTAAGAGCAGCAAACTGATTAGTGCAATGCTTAAGCATAGTATTCCTAGAAATATGCTTCACATTAGGATTCAAGTAAGAAAGCAATTCCCTATGCTTAGTACGCTCAACAATCAACAGTGGATATGCATGACACATAATAGCTTCAGCAAATATACGACAGAAAGTTTTTTGATCATAATGCCCCCCAGGTTCAGCACCTTTTACTTTTAAGTAAGCTTCACACTTCTCTAAATGTTTATTTTGGTTATTAGTACCTTGGGTTCCCTCAGCACGATAGGTCTTAGCATTATAATGCTTACATGTAGAAAATATCTTACCATCTTCGGTCTTAAACAAGGTAAAGTGCTTCCAAACCTTGGCAGTACGCCTCCCAAACAGGACAGGGTCATGGGTTTGGGGTGAAATGGTTTCCTCCTCAACAGAAAGGGAATTGGACCCAATAATGGAGTCCAATGTCAATTGATCAACTGAAAAAAAAAATTCACACATTTAAAGTTTAAACAAGTCAGGGTCGGGTCGGTCGGGGGTCGGAGGTCATGGGTCGGGGGGTCGGGGGTCGGGGTCATGGGTCGGGTTTAGGGTTTAGGGTTTAGGGTTTAACTCTCAACACCCCAAACGAAACCCTAAACACAAAACCCAAAACACAAACCAAAAACGAAACCCTAAAACACAAACCCATAACACAAGCCCAGAAACACAAGCCTAGAACACAAACCCATAAACAAAACCCAGAAACACAAACCATAAACACAAACCATAAACACAAACCCTAAAACACAAACCCAGAATACAAGCCCAGAAACACAAGTCCTGAAACAAAACCCAGAAACACAAACCACACAAACCCTAAAACACAAACCCATAATACAAGCTCAGAAACACAAGCCCAGAACACAAACCCAGAAACAAAACCCAGAAACACAAACAACAAATATAATACAAACCCACACACTAAACCCGAATACAAACCCACACACAAAACCCTAACACAAACCCAGAAACATAAACACAAACATGAACAAACAGCATAACTTTATATCGCAAAAAACATATTACAAGAACAAACATGATTGATGATACACATAATCATGAACAAACATGATATACAAGAGAACATCAAAAAAACTAATATAAAGATGTGATGAAATTAAAAACTAATATACATTATACAAGATAACTTCAAACTAATATACAAGATAATTAAAAACGAACATATAATTTCATATCGCAAAAAAGAACTTTAGTGAAAGTGAAAACGAACACATAATCAAAAAACGAACACATAATAAAAAAAACGAACACATAAATAAAAACGAACACATAATAAAAAAACGAACACATAATTAAAAACTTACACATAATCAAAAAAATAAATAATTCATGCATATAATTTTTAGCACAAAAAAACGAACACATAATTAAAAACTTACACATAATCAAAAAATAATAATTCACGCATATAATTTTTAGCGCAAAACCTAAAATTCCAGATCTGAAATATGACAAAAAAACAAAAAAAAAAACATGATATTCCAGCAGATCTACAAATCTGGACCAGCACATATCCCACAATCACAATCAAGCAGATCTTCACCTAATTCTAAAAAAAATTACGGAAATTAGAAGACTTACCTGGTTGTGACATAGCGGTTTTAAAAATTATATTTTTGCTTTTTTGCTTTTGTTTTCCCCCGATCTTCAATTTGTTACCTTTTTCTTCAAATCCACGCCTTTTTTCTTCAAATCCACGCCTTTTTTCTTCAAATCTTCACCACAAACCTCTACGTTCTTCGGAAAAATTGATAGACAAAGTGAGAAACTCATAATTTTAGTTTTTTGATCGGAAATTTTGAGAGATGGACCAACAATTTTAGGGTTTTTATCGGAAATTGAGAGAAGGGCTGAGAATTTAAGGGTTTTTTTTTGGCTTTTGATCGGAAAATGAGAGAAGGCTGAGATTTTAGTCAATTTTTTGACGGAAAATGAGAGAAGGGGCGGTTGAGTTTTAGGGTTTTTTTATCGGAAAATGAGAGAGTGAGAGGAGAGAAATTGAGTGACTGAGAGTCTGAGATTAGGTTTTGCAAGAGGCGAAGAAATGAGGGGGGCAAAAAAACGCGGTTTATATAGTAGGGAATTTTTGGGTTAATGACTTAATCTAAACCGTTGGATTTTAGAATGAATGGCTCAGATTTTAGAATGAAGATTTTACATGTTAGAGAGTAAGTAAAGAAATGAAGGGCTCATATTTTATATTGGCTAATCAATGGTCACAAACCATGATCCTTGATTTATTTTTTTGACCAATGAACATCAAGAGTTACCAAGCACATGGATTTCAAAATATCAATGGTTGGATTTTATCTTTCTCAAATCAATGGTTAAGGTTAAGTTAAGTATTCTATTTTCTATTTCCAAATTTATAATTCTAGACAACTAATCTAGACTTCTAGTATTGATTAGTTTAGTTATTAGTAATTTAGTAATCTACTTAAATTCCTAAACTATTATTAATATTATAAATTAATAAAAATTATAAACTTTAGAAGTTTAAATGTTTAAGTTTAAATGTTTAATTAGTATTTTTAATTTTAAACAAGTTGATTCATGTAAAGATGATTATGAATGACGTGAAACTGTTATGAATTACCGTAATACCGATACGACAATGTCGCTACGTATAGCAACTCAAAGATATGGATAATCAAATAGACTCGAGAGTCGAGAGTCGAGACTCCTAAGTCCTATGTTACTATCTTAGTATATTTTAAGATCCACAACTGAAACATCAACGATGAAAGTCGATCAATCTAATGATGCTTCGATTATTGTTAACCGTGTAATAACATCGATGATCGAGCCTTATCTTTTATAAAGAACCCCGTAACACGAAAGATGAAAGACGATCAATCTTTTGATGGTTTTGATTAATGTCAAAGACAATCAATCTTATGATCATTTGATTTATGTGAACGGTGAACCTTAACTTAACGAAAGTCGATCAACAACCGTTTAACATGGACCGTTTAATAAGATCGTCTCCTATGTTACTATCTTTTAAGATCAACAACCGAAACATCAACGATCTTGATCCTCCACTGATATGATTGGTATTAACTATGATCTACTTTAATAGTTTCAATGTTTCATCCTCTACTGATATGATTATGTATCATCTTGAATTGATCACAGTTATCATCTTCATATTCGATTAACGTTGATCATTGTTACTTGTTGAGTTGTTCCATGAACGATGAAAGTCGAACAATTTTATAATTACGATGCTTTCATTAATGTCAACATAATTCTTTAATTTTAACTCTTTTTGTTGCTATGTAGTGACTCGGTGAGAGTGAGTAAGTCACTAAGTAACTAAATGTTTAAGTTTAATAGTTTATTGACTTTAATCGATAATCGGTATGGTATACCTTACTCCTTATGGTTGTTACTTGAATACTTATGCAATCATGAATAAGAATAACCCGATGGCCAATAGCCAAAAATATAACTATATAAACTATAAGTCTTAGTTTAGTAACTTTTTAATTAAATTAGTAATATAAGTATCAATGTATATTATCACAAAATTCACAATGACTCAATCACAATTCACAATATCAATATATGATTACATGTTAATTGTTATAACTTTCGTCTTCGTAACTTAATATATACTATATAATTCCGACCCAAGTCATTCCGAGAGCCTATTTGTTACGACCCAAGTCAATCTGTTTGTTGGTTTGAGGCTTCAGCCGACCCAAGTCCTATCGAGAGCCGGTTTATTCCGACCTAAGTCATTCCAAAAGCAGATTTCTTCCGACCCAAGTCATTCCGAAAGCCGATTTATTCCGACCCAAGTCATTCCGATAACGATTTCTTCCGACCCAAGTCATGCCGAAAGCCGATTTATTCCGACCCAAGTCATTCCGATACCGATTTCTTCCGACCCAAGTCATTCGAAAGCCGATTTATTCTGACCCAAGTCATTCCAAAAGCCGATTTATTCCGACCCAAGTCGTTCCGATATCGATTTCTTCCGACCCAAGTCGTTCCGATATCGATTTCTTCCGACCCAAGTCATTCCGAAAGCCGATTTCTTCCGACCCAATTCATTCCGAAAGCCGATTTATTCCAACCCAAGTCATTCCGAAAGCCAATTTATTCCGACCCTAGTTATTCCGAAAGCCGATTTATTCCGACCCAAGTTATTCCGAAAGCCGATTTGGGCCGACTTCACCTTATTCCATTCCGACCCAAATTCACCCAACCCAAATACCGGCCGACCCAGTCCCAGCCGACCCAGTTCCGACCCAGTTCCGAGAGCCCTCTCACCCAGTTGAACCCGTCCCAAGTCCACCTGACCCACCCCAGTTCCGACCCATGGCACACTCTCAACCGCATTATTCCGACCCAAATCATTCCGACTCGGGTTGGGTCAACCCAAACCCGACCCGGTGACCCAAATTGACACCAGTAGTTCAAATGTTTTCTATTGGAATGATACACTAAAACAATTAAAGGAAAGAGATAGGAACGGAAAGCAATATCTTAAGTTTATGAGGGAGAACTTGTCAAAAAAAAAAGTTTATGAGGGAGAAAACAAGATCTATTGATGTGTGTTCAATAATGAACTATGTGTATAAGATCTATAGGAGTACAAAAGGACTCCTACTAGGAAACAATCTCTGAAAGATATCTTATTCTTAATACTAATCAAATACTTATCGGAAATATTTCTAAGATAATGATATATCATAAAGATATATTTGTTGTGAGAAATATGGAGAGAGAAGCTATAGAAATATATCAGAGAGTATTGTAATTCGTATTGATGTAAAAACTGATTTCTTACACCGGTATTTATAAGCAAAATTTTCTACTGTACACGATTGTAAATTCAACAATTTACGCGCCGCGGAAGAAAATTTGCGGTCGAAGAAAAAACGCCCGACATGCATTAAATGCGCATACAGGGCAGTGGACATCACATATGAACAGTGGAATCTATCATTCCACTGTTTCTCAACACTCCCCCTTGAATGTCCACTGATAACTCATAATAGACGTTGTCTCATTAAGAACCTTGTTAGGAAAAACCCTGTGGGAAAAATCCATAACTAGGGAAAGAGTACAACTATTGTGTATCCTTATATGCTTAAAATTAACTGCCTCATTAAAAGCTGGGAAAAACCCAAGTGGGATAAAAACGATCGAAGGGAAAAAGAGTGCAGCGCATATAATACTCCCCTAAATTTAGCATACATCACGAAGATGCCGCATTCCAATTTTTCGGACTAATTCTTCAAATTTCTTCGCCGGAAGAGATTTGGTGAATAAATCTGCAAGATTATCACATGATTGGATTTGTTGGATGTTTATCGTCCCTTCCTTTTGGAGGTCATGAGTGAAGAAGAGCTTTGGTGATAAATGTTTAGTTCTGTCTCCTTTGATGTACCCTTCGCTTACTTGGGTGATGCATGCAGTATTGTCTTCGTAGATGATAGTTGGGTTTGTTGTTATTGTTCCCATCCCACATTCTTCTTGGATATTCTTGATCATTGACCTTAGCCATACACATTCTCTTCCAGCTTCATAAAGAGCAATTAATTCTGCATGATTTGATGATGTGGTCGTCAAAGTCTGCTTCGTGGATTTCCAAGATATTGCAGTACCTCCATAAGTGAATAGATACCCGGATTGAGATTTAGCCTTTTGTGGGTCTGATAGGTATCCAGCATCTGCATATCCAATGAGTGACGCATTTGGTTTCAACTGGTAGAATAATCCAAGATATTGTGTTCCTCGAAGATAGTGTTAACAAGTGTCTGATTCCATTCCAATGTCTCTTCGTTGGTGCATTGCTGTATCTAGCTAACAAGTTTACTGAAAAAGCTATGTCAGGTCGGGTATTGTTAGCTAAATACATTAAGGCACCAATCGCACTTAAATATGGTACTTCAGGACCAAGAATTTCTTCATTTTCTTCTCGTGGTCTGAATGGATCATCTTTCACATTCAGAGAACGCATTATCATTGGAGAACTTATTGGGTGGGCTTTATCCATGAAAAAACGTCTCAGAACTTTTTCTGTATAGTTTGATTGATGGACAAAAATCTCATTTCTCAAATGCTCTATTTGCAAGCCAAGGCAAAATTTTGTCCTCCCGAGATCTTTCATCTCAAATTCTTTCATCAAGTACCTTGCAGTAACTTCGAGTTCTCTGGGAGTTCCAATAATATTCAAATCATCGACATAAACAGCAATGATGGCGAATCCTGATTTGGATCGCTTTATGAAAACACAAGGACTGATTTGATTATTTTTGAATCCTTCTTTCAATAGGTATTCACTAAGACGATTATACCACATTCTTCCAGATTGTTTTAACCCATAGAGTGACTTTTTCAATTTTATTGAAAACATCTCTTTGGGCATGTGATTTTCTGGTAGTTTTAGTCCATCAGGGACTTTCATATAAATATCTGTGTCAAGTGACCCATATAAGTATGCAGTCACTACATCCATTAACCTCATTTGCAATCCTTTTGAAACTGATAAGCTTACCAGAAATCTTAGTGTAGTTGCATCAACTACTGGAGAATATGTCTCATCATAATCAATCCCTAGCATTTGCGAGAAGCCTTGGGCTACTAGCCTTGCCTTATATCTAGTAACTTCATTTTTCTCATTTCGTTTTCTCACGAATACCCATTTGTACCCAACTGGTTTTACACCTTTTGGTATTTGGGTTATTTGTCCGAATACCTCACGTTTTTCAAGTGATTTCATTCGCTTGAATTGCTTCTTTCCATTTTGGCCAATCTTTTAACGGCGACATTCATCTACCGCATTTGGTTCTATATCATTTTCATCGTATGTCATTTCAACCGCTATGGAGTAAGCAAAGATTTCATTCAAGACAACATCCTTTCGATTCCATTGTTTCTTTGTAGAAACATAATTAATTGAAGTTTCATTGTTGCCTATGCTTTCATGTTCATGTTCTTCTGGAACATGCTTATCTTCATTTTTGTTTTCATCATGAATTTCATCATGCTCCTTTGGAGGATTTATATTAATTTCGTTTGTTGTTTCTCCTTGCTTTTTCATTTTTCTTGGTTTTGAGTCTTTAGAACCGGGTGGTCTACCACGTTTTCGACGTGCTATTGACTCATCTTCAATGGCCTTATTGTCACTAGGAATTTCAATTCGTGCAGGGGCAATCTCAGCATGCACATGTGACTTTGTCACTTTCTTAACATCTGTGAATGCATCAGGCAATTGGTTTGCAATACTTTGCAAATGAACAATTTTCTTGACTTCTTGTTCACATGAATTTGTTCTTGGGTCCAGAAACGACATTTGCGATGCATTCCATGTAATTTCTGTTTTTATATTTTGTGGGTCCACTTTCTCTCCCCCTAAGGATGGGAATACTGACTCATTAAAATGACAGTCAGCAAATCGAGCCGTAAATAAATCGTCAGTTGTTGGCTCTAAATATTTGATAATTGATGGAGATTCAAATCCAACATATATTCTCATCCTTCTTTGTGGACCCATTTTAGTACGTTGGGGAGGAGCAATAGGTACATGTACAGCGCACCCAAAAAAATTTCAAATGTGAGACATTCGGTTCTCGACCTGATACTAATTGTAATGGTGAGAATTTATGATAGGCTGTCGGCCTTAATCTTATTAATGCTGCTGCATGTAATATTGCATGACCCCAAGCAGAAGAGGGCAATTTTGATCTCATTATTAATGGTCTTGCAATTAATTGCAGTCTCTTGATTAATGATTCAGCAAGACCATTTTGTGTATGTACATGAGGCACAGGGTGCTCTACAACAATCCCAATAGACATGCAATAATCATTAAAAGTTTGGGATGTAAATTCCCAAGCATTGTCTAATCTTATCCTATTTATTGTATGATCTGGGAATTGAGTTCTTAATCGAATTATTTGAGCCAGAAGTTTTGCAAATGCAGCATTTCTACTTGACAAAAGGCTCACATGTGACCATCGAGTTGATGCATCAATTAATACCATGAAATAGCGGAATGGTCCGCATGCAGGGTGAATAGGCCCACAAATATCTCCCTGTATTCTTTCTAAAAACATTGGAGATTCAGTGGCAATCTTATTTACAGATGGTCTAATTATCAATTTGCCAAGTGAGCATGCTGAGCATGATAGTTCATTTGACCGAGGAATTTTGACATTCTTTATAGAGTGTCCAATTGAATTTTCAATGATTCTATGCATCATTCCTGTGCCAGGATGGCCAAATCGGTCATGCCATAGAGTAAATAATTCTATATTATCTAACTTCTGGTTAGATATCATATTAATTTCAATTGGACGTATATCTATGCGATATAGTCCCGAGGAAATTGCTGGCAATTTTTCATAGATGTATTTCTTGCCGCATTTATCTGCCGTGAGGCATATAAATTCCTCTTGATTCACTGTCATCGTTTCCAAATGGTAACCATTCTGACGTACATCTTTGAAACTTATAAGGTTTCTTCGAGATTTACTCGAATATAATGCGTCATTGATTATCAATTTTGTCCCATTTGGAAATATAATACGAAGCTTTCCCGAGCCTTCAATTAACTTGGCTGTCCCAGATATTGTGCTAACATTTGCCTGGAATATTGTGAGTTCTGAAAAATACTCTTTATCTTTCAATATGGTGTGTGTTGTCCCACTGTCGAGGAGACATTGTTCTTTGGATCCAACTTCTGGCAAATCCATATGTTCATAAATAATAAATATGAAGATCAGTATAAGAAAATGCATATTTTATTAATAATCAAAAGAGGGAATACATGAAAATGATTATCAAAGTAATTAAAATAAACTAAGCATATTAATGCATTGCAAAGTTGTTTTCGGTTTCAGCATTATCCATAAAAAAATCTGAAACATCAAGGCTGGGCATGGATGTATTAGCTTCATTAACAAAATTTGCTTCAACATTTTTCCCTTTGTTCTTTATTGAAGCCTGGTATAGGTCTACCAAATGTTTGGCGATACGACATGTTCGGCCCCAATGCCCGATCATGCCACATTCGTGGCAAGTGTCATTTCCTTTATAGGACGATCGCCTCGATTTCCGAGATGATTGTCCCCAATTTTTATCGAATTTTTAAAATTGTTATTTCTTGGGGAAAATCGACCTCGCCACGTCCACGCCCTGCGCCACGGTAATTACCACGTCCTCTCCCACGACTGTTGTAATTACCGCGTCCACCTCTATGTATAGCATTTGCTTCAGGTGGATCAGAGCTTTCTATTGCATTTATTTCACGTGTGGCTGAAGACCCCGTAGGTCTAAGATTATGATTCTTCAGCAGAAGATCATTATTTTGTTCAGCCACAAGCAGTACTGATATTAGCTCAGAGTACTTTTTGAAAGCTCTGAACCTGTATTGTTCTGCCAATATTATATTAGAGGCGTGGAAAGTGGAAAGCGTTTTTTCTATCATCTGCTCTTCTGTGATGGGATGATCACAATATTTCAACAATGATACAATTCTAAACAACGTTGAATTGTAATCACTGACTGCTTTAATGTCTTGGAATCTCAAATTGAGCCAGTCAAATTGTGCCTTTGGGAGGTGCACATTTTTGTGATGCCCATATCTTTCACTCAGGCTATCCCATAGTTCTTTGGGATCCTCCACAAGGAGATATTCAGTTTTTAAACTTTCATGTAAATGATGCCTGAGAAGGACTAAGGCTTTTGCCTTTTCTTGTTCAGTCGCCTTTTTAACTGATGTAGTTGCATCACCTTGTTGGGTTGTCACAACCTTAATTGTATGTTCCAGTCCTTGGGCCTTTAAATTCATTTGGACGTCCACTGTCCATTCTAGAAATTTTTGCCCAGATAGATCTAGTATGTTAAATTGTCTTTTAACTAGATCTCCCATTTTAACTACAAACATGTAAATATTTAAAATTAGTAAATGATAATAAATCACATATATTATCTCCCCCTGATTTATATCATTATAATGATACATAAACAGTACAAACAAAAGAAAAAAAATACGAAAATAGCGTACAATATAACGAAACAAAAAAATGCCAGAAATGGAAAAAAAATACAATGAGTGAGAGAAACAAAAAAAACTTCCTAAAAATGCACTTAAAAGACACAAAAAAAAGATGCCAAAAATGGAAAAAAAAAATACAACGAGGGAGATAAAAAAAAATTGTCTCCTATTTGTGTATGAGGAGATAGATCATTAATGCCATAAGAAGGAAAAAGAAACCGGCTATAAGGAATAAGTATAGCCGTATCATCCTAAAATCCTCCTCAAAAGAAGAAGAGGAAGGTGGAGGACGGTTGTCGTCGCCGCCGTGGAACATGGTGGCCGGAAGGTTGAGGATGAAGAGAAAAAAAAAATTGTGAGTTTAGAGAAAAAAATTGGAAGAAGATAAGAGATGTGTGGTGAAAATGGGACGGGTAATCCGCTTTTATAGAGGGTTATCCCTAACCGTGCAGTTCATCAACAGTTAAAAATATACAATGCAATAAAATTTTAAGATTGACAAATAGATATTAGAGCATGTTGGTAAAATGACAATATAATATATGTAACTACAAATGCAAAAAAAAAAGATAGAAGATTAGAGACAATAATATATAATAGTATTACGAATGTTTGTTCCTCGCATACATATAACATTATTGCACATATAAGAGATAATAATTTTATTGCTTCACTAGGCCGTCCATATAGGCGGCAAGTTCAAAAAAAATTAACCCGTCCATATAGGCGGTTCAAGAGCAAAAGAAATAACATAAAATAAATGTCCTTGCCCTCCATGAAGGTGGCTTTATTATCGAATTATTTATTTTCAGGTTAGTGGCATGGTGACGTTTACTACTACCCTTCCTGTTCATCCCTATCTCTTTTATTACTTGGTGGAGGTTGATTTTCAGTTGGTTGTATAGGAGGGTTATTATTGGTGTTGGGAACAGGGGTTTGTGGGTTTTCTCTAGTATGGGTATTTGTACCGTCGTTAATGTTCTTGGGTCGGGCTGTCTCACGGTTCCTCGCCATTGGGTTGGTAGTGAATGGTACATTGTTTCGCTCTATCCAAAAGTGAATACGAGAGGCAGAGACATTGTGTAAAACAATGTTAATCTCGTTACTTTGTTGATCCATGTTTGGATAGTAAAGGTTTGGGCTTGGAGAAAAAAAATTTAGAACTTGAAACAGAATGGATGTATACCTTTATTTTTTTTCGGTAAGCAAACTCGTGCTGATAACGTGTTGTGAGAAATATGGAGAGAGAAGCTATAGAAATATATCAGAGAGTATTGTAATTCGTATTGATGTAAAAACTGATTTCTTACACCGGTATTTATAAGCAAAATTTTCTACTGTACAAGATTGTAAATTCAACAATTTATGCGCCGCGGAAGAAAATTTGCGGTCTGAAGAAAATCGCCTCGACATGCATTAAATGCATACGGGGCGATGGACATCACATATGAACAGTGGAATCTATCATTCCACTTTTTCTCAATAATATTATCATATCTTTATTATCCATAAGATTCTTAATACAATCCCATAATAGAAAGCATTGACAAATGACAATGATGTTGTAATATAGTAGTGACGGTGAAACATAGTATGATCTTATTCCTGTATTATTGACATGCCGTGCACATAAAGGAACCACATCAATCCATCCCAAACTAGGTGGTAAAAGGCTACTGTGGTGGACGATATGGTAATGGTAAGGGAGGTCCTGCGAAAAAATACATAGCTAACTAATTCATTGACAAACTCCCGAATAAAGTTTATCTTTCTGCAGGAAGATCTTCCCCAGTCAAGAAAGAGTGAATGAGAGCTAGTGCTTCACTCGGCTTATTGAGAGGTACCAAGTGACCTGCCCCTCGAACTGTCACAAACGTTAAACCTTCGTACTCCACTAATCTTCCCCCAACCTGTATATAAAATATACACTTGTCATGTCGTACGTTAAATCTTGTACCATTGTACTGTTATTAGTTACTCCCTCCACGAACTTTTTTTTTTTTTTGACATCGAGAAAATTTGCATTAATTGAAAACAGAAGTACAGCCTAAAGCTAATACAACCAAACAGAAACAACTATCACTAACAAGAATACTTTTTAAAGAAAACACTAACTACTATGTGTCCACGTACTTCTTTTTAAGATTAAATAAATAAATAAAACTTGAATTTGTTCAGTACATATTTTAAGAGGAATAAATACATTTTGGGAGAAATTAATCGTCAAAGTTTGAACTTGAAAAGCAAGCATTACATCATAGTGTTTACTCTTATGGAAATAAGAGGGGCTCGAGGAGAGACGAGTTAAATTACCTGATGTTGATGGTACCAGGAACGCCAAGGTCTCTTGATTGGCAATCCAAGTGCTTCAACACAGTACCTAGTTCCAATCACTGGGACTCTACCATCCACATCTCCACTGTTCCAAATATGATATAAATCAGTCCACACCAGAAAAGCACAACATATCAGAGTTCAACCATCATTCCATCAACACCATCATATACAATGGATCTTTCTTGTTATGTACGGGAAAACTGAACTCACGTCCTTGCGTACATGTCTAAATCTTTTCAACCGATGCTCTCAGTTTTATATGGATCTATATATTCTACTCGCTCAATCGAACTTAATTTGCCAAAATTGGAATTATGCATAATCATGAGTCATGACTGAACTAATACAAGAAGACAAACCTAATCGAGGTACTACTAAGAAGATTTTTAGTACTACTAACAAGTGTTTTGGTATCTTTGGAAGAATTTTGATAATAATATAAAGTTATCTATCATCTTTATAAAAAAAACAAGCTTGGTAAAAAATGTGCATTGGTAGTGCTATTAACTATGAAACTTCAAGGTAGTATATTGTAACGAGTCTAAATAAATTTGGTGGTACCATAAAACCTTCAGGTGGTGCTAGGTAAGACCCGCAGACATTTCCTATTTGGAAATTATTTGGCCACTTGATAGTGGTTTATCAGCACTCGTATAAATGTCAACTATTAGTTGGTGAAGTTTTGGGAGTACTCTCTTATGTAGTGTATACTATTAAGTTTCCTAATATATGTAATAACGCTAGCAATAATAATATGGATAATCTATCATGCACTACTAAAGTTGTTGATGGTAGTCATACTTTTTCACTAGAGCCTTATCCATAATGTTCCACAATAGCATTAGTCTATCCCAATAGGCAATAGAGATAGAAACTGTCATAGACAATTACTCCAATATTGCAGTGTGGTTGGTATATAAGCCAAATGTTTCAAAATTAAAGATGACAAAGAAAGGAAAGAGAAGAAACGTAGGCATGTGCAAGTAGCATATAAACAGCCGAGTCACAGTCAAATTTAACCTTGTTGTTTGGATTATACACTCCTTGCAGTAGCCACTGCCAAACAGCCAGCTGAATTCTATCCCCACCATGTTGGAAACTTTTCAACATTTGGTGATAGTTTTTCACAAGCATCTTATAACACAAATTATGGATAAAGCTATATTTTCTCTGTTAACTTTTACTTATAGCATGGGAGAGGGGCACAGGAACCAAGGAGAGGAAAAAGATAGCGAAAAATAAAAAAAAGGATCCATGTGATGAAGAGAAAAAATAGAGAATTTAAAGCCAAAAGTAGCAGTGTTGCAAGTAATTTGTGATTGTCGTAAAAGGGAAGTGTGGCAAGAAAAAGTAAACGGAGGAAGTAACCAATTAACATCCAAAATAATTTGGCCTAATGTCAATCACATGAAAAGTTAGTTGATGCTACTTAATTACTGTATAATCAATGACCAGTCATAAACTATATGTTCAGATTGATGAACTTATATGATAATGTGAGAGACTTCTACAAAATGAATTGTGACTTTATCTTCCTTGTTAATTACCACATCGACCTAATGACATGATGGTCTTGGTTCACAAAATTATTTTTCCTAATTTCGCTGTTTTCTTTCAATTTTTAAGGCCACAAAAGTCCTTGCTTCTAAAGACACAATACAATTCTTACATATTTACGCGTAGGGCTGCACACAAACCGGTCCGGACCACCGGTCCACCGGTCCAGCCGGGTCCGGTCCGGTCCGGTCCTGGACCGGTGTGCAGCCCTAACGCGTTCTAAATCATTAATATTTAATCACTCATCCGCTTCACTGAAATTAGTCACTTATGCGCCATTTTAAATAAAATTTAGCTTTAAATTGTGATTAAAATTACATTTTGAGCCACCCTTTAGATAGGCAACTTGCAAAAGTAGCTAGGTAATTCAAATATATATATGAAGAGAAGGAAATCTAAAAATATTTTTGCAAAGAACCGAAAACCATAAATGATCATGAAAGCCAGGATAAAGTCACGAACATGAAACTTATATTTCAGTGATCTACCAGGTGATGGATGATGAATGCTGCATCGATTTATGACAACTAGCAAGAACAGTAAACTCAGATTTATGGCATCAAATTATGTACCTGTAAATCCAGATCTTTAGACCACCTTGTACCAGCTTCTTGTAGATAGGTAGGACTGATTGAACTGTTATATGGTACGTGCTAAGCATGGAGTCACTGAAAACGAAAGGCGGACATGGAGAACATCATCTAAACAAGTGAATGCCAAACATCTGGAAAAATTGCTTATAAATCACACAAAAAAATAATACAAAAGTTACGTCTCCGTTCTTTTTTGTTCTTTCTACTTTGATTTCTGTTGTCAAACTTTGGACTTTAGCTTAAAATCATTGATATTCTAAGAATCTTACTCGTATCATTGATTTGACTTCCACAGTACTTTCATGGAAGCATTATCTTGAAACTTATAGTAAAATACAATAACAGAAAATAGTCAATTTTCGTTCCTGGAAACCATGACAAGAAAAAGTAGGAAGGAGAAAAAAAAACAAGAAGTCTAAATTCAAACTTACCTGCAAACATTCCATTTAACACTAGTATTTGAATTCCCTCTATTAGCATTTGCATGAAATGATGCTTGTACATCTGCCCTATTGAAGTATACTTCTGCATGATTTGAATAGCAAGGGTCATAACCCCCAGAAAAGATTCTTGCCCTCTTCAATCTGTAGCTTCCCTCCTGTTAAGTATTTTCCAAAAGGAAAGAAAAAAGAAAGTATCATCTTAAACTTTGTACACACAAATATAAACTAAACTTATGCATGGTGCATTGTAGCTTTCCACGATGTGCGAGATAACCGTTGTAGTGACAGAGAAGAAGAGATAGATTACCTTATTAGCATAATAATAACCGTGTGATGAAGATGTGCTATTCGAAAGGCAAATAGGAGCATATATGTTGTAAAAGTCAATCTCTCGGTATTTGCCATAAACCAAATTCATGGAAGTCACACATTCATTCGACCAATCTGAGGTCTTGAAATCACACACTTCTTTAGTCTTATTATACTGTTCATCAGATATTACAGAGTGACTCCAAGCATATTCTAGCAAACCCGTCGAGTCATAAAAATCATCAGTTTCAGGATTCCCTACCTGTAAACAATATTGATTTATTTAGTTGCTTTGGATCAAATCATCAGTTTCTACAGATCTCGTGTACATGGCAGAGTACGTACCAGGAAACCTTTGAGATTAATTTTCATGGACTTAGTCTGATTCTTGTTTCTATCAAAGATAAGCTCTGCCAGTTGAGGAACGTAGTGACCTATGACAGAAAATTTTAGACAAGAAAGTGGTAAATTTGCAGTTGCTTCTAATTACTGATATACTGCAAGAAATTATCTAAATCACCTGCATAACTTTCTCCTGCTAGGTAAAAATCACGGTTCTTGAACCGTGGATATCTTTCCAACCAATTCACCAGGAAACTATATGCATCCTCGGCTTCATATAAAGAGAAAAGGTAAATGATTATTAGAATTATCTTGATAATTTCTAAGTTAAATAGTATGAAATAAAGACGAATAATATCCATGTAGTTAAAATTACCTACAAAATCATCATCTAATTTGGTGAGGTCAGAAGTCGTGTTGGTATAAGAAAATCCTACTCCAACAGGGGACTCCACGAATAGCAAATTCGCTTCTACAATAAGAACATGGTAAAGAGAAAAAAGGAGAGATCAACAACAGTCAACTTCAGTTCAATTCAAACCACAAAAAAGGAAAAAAGAAAACCAAGTTGCTGAAAGAAAGGTATGTCAGTGATAAGAGATGTTAATGACCTGTAATCCAAGAGAAGTTGTTGAAGAGCAAGCCAACACCATTCTCATCAACTTTCAGAGGACCTAATTCCACAGCTGCACCATATCCTATTGATGAACAACCAGGCCCTACAAAACCAGAAATAGACTTTTAATACTGAGTCAAAAAAGAGAACAACAAAATGTTGATCTATAGAGTTCAAGTAATTGTCTGACGGTTTGGGAACTAACAACGGAAGAAATATGTCAATAGTGCAACGTACAAAAATAAGTGAATGTGTTAACATACATACCTCCATTGAGCCAGAGCACGAGAGGTTTATCAGAGGGATTAGAAAGAGCTTCGAAGAACCAGTAGAAAATGGCCCTGCCATTATTCTGGTGGACAGTGATATAACCTGAGAACTGTGAGATGGGTGGGTTTGATGGTTGACCTGGTAAACTTAGTATCCTGTCATCTTCTTCAGACACTGACAATGTTTCTGATGCTTTAATGAGTGTAAAATAGAATACTAGTAAGATGAGAAGAAAGAAAACTTTAGTACTTCTGTTCATCATAGAAACAAGAAAAGCTACTCCTGGATCCTTATCAGTCTGTGTAATCTAAATACATATATATAGCATGATGCAACACTTTGTTGCACACTAATCCATGACTTTTCACAGAGGATAATCCTTGCCCCATCCATTCCATAGTGGAGATCACAAATCCAACTTGCTAAAAGTAAAGGTCAGAAACAAGGCTACATAATATATTGTCTTTTACCTAAAAAATATCAGTCTTGACAGAAGCCTTATGCAGTGTAGATTTGGTTTGACTTTCCACAACATCACAGGGTAAATAATAATTTAGTAACTAAGCATTTTTCTTCTTTTTCATTTCATTTGGATGGGAGAGGGGAAGGAGCAAATTGCATATTTATATATCAAGTTTTGCTTAATCTATAACTATTTATGTATCAATGTTTACTCAATTTTATAACTGTCTTTTCTCAACAGAAAAAAAAATATATAAATGTGATAAGCTTAAAATGCATATAATGACAATATTATCGTAACTTGAAATTTATAAGTGAAATTTAGAAATGTTGAGATTAATAGGGGGATTTGTTGATTATTTAGCGATCTGATACAAAAATTACGCATTTGAGTTATACAAACTTGGAGTTAGTCAGTCATATATCAGTTATGAACTTGGAGTTTTACATTCCACAATGCAGTAAGCATATCATCTCTGTAATCTATTTGGCCATTTATTCAGCTAGAAAATTGATGGCATAGTAAAAGCTAAATGTCCAAAGTTAGGTGAACATGTGTTCACTCCCGCATTGGTCTATCTTATAAAACATGCGGTAGAAACCCACGAGAAAACTACATTGAACCACTTTACTTAGTGGCATCAAATGTCAAGACCAGCATCACGGGATCATATCCTAGCAAAGTGCAAAGACATGGAATTATTTGCCACGCCCCCAACAAAGAAACAGATAAGAGAGAAGCGGATAACAATTCAATTTAGCATATCAATTTCACTTCCCTACTTTTCTGGAAGATTATAATCAGGCACAACACTAAGCCAGTCCACATATGGTATATAGTGGAGCACTAACTAGATAGCAACCGCCACTGAGCTTGGCATGACAGTAACCTGAAACTGGAGCCTAATATCTAGAAGCTACTTTTCTCCAACAGCTATAATTTGTCTTCAGAGGGAATTCTGGGGTTGAGGAAAGAGCGATGCCCGGATTCCTGTTTCCGATAAAATATATATATGTATTGAATTACTAATGTTTACGTACATTAAAATTTATTCATGTACTTTGAAACATCTAAATACAGATAGGAATAAACAGACTAATAGTGGAAGATTTACATATCTGCATATACACGATCTTATTCAATTGGACTCAATTACCAGGCAACCAGCTAAAGGTTAAGGCCAGAATGACGAATGTTCTATCAGTTACACATATAAACATCACAGAGCTTCTCCAGTCATCGCCTTCTTATTGATGGCTTTGATGCTATATCAGCAATTATACACGGATTTCAAGAATCGACATTCTGCACCATAAAAAAGAATTTCCACAGATCATTATCCACGATTAGAAGATACAAGAAACATACCAGTTCTCAATATAATGAGGGAAAAACAGTTCCTAATATTTACAGACTGAGACCCTCAGATTCCACACATCAGCCAGCTAATCTGGTCCAAGCAAGGTAGAATTTCAAATGGATTCGAGGGATAAATAATGGCGAATGGTGAATACATAACAATATAAACACATTGAAAGAAAGAGAATGATATTTTGCACATTTGAAGGAAGAACAAACACATGCTACACTTAAAAGTAAATAAAGTAAACATGCTACACATGATTATATAAAATACTAGGCAACACTCTCTCAATGAAAATAACTGTAATTCTATCAACTTAATCTTTCAGAAATTTAATATGGTAAGTCACTAATTGTAGGATGTTGAGTGGTTTGCTCAAGTCTCCTGCTAAGTAATACAGCTAAAAAGGTAAGTGGATACGCAACGCAAGTACTTAGGTAACAGTAGGGGATCTGAGGGATAGGTCAGCAGCCACTAGACTGGGATCGATTTCCATCTCCTCCAACTTGCGAGTTATTGGTTGTGGGATTTGGCGCATCATTTCGTGACCTACATCGCACTAACTTACTTGATCAACAGTGAAGGCCAGGGAGGCCATCTGTACTTCATACTTAACATTGTGGATTTAGCAAATTGGCAAACAAGAACCCTATACATATTTCAAGAATCATATCCGATGTCAACTTTCAAAAAAAAATCACTCGTGCGCTTAACACCTATTCTCAATCTGCCCCTTGGTACCTTTTTTTCCCCTGAAAATCCCTCATACAGCCATACATATTTTATGTTTTAAAAGCTGATGCTTCTTTTTTGGTGAAAAAGGATAATTAACTATTACATAACCATGAAAAGGATAAGAACTGATACCAGATTCACATAAATCATTTGATATACAATAAGAAGTCAAAACTATCGTTGTTTTGCAATACACCTGCATTCATGAACTGATGCTACGTACTTCACTTGAAAACTCTTGATTCTTGACCCTTAATCTTACCTAAACTTAACTGATCTCATTGGCCATGATCTGAACTTTAGTTCTAAAATGAACTAATTTGACTGGTAAGTGAACTGATATGAACTAATTAGACCTAGAATTTATCTTTACCGGTGAAATGAAAGGGGCCTGATACAACCTATAAGAATATAAGATATGTCAACACAAAGTGATACTTCTTTATGATCTAGTCCTAATCTATTACTTAATGTTTTTTCAGAGTACTTTCTCAACTCTTTCTCAACTGATGGAATCACTTACTAAATTAATTTAGTGTTAATCACACAGCTAATGCTTTATGAAAATCATGAGAAGGATTCCAGACTAAAAGTTCCAAGAAGCTGAGGCACCAGACATGGTAACCACAAAAGATAGGAATCAGGAACTTCTACAAAATATCCCTAAACCTCAAGTTACTGTCCTTGAAAATATCTACAAAGTACGATGAATGGCATGTAATAAAGAATAAAGACGAATGATTGCATTCATTATATGGTACCTTCATGGATAATTAGACACCTCATACACTAATATCAACTATTGTGATGGGTAAGTTCCTTATTTGTGAGATTGTAATGGGTAGATTGAGTAAAGCTCAAAGTCAGCAAAAGCCTCGTGCATCATAGACGTAAAATGCCTTGTAAATTTTCACTAAAGACATTCAGAGAGAAAGCAATCCGGCCGGTTTCATAAAATAATAGATTTACGTTACCTTGCTGTTGCTAGAAGAATACTCCTTGGCAGAGAATTCTGAAGGTAATGCTTACTACCAGCAGTAGGCCATCAGGCAGTTGACCCCAGAGGTAATAAGGCCATTTCAACATCTTCAGCTTCATCTTCATCTTCTGATTTCCTTCTGAGTTTGAGAGGTCGACAAATAAATCTGAAGAAGCGACTTAGTGGATCCTGCAGTCCGTCCACCTCATAGTGTCCAAATCGCCAATCCCGGTCAGTATAAGGGCGCCACATGGGTTCATCAAGACCCCCTTTAGAATCCAAAAATGGGATATTAATTGCCAATTTACTATGGTATACTATAAGATGAAAGAACTCTTTCAACAGCAGTTACTGAATATCATATTGATTATTTTTCTGATTGAAAATAAATAGATGAAAGGAAAACCCATACCCATGTTCGACGAAAAGTAGATTGGGACAAAATCACAAAATATAAATACACACTCGTAAGAACTATAACTGAGTTTTATGAAATGAGTGGACTTCTTCCTTCCTACTTGCTATTTCATGCAGAAAGAAAATAGATTATCTAAGCATAATTAGCCCATCCTCTAAGAAAAGATAATTCTTTAGAGAAGAAACCCAAAGCATAAGAAAGTTTATCTATAAGTACATAACTTATTCCCATGACGTACTTGTGAGTTGTGACATGCCCCCACTGTCCAACTTTACAGGTATGTTCAATCAAAAAACAATATCATCTAGCAAGCCATTCTGATCTACTATACATTTCAGATCAAGACAGAGCAGAAGAGAGCAGAAAATCAGTTTCAGTCAAGTACAAGAACATGGTCATGGTACCTGCATACATTAAACCATGTTTATCTACAGCTCGATAAAAAGGTCTGGTCTTTCTTCCTTTAGCAGCTTTACGCAATTCATTCCATGCTCGAGCCCGATCTTGTTGTGTCACTATGCCTGTTGTTGCCACCTGTAATTAACATGCGTATTCAAGGAAACCTGAGAACTGAAAATGGCAAGATAGCTGCTAGTGTCAAAGCAAAAATAAAAAGGAAAATGGACAAAAGGTGGATGATCACTTTGGAAAATAGATGGTACGAAGGTCGTGGGACTCGAGCGAGATTATTTGCACGATCAACTGCTACAAGTCCAAACTTAGGTCCATATCCATCCGCCCATTCCCAGTTGTCAGAAATTGTCCAGAAGAGATAACCAAGAACAGGGACACCCTGCATAACAGATATAAAAGATATGAGAGATAGTAAAGGTAAACTCAACTTAAAATATTTTACAAAGTAGAGTCACAGTCAGAACCATGATCATGGCACCATAAATAGCGAGTAAGTGCTCCAGTAAGTATGGCCGCCTAATTAAGTCAGTCTCATCAGAGACCCCATTTTCAGTAATAATAAACGGTATGTTTAAATGCTTGTATCTCTCATGGAATTGAAGAAGCATACGGAATAAGCCATCAGGATAGACCCCTCGTCCAGACTCACTATATTCATCCGTCTCTGATAGCTTTAGTCCAGCACCACAGACAACTTCCTGATGAGCAAGCACAGCAAATTACTGAAAAAGTTAATCAGATTCTTTTGTAAAAATATCTTTTAGAATTCAGGGAAAAACAAATTAGCCAAGGTCAACAACCTGCCCATAATAGTTTAACCCAATATAGTCCATCTTCCCAGATATACTGTCCATATACGGGTAAATGGTCATGGAGTTGGCGAATGTGACAGCAGCAACATCAAAAAGACCATAGGGTCGCATAAATGAGACGTGATGAGAAACTCCCCACGAGTGCCTTTGGTAATTTGCTGCAACAAAAGTTTTAGAGTCAATCACTACTGAAATATGCTTCCAGAAGCTTGATCCTGTTGAAAGAAAATTAATGTTTTCTCAATAGCAGAATAAAATTGTATCGATCACCAAGAAACGACATTTGAACCACCACAAGGCAGAACATCTGAAACTTGAGGGACCTTGTGGTGATGAAGTCTGCTCCCCTTTCTGACAGTAACATTATAACCTCTAGTGATCATGAACAAGCCAGGGTATGTTCAACAGCAAAAAGAAATACTTCCATAAAACACATGATGCAGCATATAGATGAGAGTCCATGATCACATCATCCATATAAAATAAAGCATGATTCAATCTTTGTTGCATCTAATCTAGATAGTGTTTCAGGAGTACTTGTCTGTAAAAAACCCTTGGCTTGATTTCAAAAGTCTGCAGGAGATTAACCTGTGTTCATGGATGTAATCATATGCTTTTGAGTGTGCAATGGCCATCCAGTGCATGGCTTGATTAAACACACCAGTCGGTAAAGCAGAAGTTGCAACCTCCAGCATGTCAGGATTACCGCCAGGCCAAGCACCAGCACAGTATGTCAGCATACAAAAGACGTGAGGCTCATTAAATGTTACCCAGTAGTCTACCACATCTGAAACACTATCAACAACAAGCCTGCAACAGCAAAGCACAGACCAAGTGTTACTAGCAGAAATTCATATCAAGAGATTCAAATGTATTGTGCGATATAAATAAAAGCTCAGTATGACCAACTCCCACCCGAGAAGCCAGTATTAGAAAGCAAAATATGGATGCTATTTCATTGAATATTACCTCGCATGCACATTGATTAATAATAGACCTATTATGTGATCTTCAGTTAAATAATGAAAATCTAATAATAGACTTTTAACATCAACCATTCAACCAGATAGATGCTCTCCAAAGCAGAATAAGTTATTTAATTTGAGTGAATCTAGCTTCCAGGATTCTATCAACTGTAGTTTTATAACTGATACAATGAAGTCTAGACTCCAGCAGAATTAAAAGGAAAAGAATGTTTCCCCAACCCTCAAAAACATCTAAAACATCTTATTTTTTGGCACAAGTATAGAAGTCAATCTATAACGATGGACTAGAAAATCAGCAAAAGTTATGATCATGATACTTATCTCAGGAATCATTAGATAGCCAATAATATGTGGTCAAATTAAACAGATTCTGATTCAAGCAGCATTGAGATTTCTCTCCTCTTCCCTTGCCTCTGTCCAAAGAACATCTTTGATAAGTTTTCAAAAGAAATAAGAAAAAGCAGAGGAGAAAAAAGATACGATCAGCTCACACGGAAGTTGAACTTTCCCCTTCTATACATTGGAAGCATTTCCTTTTTGCAAGACAAGATTTTGTATCTCACGAAACTCTTGTCATTTAGTTTACACACCAAGACACTATGTCTTCTCTCCTCGTCTCCCCTACCCCTCTCCTAATCTCTTGTAACCTTCTCAAAAGAACAATAAGAGAATCCAGAAGACGAAACAGTTGTCAGCTTGCAAGAAATTTAAGATTTCCCTATCTATACATCAGCAGCATTTCCTTTGCAACAGAAGATTATGTATCTCACATAATAGTGGGTTTGATTGACCATAGAACTCCTGTTCATTATTTCCACCATATCAAAGATTCAAGAGTAATAATAGTTGACTGAACCAATTTTCATCCACTGGGAAACAGTAAGGTCTCAAAAAAATGCAGAAAAAGCTATGGCCATTGTTTTCTTCTAGATAAGAAATTTTTATTAACATAGGAAAAGGCAAGTGCAGAAATAAATGATAGGGGGTCCCACTGCTTATGCCAACGAAAAAGTTAGTGTGCCAATCATACTTTGAAACCACATATATGATCATCAAGGGATAAGGATGAAGAAAAGAAAAGGAAGAAGACCTAGTAAAATGCATGAAGTAATCAACAGTCTTTTCCAGTTTCCACCCTCCATAGTCTCCAGCCCAAGGAGGAAGGGAATGGTGGAACAGTGTCAGCATCACCTTCATTCCATATGACCGGACCCTATGAATTATCCATTTGTACCGCTCTAATGCTGCAAAATTAACCTAAAAGTACAACGATATTCAAACGTTAAGGATAAGAAAAAAAGATGGCGCCTTTTAAGGTTTCAGTAGACTGATCATGTATAAAGACAGCTGAGTGAAAATAGTTAGGAAACATTAAAAAAGAAATCATGATAAATCATGTTTTATTAGCTCCGTCCTTCATGTTGTCATAAATAGCATAAGGGATATAAGAGCATATGGGAAATACAGGGGGCATACAAGACAAAGATCTAAAAACAGGACTTACCGCTTCATTCAATTCACCAGTTGGCTCTTTCGGCATGATTCTTGACCAATCAACACCCATACGGAAGACGGTCACACCAGTATCTTTGGCAAGCTTGAGCTCTGTATCAGGATCAGACCAAAACCTTAGTCTCTCCTTCCTGATACAAATTTCAAAAATAAAAATGTTGTTCCAGATAATAATAATAATAATAAGAAGAAGAAGAACCGCAATCTGATAGCCTCTAGTTAGACCTATACAGATATAGAACTTCAATACATGAAACAACGGAAAGCCTAAAAGCGTAGACATATCAACTCACGGGTGTGGAACATTGTGCCATGCAGCCACATTATGGTCGGATTCACTGATTGGAGCTTCATCTTCTTCTTGTTCTTCAGTGAGCTTCTCAAATCCTCTTATCATTGCTTCCATAGCTATCTTAAGACTTTTCTTTTTGGTTGATCTTTCCTTTGCTTCTGCAGATAAAGCTGGTTGAGAGCCACCATCTCCTGCAGCTGAAGCTAAAATAGCATCAGCTGGTTGCCGTTGGGAAGACTCGGATATGTCACCAAGCTTTTCTTCTGCAAATTGAAGCCAAGCATCATTGAGCTTATCCTCCACATGAGCCGGTGCAGTTGCCAATCCAAAGAAGAACTCAACTTCGCCATCTGAAAAAAAATTATACATACACATATAACACTGATGAGTCCAAAGAGCTTAGTCTTCCTTCAGAAAAGGAAGAAAACAGTTAGTAAATGAGAAAAAGTATTAGGAGTCACAAAATCTCAAGATTCGAATTTGAAATCTAATGCACAAACAGGCTTACTGAATGATAGTGTAGTGGTCAAATAATGAGCTCTGCCATGCTATTTGCTCCAAGGAAGTAATCTAACACAATGAGATATAGGCCTTGTTCTTTTCATAAATGAGATGTAGGTCTTGTTCTTGTCACCTTAGATGAATAAATTTTGGGCAATATAAGTTCGGATAAGTTTAAATAAGGGCCAAGAAGTTCATATAGAGGTCATAAGTTAATTCACAACTACAAATAAGTTTAATAAAGGGTTAGTAAGTTCATATAAGGGGCCAATAAGTTCAAATGACGATTTTAAAGGTGAAAAATGTGAAATAAATGAGTGGTGAAAAAAACTCTACGACTACTACAAGCTAATCGTCTATCAAATAGCTAAGGGTACAATGTCATTAGAACTCTGAATCCACTTTGAATCATCTGGCGAACACCATTATTACAATAAAACTTTTTTATAACAGGGATGATTAACAACTTAACAAGTCCCTCAATTTCATGTTGCTTTTACTTAAACAATCCCCTATTTCACATAGATTTTCATTTAGAAGTACCAATATAATACTTCCTCCGTCCAAAATTAAACATCCAGTATACTGTTTTTGGGATGTCCATAAATATATGTCATGTTGCCTTATTATCGTTACTTGGAGATAATAGATTCCCCTAGTTTCTTACCTTCTCTTCCTCCTTAAGGAGCAAAATCTATTTGTTGGTGGTAATGGACATTAGGGTGTTCATTGGTGGTTAACCGTCCCGAAACGACATTTTGGTTCATTAACCGGAAGTTTTGGTTCGCTCTTTTTGCGAATTGTAACTGTTTAAACCGGTTACCGCCTAAGCGGTTAACCGTTATTTCGATACGGTTTTCCGATTAACCATTACCCGTTATTCAAGTTATACTATTATAGTTTACTTAATGTACATATATATATTCTATTTTTTTGTATATAATTTAATATTATACATACTCTAATATAAAATGTATTATAGAGTGGATAATAAATCCATTAGAAAACATAACTAACACTCAGAATTCAATCCATTCCCTAATATAGTATTTATGTTAGTACTAAAGTTTCCAAACAATCACATACTTCCTCTAATTGTTGTTACTTAGTAACAAATATTAGAATTAATGTAATTGTTGGAAAATGTTTCACAATAATTTAATTAAGGAAAAAAATATTTCGGTTTTTCGGTTAACCTTTCACTCAAAGGTCATAGCAGTAACCGTATCGTTTAACCGTTACTTTTATTGGTTCGGTAACCGTACTGTTAAAACTTTTTTTATCAGTACGGTTACCACCCATTTAGACCGGTTTTTCGGTATCACTGTACGGTTTTTCGGTTTCGGTTTTTTATGAGCACGATTCAAGTAATGATAATAAGGCAACATGACATATATTTGTGGACACCCCAAAAATAGTATACTGGATGTTTAATCTTGGACGGAGGAAGACGCGACGTGATAAAATTAGTAAAAAGCTCAACTAAACAAGGCCTTACTAAAGTAACAAGATGCGAGTATTTAAGTAAAAAGATGTGGTAGGCCTCATGTCCCAAGATAGATAGAGTGAATACGTAGTGAGCAAATGCTTGTGACAGGAAAGGGAGCATTATTAATAGTCTCATCATACGTGTCCAAATTGTTACGTTTCACAATTGTTCCACTAATTTTACGCATAACCTAAGAAAAAAAAAATTTACTACGATAGAAACTCGCCATAATTTCAACACTCAATACAACAATCTAACACATTAATCAAAATTCAAAACAACAACAATTAAACTAAATCAACAAACGCAATAATAAACGACTTAAACATAATTGAACAAGTAATACACAAATAAAGTCAGAAAACTAAAATTAATAATAATTAACCTGAAGGATTGACGTTGAACAGAGCAAGATTTTCAGCAGACTCATCGATAGGAGAATCAAAAGAGCGGAGATTTTTTTTGCGGAAACGAGAGAAAGAGAAAGTATTTGCTGCAATCGTTAATGATACTAATACTCCCGCAAGTTTTGTCGCCGATATTATCAGCCCAACTATGGCCATTATTCAGCAAATGAGGAGAGAGAAAGAGTGGAAAGAAAAAAAAAATGGCGGAAGAACAATAAGATAGGAGGCTAGGAGCCACTAATTTTGTGTATTTTATTATCAAGAAGGAGATGTTATATTTGGGTTTTTTAACATAATGTTTTTTATTCGTACGATATCGAATTTATTTGAATTGCCGGTAAATGTAGTCTAACGGATGCAAGTTTTGTGGATGATACCAATCCATCATGATTCATGTGATGTGATACGACATACGAGTTTCTGGATGTGTCATCTAGTAGGGAGGGAGACTGATTTATTTTTATTTTTTTTGAGGGAGGGACTCAGTTACTCACTACATAGACTATTCATTAGAAATAGACAAATTGAGTTGTAATTATTTATAACTAGGTTTTGGACCCGTGCATAATGCACGGGAACTATTAAGTTTAATAAGAATGTTTATATATCAGCTACATTGAAAACATATAAACGATTCTTTACGTCTACTCGATCAAATTCTTTTTTGTATGATAAAAAAAGGCGCCTTTATATTAATTATAAAGTTGTTTAGCAGATACATAACTCATATGTTTTTGAAGATTTCTTTATATGCTACATTAATCGTAGTATTAGACATCCCATGTTCTTCGTCATAAATTAGTACTATTAGACATTTTTTACTCGTGACTCTAGAAATGGCTACGTAAAATTGGACATGGCTGCGAACTGGTCTCGGGAAACCCACCATGCGATTGAGATTGTCCTTGATTTCTAATACTGCCAAAGGAAACTGCTTTTTTTGAAACATCATAGGAAACTTTGTTTCATCTGACGGAATATCATACGGGGTATAAATACCTTATTTCCAGTTGCCACCTAAAATGACCACAACTTGGATGATTCAGTTTTTTATATGCTTGATTACCAACCTAGTATTGTTACATAAACCAAATGTTGGCCGGGTCAATATTCCTCTAGTAGCATCACTGGTGTACCAACATTCAGTCTTATACAGTGATTCAATAGACCAGAAGTGCGTAATGTTTGATTACCAACCTAGTATTGTAAATGTTTGATATATTTATACTTTTGAACTGTGTAATGGATCAGAGTGATTAAAAAATCGATGAATATAATTTTTTCCTTGTTGGTTTTTGTTCCTCGTAATTTCTTTTATGGGTGTGACATTTTCGTACTTCCCACTATACTTTTCGCCTCCCAAAAATTACACTAAATGACTCCAATGGCCCACCGTTAACCTTTACTCCTTTATTTCTTCACAAAAGCAATCCGGAAGAACAGAAAAATATGAAAGTAGAATTTTAAAATATATCAAGCCAACACCAATTTTGATATTAATTAAACTAATTTAGAACATATAAATACGTAATAGCGTATTATATATGTGTGTTTTGTAGGTTCTCCATATGATTTACATTTTCTGGTTATCCTTTTATATAAGAAAAAGTGAAAACAAAAGTACATAGACAAAATAACAACTTTACCAATTTAATAACTTTATCCAATCCTTTCAAAACACTTTTACTCTCTTTCTCTGTGAACATCCCAAAAAACATATTCGTTTTTTCAATTCATCTTTCTCTCTAGAAAACCAAAAAGTGAAAAAACAACCAAACTTAGTGTTCATTTATTGGGAGTAAAACCAACTAATTTTGAATACTTACAATCTCTCTTTTGACATATAATGCTAGACAATTAGCTAATTTTAATTTGTTGATAAAACTATGTCGAATAGTATCCCTCTCTCTAGCTAGTCTAATACCCATGCGATGTATGGTTACAATAATAGTTTTATTACTTTGTAGAAAATTATACGATAAATAGTTAACTTCTTTCCAATAACAAATTAATCATTATATCGTATTTATCTCCTATGACTTAATATCAGCGACATATTATTTATGATAATGCTCTTAATCTAGCATTTTCTCTCTTAAAAACGAAAAACACCCAAATTACCCTCATTCGATCTTAGATGGGATGAATACAAAGGAAGTCTTTTCATTTTTACGATGCATACCCTTTTCTCATTAATTATGTCATGTCACTTCCTTTGCTTGAGCAGCTTCAGAGTTTAATGTAAATTTAATTTTAATGTCAATACCCATGGTATTGAAACTTCATTATTTCAATTCAAAACATGAGTTTTTCTTTATAAATTTCATTAGCATTCAATACTACCTTCCCAAATGGTAATATAATAATGCATTACCATTACCACAATTGATGACCACTAACCAAAAGGGCCTTTAATGTATTCCAAAACTGTGACTCTTCTCCCATTAATAATCTTTCTCAATTTGGCATGCACTCTGACTGATTACTAACTTAACTACAGTGAAGAAGAAAATCATAATTTAAACCATAATTTTTTTTACCACTGCATATGTATTCTCTTCATCCCGATGGAAATAAATAATAATTTGATTATTTAACGATGGCCAAATCACTATGGTCAAATCACAATGGTCAAAATTATATTTGTAAATTTTAGAATACTAATTAATATACTTGGAACTCTATGAAAAAAAAGAACACAAAATAAAATGAACCACAAATGAAGAAAAATGATAACGTCACACTTATTATTAGCATAGTAAATTGTAGTTGTTGCATTGACAACTGCACTATTACATGTTTTTTAGTCACACGAATATTGCCCCCTAAAAAGATAATTAAGAACAACAATATTTGAATCATGAATAAAACTATCCAACACCATCAAATTCATAGTTTTTTCATCATATCCTGTATTTTATCTCGAGTTTTCTTGACTTCCACTACAAATTTGCACTGGCAAACTTTGTTTTTATTTTTTTCGTTCTTAAGTCTGCAAGGAAAGACTTGTTATATGATGGGGAAGAGAGACACGATTAGTAACATGGCTTCAATTATTGGTTGTTTTTGAAAATTGCAAGGAAATGAAAATAAGAGGGAGAAACTAAAAAAAAAAAAAAAACAGAACTGTCTTTTTTTTAATTAGGTAGTCGACAATATACAAAAACATATCTATTAAAAATTATATATATTCCCTTCGTCTTTTTGTACTTCTACATTTTTCATAAATGAAAGTCTCTTTTTACTTGCTATAATTCTTTATTTGATAACTATGATCTAAAAAAAGTACCAATATTTTACTCTATTTTTTGTCATTTTCCTACCTATAATTCTCAATTTTTTTTTCTATTTTTCCATAAAATTATAGTCCTCAATACCGCCGCAAAGCCTAAATACTTGTTCACAAATAATATATCGTAAATAAATCAAAAGCTATCATTTTCTTTAATTTCATTTTTTCATTTTATTTTTCTAAATTATTAATGAGCTTATGTTAATTAGCGAGGAGTTAACAATTGCGACTCAATTTTGAACGACTTAATTGAAAAAAATTATATGGGTATAATTTAAATCCTAATATTAGTGTTACTAATATCTAACTTATCTGAACTTAACTGTAGAACTTATCTGAACATATTAGTCATTATCAGACTTTAAATAAATTTATTAGAACTTATCTGAATATATTAGACCTTTTTTTTGTGAGTATGTTAAACCTTATTTTTAATAAACTGAATTTGTCTAAACTTATCTTAATTTATCTGAACTTATTAATTCTTACAAGACTTTATTAGAACTTATTATAATTTAATGAAACTTACTTTTCTAATAAGGACTAAAAAAATGTTGGGCAAAACAGGGCCATATTGTGTAGGGTACTATCTATGTTGTTCTTTTATTTAAGTTTCTAAAACCATTTATCAAATTGTTTTATCTCTCTAAAATATTATCCATCATTTTTCCTCTTCTAACACACCCCATTATATTTCCTCCTCCTACGATATACTACTTAATCACCCTTCACGTACACTCCATTCTAAACAATTTAGCTTCCACAACAAACCACCCACAATTGCTCCTTCGGTCCTACCCAAATGTTTCAACAAATCATGCCATCAAATTGAAATTTTAAATTTAATAATGGAATTTATCTTCAATAGATTCGAATTACATATTGTGAAAACCAAAAATTAATTTGCCAAATAAAATCCCCAAACAAAATCGTTTTCTCTCTAGATTTGTTGTTCTTGTCAAATTGCCAACCCAACTTTCCATCGAATATGAAGCAACAATCTACATGCACTAAACTATAGCCATACTTTGATCTTTCTCGTGCTTCTTCCAACACGATCAAGTATTATTTTCATCTCCAATTGTTAATTTAAAGGTAATACATTATGACTATTGTAAGTTCAGGTATCTTTTTATTACTTCAATTGTAATTGGTTTATGAATTATTGATTCAAGATTTTCAGAGGTAATTATCAATAGACATGCACAAATAGTGGCATATCCTTCTTAGCTTGTATTATCTGATTGATCCATTAGGATTTCATAATTTTCTTTATGACCCATTCAGTTTCAAGTTCAAAATACAGCTACATTATTATAAAAAAAAAGGCTTTTTTATAAAAAGTTATTGACTTTGCCTTCCTTATTAGCTTATATGAAAAGTTGTAATTTTTTTGTTAACATTGTTTATTATTAGTTGTTGTTAAACACCCGTCAAAAAAATAGTTGTTGTTAAACAATCTGAATTTAGACACTTTTTAAGTTACTCTAGCCTAGTATTATAATTTTTTTGAAAAGTTTGTAATATAATTAAGTAGGAGTTCCTGTAAAAAAAAAAGTAGGAGTTATAACATGAGAAACATTCCTTTTAAAAAAAAAAGAGAAACAACAAACTCATTTTTTAACGTAGCTTAGTTCTAGCTCACTTCTAGGATATTCTAATGTCTTTCATCCTCCCTCTCTTTTTCTCACCTCTACCAATTCATCATTATCTTCTTCATCACCTGATCTAACTCTCCTCCAGTTCCTTCTCTTTCATATGAAATGAGGAATTTTACATGTATTTTGTGAAAATAGCAATTAACTTTTGTCATATCCATAAATATTTGTGTTCTATATCTTGCTAAAGATGTTGAGCGAGATGTAGTACACCAATTTTTTTAGAAATTGATAAAGAAAAGGTCAAAGAAAACAATAAACAAAAAGCTTAATATCCTCAGCAGATAATTCCGCAAAAAAATCAATCTCAAAATTTTTTGACTTCAAATTCATCGCTGCTATCTTCCTCTCTGTTGGTTGGTTCCCCAATTGCTGATGCTGCTGTGTTGATGTACCCGTATTTTTTTCATCTGGGTTTGTCTGTTCGAATTATTGTTGTGCAGGAGTTTTTCTCTCTCCTCTCTATTTCTCACTCCAATTGATCGAATTGTTGTTCATTCGGATGAATTACGGAAAAATGAGCTAAAATTCGATCATGAAATTGAAGGAATTTGGTATTGAGGGTTTGAGAGGAGGGAGATGCAGTAAAACAAATATTGAGATTTAAAGATGTGTAATATTCATGACAATATTCAATTTGCTTCAATTAGGGATTATTTTGTGGAATTAATGTGTTTCCTTAAATGTAAATTGCTAGATTTAAGTTTACAATACACAGCCTAAATCTACACGATTTGCAATCTTTTAAATCAAATCCAGTGACATGTGGCAAGTGAATGAAAGGCTTGGAAAAACCGAGAAGCAATGAAAGGGGAGAAACAATATGGGGCTGCCACATAGGACGGAAGTTTTCTTGCTTTAATATTATATATGATGTCTATCTCTAGTGGTAGATTACCCAATGGAGGAGATAAAAGCTCAAACAAATTACAGCCTCCTCTCCCCTTTTTTCTCTCTTCTCTCTCCTCTCTCCTTTCCCACAAAACCCTAATTTTCAACCTAGGGGCTACCGCCACCCTTTTGGGCGGTGGTAAGCCCCTTTTCTCCTTTTGCTACTATTTTTTTTAGGTTAATGTTTCTAATAAACTTCAGTCTCTTTCTAATAGAGTGTTTTTCTACTCATATATTGGGTTATAGCTCTCTCCATGTGATAGTTTGGAGACCTTGTTTTTTGTTTTTTGTGTAATTCAAGAGGTCGATTTATTGATCGAAATTTGTGCAGGGGTTGCAACAGATGTCAGTACTTCGTTTACAATCACTTGAATTGAATCCAGTTCTACTTCAAAACTACAAAAAATCGATAGACCCCCTTGTAGAAGGCTGCATCAGACAGCGATGTGAAAGACGAGGGTTTTCAGAAGTGTTAAATCTACTCAATGATCATGGTTTTGTCATATTAGGATTGTATTTATTTCATTTTTGATATGTATTTGTTTAGTTTTGACTTCTATTGTAGATGTCATATGACTTTGAACCAATGAATTAATTTTAATTTAAAAAAAAAAAATTACCCACTGGGTAGACAAAGTTTTTTCAGAGTAGGGAGTACCTTTGTTATTCTGATTCATTGATTCATTGTTTAACTTTTTAAGGTTGTGGTGATGTCTTCTTCTTTATTCTTATCGTTATGTTATTTCTTTGTTTTGAGAAGCATACTCTTTGTCTACATTTTATTTATTGTGTTTGAATTTGTATAAGAATTAGGATTTAGGAGAAGAGGGGGGGGGTTATAACTTTATCGAAAAATAATATTATTACAGACTTACTTCCTCTGTATTTATTTACTTACTGCATTTATTTTTGCACAGTTTTTAAGGTATTATTTTGACCGTGAATATCTCTTATTCCATCTAAGTAAAAATTTAATATCATAAATCTATGCATCGAGACACGTCTAACAGGGTCGTCTTGGATATTTATGGGGCCCTATTCTAAAATGGAAATTGGGCCCTTTCTTTTCCCCTTAGTGAGAGGAAAGGATCACAATTTTTCATAGAAAGTAGAGAGAATCAATACTAATTGATGGTTTGATTTTAGTTTTGATAATTATGAAAAAGTATTGATGACAATACTAAAGAGTAAAGTTAAAGATATGGAAGGTTGAATTTTTGGTGGAAGAGATTGAGGAAGATGATAGGGGATAACGTGAATTATGGAGTCCGGAGATGAAGATATGGAGTGTTTGCTGTTTACTATTTATAAAGCATCATATTTTTCAAATTGGGCCCTTTCAAATAAAACCAAAATTTTTTGGACTGGGGCCCTATGCGGAGGGGCTCTTTGCACACCCGCAGCTACGGCCCTGCGTCTAAGAAGACTACACATAATTATATTTTTACCTATAAATAAATCAAAGTAATTAGTCAAAATTGATATAACTTTTACTCGCGAAAGGGATGTGGCAAGTAAATGGAGACAGAGATAGTATATAGGTAAGAAGAGAATGAACTTAAAATAAAGAGGAATATTATGGGCGAACTCTTTAGAGGAGCTCATCCAAAGAAGCATCATTAAGCTTAAAGGAGAACAAACAAGTCTATACAAATTATCGTTCTTACTCCACATGTTAGTTTGTCACTACTTTTTTTAGAGGAAAAATAAATTTTGATTATTTGAAAAACATATGGCATCTACAATAGTTTTTAAAAAAAGGAAATATAATCTAATTGGATCAAATAAAGTTTGTTCTTTGTTGTGACTATGAATTATTATGACAGTGAACCAAATATAACAACACAACATACTTATCATTTGTTCGTCGAATCATGTAGCCTTTTAAGAGAACGTTTATCAAATTGAACATAGTTTTGAGAAAAATAATTACATTTATTTGACTATATGGACTGCAGATGAATATTCAGTACTTATTACAAAATTGTATGTCAAACTTTAATTACTAATCTCCCACAAGAGAAGAGAAAGAAACTCAAACTTCAAACTCCCATTTTAGCTTGTGGAGACAATTTAACCTAATAATTATAATTAGGTAGAAATCTCTTAAAAAGAAAGAGAAAGGAGCATAAACAGAAGAAGATAGTGAATAAAAGTGAACATTGGGGCTTACCGTCATAAAAAAGGATAGTGGCGACACTAAATTAGCTGAAAAAATATTACAATTTTATTTAGAGGGAGAGAAAGGAAACAAAGGCGGCCGAATGATATTGGAGGTGTTCCACACGTCAATACTTGATTTGCAAAATAACTGGAGAAGTCCTCTACTTTTTAAGGCACCTTTGACAACATCCCATAATAGGCAGCCAACCCAAATAAAGAACAGACAAGAAATGGGCAGAGTGGTTTAGCTTCACCTAGTTGTATTACCAATACTTTAGTTAAAAAAATAAAAATCCTAATTCAAGTCCCAATTGATGGAAAAGGTCTTGACTCTTGATATGACAAAAAAAATCCAAAACCAATAGTGATAGATCATATACTACTATTAATTTTCGACAACTTTGCCAATTCTAGTAAAAAAACCTTTTAGAGACATCAATTTCCAAAACTCGATTCATCTATCAGATTATCACTGCTTAGATTCCTTAATCTTAGAACTCAATCACTGCTACTTATACAATCAAGAAGTGCATAATACTACTCCATCCCTTTTAAAAAAATAAGACACGCAGGATATTTGAGCTTAAATTTTTACCGTTAATTACTTTCAGTTCATGTTAATAAAAATAATAAGAATATAATATTATTATAATACTTCTCCTTTTGTTTTTTAGTTACGACATTTCTTTTAAGACTATTCATCAACCAACTTTCTTAAGTAATCTCGCACCATTATATAAGAAAAAACATAGTCAAGTGGGGTCTTGTTAGATTCGTCTCAATGCGATGATTCCAAATATCAAATTTTTATAATTTTTACTTACACCCAATATGAGATATTAACGTTTAAATAAGTTTCACGGTAAATGTGAAAAACCAAATGTTGCAACTAAAAAAACAGAGGAAGTATTTTACAAGACGAATGTAGTTATGTAATTTTTACATATTTTGCAATTTTTTGTAAAGTTTAACCGCATTCCCAGTTATTAACCTTCAAGGAGTTTATGAGGAAAGATATGATAAAAGAAATATTAAACAATAAAGAGAGAGAAAAAGAAGGAATAAAAAGAGTGTGTTGCGTAGTTTATAAGGATGAACCATTCTTGAATTATTTTTTCTGAAACATAGAGTTCGGTGGCAGATTTGGGAAATGGGAAAGACAAGTGACGAAAAGTCATTGGTTCTTATAAGGTGTGGCCGTGTGGGTATGGTAAATAGTAGTAGGAGAGGGAACCGATGACCCAAAAATTGGTCTAACAATTGACAGTAAGAAAATAAAGATGCTTGAGTAAGTTTTATACAAGTGACGTAAATGAGAGGGAAAGTAATAAAATGCTTGATCAACGGCTCAAATAATTCAAAGAGTTTTTTTTTTTTTTTGGGTGAAAGGAGGCAATCAAATTACATAATAATAAAGTTAGAGTTATTACAATCCGCAATGAAATGTGTCATACAGTAACTAGGGGGAGTGGGGAAATAGTTCAAAGAGTTGGGTTTGCTCTAAAAGCCCCCTAAATGTCTAAGAATTTTAAACTACTAGTCACTGGCAGAGGCAACTTCTAAATCCTAATTCCTACCTACTTATCCACCCACCCCAAGTCTGAAGTCCCCAACTGCTATCACTATTATAGTCTCAGAGTGGGCTAACTACATTTTTTCTCCGCAATCTTCTCTCACCATTGTTCATCTTTCCCTTCAAACTTCAAACCACATTGCTACGTTGTATAATCAATAATACAAATTTAAATCTCTAAACTTTACTATACGACTTTGTTTTTTTTTTTTTTGAGTGTATAGGCGGAAAAAACAATGTTGTATATGAGATCCATACGCCACACTCTAAAACCTCAAATTTTGGGGTTCCATTGTTGTTGGTATTCTTCTTCTTCTTCATCTGCATCTGCTGCTGCAATTGAAGCTGAACGAACTATTAAAGATGGGCCCCGCCATGATTGGACTCGCCAAGAGATTAAATCCATTTATGATTCTCCTGTTTTAGACATTCTCTTTCATGGGGTAATAATTAATACATGCTCTCGTTTTATATCGCAATTATTTTAAGCATGTATGTTTGTTTCTGCTTGAATTTGTTGTTCTTGTGTTGATTGAGGGATATGTGAAAATACCCACTTTTTATTTGAAGAATTTGGTATATGAAAAAAGTTGGGTCGTGGTGTAGTTTAAGTTTAATGCTATGGGGTTTGGGAAACTTGCTGTTGCTTGGTTTAATGGTGGGTTGTTTTTGACAAAGTTTTGATTTTGCTATGATAAAGTAGAGATTTTTGTCTTCTCAATTTTGTTAGTGTGTGAATTTGCTTTCAAATTTTGTTCCTTGATGCTTAGTATTGCTTGTGTTTGATTCTTTGAATTAAAGTATTTGGTAGTCTAAGTAAAATCATGCACAAGAAGAAATAAGTATCTTTTAGCAAAATAATTTTTTGATGAAGAAAGGAAATCTTCTTCACTTGATGATTTTTCTGGATGATTGGCTATGTCTATATGTTGTTAGACAAAATCATGTGCTTGTGCTGAATGTAATTTGAGTTTTTTGGAGCCTCTCTAAGCTTCAAATATTGCTTTCCTCTCCCGTTCTAAGCGAGGCCTTATGTTTGAGTTTTTTGGAGCCTCTCTAAGCTTCAAATATTGCTTTCCTCTCCCGTTCTAAGCGAGGCCTTATGATATCAAGCTTCTTATGTCATTGTTGAGCCCCTGTATCGGTTTGCATATGTAGTGTTACTACACAAGGTTGGTTGTGGACTTGTGGTCATCTTGTTATAAAGGATATATCCATGAGAACACGAATAAAGGCTGGTCATTGCTGATATACTTTCCCTCTCCTAGTGAGCGCGCAAATAGAAACAATTAGAAAAGTGAATGCTTCACCTTCGTAACTTCAAATGACTATCCACTATAATACTCCAACTACTTCACGAATTGGTAACCATAGGCTTCAATCAAATTTAGTTCTTTAAGTTCTGTGGATCAAGAACAGGACTAGAAAGGAAAATAGCTCTTGAATAATGAATTTAGGTTACTGTAGACTTCAATTAAACTTAGTTGTTTTAGCTCTGTAGAAACAAAATACTTCTTCTCAGAATCTTATTGCTATTCTTTATCATGGGTCGATGTTTTTGTTGTATCGTTTAGTTTATACATAATCTTTTTGCTTTTGGTGCTGGCTGCCTCTCTTGTTGTTTTCGCTGTATCTTTATAAAACAAAATAATATTGCCAACTTGTTTATATCTCAATTTCTCTTTGTTTGTCTGATCGTCCACATCACCAAATTACCCTTCACTAATGGAGAATATTGTTATGACTTTGTTAATGAAAAATTGTATGGCAGGCCCAAGTTCATAGACACGCTCACAACTTTAGAGAAGTTCAACAATGCACTCTTCTCTCTATTAAGACTGGAGGCTGCAGTGAGGATTGTTCATATTGTCCCCAGTCTTCTCGATATGGCACTGGAGTAAAGGCTCAAAGGCTTATGAATAAGGACTCAGTCATAGAGGCAGCAAAAAAGGTGAGATTTTTCTATTTTTTATATTATTTTATTTATCAGACACTGTGACTTAGTATTTGAACGAGTAAATCATTTGTTTCTATACCTGTTTTACTTTCAAATGATGAAATAGACATTGGATTAATTACCCAGACTGCACATGAAGAAACAATAATACCAAATATACTATGGATTTTATGTAATTAACTCTGGCAAATTCAAGCCAGATCCAAAGTCTTGGTTGGGTGGAGAAGGGAATATTATGAGCTGGAACAAATTAGTGGGCCTGTTTAATTTTGTTAGAATGTTAGCTATAATGACTATCAATGGTTTTGTAGGCTCTAGAATAGTGTTCTGCTGCATTACTGAATTGTATTCGGTTTTATAACACGCTTCAAGTAACTGCCTAGGGGTTATATTGGCCAACGTCTTCATGCATGAAGCATGGTACCGCTTACCCTGCTTCCGATACATGGATTTTTTGGGATCCCTGACAACAGAAAAAAATTAGTTGTGTGAGTCGTTTAACTGAGCTTCTCACTGCATATAAATATGTAACCAGACTAAATATTTAAGGTTTTGCACTTCCATGCAATATATCGGAAGGACAATTATTGTTATATACTTTAAGGATCTTGTATGTATACATGTTGTGGTAGTCTGTTAGGAATCAAAGATGGATTTAAATTACATGGTGCTGTGAACTCAGGCAGCTCATATGCAAATAGCAATACTAATTACTAACTCCTGCTTTTCTGACTCTTTATCAACTTTTGCAATACAATTGTCTGGCTGCAATAATTTCTTGTGTCCTATGGAAGAGACTATACTGAGTGCAACTGTTGCTCTTGTATGGATCTAGTTCTTCAAATATGAAAGATAGCAGATCTTCATCAGTGAAACGTACTGAATTCTTCTGGAGGGAAGAGGATTTCGTCTCTGACCTTACCCAGCTACCCTATCTAATAGGCTAGGGAGGGGGGGAAGGGGGAAGGGGTCTGGAGGTCAATAGGCAATAATATCTGTTAGATCTTTCTCATCCCAAAAAGAACAAAAAAGTAATGAACTATACTGTTGGCACTATGCTCTGCTCTGTGAGAGATACGTGACAAATGAGTTGAGCTTTATGTTTGGCTAATGCTCGTTAGTATCTGTCTATCTGAAATTTTAGGTAAAAATGTTGGGATAGCATAATATGATGATATACTCTCATGGCAAAAGTTATTGCTTTTCTAATTTGTTCCTTCAAGTGCATAGTGTGGATTTTCTTCTTCTATATCTATGTTGTTTATTGTCGTCTTTCCTACACTGGCAGGCAAAAGAGGCTGGAAGTACACGATTTTGCATGGGTGCTGCCTGGAGGGACACCGTAGGGCGGAAGACTAACTTCAACCAAATTCTTGATTATGTGAAAGAAATAAGGTGATGATAATTGATTATTCCAATATGATATGCTATGTGGTAAAGTTCCCCCCCCCCACCACAAACAAAAAAAAAGGAAGGGAAAATTCGACATCATTAATCCTAACTTTGGGATGTCTTCCCATATTAATCCCAAATTTGATTTATATGTATAAGCCCAAGTTTGGGAATACACTTCCTGTATTGGTCTCAATTCAATGGGTAAAAGAAAAGCAGGTGTAATGCTTTAATTGGCGATGACGACCTTCGTATTTACCAAGTTGCCTTCGTATTCTTGATATCGTAGTAAGTTGTGACTTTGGTTATAAATGGTTCAAAAGAAAGGGGAAAAAATCTCATGAAGACGACCTTTACGTCTGCTACTCTTTCTCTCTCTCGCTTTTATTTTATTTTTACTTTTTTGGTGTTGTCATTCCTAATCCCTATAAGATTAGATATGCCTCTGATCCTTGGTCTTCTTAGCATAGTCTACAAATTCTAAACAGCTGATGGTGTCTTACTCCTGTTTCCTGGATGAAATTGGTAACACTATTAATTTAAGCCTCTGATCTCGCACTATTGCACGCATACCATGGCCCACATACACTGAGAATGTAGAGCATACTATTGCATACTGTGGAATGAAGCCCTTTCTGACACATTGGAGTATGAGCTGTTGTGGAAGGAAGAAAGTACAAAGAGGAGAGATTTATTGACGAATAATTGGAAACACCGTGTCTCAGTATAGTTGATGGTTTCCTGAGTTGTTCAGACCACTTATTTAGAGCTTGAGGGGTTAAAATTTTTTTTGATACCTCCTTAGTCTGTAGATAAATAGTTGCTGCTGCAGTTTACAATTCCAGGTAAAGCTGAAACTCATTAAGCTATGATTTCTTTTCTGACAGGGAAATGGGCATGGAGGTCTGCTGCACCTTGGGCATGCTGGAGAAGCAGCAGGCACAGGATTTGAAGAAGGCAGGTCTTACAGCATACAATCATAATCTTGATACCTCAAGAGAGTTTTACCCAAATATCATTACAACTCGTTCTTATGATGAGCGACTGCAAACCCTTGAGTTTGTACGTGATGCCGGGATCAATGTTTGCTGTGGTAAGTACATATCAAGAGGTGGTCAACATATATCTAAGACCATAACAGAAAAGTACATATCTAGTTTCTTTGTACTCCCACTTTCAGTTGTAAGCGATCACTTGAGAAATTCTTTTGAGTGCATTGAACTGTCAAATCCTCTAAGCTTTGTACAATAATAAAAGTATTATAATTGTAGTCTCTGATTTTCTCAGACCACTGAATTTGATGCAAAGTTCATTGGTTATAGGTGGTATCCATGTTTGTGACGATGTAGATGATCTTCAAGTTGGATATATGTTTATTTAGTTGACGTTGGGAATTTATTTGCTTTAGGAGGAATAATAGGACTTGGAGAAACAGCTGACGATCGAGTAGGTTTGCTACATACGCTGGCTACTTTGCCTTCACACCCAGAGAGTGTTCCAATTAATGCACTTGTTGCCGTAAAAGGCACTCCTCTTGAAGATCAGAAGGTAACTTTACTCCCTTTATGATCTCTAAAATCTCTTATCAGTAGATCAGAAGGTAACTTTACTCCCGTTTTTAAGACCTTTGGTTTTCAGAGCCCATGAGAATGTAGGGTCTAATTTAGAGCTTGAAATTTTTTGACGAATGACTTTGGATTATTCATTAATTTGTGTTCACCTCCTTATTCAGCCAGTTGAAATATGGGAGATGGTCAGGATGATAGGAACAGCTCGCATAGTGATGCCAAGTGCCATGGTGAGGCTATCAGCCGGGAGGATCCGATTCTCGATACCCGAGCAAGCATTGTGTTTTCTTGCTGGTGCAAATTCCATCTTCACTGGTGAGAAGCTGTTAACCACCGCTAACAACGACTTCGATGCTGATCAACGCATGTTCGATGTTCTTGGTTTAATTCCTAAACCTCCTAGCATAGATGATTCAGAAGCAGATGATTGCGAGGTAGTTGCATCTAGTTCAGGTTAAGAGTCCACATGATGTTTTTAGATTGTGGGGGTACTGCTTGGCTTTTGTGGTTGGATTAATTATACCTTCACACCATCACTTTTTTTTCCACCCTTTTTCTTAGTAGGTAGATTTTGGATGCATAAAACTGATTTTAATGTATCGATTCATTCCTTGGAAATACAAAGTTCGGAAAGAAAGTCAATTCTGATCCTACGATTTATAAAAAACAAGGGTGTTGGGAAAATGCTATATGAATCAGAATGTCCGTTGTAGTATTGCATGTTTCAAGTTTGGAAATTCTATAATAAAGTCTACAAACTTTGTTAAAAAACCTCTATCTTTTATTAATAGCAACATTTGTTTATTGCTTATATTATTAGTAACAGTTCCTACAAAAAATTGAAATTTTCAAAATTAACAGTTTTGACATGATCAAAATATCTCAAAATATCTTTCATATATTAGTACGAATAATACTGCCAAGCTAGTGAATTTTGTCTCCAAAAAGTAAATGTAGCAACTAATTAAAATAAACCAAAGTTTTTATTTTATAATATTGTGTTAAAAATAAACTATTATTGCCTTGGGTTATATTGTATTGTTCTATTTATTTATTTTTTTACCTAAAATCGAGGGTTAAAGACTCAAAAGTGCCCTAGCCAAGAAAAATCATCATGATCTTGTTTTCATGGACATGATGTGCTATTGATAAATAAATAAAAAACTTAATCTTTCCCCCCACAATTGTCAAGTTCACTAGACACACAACCAAAAATAAATTCAGGATGATGTGAGCCCACAATCTACGTTTACGCAAAATTCTACTCTATCCAATTTGGCACAACCATCCTAATTTTAACTACATAACCATTCGAATTTGCAAATTAAAATAAACAATTTACATAAGATTGATTTTGAAGTTCGTAAGAATTGTTAATTGTTTACACCCCTGTATAAGAAAACTATCCTAAGAAGTATTAACTGTGATTATCCACATTTGAGGGCATAAATATATAACTAATAGAATAAAACAAACACGACAATTATCTGCGTCTTTGAGTGTAGGAATCAAATTGGAAGGAAAATATCAATAAAAAAAGCGCATGTAGGCAAGACCAGCCCTAACTCCGTAACCGAGACTGCTTAGCTTGCTCAGTTACACTTAAAGACCATATGAATCCATGGAAATAGTTGGTCTATAAAAAGAGTCATCCTACAACTAAAGGGGTCACTTTAAATGTAGCATAAACAAAAGCATCTCATTTGAGAATTTTTACCCATATGAAAAGGGAGATTTAAAGAAAAACCGTTTTCTTACATTAGGTGAATGTTTTTACAAAATTGACAACAATTTGGCATACACCCTTAACCATGGTCAGAAATTATACGGGCAAAAATGAGAACTAAGAAGAAGAGAAATTAAGTTACCAAAAAAATAGGGAAAAGTTGGTTCATCTCTCAATTAGACTTTGTGCTCAAATAATGATCTCCAACACTAAGAAATAGATGTTGACCCAACACTACATCTACTGGTGGCTGATCTTTGATGCAGTCAACTCTAATCTGAAAATTATTGAGACGATAGCAGAATATTAGAGCAAGAGCAAGAGCAAATTCAAATTTGATAGACCATCTACAAGACTTAGAACCTAAGTCTGATATCACACGAACGCCATTAAATAGAAGTTACCTTGCCATTTCCGGCATGAAATTCCGACTTTAAGTTGTTAGAATCTCTTGATCTAAAGTAAACTTGTAAACCTTGTGCGAAGATTGTGTTTCCTGCAATTATAAAGCTACCATAAACATCTAAACTGAAACACAGATTTAAGCGATGATAAACAAATGGGACTTGAACTGAAACCTCCGTATAATCCCAGAAGAGCTTCATCATTGAACATCAATGTTGGCCTCGACAGACTGATAGTGAACGACATACTATATACACCATCGAAGTTTTCTTCACTGATAATAACCTGTGAAGTGTAAGGACAAAGTAGCAAATGCTCAGATATTATTAGATATGAATTGCAATTTATGATTTCTGGCATTATTCAGGCATTAATGTTCATTTCACCATTTAGCAAGGTTTCTTCATGTTCAAATTACTTTTAAAAATGGATATAATAAACTTAGCCAATATTCTTGCAGAATTGGCATCATTAAGGAAACAATTACAAGGTACTATACTAGGGAGGCTGCAGCAGTGATGGGCACATAAGATCCATATCATTTTTTGCCCCAACAAAAGCAAAATATTAACTAGAGTTTCAAGTTTTTTTTTTTTTTAAAAAGACACCATCCATAAACATGTCAAGTACAACGCACTCTAACGGAGAGTGCGACTGGTTCCGTCTAGGGTTTCTCCTTAGGAGGGTTTTTTCTCTCTAGGGTCTCTCCTTGGGAGGGTTTTTTTCTAGCCTCCATCGCTAGGTTTTTCTTCTTTTTTGAAGGTTTTTCCTTCATTCTCTACCCTTGATTCTCTTTCTCTTTCATCTCTTTTCTTCTTGGCCTCAATTGTGAATCTTTGTAGGGGCTTCCACTGGTGTTCGTACCGGTGGTAAGCCCCAAAAACTCCTTTAATTGCGTCCAATAAGTATATCCCATCCTTAAGATTGTCTTTATTTTAGGGTGTTCAATTTCTTTTGTTGTTCGTCTGATGAAGGAGGAAGATCTAACAATCTCTATTCTCGGTAAGAATCTAGAAGACCACGGAAGTATTTTCACCCAAACGACTATGCATCAACGGAAGTTAAGCCAAATCACTGAATCAGAGCGAACTCACAGATTGTATTGCTTCGGATGAAGTTTTTTATTAAGGCTATTTTTAATCAAATCTGCGATGTATCTAGTTCTAAGGTGTTGTATACTTGTGCTGGAATTTTCGATTTTTCAAGAATTGATTGTAAGTGCCGTTTGGCTATCCCTTATGAATGAAATCATTTTTCTTCCTGTCAAAAAAAAAAAGTACAACCCACTCTAGTTGGGAGTTGGGACCTTATGTAACACAACAATCAACACATTAATTTCTGACGATGACTATGTCAAGCTAATCACGAGGTTATCAAACAATAAAACAGAACTTACTGCACAAGATGGCATTAATTCTGTGAGCAATAACGGAGAGCCAATAGCTTCCCTTATGTACTGTTCCTGCACAACCAAAAATTTACAGGTTTTAAACATTTGCAGCTTCAAATAGTAGGAAAACATCGAAAAGAAATAAATGAGAAGTGTTAAAGATTTCAATGCTGCAAGACTGAATCAACAGCATCATACACTTTAATATTGCTGCAACAATGGTCCTTGCACCATATTTATCTAATGGCTTTATATATGGGAACTGATACAGAATTAAGATTGCAAAATATAGTACTTCAATGTGATGGTGCATTTTATGTAATAAAGAGCACAAGAAATTGCTCAATTGATCTTAAATTGGATTAACCAGGTTCATTTGGCAAAGGCCTTGCCCTGGATTGAATTTCATCATTGTCCAATCCAATTACATGGTACCAAGTATTGAGTTGGCTGAAAAGGAGAAGAAAGAACCCCCTCTTCCACTACCATGTACTTCCTCCGTTTTTTAGTTTTAACATATTGACTGTTGACACTATTCACATATAGTCATGTGGAATTTTGTTAGATTTGTCTCGTTATATACTTTTATAATAACTTTTCATAATGTTTACACGTAGTTTAAGGAGGTAACTTGTAGTGTGGTAATCAAATGTTATATTATTATAAGATAAAAGTGATAGGGGTATTTCTTTATTGAAGGAGAGAAAATTCGGAATTTTTTTTTTTTGATAGAGTGAGGACCAAAGGGGTCGTTAGAAAACTAATATATAATAGTGAGACCATGCCACAAGTTGAAGTGTTCAAACAAATCTGGGACAAACAAAAAAGAAAGAAAAGTGATCAGATTAATTTGGGACGGAGGAAGTACATAATAGGTATAAATGCTCAAAGTTGTGTGTTGGCAAACGTGCGAAGGCCTTTGGGTATAATGAAAAAGAATGGCGGTAGTAATGTTTATTCCTACAAAATGGCTATATATCATTTAGCAATAAAGTTGTGCATGCGTAGTAGGACTCAGAGAAATGATGGAAGTTCGCTGTCATGTGGCTGACTCTAGGAAACTGAAGAGTTTCTGGACCAAAAGCCTTTTTATTCTTTGGTTGATGTACTTGATTTGATGGTTTTTCAGATGTTATTATGTTCTCCTTTAATGCCAACCCTAGATCAAGCAAGGATCTCATTACCTGTGAGCTCAGAACCTGCTTCAATGTTGGTGCATCTTTACTTGATGGACCAAAGTACACTTCAACAACATCAGTCGGTTCAAGACTTGCTTTTTTCCGCAACTTCTGGATCCGATTGACAACCTAAAAGTTTCAGGAAAATAAAAACTTTCATGAGGATTATGAAACCAGTGCAACTTGCTCTAATTTTCTTAGGCTCTCCTATTGTCGAATGAGCCACTACTCTCAGCCGAAATAATTTCCAAGAAAACAGCCTACTTATAAAGTTATAAGTTATAATGTTGGCACTGACAACATATTCAAAGGAATTTTGTAGATCTGTTGTGTTACAGATATAAGGGGAGCAATCTGCATATGCGGCCATGACGCATGGCTATATGAAATTCACTTCATACTGCAGTGGAATATATTATGAAGCAAGGACATGTCGATGTTCCACTAAAAAGATAATTAGCCTATTAAGATGATGACTACCATACCTCCCGAGCAACTCCAGCCTCAAACAATGATTCATCGGGATGTAGGTCAAGAATGACCAAGACATCACCTGCACAGTGACTTGAAGTTGTAAAATGGGTTGATGCATATAAACAAGTCTGCCTTATTTAAAATGATTATTACCATCTCCAGCGGCATCAATATCCGTTTCTGTTGTGTTATCAGGACGTTTGAAATCTCTCAAAACCTGAAATTCATAAAATAGACCAAGTAGCAGATCTCAGTAAATTGATGACTTACATGAATGAAGATATACATGGTATGAACCAGCCAACATGAGTGTTACTTAGTTCAAAAGTGAACTAGGAAAAGCTGTTATCAGGGGATCATTGAACTATCCATGAGTGTCACCTGATGGGCACATTGAACTATCCATGTGGTTGAGAGCCCTCACAGCCCAGGCACAACGACGAAATTTATCAGGGGCGCACTCTACCACTAAGCTATTAGCCCATCGTGCGGGCCCCTGGCAGGAGGCCCACTATGCCAAAATCGAAGGAAACCCCACCCCTCTCTTTCCATTTATGTCCCCATGCCGCCACACGGGGGAACATGGAGGCAAAAAAGGAGATCCTATTGTTCCGACCTATGATAATAAGCCCATTTGGTCTTACTTCACCGCCGAGAAACAAAAGAAGACTTCCGCCTCCAAGTTTAGCTCAGACGTCGCTCGCTTTTTTTTGGGCGTGAAGCAGTGTCAAACCAAAATAACCAACAAGCATTAGCTCTCCCTGGAAAGGAGGTGATCCAGCCGCACCTTCCAGTACAGCTCCCTTGTTACGACTTCACTCTGGCATCCCCCTCCTTGCGGTTAAGGTTACCGACTTCAGGCTGGCCAGCTCCCATAATGTGATGGGCGGTGTGTCCAAGTCCCGAGAATAAATTCACCGCCATATCGCTATATACTTCCTTCATTTGCAAATAGAAGTTCCATTTTCCTCTTTAGGAAGATTATAAATAAATGTTCCACTTTCCACAAAAGTGGAATAATCTTCTCTCTCCATAAAGAAGCCTGGCCCCAACCCACATGGGGAACTAAGCCCAAATTTGAGTCTATCTTTCTCTAACTTTGCATCTCATCACATGGCTTTACTTTTACTCTTAATATGCATGCCAAAGAGAGAAAAGAGACAGGATTTCAAGTTAGAAAAAAGATAATCAACCTCCGGCACATAGCTTAAGGTAGTGCTGCCTGAGTCATAAAATCACAACTACATCTAGTTCATGAGTTCAGAATTTGCGATAAGTCATTTTCTGCCACGTCAATTCACTCAAACCTCCACGAACTTCGATCCAAAAAAAGGTGAATTGGTACATGCACGTGGTATACTTTTGGGCAAATTTCACATAACTAGGTAGGAGATTGCATTCCTTATTCTCATATTGCGATATAAGTAACACTGACAGGTAAAAGTCTGAAACACCAAGAACTGTATTAAATGGAACGCTTATTGGCATCACAAACCACACATAGTGACATAAACCACTATGCCATATTTACATATAAAAGATTTACGCATAATCTAATACTACCTCCGTTTCACAATACATGCACCATTTCTCATTTTGGCACTATTCATCAACCAACTTTGGCAATATTTCTCTCACCTTTATGTAAAAGAAAACATAGTCAAGTGGGATCTTGTTAAATTCGTCTCAATAAGAGGATCCCAAATATCAACTTTTTATAATTTTTACTTATACGCAATTAGAGATATTAATGTCTAAAAAAGCGTGTTGGAATACGTGAAAAAGCAAATGGTGCATGTATTGTGAAACGGAGGTAGTATATACAAAAGGATGTTAAGAAACATAAGTGAACCAGTATGCCAGTACCCAATACTTCTATTACGCTTGGCTTATCGGAACAAGCTCTGATATTGCATGGTTCCCTATATCCAATATAATGGACACTTAGAGAAGCCTTGGCCGAGTTAGATAAAGTAGTTATTTCGAGCACTCACTCTACACCAAGTGATTCCTATTAGCTGGATACATAAAAGAGAGTCAAAAATTATCATTTTCAGCCAATAATAGGAGAAAACATCGGCAAAGAACTACAAAACCCTCAATTTAACTGGATATTAAGGTCATTTCCATTCTTTAATGATGAAAAATCAATCAAATGGCTATCAACATGGTTAAATTCTCTCAGGCTTTTCACTAACACCGCTAAAATCATCAGCCCCGGTATCATTAGAGACACGAGGCTTATTAAAAACTCAAATATAAGTAGTTAAACATTTAAAGTGCAACCTACCATTTCAGTGTCTTGTGAGTTGTCACAATAAAATATAAGTAGTTAAAAAAATATAAAAATATATCTAATGTTTTCATAGCAAAACCCTAGCAATCTGTCAGTTTGGGATCCAATCATATAGAATCTACCACAGAAACCAACCTTAATGTCACCTAGCTTTAAGCAGTGGCCAGCTACGGTAACTTCTCCAGCTTCTTCAAATGCCAATATATCTTTTTGGGACATTGCCTTTACTTCCTTTGCAACCACTCCCATAGATTTGCCAAGCCTCTTGCCAAGCACACTAAGAGATAGATATAAATAAGTTATATATATAGTATTAACACATTAAAAAAAACCACTTCAACTTCACCCCCAAACCCTTCCCCAAACTTCCCCAAGAGAGAGAGAACTTTCTAGCATACCTGAAATCAGGCTCAGCACGAAGAGAAGCATATCTCAACGGATCGTCACAGGGAACAAGAGATCTTATATTAAGCTCTTCCAGAACATACTACAATCACATTAACAAAGACAATCAATTTGACAAGAAAATATTCTTCTGAAGCAAACTTCAAGACAGAGAAAGACGTTTGAACAGAAGAATATACAATCCTCCAGGAAGCACAGGGAAAAATTACTTTCTGGGAAAGAATACCTCATCCCAAGCACCAATCCTGGCTCTACACTTATTGTTATTGCCAGGACATCCATAGTACAAAACAGCCAACAGCAGTTTGTGGGTGTTTCCCATAATGGAAGGATGGGGAGCGAGGAAGGTGTGGGGACGTCAACAAAGAAGTCCTCATGATTTCCCCGTCCTCGGAACTCAGATTTAAGCCCCCCAAAAAGGGAAAATGTCATTCCGTGACTGGCTAGGATTAATCCCAAAATGTTCACTGAAATCTCATGGATCATATTGATTTAGCCTAAAATTTCATTTCAATTGGAACTTGGTTATCAATCATGTACGAGGATCCCAGCTACGCATCTATGATTTAAATGATCACAAACACCACTTATTCCGTGACTTGCTAGGATTAATTCCTACTGCATGCATGTGAATATGACAGGAGGGCTGACAAGGGTATAATGCAGACCACAGGAGGATGATAAGCTAGTTATAAGCAATTGCTGCAATTCTTGATCATTCTGTACTCAATAACAACTTTCTTCCTTTCTTATTTCTTCAGAGATTTCAAGGAGCTGGGAAGTTGGAGGATAAGGGGGTGTTAAATCCGTTAACTAATGCCTCATTCAAGCTCACCCCATACATTAGATTCCAATAAATTTAATTTCTGCAATGAATCAATACACCTTTGAAATATATGTACCTCTCTTAGTTTTCCAGCAATATCGTCAAGGAAATTTTTGTCAGGATGTACCACCACCATTTCCCTATACTCTCCAGAAGCAACCAGAAAGTCCAATGAGTAAGTAGCTATATGGAAGAAAAATATAGCAGGAAAACAATGTAAGACACAAATACCACCTGAGGGGTGTCTTTAGTGGCTTGTTGTGGCGCTCACGGATATTACGCGCAAGATCAATGATCTTCGTCATCCTTGAAACACTTTGTACAATGCGCTCTTCTCCCTAAAATAGGCAAATATTAAGTTACAGTGATTTCTAATGGTGTAAAGAATTTAACATACTAGAAAGTAATTGAGAATCCCCCAACATGCTGTATTTAGTTGAAGTTCATGCCAGAGAGTGTACCTTTCCTTCTTCTTCAGGGAAGCTGCAATAATGAATACTCTCTTCAGCTCCATCACAAACTTTTCTCAAATTTTGGTATAGAACTTCAGTAAAGAATGGAGTCAAAGGAGCCATGGCGATACATGAAGTTAGCAGTACCTACGACCAATACCTCAAATGATCAATGAGAAATTATTTCTAGAGTGAAATTTAATAGATTCATGGAATGAACTGTAATGGCAGCTTTCAATGAGCAAAGGAATGGTCATTTATTCACACCACAATCAGCATATATCTGACTTTGTAAAAGGAAATCTTAAAAGAAATCATGTTGAATCACCAGGAAAGAAAATCCAATTAGGCTAAAAGTTCATTCTCACAACTTACACAGCTAACCACGTGTTGGGCCCAGTGGAGGGCTGAACTAGGTAATTTTATTCATTTAGAAGACCAAACCGGAAAGCTATATGGTACCGAGTTACTAAACCACAGAAGCAGGTTACTGTACACAGCAAAAACCCTTGTAGACCATATCCATGAAATAAATATCCATATGCTCTCGGGAAAGAGGAAGTTCACAATATTCTGGCATGAGTATACAGTTGCATCGAACATGGAAAAGGGATGCATGCAACAATCAACACAAATCATTGTAAAGAAACGAGATAGCTAGTTGGAAAGCAAAAAATCAACATCAATGACCCTCAAGAGTTATATAAAAAGTGTATTAGCAAGGTTATTGAGATAACATGGAACAGAAAACAAGAGGAAAATATACAAGTGGCCTCATGTAAGGTGATGATAAGACCTCATGTCGGTGGAGAGCTATTAAAAAAATTGTTTATTCCTATATAGTAAGAAACATATTTGTTACGAGCATACTCCATTATTTCCTCCTTTTGAAAATAGAAGGCACCCACGATTAATTAGGTTGACCTTTAACCATGGGTTACACTTAATGCATATCGAATATATATTTAGGAAATATATTATGAAAACACTATTTAAGATGAAACTGAGCATCTGATGGTGTAGCTTTAAATACATTTTGTCAGCATATTTTAATATATATTAACATTCAAACTAAGATCTCGAAACATGGATGTGCCTTATATTATGAAACGGATGGAATTATGATTATTGACAAAAAGAGTCGGACAAAAGAGACAAGCAGGACATAACATGCTTAAGAATACTGCTTAGAGAAAACAGAGGCCCATAGTGATAAGCAAGTTGACACCGAAGGATCATTAGTCAATACTCATATCAAGCAAAATGACATACATGGTAAAGAGTGGACAGTGCAATTTTGCAGTCTTCTTCTCCTGTACGACCTTTAAGCCGTTTACGGTTGAACCTTACATAGATGTTTGTTAGATCATCAAGAAATTTTAGAAGCTGAGGCACCACCTGCAAAAAAATGTACAGAAGTAAAATAATTTCAGCATAAGCAATCTGAATCACTAGTTAAAAAATTACAGCATAGCCGTATTACGTCGTTATTTTTCATTCCTTTTATTTATCCAACATAGAGAATGTATGCAGCTTTGCCTCTACGATTGCACAGAGGCTACTTCCATTAAGAACTTCTAGCCAAACATGTCCTCTTAAGTGCTACAAGAGGCGAGCTATCCAACTGCATATATTTCATTCAATCTACAAAATGCAGACCTACAAAAGAACTTATATCTAGAAAAGATATATCCTTGAGGGTACCCTGTCAAATCATTAATGCAATTAATTGATAAATAACCATTCAAATGGCACTTGACATACAACAATGATTTTAATCCGACTAGAAATGAAGTACGGACCGTATACAATCGGTATGCCTCCATTTCTTCTCGAACAAAATGAACCAGATGTTGGGTGGCCGAATTGATCCACTGGTCAAGGACATTGGAAGAGTTCTTCAGAGCACTCCGATCAATAGGAAAGAAAGTTCCAAAGCCTTCAATTTCAAGTCTCTTTGCATTCTGAACAAGGAATCTATATGCATTGTACCACGGGAGGAAGACATCCCTAATCTGCAAGTCCAGGCAAATGGTAAAGCATAATAAAAGATTAGTCATAATATATCAAGAAAAGTTAACAGTATATACAAAACTTTCTAAAGAAATATTCTCATAGAAAAAAAGTACTAAAAATTTAGAGCAAGAAGTCCTTACCATACCGAATACTCCATCTTTTTTGAAACGTAAAGGCTCTGCACGGACTACTGGCGAATTTACAATATACAACCGCAACGCATCCTATATGAAATGTATATCATGTCAAGATTTAATGGACCAACCCACATATACAGATAGATTCGGCAACAAATGGAAAGGCAAACCGCAAAAGTAATCGAAGTATATACAACTTACAGCTCCATACTCATCAAGAATTTCTGATGGCGCAGGGTAGTTCTTGAGTCGTTTACTCATCTTTTTTCCATCTTCAGCAAGGACAAGTCCGTTGCAGATAAGATTTCTAAAAGCGGGCTTACCGAATAATGCAGTGGAGAGCACCATCAATGTGTAAAACCTACAAAATGAAGTGAAAGTAGATATGAAGATAATAACAGTTATATTAGCAGAATAATTTCTGTCGCGATGTCATGTACTCATGTCCATGATATAATGAAAAAATAACAACATAGGTGACACTCATCCTTTTTGGGTAACTAAAAGTTTCTCTTGACATCAACCATACCAAGGATCAATTACATCAACACCAATCCATTTCTCTAAAAAAAACCCGCGCCATGAGCAGGGCAAAAGGGGTCAGCTAGACAGCGTTACCCTGACGTTTTAGGGAGGTTTTCAAGTGACTTTAAATAAAGTACACAACACCATTGGCTACTTTACAATATTAATGTGCCATTTTTCTTTGTCCATTATAATCTACATCCCGAATAATAGTGAATCTTTGACTCCACTGAAATGACTAAGCGCCAACTAAATAACCCAAAACTGCCCATGTGTGGAGGCCTAATTCTTTTAAACCATTCCAAACTAAAAGATCTCCCTAATTCATATCCAAAGCCGCCAATAATAATTAATAGTACTAAGTAACTCTAAACCCAAACACTGCCCCTGCCAACAGACAAGTCCCAAGTCCCAACACTGCAGCAATTCCCAAGTCCCCTGCCAACGGGTGCTTTTTAGATAATTAAGATGTTATATAGGTTAACTTAAGAATCTTAAATAATACTTGGTCCATCAATTATACGAAAATGGGAAAAAAAAATACTACCTCTATTTCTTTCTAATCTAAACAATAAGACTTTCACACTTGCCAACACAGATTTTTGACCGTTAACATCTTTAATTATCAAAAAGTGAAACTTAAAAAGTTGACATTATAAAAATATATATTGAGAAGAAACTAACAAGATCTCACATGACTATGCTTTTTGTTACGTATTCATTACAAATGATGGTCAAAGTAAAGTATTATGAATAGTGCCAGTATACAAAGTGTGTAGATTTTAAAAGAAACTCGGGCAGTACCATTTATAGGCTAATGTGCATAAAAGGAGAAAAAGCCCAACAATCAATTTATGTCTATACCATTTCGATTCTTGGATACCTGATAGCAGAGCACAAACCATAACAAACTACTTCTTCAGTACCATGTTTCGTCCACCTTGTTTAGATTAGGTTATCCTAAAACATTGTCCACTTACATATTAAAAAGATACATTTTTATCAAATCAACTATACATATATCCCAATTTCCTAGAGGCAACATAGACAATGTGAGGGAGCACATTATTGAGAGAAGATGACACTAACCATCCACGAGTTTGATCCAGTCCTTCAGCCACAAAATGCCCAGGAAAATTTTTTTCAAACAGCTCACGATTTTCAAATGGATAATGAATATATGCATAAGGCATAGCACCACTTTCAAACCAGCAATCAAAAACCTGCAAAATCACCATTGTTTGAAATATAAACCTTATACTCAGTTTACCAGGAAATAAAAGTGTGTATACTACTGGTACAGTAGGAAAAATATTCAATCTCAGCACACAAATAGCAAGCTAGCAGTTTGAGTCAAACTATGCAAACGTCTCAAACAGTTCATGAGGATAGAAAAAACTTATTCTAGAAATGCTATTGCTCTCCGATATAAACATATCTCCAATGCAAACATGACACTCATAAAATGTAAACATCACAGTTAAGCTGACATCAATAACAGATATAGTCCACATCCCTTTTCCTATAAGCACTTCTACGGTTTTACCTTCCCACAATGAAGTCCTACAAAATATTTTTTTAAATGTGTCCTTTTTTGCTATCAACAAAGATACTCATATTCAGCAACATATGTAAGACCTCAAGAATATGCTATATATATGAGGTTTGTAGGCAATGTCGGACTGAAATAGGAACTGAGTTAGAAACGGCAATCGATGATTTTTCAAAAGCTGGGAATCACGGCAATGATGCCTCAATAAAAAAAATTAGAATGCTTTCGGAACTTGCAGAAACCAGGCAAAACAGTCAAGCATATCACAAAATCTTAACTAATCTCAAGGCCGATCTACTAAGGCTCATTAGAATCAGAATCTATTGACCCAATCAACCACAGCCCCAATGCTATCTTGCTTGCTCATTTATCCTCTTAGCCACCACAAAAGCACCTCATCCTACCGCTGCATCTATGCTAATCCACATGCATATGTCAACAATCAGAGAAGACGGAAAGTAGAACAAAAAGATGTGTTAGTCATAGGGTTTTATACTTTTGATTCTGGTTTTGCCACTAAAACAATTCAGAAACGGTGCAGCACCAGGAGCCAAGAATTTTCATGCTGCATAGGATGTAGGATAAATCCAGAATCATTATGCACGAAATCAAACATAAACCACCACTCAAAAGCAACCATGGCAGATAATTGGATAAGACTGCATCAGAAACTAAGAAAATCTAGGTGAAAAAACCAAAACTGAAGCTGTTGGCATGAGAAAAAATGTCAGAAGAATGGACTCACAAGAAAATATCCCCTACATATAAACAACAATTGCAAGATGAAATGCAAATGTCGAATAGTACCAATGATTGTATAAGAGCCACCTTTCAAAACTCAAAAGCAGGACTACATAGGTCCAAAAACCAATTAAATAAACTCCATATATGATAGAAGACAAGATACATACTACTAGGAATTCCATCCTCCCAAGTCCTAAGTGCCACAAGACTAATAATCTATTAAACTTTTTAAGTGCATCCTTCTCCTCTCTAACCGAAATAAAAACTTCAATTATATATCCCCAGATGACTGCAGAACTGGGACCACAATGCACTTGACTACGCAGTGGACACAAAAGACTGTCTCGTTAGTATGACTGAAAAAGGGAAGTACTCGCATCAAAAGCCTCAATCATGTGGACAAGGGCAACTAGTAAATTATCACAAAAGCCTTGGACAAAAGACAGGCCGACAACATGTTAGCTAATCATCCGTGCATTCTTTGGATGTCAAATATTATGCCACCAGTCCACAAACAAGGAATAATTCTTATAAGTAAATTTTGTTCCTAACAAGCAAGAAAACCCACAAATAACATAGACTATACAATTGAATACCCTGAATAAAATGTCTTACATCATCGACACGTCGGAGAACACCCTTCCCATCCTTGGAAGGAATAGTAATGTGATCAATGAAGTGGCGATGCAAATCAGTAACCTGTAAAAGATATACCATCCGTTAAACAGAACTTTTCAGCATATACCAAACGATACAGGCAATAAATAAATAAAAGAGATTTACATTTAATTCTACAGACATAAAATGACACGAAACAGGAAGTTAGATTAACACAGCAGTTATATCCAAGCCATCATATGTCAAAAAGAAGATACATGCAAACAGCAGATTTTAAAGTTACCCATATCCTTGTATGATAAGAGATTCAAGATTTCCCTCCCCCTTATTGCGTTATGAAGACATATGACAGCTGCTTTACTTGATTCACTTGTTTCTTCATAACTTCCTTTTACCAAGAATAATAGCATGGTAACAGGTAGGACCATATAAAAACAACCTCCATAAGAATTCAACTAGTAATGCAGAACAGAGATGAAGTGACTGACACTGAAGATATTTTCATCATATAAGAGAGACAAGATTACTGACAATGAAGTGTGGTATGTCTTTAGTTAATGAATCTTCTTGGTAAAAGTATAGCTGTGGGAGAACAAAAAGGCCACTTGAGCTTATAGCTACGCTTCTACGATAGATATTGTGAAAATGAAACCAAAAGCGCCTTGCAGGGGTGAGGTACGGGGGCCGGGAAAAAGGCATCTGAACATATTGGCACAGTGACCTACGACATGCAATGCGTGCACCTCCAGCTGTCTCTGGCGAGGCGTGGGGCGCAGCACCTTGCCCACTTTTTGCAGAGATGCATGTGAGAGATCAGAATTGAATTCAGAGAAGACCAAAATTCTGAAATTAACTGGTACCTAAGCTTTGATAATTGATATTCACATTTCTAGCAAACCCTTAATTAATTGCATGAAGTAATTTCAAATTCAAGCACAAATCAAAATCCCCAATTTGGAAAAAAAGAAAAACTAATTCGTGGAATGAGGTCATAGACTCATAGTTTGATTTTGGTGGTCAACGGAGATTGCCGGCTAGCATCTCCAGTGATGTCTGGCACCAGATCTGCCAGTGGTTGTCGACAGCAAAGAGTTTTCAGGTGGGTTCTCATTCTTCCTCTGTATTCGATCAATATCTCTACTTCCTAGCTCTCTCTCCCTCTTGGTTATTTTCATCCTCTGTCTTCATCACCCCCTTGTGTCATCTCGTTTAAACTTCTCTCTCCCGAACTGGAATCTATGCTTCCATTCTTTCTCCTCTTCGACCACTTCAGTGAGGTGTTTAAAGTCTCTTTCGTTTTTGAAAAAAAAATAAAAAAAATCTTAACTCCCAATTCCCAATTTGTTTTAATTTTCCTGACTAAGTGTATCAAGCATCCGAACTCCCCCTGACTTGTAGTCTTGTACTATCAATACAACTCCATAATCTGTTTATTCGAGCCCCCCCCCCTCTCTCTCCTGACTCTTTGAAGGGATTTTCTTTTCTTTCTTCTTTCTGAAAGTAAGGGATTTTACTTTTATAATTTTTTTGTAGCATATATCTGTCTACTAAGATTCAATACCAAAAAAGCAAATGAATGAAAATGAATATTAATGGTGTGCCTATACAAAATGTGCACCTTGCTTCTCGTGCCTAGGCTCTGTAGACCCTTTACTTTGGAAAAAAAATGGATTTTTTTTTAGATTTCAACTCAAATGTCTCTCTCTCTCTCTCTTGTATGTCTACAAAAAAGTGGCCAAGGTGTTGTCCATTAAGCCTCCCCTGAGCCGGCTGGAGGCTCGCACATCCCAGTGCCTGGCTTAGGTCGCTAAACCTGCTTTGTCAAGAACAATTTTTGGGGTTCCTAGATGTGCCCCTCACCTAGGCGCAGTTCGGCACGCTTTGTAAAACTAAGCTAAGATACAAGTCCTCTTTTCCCACATGTACAACTACATGTGCAACTAAGAATTTCAGCGCTTTTCATCCAGATAACCATGTCCAAGGTAACACATTGCAGCCAAGTTTCCAAATGTATCGTACGAGTATTTGAGTGAGCACAAAAACACAAAGGACCACAAGCATGTAGATAGAATAGGTAAATGCAAAAAACCTCATATTGCAAATGACATGAACACAAGTTACTACAAACAAAAGGATCTGATTATTGGCTCATGGAAATAAGTACTGTTACCAGCACATCAAAGTTTCCGTATCATTGGATATGGAAACATGAGACTGCATGACAGCCAAGTAATTTAATTGAACAGAAAATGCATGAGAAGAATTATCAATTCATGAGGGTATTGACAAACCTTCTCCCCTGATTCCCTTTCGAGTTCCTCAATGGACGAAATGAATCTCATTTCTTTTCCATCCTCACTTATCCAAATAGGAAGGGGTGTGCCCCAAAATCTGCTTCTACTCACTGCCCAATCTCTAGCATTTTCTAGCCAATTGTGGAAACGTTTCTCCTACAAGAATTCATAATAGATAAACATGCATACTACAAACTGCAAAAATAAAGAATCAAAAAGATATTCAGAACATATATAAACAGTAAAAAATTGATAATTAACAAATAAAACCTTGACAAAATCAGGAACCCAATAGGTCTTCTTATTGTTCTCAAGCAATTGGTCCTTAATCTTTTCCACCCTTATAAACCTGCAGAAATAATATAGCAAACATATGTTAATTGGATGCACCATGATCTTGCATCAAAAATCAAATTGTAAACAACAATAATAATAAAGACAATTGGAAGAGCAAAGATATGCAGTATCAATCATAGTTCACCAACAACGGCACTCAGTAAGTCAGGCCCTACTTATCAACTGAATGAGAATTAAGAACTCCTCAATGATGAACATTTTATTGTCAAAAAGCAGCTCGGGTAAATAGATTTTGTTTTTACATATCCCAGAACGCAGTCAGTATACCGAGGGATAGAATGCTTTTACATAAGATTTTGAATGTAGTTGGGAGAAGCAGCGGTTAGCCGATTATTTACAATGACACAAGGCATATATCTTGTCCGGAAGAAAATAGCACACTGTATCATGAATCAAGACCATGGAAACATCCCCTTATGCAGTAAGTTCCTTTCTCAGCTCTAAACATGACACACATGTATGATCAATCCTTCAACTACTATATGTTACCGCACATAATTGAAAGCATCTTATCTGACACAAATTGATATGAGTGATCATTTAAAAGACAGCTAGATTGATACAAACAATGCAGACAACATCTAGAAAAGTAGAATTACTTCCTAGATCTAGTGGTCCCACATTCACCATAGGACAAGAGACGATACAGTAAAGGACAATGGCTGAAGCCGCTGAAGAAGGAAAAGAAAGTAACAATAAGGCTACAAGATATAACATTATCTGTCCTCTTCAACATCGACTGTCATACATAAATGATAGGTTCATAAAATAAACTTAATAATTAATAGGTGACACGCTTCATGGTTAAACATGGAACACTGGTATTAGACATCATGTACAAATTCATTAATGGAAACATTTTGCATCTTCTCGGTTCGCACTTCTGTGAGTATAAAACCAAATCATTAAGTATCGTGATTCAACTTCGGAAAGGGCATAACCGAAAGTCAAAACATCTTGAACTGTTGGAAAAAATTTGATAGAAGACTTTATCATAAACTTATTACACAACGAACTGGTATGATCTATATGACTTATTTCGCACGAGTCATCCTCCATTTGACTCAAGGAAAGTATATATGCCTAATCCGTTTGAAAACAAAAGTTCTAATAAAGCATTTCAATCACCAGAAACCAACAATTACATTTCTCTTCTTTCTTACAAATATTTATTTCATCACCCAGCATCTAAAAAGTCAGCAACTGGCCACTTTAAGGTTTGAGATGAGACAGCATCTGATATAGTGAGCAGGAAAACCTGGGCAGTTACAAAATTTCCCCATATAAACTTCGCCAAAAAGTTAAAAAAACATGTGGACAAGTTTTAATACATACTATTGCAGCAAAAGCCCGAGACTAGCTCAAAATATAATATGTCCTATTGTAGCAAACGGCCAGGAGAACATTTAATTAGCTATATTTGACACACAAACAAAAGTTACTACTTCCGAGAAATCATAAAAACTATTGCACAGTGATCTCGTTGTACATACCAACTGGGAACGGCTCTATAGATGAGAGGAGTTTCAGATCTCCAACAGAAGGGATAAGAGTGGGTAAAACTTCCTTGTTTGAGGAGTCTGCCACTTTGCTGTGAAAGAAGAAGAAAATAACATGAGAATGCCAGAAAAATGTATCTATATCAGACAAGCCAATTTCCAAAAGAGGGGAACAAACACCACCACTACAGTACTTCACCACAAGGGAAGAGAATATAAACTAACACTTTCGACATGTTGTTTCAGTTTTCCTCATAAAGCCACGTATATTGGATAGCCAAGGTCGATCCAAGTTCATCAGACCCACAATGTAAACAATTAAACATAAAGGGCGTAAAAGAGCGTTCAGCAGCATTTTTTTTTCTATTTTTTATAATCCAGGGAGGATTACTAAGACAAGCACTATAGATAAAAGGGGGCACGTACCCTCTAATCACACACCACACCCACAATTCCATGGCATACTCCACATAAGATCCTCTAACAAAAACTAAATAAAATAGAAAAACCCCACTTTTCTTGCAACGATAACTAGATCACAGAAGATACTCCAAATAAGGACTATTTCTTGTGATGAAGCAAGATTTTGCAAGGAACTTTCCTCTGGACTAGAAACTGATTCCACCAGCAGGGACTTCCAAATCCACTTAATAGATCATTCGGCATAAAATCATAATGTCAAAAGACCATCAGGGAAAAAAACATAATTCAGCCATATAGAACTAAAGAGCATCAGTATCCCTTAAATATTGTTCTTTTAGCAACAGAACTGTGTCTGAAGCCTAAACAAAATTCAGCAGAACATGACGTTCTCACTATAAAAGACCACCATAGTCCAATGGACAACACAGGAGAACCATAGAGATGTATGACTCGAAGTACAATTTCCCATTGGAGACAGCTCAAATTGCTTAGCATCTCCAGAAAATCACAACTCAGAAGTTAATGGCACTAGCAATTGTAATCAACCACCAAAAGTTCATGAGATGCCACATAATATGGTATCTCCCATGCTAGTCAGACTTGCTTACTCGTGTAAGACACAAGTACATATCCAAGCATGAGACTCGGCTATAAAATATAATAAGAATTCCTATGATTCCAAGCAAATTCTGCAACCAAACGTACATGCACTACAGATGCAATTGGCTGCTTCAATGGGATCTTTTGGTTTGGTCTGAGGACAATTACCAAAGGTTATTTCCCGTAGCCTTAGAGCCGATGAGTTCTTCATCAGAGGGAAAAAAATGACTATGCTCTTGGATGAGGTACTTAACTCCAGGATGAATGGAAAGGTCAATCTCTTTGGCAACTTGGTGGTGCAGTTCGAAAGAAAGAAACCAACGGACTTTTAAGGGTTTTGCTTCCACTGGTGAAGGCCGCAAGTTCCATTTTTTGAGACTTTTATACAGCTAAAGTCAACTTTGACTCTTTGAGAGCCACTTGACTTTTCCTAATTATCTAATTTTTATTACTTATCAACAAAAAAAGCAACACAAAAAAACTTGAGATGAAATAAAAGAGTATGAGTGGCATAAGGTATCTTGTATCTTCTGAAAGTACTCCTCTTCCAACAATACCCTCTTTTGTTACAAAATATCATTAATAACAAGGCCAAAAGGGTATAAGAAAGCGCATATATCCTTGCCTTTACTGCATTTATAATTTCTTTATCAGCATCCTTCACGTAGAGTCCTTTAAAGTCAGTAACTTTTTCAATGAAGCGTCCATCTTCATCAACAGCTACAACCAAGTCCGGCCCCTGAGTTTTCCAAGTGAGAAAATCAGTGCAAAATACAACTAGTATTGAGATCTCAAATTAAAAGCTAGTAGCAAACCCGTTCAATTATTTTGTTTTCGAGGCAAACACGGTAATCATCTTCTCCAAATGCTGGAGCACAGTGTACAACTCCAGTTCCACTATCATCTGTCACATAATTGTCCGCGACAACCTTGAAAGCCACATCAGTAAACTCCTTGAAGTAGTCAAACAAAGGTATATACCTGCAATTTATACATTTAAATAATGAAAAAGAAAATTAAATTAAAAATAAACATTTACAGAGAAGACAAGTAGAAAACAGAATAAAAATAGAGGAAGGCAATTACCCTATCTAAATCTTGCTATTATAGTTGGCTTTGGTTTCGATTCAACACAGCTGACTTTTCTTCTTTTTAAGAAATTATGGCTAAGAACTTTTATAACTATGTCTTGTAACTATAAAAAAAGATACATACTATTCCCTCCGTTTCCTATTTGTTCTTCCTACTTTCTCCACTGGGATTTGGGATGTTTCAAAAAGTTCTTCCTAGAGAGAATATTACCTTATTTGAAAAGTAAAAATTAACAGAGAAGTACTAAAAACTTAGAAAAAAGTTCCAAAAGTAAGAAAGAAGTTCCAAAAAGTAAAGCAGAGTGTACAAAAAGTGCATTTATCTTATTTTCTTCCCATATTCACGTAGGAAGATCAAACAGGAATGGAGGGAGTAAATGAAAAGAATGATTATATGAGGAGGAATAACGAAATCCCTTTAACCCCCAAAACCCTTTGCAGTTTACCATTTATGCTTGTCTCAATTACATTCTCCACTTTCCTTTATGGAATGGGTCCAAAAATTGACATAATACTATCCTTCTCCAAACACTATTAGATTATCATTTTTTTTCTTTGCACCTTTAACTTTAAAAACCACTTGTATAATATTTCATTGATACTTTTTTAGCAAAATCCCACCACTAAACTTTCCTTAATACTTATACCGAAAAGAAATGGGAAAGGCTTGGGGGACAAAGGAAGCTACATTAGATCTCAAAGCAAAAGTGAAAAATTCAAAGAAACTCAATTTGAGTATCAAAGATGATGGCTCTTAAAGCCCTAACCCCTAACCCACAAAGAAGCTACATAAGTTATTCTATCTCAAAGCGAATCAGCATTGTATAGGGGGAAAACATAGTCATTTGGGATATGAACTTATGAAGAGATAACTTGTACTTCCTTTGTTCCATATTACTTGCAACACTCGAATTTCAAGGTCAAACTTTCTAAATTTTGACCACAAATTCTCATCATTGTATAGGGGGGGAAAATAATCATTTGGGATCTTGTTAAATCCATCTCAATGTGTATTTTAATATCAAATTTTCATAATTTTTACTAATACACAATCGAAGACATTAATGATCAAAGTAGTGCATTGGAGACATTAATTATCAGCTAACTTCTTCTTGTATTGATTACCCAACCCCAAAAGTGCAGCTACCTTTTTTTCACAATAGAAATAGGGGCAAAAACAAGACTTCCTATGCAAACAAAACAACTTTCAATGAAGCAAGACATGCAAACAAGATTCATTGTCGGCATGACATTATCAAATACTTCCTCTGTTTTTTTTAGTTGCAACATTTGCCTTTTCACATTTACCGAGAAACTTATTTGAACGTTAATATCTCATATTGGGTGCAAGTAAAAATTATAAAAATTTGATATTTGGAATCATCGCATTGAGACGAATCTAACAAGACCCCACTTGACTATGTTTTCTCTTATATAATGGTGCGAGATTACTTAACAAAGTTGGTTGATGAATAGTGCCAAAAAGCAAATGTTGCAACTAAGAAAAACAGAGGTAGTATATGGCAACAAAACCAGCCATAGCCTCTGTTTCTAGAGCATATCATTGATGATATCAAACCTGCCCAAAGCTAAGCTCTCACCATTAGAGGAAAATAAAAATAAATACAAAAGGGGATACGAGGTGGGCCTGGTTAAGCACCAAAGCAAAGACGTGCAAGAAAATGTGCCTCAAGGATCGCATATCCCCAACGTGGAGACACTAACCTCAGGTAAATAAAAATCCAAAACCTCCACCAAGGCACCAACACCTGAAGCTCCTGAATTTCCCTATCATGTGGGCCTCCATAAATGAAGCTTACCTTATACATAGGGAACATCTTCACACCATATTAATTACTTTCCTCTTGATCTTAAAAAAAAAAAACCTTTCAGCAAAAACAAGCTTTTAGATGAGCCTGAAAACATACAATGATACAAGTAAGAATCCCAACCCACTCTCCTCGATAAAAAAAGTGACAGTGAAGCAACTGTTTCATTGGTTGTTCACTCATTAGAGATCAACGCGCTGCTAAAATAGCAGACATGGTTTTCCATAAATGGTTCCAATATCCCCTTGTTTTCAAAGAGACACCTTTCTTATAATCATTTAACTGCCAAACTTCTTCAAGGATAAGTGCTAACTGCTAATAGCTAAAGGAAAATGTATACCTACTAATGTTATAAGCAAATATCACTAGACAACAGTCAATCTACAATTCCAATCAACCTACACCACAACAGCAACTCTTAGCAATGATTATGCCAACGCTGCATCACCTCTTAGTCTCTAACTTTCATGCAACAGGTCAAAAAGACCTACTGAATGCTTTTATATTACTCGGAGTAATTGGACAAAGTTCCAACCCATAAATTTTATGAAAATTTCCTTGATTTCATACCGATGTATAGTGTCAAAGCTTTTATACCCATGTCGGAGTCGCGAGGACCCGACATGGGTACTTGAGGTAAAATGATGATCCAAGCGTATCAGCAACTACCATCAAAATGGACCAACCCTATGTGTACAAGCACATAAGTCGAATATGGAGGCCTCAAAAGTCAAAACAATACCAAGAGAGTAATTACTTACTTCAGCCCCACCAATGAAGCGCCTGGAACCTTCTCTAACACCTCGTATGAACTATCATCCACAGAAGCTTTCTCAGATGCAGTACCCTTATTCTTAGACTTGGAATTCTTGGCATCACCAACTGACCCATTTGCAGATTTCTCAACTTTTACTTTCTCTCTAGGAAGCTGCGACATACGAGACTCTGCGACCACATAAGTCACTCCAGTTGCTTTGCTTCTCACCTGCACACAAGTTCGACCGGAATTACTTTCACACCACTACACTAAAGCCCCAAAATAAATACTATGGATCAAACAAAATCCTGGTGGAGAGGAAAGAGAAAACATCTTCAAGTGCCCCTCGCCTCCTCAACTTCCAAAGACTAAAGAATCAGCAGAGCACTCGTAAGCAACTCAAAACTACAAATAGTTATATGTGCTCAAGAAGATCAGAGCTTCATCTCACAACATCAATTCCAGAACTGTACAGTATCAGTGAACGAAAATCGCTCAAATAATTACACATAGCATCGCTGACACGACAACGTAAGATGGGTTAACTACAATACATCATGAGAATTCTTCTTACTAAATTATTAGATAGCTAGCAGCAAACAACTGGCCAAACTTGGAAGAAACAAGCACATAATCGCAACAAGTTTCAAAAAGATACCGCAATTAATTGATGCTGCTCCACTCAAGCAACTTGCATTCTTTCGTTATTAAAGTGAAAACTTGAGAAACCATTAAAGAGATACAGGGAGCATCAGTAAGGATTCCCCCACATCACTCCAGCTTTAATCGCCCAGAATTAACAAAGACACCCAATTGAAAATTATCAACACAATTTGGAAAATCCCTTTACAAAATGAAACGAAATCCCTTAGAGGCCTATGGTAGTGTCTTAGAACAAAGATTGAAGCACTTAATCTACGACAGGGGCAACATTATGAAGGTTACTTTCACACATAATTAAATTTAAATCCAAAGACCTTTCATAACGAATGCAATTATAGTATCAAATATCAATCTGCATCCATGGTTCAGGCGTTCAGCATATCTCAGTAGGCTATATTGGGCTGGTATAAAAGTATTTTGTGGCTTGCTAAACTGGCACTTCCTATTAGCCAGTGACCCAATACATAGCTGATATGGCCAACAAAAGGCCAATAAGGCCCATATAGCCAACAAAGTTTGTCATATCAGCAATCCTATAAAAAGCAACGCAATCTAGTAGGCATCTGTGACGGGTGTTCTTAGTATCTGGACTACAACAATGACTTAAAACCATAATATATTTCCTTCCCAACAAAGCACTTAGCTTGACAATGACATACACTAAATGACATCCCTTGCAATCACTTTCAGATCAGATTCCAACATCCATCAAGAACTGCAAACTCGAGAATAAATGGAAACCATACATAAGCAAAAGATTTGTCACTCACTCACTTGTCACCACTTCTATTAAGGCATGTCCATATTTATGTAAAATGCTCATCTATTACAAAAGAAAAACCCGAAACGCACCTTAACATAGACAAAATTCGCATTCACACACAAGGCAAGGTTACTTGGAAGGGTCCATGGAGTTGTAGTCCATGCAACAAGCGATGCATTATGAGAATCACCCACAATGGGAAAAGTGACGAGAATCTCAGGATCAGGTACTTCCTGCATCACTTATGGTGTTAATATCACAAACAAATCACCATACCAAACTGCTTGCAAAAGTACAAGAAATTAACCAATAAAAATGTCTCTACTTCAAACCTTATAGTTTGCATTGGCCTCAAAGTTTGACAGAGGTGTCTTCAGACCGGTACTATAAGGCATAACCTGCAGAAGACAGCACATATAATTAAATCAAACACCCACATATTTATTTAAGTATAAATTCACTGAGACAAGTCAGAAATACTGACAGATGTAATAACAATCAACAAAAAGTGAATTAGCAGGGCTATTATTAGGATATTAATCAAACTTATAGAATTGTCTTAACTCTTAACCCTATTGTAAACCTAATCATAGATATCCTGAATTCTAACAACCAACATCAAGCCAGTAAACAACCAATAACAGATACTTAATATCACTCATTGAACCCTCTTAATCTTCATTTAAGTCATGTCACAGCAAATACAACTACACAAAAACCCAAAGTTGAAGAACCCACATTCCGAGTAGACTAACAAAGACAAAAACCATGAAGCAAATCCCAACACTGGTACATAACAACTAATAAGCACAAACAACTTCTACAACCCCAAATGTCAATCACTATTTAACAAAACACGAATGAAACAGCAACAAAAAAAAGACCTCAATTTTGGATTAAAACACAACCAGAAACTGAAATTAAAACTCACAAACACAAATCAATACTCCCTCTTTTTTCACCAAAATCAAAAACCCAGAAAAACCCACAAACTTTCAAACCAAAATCAAAAAACCCACATTAGAAAAACAATCAAAACAACTAAAAAAGAAAGAAAAAAACCCACATCAGAAAAACAATGAAAACAAGTTAAAAAAACAGAATGACAAACCTTAAATCCACGATAAACAAGATCTTTCTGATGCAACTGAGCAAAAACCCACCAAATGGATTCCATAAAATTCAAATCCATAGTTTTATAACCATTCTGAAAATCAATCCATCTCCCAGCTCTCTTAACAATCTGCTCCCATTCTTTGACATATCTAGTAACAATTCCTCTACACTCTTCATTATACTTATCAATTCCCATTTTAAGAACATCAGACCTACTCTTAATCCCTAACATGGAGTCAATTTCATGTTCAACAGGAACTCCATGACAATCCCACCCAAAACGACGCGTTACATGATGACCAGTCATTGATTTATACCTAGTTACAATGTCTTTAATGGTGCCTGCTAAAAGATGCCCGTAATGAGGGAGACCAGTTGCAAAGGGGGGCCCATCATAGAAGATGTATTCTGGGTTTTTTGAGGTTTTTTCTAATTGGGTTTCGAATGCTTTGATTTTGTCCCAGAATTCCAGGATTTTTTCTTCTTCTTTTGGGAAGGAGAAGTCTTTTCCTTCGCATACGTCTTCCATGCTTATGCTTGAGGATGAAGATGAAAATGGAGGAGAGAGAATCTGGGGTTTTATTAGAGTGGAAGTTGGAAGACTGGGGTTTTGCCTTTTGCCGGCGAAGTGAAGTAGCGTAGGAGAGAAATTGGGAATCTAGTAGTACTAGTTCAAGCTTTTGTGGTCTTACTGTCTTACAGAGAGTCTGAATGTGGGTCGGGTTGGGTGTCGGGTCAAGACCTGAGTCCAATGGTTTTGCTTGACACAAAGTTCTAAAAGGCTGAAAAGAAGACTAATAAATTCAAAGATGTTTAAAATGAGGCTAATAAAGTTCAATTGAGGACAGTAAGGGCGACTCGTGATATTCAATACACTACAACTAGAACATACTACTTTTGTTGTCATAACAAAAAAGGAAATTCAACTGGGTTGCTAAATGACGCCTTATAATTTTCTAGTAACGCCCTAAATACGTATAAAATACTGTATTTTTTATACTTTTCATTTCTTTTCTCACTTTCTCCCCTTCCTTCTTCACTTTCCCTTCCCATCTTCTTCCACATCATCACTGGGCACTGGCGCCGCCACACCACCACCATTATCACACCCCACCCTTCTTCTCCCCTCTATTTTCTTCGATTTACAGAAAAAAAATTCAAAAAAAAAGGAGGCGTCCATGGCAGGCGCTCCACCACAGGGTGAGGCGCCTGCCAAGGACGCCTCCACCGGTGGTGGGGCGTCCATGGTGGACGCCTCTCCATATTTTTTTAAAAATTTTTAAAAAAAAGAGGCGCTCCACCACAGGGTGAGGCTCCTGCCAAGGACGCCTCCACTAGTGGTGGGGCGTCCAGACGCCTCTTCATTTTTTTTTTAAAATCAGTCTCTTCATCCATGGATTTAGCAGTGTGGGGCATGATGGTGGTAGCGGTACGGCAGCGGCGACACAAGTTGTGGCGTGGCGGTGGTGGTGTGGCGGCGCCAGTGGTGGTGTTGAAGAAGAAGGGAAGGGGAAGGGGAAGTGAGGGAATGGGAGAAAGAGATAAAAGAAATGTAAGTATACAAATACGGTATAAAATACTGTATTTAGAGCGTTAGTAAGTAATGGCAGGGCGGTGAATAGCAAAACCCTAATTCAAGGGCACTAAGTTATGATAAGTCCAAACTAGTTAATTTCATAGGTAATAAGTTTAAATTAGTTAGAATTAGGTGAAGAAAGTGAAACCCTATTTGATCATGATGTTCCTTTTCATAATTTTAAAATGATGAAAACATATAATTATGTTTTATAATAGGAAACGTGATATCAAATATCACAAAATAAAATTTTCAAGGTTTTAAGTTGCCTAAAAATTTCAAAAGGTTGTTTCTCGCAAAAAGTGGTATATAAAAGGTTTGAGTTTGATCTAATAAATTCTCCTTATTAATAATTCAATTATTTTAGCTTACCCTTTTCATAAAGAATTAATTTTGAAGCTAGACAATGTAAAATTCTAGTATTTTTGTAGTATGATGAAATGTATCATTGATACTTTTTTTGGCAGTTTAATATTCACACATATTTGAGTGAAAACTAGAATAATTTACTATACCAAGTACCAACTGAGCACTTTCTATTAATTTTTGTTTGAAACAAACATACCATTTTTTTAGGTGGATAAGTCGTCCCTTGCATGTAGGGGAAATTTGGAGATCTCTCTTGCACGGGGTGAGACTCGATCTCAAGGTGATGTCAATACCACTGGTTATTATACGTTGCTCGAAAAATGGTACCACTAGAGTACCTCTTCTGCAAGGCGTATTATTTGTTCACTTTATAGTAAAAAAACAAAATAAAATTATGTACTGACAACCAAACACCTCTCTGTATATTATTTTTAAGGTAAAAATAATATACCTTGCATAAGTGGGTGGGAATTGGGATCCCACTTTGTAAGGGGCAAGAATCAAACCCTTGACACTACTCACTAGAGTGAAAGAAGGTGTAACACCCTAGAAATTCAAAGCGGAAAAGAAGAAGAATTAATATATTTAATAGGACGATGGCGGAAACATCGTCTTCTGGGAATGTCACTACTACAAGAATAGTGTTTAAATAACTAAGTGATAAAAACAAACTTAAGTAAATACTATAAATAAATTAATTACTTAGATTAAAAACGAAATGAGAAAACTATCTCAAACTAAAAAGAAGTCTAAAACTAAAACTCCTAATAGATTATTTCTCGCATCTCAACCCGAGCCCAAAATCAAAGAAAATCTCCATCAACAAAACCTGCAAAATAAACAACAAATATCCACAATCAGTGGGGAGTAATTAACAGCTCTCCCAGCCCAATATAGGATCCAAATAGCAATTTTAAGTAAAGTTAAAATAAATGTTACTATACAACAACATGCTTCTAATAACAATAAATAAGTCAACAATAATGAACTTAAGATAATCATACAAGATCCATAACATAAGCCTCCAAAATAATTAAACAAAATAATATAATAGGTTTTGAGAAAGAGCAGAACGCCAGTGGATCGCAACCCACTTCCTAAGGTTTGTCAGATCGAAATCTCTAGACAGCCTATGGGCTTACGTTCCCTACTGCATGTGTCTAAGAACGGCCAAACTCCCGATGCAGGATAGTACCCAGCTCAGTACTTCCCAACCTCTCGGACGACAACAATTAACCCAGGTAAAACCCCTAAATCGCAACCTAGGTGGTTGGCATGTTCTTCACCGGGGACTACATCTATCCCACCGGATATCTTAATCTCAATAAAATAGTTCTACAAATAAATTCAATAATTTATTCATCCATTAATCCTCAAATATAAATAATAAGGATGCCCTTAAGGCTTTACACCCAAAATCAGCGGAAACTAGGATCGCAATCCAAAAGTCTCAATTCAACAATATTTATTCTTCCCAAAGTAATAGTAATAATAATACTAATAAAAATCTGTTAACTCGGAAGGAACTACAAGAGGGGGGGTGAATTGCAGTGTGGAACTTATTGCCAAATAATGCGGAATTTAAAACATAAGCAATAAGGAACTCAAAGTGCAAGAGAGATTTTTACGTGGAAACTTCTTGTCCCAATACAAGAAGAAAAACCACGACCTCCTCAAGATTTAAACTCTTCACTATAATAGGGAACCTCCTCTGTTACAACCTATTACATGCGCAAGTTCCACTCAGAACTCCAACTCTCTCACAAGTTCCACTAGGAACTTTAGCTCTCTAGACTTAACTCCAAGTCCCTTAAGAGTTCCCACAACTCTTTACAACAGGTTTACTCAAACCCTTTACCCCTGGATAGACTTCACCCCAAGTCTACACATAAACAATAAGAACTTACCCAAGTTCCTCACTCAAACTTGATACAAGAATTCACTCAAACCCTTTACCAAGTTCCCATTACAAGAGTTCACTCAAACCCTTTAACCCCAAACTCAAATACATACGCTTGATAATTTGGATTAACTCTAGTATATAGAAACTGAATAACTGTAAAGGAACATGTCACTTGTAGGAACTTGGTACTCACAGGAACTGACTCAAAACAAGGAATAGAAAATATAATTCTTACTGTAACTTTATTCCTTAAGCCAGACCTTATGGAATGACATAAGTCAGACACTATGGAAAGACACTAATCAGACAATTTGAAACTTAACTGAACTTGTATATTTATAGCAGTCATTTAGAATGAACGTGAGATTAATCATGTGTTAGTGGGTAAACCATTTTCCCATGATGTTCCTCAACTAGAGGACCACGTTCCATGATCTTCCACTAACACCACGTTCATTTTGAACGTGTACAGTAAACGTGGTTTATAGAATCTTGGAAAATAAGTAAACTATTGAACGTGTACTTGAAAATCAATTTATTAATTAAAACTGAAAACTAAAATATCTTTTATTTTATTAAAAGATTTTTCACAAATTAAATCCCTTATTTTTAGTTGACCGAAAATATAAAAGAGAAAATATTTACTTAAAAACAATATCTTTTCTAAAACAGAAAATCTAAATAAAATCTTTTCGTAAACTAACTTCCTAATTAATAGGATTTGAGTCTAACTAACTAAGAAACAAAAAAGACTTACTCTTTAAACTATCACATTACACGGTCAGTTTATAGAATTACTTTGTTGTTCCTAAGACTGAATACATGAGTTCCAGTTCGTACAGGAACTCGTGTCTACAAGTTCCTGCACTCACAAAAACTCATTGTACGTAATCTCAAAAAGTTATTGAACGTAATATAAATCTAGTTTTTATTTTTCCAAAAACTGAAAAGATAAAATATAAATAAAAGATATTAAAATTAGAATCCTAAATTAAAACCGATTTTATTTAAAACTATTTTATTTAAAAACTAAATCTTATCCTAAAACAACTAATGCATATTATTTATAACTAATTAACCAAGTAGAGATTTATTAAGAAACAAACTCTAAATAAATTCTTATAGATTAAGATAATAATATGCATCAGACTTATTGACTCTTAAATACTTTTGACTCTAAGTTCCACGAGTTGACTCTTAAATACTTTTGACTCTAAGTTCCACGAATTCCTTTTGACCATACGAGTTCCTTTTGACTTTGTTCCATTACCTTTCATGTTTCAACATACTTACATGAATCCTAGAAAGGAAACTCATACTTCCTGTCTTCATGCCCCATGCTGCTCCAACTCAGGAACCGCATGCAATAGCTCCACCTCTGGAACTTCAACGTGCTAGTTCCTTTAAGGAACTTCGCACCTATAGCTCCTGCTCAGGAACTGCTTGTTTCAACTATGAAACTTCAGGAACTGCTCCCACTCAGGAACTGCTCCTACTTAGGAACTGCTCCCACTCAGGAACTGCATATTCAATGTTCCTCTTAGGATATACCTAGGAACTGCTCTGTTTGTGTTCCTTCTAGGAACTCTTCTAGGAACTTTATTTGTGCTTGCTTCTATGACATTTTTCTTAAACTCTTCATGCTTGGTTCCATCTTAGAAACTTACATAAAATCTAGCAGCACATTTGTATAATCAAACTTCTTCTCTCTTTGGATTTCTTCCTCAGGAACTTCACTTATTGGATTTCTTCTAGGAACTCTTCATGATGTGATATATTTAACCTTTCATGACTTGTTCTATGGTAACGTAATATGCACATCTCAAACACACATGTTAGTTAGATAATCATCATTTGTTTACAATCATCAAAACACTACATGACTCAACAATATTCCCCCTTTTTGATGATGACAAACAAATGATGCTTATCACAAATTAAATAATAAACAATGTGCATTAATTCCCCTTAACAAACAAGTCATGCATGTATATGAAGGAAAATCAATATAAGATAAAAACATCATACAAAGAACTTTCATCATTTTAGGATTTAGACTTAACTATGCTTGACTATAAGCATCATACATATTCTTCCCCCTTTTGTCATTATCGAAAAGGATCATCTTACACACATTTTGTTTTAGGTAAATCATATACACATATTGTTATATGCTACACTTACCACCATAAAGGTTAAACACCTGTTAGTCCCAAAAGCCTCAAGAATCTCAATTTTCAAACGTAGGATACATGTACTACACAAATTTCCAACTCACAATCCAATGACCCAACTTCAAAACCATCGAAGGAACTTGACAAATAATTAAATAAAAGTCAAGAAAAAAAAATCAGATTTGAAAGTCAAGAATGGATTAAGAGATAGGACATTGTAATATCCGGCTCAAAGAATATGAAAGAAGTTAATGGAATAATTTGAGTAGAGGGAACTTGAGAGATATTGTGTGCTCTATGGTTTAGACTTTTAATAAGAGGTTCTCAACAATAATTAGAGTTGATTACTTCACTTTACACTTTTGAAATCTCTGCCAAACCTCACACACACCTTGATATGTATCAATTAAGTTCACTTTTACTCAACCAACCAACCATGAGGAACTCATTACCCGAAGAAACTTGAACGAATTTATCTTTGTAATAAAGTTCTTCCAATCTTTCACTTATGTTCCTCTTCTTAAATCATCAAATCCATGAGTAAACATTTTCATAACCATATATATGAAATATTGACTTCTAGGAAAGAATAAAGATTTGATCACCCTTGTTTACTTTTTTCTTTTTCCTTTTTTTTATTTTTTTTTATTATTTTTTTTAAACAAGGGTGTCATTACAAGTTGTTGCACTTTTCCTAGAATGTCACGTTTACCTATCACAAAGAAGTAATTACTTACTCACACATACGTGAAATCCACCACTAAGAATGAAAGCATATATACTGATTCCTTCCTTATTCCCCCTGAGTTCCTTACCACTCCTTCATCAATAGGAACTTATATGAGTAGTTCCATCTAATGATATATCCTTCTGAGCATCAATTGATAAATCATAAAATACTTGCTTCTCACTTTTTCCATAACTTCCCCCTCAAAATGTATTTACCATTTATCACTCTTTATGCATCATTGAACCATTAAAAGTCATGAATTTTAATTTAGAGCACATGGGAATTAGGAGATTTAAAGTGACGGGATATGAATGGAATGAGGAATTAATCAATCAAAGGGTATTTGAAGAAATGTGGTGTGAACTGATGATAGTTGGCTAAGAATAGGTTTGATCCCTCTAAAGATTAAATGAAATATATTATGGAAATTTACCTGTCTAGTTCCATCAAGGTTTCTTTCATTGTACCTTTGGCAACTTAGGACTTTCATGTTTGACAGCATCCACAGTTCTATTATGAGACTTCTAACACTCTTAGGCAAGTGAGTATGCCTTTACGACACAAAAATTAAGTGTAACATATTTACGCTAGTGTGCATATAATTACTTCAATTTTAGTATGTGTAAGAACCCAATTCGACAAACTTTTTGGAAAAGAACATGTTTACGCTTAAGTCATACTTCATCAAGTCTTGTTCCTCTAAACAGTCCATGAATAGGTGAAACTATAAAGAACATATATTCACATAATTTAAAGTAAGACTTATAAAAGTTATGCATTCAGATTAATAATTTAACAATGTATTTTATTAATCATGATACAATGTAAATAGGAACATCATAACTTAAGTCACATTTCACCATGAATATAAAATTACCTCAAGTACTGTACTAATTTTGATGACTTATTTTTGAGTTTCTGAACTGCTAGTTCCATCATTTTGATGTCTTCACATCTGATGGAAACTTTCATACCAATTCGACTTATACTCATCCTTCTTCAAAAAGTTCCTTGACATATTTTTGTCCTTGCATCATTATATTCCAAGAGAGTAGTTGTGTTCCCTTATCATGCTCACGTACATATTTGCTTATAAGGTTAGCAAAAACCCTTGCATAAAATAGTTAGTTGTACCAAAAATATTATCCATATAACAATATACAACTACTAAGTCAATTCCTCTTGAAAATAGAAATTATTGTTAATTTTGAAATCATTTTTCAAGAAGAAACTTGATGTTGTTCCTCATAGATTTCCAACAATAAAATTTATTTTGAACGCATTGAAAATCTATTTAGAACAACTTAAATCCCATGTAAGCAACAAGAGAAAATAATGTACAGTTATCTTATGACCTAGCTACATGAATAAAAGTTTTCTCAAAGTAAATACCTTTGTTTAGTTGTTCCTCTCAACAACTAACCTGTATAGAGTTCCTTTGCTGATGTCTCTGTGAATGAGTCGTAGGAATAGTTCTTATGTTCCAGTTAGAATCAAGGAACTCGATTATTGGAACTGTCTGTTCCTACTAATTGGATAGGAACTCGCTTCTACATATTCATTGAGTTGAACTTTTATTTTATGAACTTGAACTTAATCTTCACTTTTTAAGCTCTTCTTCATGAGGTCATATAGCTGGCTATTGTTGCTTTTGAGAGTGACATATTACATGTAGGAACTGTAGCTCCATAGGAACTTGTGAGTTCAACATAAAAAATTAAAAACCATCTTTAACTTGTTTACTGGGAAAAACAAGTTAGTCTCGTAACAAATATGTCAACTCTTAATAACACCTTATATATTATAAACTCTGTGTTTCTAACAATTAGAGGTGCGTTTTAAACACAACCTCATCGCTTCTATTTTCAAAGTTCCTTAAATGATTATGCTTACTATTAAGTACCAAAACACTTAGAATAAAAACGTTTAAGTACAAAATACCAGTGGATTCTCCTTTGAAGATCTCATAGGATGTCTTGTTGATCATCTTCTAATCATTCCTTTGTTGATGATTTAGTAAGTGATATTGCTTGCTTTTTTTCTTACTTGTTCCTTTGGAAAACATTAGCAAATAGTATTCTGCCATGTCCTCCAAAGTTTCATTCAATATATTCACCCTATAATGAATACCTTGTTCCTGCATACATCATCAAACTCATCTGGAACTGGAATCAAGTTCCTAGGCATTGCCTGCCATCATATGAATCTTCTGTTCATCTAAAAGAAATAATCTCTGGAGCTCTCTTTTTCATTTCAGGAACTTGTTCCCAACCTGTTCGTTCCTTTGATGGAAGAACATGAACTTGTTCCTTCATTTTGGGTTGCCATAAACTATGAAATATACTCTGTAAAACAAACCCAAAAAGAAATACTTTATGCATCTTTGTTAAATCGGAAGGAACTACAAGAGGGGGGGTGAATTGTAGTGTGGAACTTATTGCCAAATAATGCGGAATTTAAAACATAAGCAATAAGGAACTCAAAGTGCAAGAGAGATTTTTACGTGGAAACTTCTTGTCCCAATACAAGAAGAAAAACCACGACCTCCTCAGGATTTAAACTCTTCACTATAATAGGGAACCTCCTCTGTTACAACCTATTACATGCGCAAGTTCCACTCACAACTCCAACTCTCTCACAAGTTCCATTAGGAACTTTAGCTCTCTAGACTTAACTCTAAGTCCCTTAAGAGTTCCCACAACTCTTTACAAAAGATTTACTCAAATCCTTTACCCCTGGATAGACTTCACCCCAAGTCTACGCATAAATAATAAGAACTTACCCAAGTTCCTCACTCGAACTTGATACAAGAATTCACTCAAACCCTTTACCAAGTTCCCATTACAAGAGTTCACTCAAACCCTTTAACCCCAAAATCAAATACATACGCTTGATAATTTGGATTAACTCTAGTATATAGAAACTGAATAACTGTAAAGGAACATGACACTCGTAGTAACTTGGAACTCACAGAACCGACTCAAAACAAGGAATAGAAAATATAATTCTTACCGTAACTTTATTCCTTAAGCCGGACCTTATGGAATGACATAAGTCGACACTATGGAAAGACACCAGTCGAGACAATATGAAACTTAATTGAACTTGTATATTTATAGCAGTCATTTAGAATGAACGTGAGATTAATCATGTGTTAGTGGGTAAACCATTTTCCCATGATGTTCCTCAACTAGAGGACCACGTTCCATGATCTTCCACTAACACCACGTTCATTTTGAACGTGTACAGTAAACGTGTGGTTTATAGAATCTTGGAAAATAAGTAAACTATTGAACGTGTACTTGAAAATCAATTTATTAATTAAAACTGAAAACTAAAATATCTTTTATTTTATTAAAAGATTTTTCACAAATTAAATCCCTTATTTTTAGTTGACCGAAAATATAAAAGATAAAATATTTACTTAAAAATAATATCTTTTCTAAAACAGAAAATCTAAATAAAATCTTTTCCTAAACTAACTTCCTAATTAATAGGATCTGAGTCTAACTAACAAAGAAACAAAAAAGACTTACTCTTTAAACTATCACACTACACGGTCAGTTTATAGAATTACTTTGTTGTTCCTAAGACTGAATACATGAGTTCCAGTTCGTACAGGAACTCACGTCTACAAGTTCCTGCACTCACAAAAACTCATTGTACGTAATCTCAAAAACTCATTGAACGTATTATAGATCTAGGCGTACGTTTTATTTTCCAAAACTGATAAGATAAGATTAAATAAACAAAAGATATCAAAATCATAATCTAAAATAAAACCGATTTTATTTAAAAAATATTTTATTTAAAACTTATCTTTTATTTAAAAACAAAAACTTATCCTAAAACAACTAATGCATATTATCTAAAAATAATTAATCAAGTGGAGATTTATTACGAAACAAACTCTAAATAAATCCTATAGATTAAGATAATAATATGCAACAACTTACTGACTCTTAAAATACCTTTGACTCTAAGTTCCACGAGTTCCATTTGACACCTTGTTCCTTTACCTTTCACGTTTCCACATACTTACATGAATCCTAGAAAATAAACTCATACTTCCTGTCTTCATGCTCCACGGTGCTCCAACTCAGGAACCGCATGCAATGTCTTCATGCCCCATGCTGCTCCAACTCAGGAACCGCATGCAATAGCTCCACCTCTGGAACTTCAACGTGCTAGTTCCTTTAAGGAACTTCGCACCTATAGCTCATGCTCAGGAACTGCTTGTTTCAACTATGAAACTTCAGGAACTGCTCCCACTCAGGAACTGCTCCCACTCAGGAACTGCATATTCAATGTTCCTCTTAGGACGATATACCTAGGAACTGCTCTGTTTGTGTTCCTTCTAGGAACTCTTCTAGGAACTTTGTTTGTGCTTGCTTCTATAACATTTTTCTTGAACTCTTCATGCTTGGTTCCATCTTAGGAACTTACATAAAATCTAGCAAAGACATCTCGTATAATCAAACTTCTTCTCTCTTTGGATTTCTTCCTCAGGAACTTCACTTATTGGATTTCTTCTAGGAACTCTTCATGATGTGATATATTTAACCTTTCATGACTTGCTCTATGGTAACGTAATATGCACATCTCAAACACACATGTTAGTTAGATAATCATCATTTGTTTACAATCATCAAAACACTACATGACTCAACAATATTCCCCCTTTTTGATGATGACAAACAAATGATGCTTATCACAAATTAAATAATAAACAATGTGCATTAATTCCCCTTAACAAATAAGTCATGCATGTATATGAAGGAAAATCAATATAAGATAAACACATCATACAAAGAACTTTCATCATTTTAGGATTTAGACTTAACTATGTTTGACTATAAGCATCATACATATTCTTCCCCCTTTTGTCATTATCGAAAAGGATTATCTTACACACATTTTGTTTTAGGTAAATCATATACACATATTGTTATATGCTACACTTACCACCATATTGGTTAAACACCTGTTAGTCCCAAAAGTCTCAAGAATCTCAATTTTCAAACTTAGGATGCATGTACTACATAAATTTCCAACTCACAATCCAAAGACCCAACTTCAAAACCATCGAAAGAACTTGACAAATAATTAAATAAAAGTCAAGAAAACAAATCAGATTTGAAAAGTCAAGAATGGATTAAGAGATAGGACATTGTAATATCCGGCTCAAAGCATATGGAAGAAGTTTATGGAATAATTTGAGTAGAGGGAACTTGAGAGATATTGTGTGCTCTATGGTTTAGACTTTTAATAAGAGGTTCTCAACAATAATTAGAGTTGATTACTTCACTTTACACTTTTGAAATCTCTGCCAAACCCACACACCTTGATATGTATCAATCAAGTTCACTTTTACTCAACCAACCAACCATGAGAAACTCATTGCCCGAAGAAACTTGAACGAATTTATCTTTGTAATCAAGTTCTTCCAATCTTTCGCTTATGTTCCTCTTCTCAAATCATCAAATCCATGAGTAAACATTTTCATAACCATATATATGAAATATTGACTTCTAGGAAAGAATAAATATTTGATCACCCTTGTTTACTTTTTTCTTTTTCCTTTTTTTTTGATTTTTTTTTTGATTTTTTTTTAAAACAAGGGTGTCATTACAAGTTGTTGCACTTTTCCTAGAATGTCACGTTTACCTACCACAAAGAAGTAATTGCTTACTCACACATACGTGAAATCCACCACTAAGAATGAAAACATATATACTGATTCCTTCCTTATTCCCCCTGAGTTCCTTACCACTCCTCCATCAATAGGAACTTATCACTACAAGAAAGGATGAATTTAACGACGGCTTAAAGCAGTCGGCAATATTAGTAAAACCGTCGGTGAAACATCAACGACGGCTAAACCGTCGTTAGAAGACCGTCGGTGAAACGGTGGTCGCTGAATTTAGAATGAACGACGGCTGAGCCGTCGGTGAGTAAAACACCGACGGCTTACTTGTAATCAGCGACCGTTCTAAAAAACCGACGCTGGTACCAAACCAACGACTGTTTTTGACAGTCGTTAAATCAACGACGGTGTGAAACCGTCGTTGATTTAGCGACGATTAAAAACCGTTCGTAAATTCCCAACGGTTTTAAACGGTCGTTGTATGGGCCACAGCAACGTCTGTTGTAAACCGTCGCTATTATATAAAAGCCGTCGTTGAAGAGGAAGTCCTTGTGTCCATGGTATACCTGGCAACGACTGCCTAGCCGTCGTTAATTTAATGTTTAGCCGTCGTTGTTTTTTTGAAATTATATTATTTTAAATATTTTTTGTTGTTACCAATAATTAAACTCGTACCAAGACATTTGCATGCTTGTGGACCACACTAAAGTTGTTCCTCCATCGCATTCAATTACAAAAATATGCAATTTTGATATATATTACAATTTGCATTGATACTTGTATAATTACAAGAAATAGATTACAATTATGTACACAAAATAGATCCCGATGTCGGGAAATAAAGTAGAATTTCGTGTTTACAAAAAATATATATCGACAAAGTTGGAAACTAATAAGCTAGATGCCGAAAAATATAGACACTAAATGCATAAAAGTTAGTTACCAAGTTGCCGAAAGCAAAAACACTACACTTGTCAAGGGTGTACGTGTAGCACTACCGCCACCACCAAACTACGGGTCATCGTCCGGGTCGCGATGTGGAGGGGGGCTGGGTTGCAACCCGAGGACATGTGGCCGAAACTAGACATGTTCCTCATCATTTCCTCAACAATGGCCCGACTTGACGCTTCCACCCGTCTTTGCGACCATTGCCTCCACCTCTTCCATCCGCGCAGCCGACCTTTGCCTCCCACCGCGCCTCAATCGAGATAAAATGGACGGCTCATATGGTTGTGAAGAGCCGCTATCTCCTCGCCACGATGAAGAGTTGTAGTACAAATGATCTCCCCGACCCAACCCCGAACTTTTCCTCGGTTCCTCCCCCAACTGTCTCCCAATACAACGGATCGGGGTTGGTGTGACCCCGAGTGGTACAATGATCCAGCTTCTTCTTGTACGTCTCCCGCATTTGGTTAAATATACTCAAATTCAAGTAAAATAAAGTGGGTAAAAAGGCCTATATTGGCCTACATTTGGTTCTAACTTTCCTACTTTGTGTATTTTCAATCAAAACAACTTATAAATACACTAAACTAACTACATATATCATGTTTGAGGTGGTTATAACTTAAACTAGCATCAAAGTACTCGTATTCATTGAATTTCAAGTAAAAAGGCCTAAAAAGGCCTATATTGGCCTACATTTGGTTCTAACTTTCCTACTTTGTGTTTTTTCAATCAAAACAACTTATAAATACACTAAACTAACTACATATATCATGTTTGAGGTGGTTATAACTTAAACTAGCATCAAAGTACTCGTATTCATTCAATTTCAAGTAAAAAGGCCTAAAAAAGGCCTATATTGGCCTACATTTGGTTCTAACTTTCCTACTTTGTGTTTTTTCAATCAAAACAACTTATAAATACACTAAACTAACTACATATATCATGTTTGAGGTGGTTATAACTTAAACTAGCATCAAAGTACTCGTATTCATTCAATTTCAAGTAAAAAGGCCTAAAAAGGCCTATATTGGCCTACATTTGGTTCTAACTTTCCTACTTTGTGTATTTTCAATCAAAACAACTTATAAATACACTAAACTAACTACATATATCATGTTTGAGGTGGTTATAACTTAAACTAGCATCAAAGTACTCGTATTCATTCAATTTCAAGTAAAAAGGCCTAAAAAGGCCTATATTGGCCTACATTTGGTTCTAACTTTCCTACTTTGTGTATTTTCAATCAAAACAACTTATAAATACACTAAACTAACTACATATATCATGTTTGAGGTGGTTATAACTTAAACTAGCATCAAAGTACTCGTATTCATTCAATTTCAAGTAAAAAGGCCTAAAAAGGCCTATATTGGCCTACATTTGGTTCTAACTTTCCTACTTTGTGTATTTTCAATCAAAACAACTTATAAATACACTCAACTAACTACATATATCATGTTTGAGGTGGTTATAACTTAAACTAGCATCAAAGTACTCGTATTCATTCAATTTCAAGTAAAAAGGCCTAAAAAGGCCTATATTGGCCTACATTTGGTTCTAACTTTCCTACTTTGTGTATTTTCAATCAAAACAACTTATAAATACACTAAACTAACTACATATATCATGTTTGAGGTGGTTATAACTTAAACTAGCATCAAAGTACTCGTATTCATTCAATTTCAAGTAAAAAGGCCTAAAAAGGCCTATATTGGCCTACATTTGGTTCTAACTTTCCTACTTTGTGTATTTTCAATCAAAACAACTTATAAATACACTAAACTAACTACATATATCATGTTTGAGGTGGTTATAACTTAAACTAGCATCAAAGTACTCGTATTCATTCAATTTCAAGTAAAAAGGCCTAAAAAGGCCTATATTGGCCTACATTTGGTTCTAACTTTCCTACTTTGTGTATTTTCAATCAAAACAACTTATAAATACACTCAACTAACTACATATATCATGTTTGAGGTGGTTATAACTTAAACTAGCATCAAAGTACTCGTATTCATTCAATTTCAAGTAAAAAGGCCTAAAAAGGCCTATATTGGCCTACATTTGGTTCTAACTTTCCTACTTTGTGTATTTTCAATCAAAACAACTTATAAATACACTAAACTAACTACATATATCATGTTTGAGGTGGTTATAACTTAAACTAGCATCAAAGTACTCGTATTCATTCAATTTCAAGTAAAAAGGCCTAAAAAGGCCTATATTGGCCTACATTTGGTTCTAACTTTCCTACTTTGTGTATTTTCAATCAAAACAACTTATAAATACACTAAACTAACTACATATATCATGTTTGAGGTGGTTATAACTTAAACTAGCATCAAAGTACTCGTATTCATTCAATTTCAAGTAAAAAGGCCTAAAAAGGCCTATATTGGCCTACATTTGGTTCTAACTTTCCTACTTTGTGTATTTTCAATCAAAACAACTTATAAATACACTCAACTAACTACATATATCATGTTTGAGGTGGTTATAACTTAAACTAGCATCAAAGTACTCGTATTCATTCAATTTCAAGTAAAAAGGCCTAAAAAGGCCTATATTGGCCTACATTTGGTTCTAACTTTCCTACTTTGTGTATTTTCAATCAAAACAACTTATAAATACACTAAACTAACTACATATATCATGTTTGAGGTGGTTATAACTTAAACTAGCATCAAAGTACTCGTATTCATTCAATTTCAAGTAAAAAGGCCTAAAAAGGCCTATATTGGCCTACATTTGGTTCTAACTTTCCTACTTTGTGTATTTTCAATCAAAACAACTTATAAATACACTAAACTAACTACATATATCATGTTTGAGGTGGTTATAACTTAAACTAGCATCAAAGTACTCGTATTCATTCAATTTCAAGTAAAAAGGCCTAAAAAAGGCCTATATTGGCCTACATTTGGTTCTAACTTTCCTACTTTGTGTATTTTCAATCAAAACAACTTATAAATACACTAAACTAACTACATATATCATGTTTGAGGTGGTTATAACTTAAACTAGCATCAAAGTACTCGTATTCATTCAATTTCAAGTAAAAAGGCCTAAAAAGGCCTATATTGGCCTACATTTGGTTCTAACTTTCCTACTTTGTGTATTTTCAATCAAAACAACTTATAAATACACTAAACTAACTACATATATCATGTTTGAGGTGGTTATAACTTAAACTAGCATCAAAGTACTCGTATTCATTCAATTTCAAGTAAAAGGCCTAAAAAGGCCTATATTGCCTACATTTGGTTCTAACTTTCCTACTTTGTGTATTTTCAATCAAAACAACTTATAAATACACTCAACTAACTACATATATCATGTTTGAGGTGGTTATAACTTAAACTAGCATCAAAGTACTCGTATTCATTCAATTTCAAGTAAAAAGGCCTAAAAAGGCCTATATTGGCCTACATTTGGTTCTAACTTTCCTACTTTGTGTATTTTCAATCAAAACAACTTATAAATACACTAAACTAACTACATATATCATGTTTGAGGTGGTTATAACTTAAACTAGCATCAAAGTACTCGTATTCATTCAATTTCAAGTAAAAAGGCCTAAAAAGGCCTATATTGGCCTACATTTGGTTCTAACTTTCCTACTTTGTGTATTTTCAATCAAAACAACTTATAAATACACTAAACTAACTACATATATCATGTTTGAGGTGGTTATAACTTAAACTAGCATCAAAGTACTCGTATTCATTCAATTTCAAGTAAAAAGGCCTAAAAAAGGCCTATATTGGCCTACATTTGGTTCTAACTTTCCTACTTTGTGTATTTTCAATCAAAACAACTTATAAATACACTCAACTAACTACATATATCATGTTTGAGGTGGTTATAACTTAAACTAGCATCAAAGTACTCGTATTCATTCAATTTCAAGTAAAAAGGCCTAAAAAGGCCTATATTGGCCTACATTTGGTTCTAACTTTCCTACTTTGTGTATTTTCAATCAAAACAACTTATAAATACACTAAACTAACTACATATATCATGTTTGAGGTGGTTATAACTTAAACTAGCATCAAAGTACTCGTATTCATTCAATTTCAAGTAAAAAGGCCTAAAAAGGCCTATATTGGCCTACATTTGGTTCTAACTTTCCTACTTTGTGTATTTTCAATCAAAACAACTTATAAATACACTAAACTAACTACATATATCATGTTTGAGGTGGTTATAACTTAAACTAGCATCAAAGTACTCGTATTCATTCAATTTCAAGTAAAAAGGCCTAAAAAAGGCCTATATCGCCTACATTTGGTTCTAACTTTCCTACTTTGTGTATTTTCAATCAAAACAACTTATAAATACACTAAACTAACTACATATATCATGTTTGAGGTGGTTATAACTTAAACTAGCATCAAAGTACTCGTATTCATTCAATTTCAAGTAAAAAGGCCTAAAAAGGCCTATATTGGCCTACATTTGGTTCTAACTTTCCTACTTTGTGTTTTTTCAATCAAAACAACTTATAAATACACTAAACTAACTACATATATCATGTTTGAGGTGGTTATAACTTAAACTAGCATCAAAGTACTCGTATTCATTCAATTTCAAGTAAAAAGGCCTAAAAAGGCCTATATTGGCCTACATTTGGTTCTAACTTTCCTACTTTGTGTTTTTTCAATCAAAACAACTTATAAATACACTAAACTAACTACATATATCATGTTTGAGGTGGTTATAACTTAAACTAGCATCAAAGTACTCGTATTCATTCAATTTCAAGTAAAAAAGGCCTAAAAAGGCCTATATTGGCCTACATTTGGTTCTAACTTTCCTACTTTGTGTATTTTCAATCAAAACAACTTATAAATACACTAAACTAACTACATATATCATGTTTAGAAGTATGTACCGAGATTTGCTTTGATTTCTTGTTTCTTTGGAATTTCTCCTTTTCCGGGAGCAGTCTTGAAATGAGTCTTGAAGAACAACTCCGGAGCGATGGGAGTACTCCTCCTCTACTCTTTGCCTGTAGACATTGTTTAATTAACAAAGGCTTTATGGAACATATTCATGTAAATTACACTAAGTAGTAGATATGAAACATATTTACCATCTTCCTAGCATCTTTGTGCCGCCGAAATAGAACCCCGAAAGTGTGACGGCTCGGTGGATTAGACGAGGGAGCCACCTCTTCGGTTCTTCTTCGCCTTTTCGTATTTTTTCCCGAAATGTTGGGTCTTCACTTCTCTTCTTCATGTCTTCGTATATCGTCTCCCCCAACCATTTTGGCCTTTCTTTGGCTTTCTTAACCACCCAAGATCGCAAGTCTCGCAGACGAGATGAAGCTTTTTCTTGTAATCCTTCCTCACTAGGCCTTCTAACTCGGGAGGCCATTCGTAAATACCCTTTAGTCAAACATTAAACAAAGATATTAATAAAGTAATATAATCAATTTCATTTTTCATAATTCGATTCATACACTACTGTGAAAATGTTCCACCAATGCGTCTTTGTTGCATCATCGACCTCACCGTAATTGAACCATGGTTGTCGAAAATGGCCTGGAAAATGTCGGTGATGGACCCACTAACCTTGTTATCATCAAACCTGAATTGAAAACCAAACAAACACGTGAATTGTGAATATCATTGCATACAAATATCATGAAATGAAGGTTTACTAACTTACCACAATCCAAGTAGGGCTTAAAACCTTTCTTGGTGCACGGTTCGAACCTTCACCTTCCTCCGTATGAGTCATCGGAGTCTCCGTACGTGCTCACCAATGTCACGTGCTCGTGAATCATCTCCCTGTGTCTCGACATAGGGTTACGCTTCCTTGTACAGGTGGTGATCGAAAAAGCTCCCTCGGAGTCAAAGTCCCACGACCTTGGCTTCCACCTAAGCCACCTCGACCTCCGCGGCCCTTAGGATTAGACATGATTACCTAAAATGCAAGAAAGTAGAAACGCGTAAGATACTTCTTTCAAGGGTAAAATGCAAGAAAGTAGAAACGCGTAAAATGCAAGAAAGTAGAAACGCGGCCCTGCACCCTCCCCCTCCCCTCCCCCTGTTGCCCCCCCCCTCCCCCTGCGCCCTCCTCCCCCTCCCCCTGCGGCCCTCCCCCTCCCCCCTCCCCCTCTGCCCTCCCCCCCCCCCTCCCCTCCCCCTCCCCCTCCCCCTCCCCCCCCTGCGCCCTCCCCCTCCCCCTCCCCCTGCTGCGGTCCCCCTCCCCTCCCCCTGCTCCAGTCCCCTCCCCCGCTGCCCTCCCCCTCCCCCTGCGCCCCCCTCCCCCTCCCCCTCCCCCCCCCCCCCCCTCCCCGCCCCCCTCCCCCTGCAGTCCCCCTCCCCCTCCCCCGCCCCTCCCCCCCCCCCCTCCCCCTCCCCCCCCCGCTCCCCCTCCCCCCCTGCCGCCCTCCCCCTCCCCCTCCCCCTGCTGCTCGCCCCCCCCTCCCCCTGCCCCCCTCCCCCTCCCCCTCCCCCTGCCCCCCCCCCTCCCCTCCCCTGCTTTGCCCCCCTCCCTCCCCCTGCTGGAGTCCCCCCTCCCCCCCCCCCTCCCCCCTCCCTCCTCCCCCCTCCCCCTCCCCCCTCCCCTGCCCCCCCCTCCCCCTCCCCTCCAGCCCCCTCCCCCTGCTGCAGTCCTCCCCCCTCCCCGCCCCCCCTCCCCCTCCGCCCTCCCCCTCCCCCTTCCCCTCCCCCCCCTCCCCCCCCCCGCCCCCTCCCCCTCCCCCTCCCCCGCCCCCTCCCTCCCCCTCCCCTGCTGGTCCCCCCCCCTCCCCCGCTGCAGTCCCCCTCCCCCCGCGCCCTCCCCCTCCCCCTTGCCCCCCCCCCTCCCCCTGCTGCCCCCCTCCCCCTGCGCTCGCCCTGCCCCCCCCTCCCCCTCCCCCCGCCCTCCCCTCTGCCCTCCCTCCCCCTCCCCTGCTGCAGTCCCCTCCCCCTGCTGCAGTCTCAGACTCTCTAATCCTTAATGTGCAAGTTATTATCCAACCATCAATGTACAACTTTTACTTGTGATAAATATTAATGCAGAATGGATCATGTTACTCAACAACAGTAAGAAAAACTATAGATGGAAATGTCATAACAAGTAATCTTCAACATTTCATTACAAAAGTCCTATATTTTTATTGAAATGTTGTCCTTAATACAAGCTATGATATACTCAAACAAATCAAAGTGAATTCCCATCCTCGCTTAGTTCATCATCACTATCGTCATCCCAAAAACCATCATCGTCATCGTCATCATCCTCGCTTTCTCCGGACTCGAAACTAGACTCTTCTTCATCATCACCTGATGGGGCTTCAAACAAAATTTCTTCGTCATATCCTTCACCACACTCGACATCATTACCACCTTCATAATCGGGAATATCGTTTGGATCACAAAGCGTTGGAGTCCCAACACTTGTCTCCTGAAGGAAGTCGAAGTCAACCGGAGCATCAATCCACGATACCTTGCCTTTGTCCTAAACACAGCCCACCATTGAGCACGATCTCTTTTCAAGCTTGGGTACGGTGCGAAATATACTTGGCTAACCTGGTATGATAGCACAAAGGGATCAAACTTGGGGTATTTCTTGGTGTGGTTGACTTCAACTAGCTTGTATTGATCGATGTTCATTCCCCTCACATTGTCCATCCAATTGCACTTGAACAAAACAAGTGCTATATTGACTACGAGCAGGTAAACTTCAATTCTATAACATCATCTAGAATCCCAAAGAAATCACTCCCACCGTCATTAGACACACACACTCCATAATTCATGGTGGATTTGTGGTTGCTTGATGCTTTTGTTTGGAAATTGTATCCATTAACATAGTATCTATTCCAAGTGCGAACTAATGTCGAAGGACCCATTGCCAAAGCAAACAATACATCATCATTGGGTTTGTCTTGAATAACCTATTGAAATTCATTCATATTGTTAATACATTAACATTTCTTTAATAACCTATTGAATAACCTATAGTCACACAAACTCACTTTCGATCTAAACCAATCAAGGTATTTCGCTTCATGTTGCACCCACACATCTTCCCTACGTAGAGTAGGTCGAATTTGAAGAATGTGGTCCTCGAAATCCCTTGCAAACATAACAATTGTTAATGTCTAAATTTAAAATGAAAGTTAAATTTATAAATAATATGATTAATAACAAGTGTTTTACTTCTCAAATTCGTGTAAGATGCCTGTATTTGCTAACACATATAGGTGTGCACGTTGTAGTTCCACTTCGGTTAAAAATCGTGTTCCTCTCTGCATTAGACGGCCGACCACAATTAACCCCGAATAGCTGCGGGACGGTTTCGTCGAGCATCCTATCAAGTTCATCATTTACATTACGGCCTAAATCTCGTGTCTTAGTATCCACTCCTTGCTGAAAGTAGTTTGAAGGAAGTTTGCAATCTCTTCACACAAGTACGCATTACAAATAGAACCCTCCACACGAGCCTTGTTACCAATTTTGCGTTTCAAATGATTGAGGAACCTAAGAAGGTGGTTATAAAAAAGAGTTACACAATTGCGAACAACAATAAAAAACGATATATGAAAATGAAGGATAAGGTACCTTTCAAAGGGATACATCCAACGGTATTGCACGGGACCACATAGCCTAGCTTCGCGTGGAAGGTGAACGGTAAGTGTTCCATGGAATTGAAGAATGATGGTGGGAAAATCTTTTCGAGTTTACAAAGGATCTCGGCTATGTCCTTTTCCAACCTTTCCATGTCACTTACTGTGATGGTGGAGCAACACAAATCACGGAAAAAAGGCTAATCTCGGTGACAACTTTCCACACATGAACCGGAAGCAACTCCTTTAATGCAATCGGCAATAATCTTTCCATGAAGACATGGCAGTCATGGCTTTTCATCTTGTGCGGCTTACCGGATTGCATGTCAACACATCTTGTTAAGTCGGAAGCATAGCCATCGGGAAATTTCAAATCTCGACCCGGTTGCATAATACTTTCCTTTGGGACTTGTCCGGTCTGCGAAAGGTGCTTTTGGTGGAGTTTCTTTTCCATTCGCATCCTTGGTGACATGAAGTTGAGGCCTTTTGCACAATTTAGCAATGTCTTTTCTAGATGCAACGGTGTCGTTGTCTGTTTTTTCACATCCATAATCTGTGTGAATGAGTTGGTCGAAGAAGTTTTTTCTCAATGTGCATGACGTCAAGGTTGTGACGAAGATGCGGATCTTTCCAAGTATGGGAGCTCCCAAAGACGGCTTTGTTTGAACCACCCATTTTTCAACTTTTTCAAAGCGTTAAGTGCATCTCGGTCCATCGTAGCCTTTGGCAAGTCTTTAACACATGACCACAACTCTTCCCCGGACATGATGTGTGGTGGAGACCCTTTTTCAACCTTATTTCGCAAAAAGCTACTTTGTTTTTTACGAAAAGGATGATCTTCGGGGAAGAAATTGACGGTGACAATCAAACCAAGAAACTTTACCCCCATGCTCGAGCCAAAAAGCTTTGGATTTATCCATACAATAAGGACAAGCCTTCTTCCCGGTAGACCCGGCCGGATAGCATACCGTAAGCAGGAAAATCATTTATTGTCCAAAGAATGGCGGCACGCATACTGAAATTTTGTTTCCTAGAAATATCATAAGTAGTTGCTCCAACATCCCATAATTGCTTCAATTCCTCGATTAAGGGTTGCATGTACACATCCAAGTTTCCCTTCGGATTTTTAGGACCAGGAACGAGCAACGAAAGGAACATGAAGGGTTTTTTCATGCACATCGATGGCGGCAAGTTGTACGGGGTTAAGATGACCGGCCAACATGAATATTGACCCCCCAAACTTTCCATGTGGACCCAAACCCATCGGTACACAAACCGAGCCGAACATTCCTAGGCTCAGATGCAAATTCACCAAATGATCCATCCAAATGCTTCCAAGCTTCACTATCGCTAGGGTGAGCCATTTTGTCTTCGACTCTTGGATTTTTGGCATGCCATGTCATTTCTTCAGCAACGTTCTTTGTTGCATACAACCTCTGCAATCTCGGTGTGATTGGGAAATAAATCAAAACTTTCATTGGAACTAAAGACCCCTTAGAAGTCCTCTTGTATCTGTCGCTATCGCACACTCTACATCTGTCCAAGTGTGCATCAGTTCTCCAAAACAGCATACAACCTTTGGGGCAAGCATGAATCTTCTCGTGGGGAAGCTCTAATCCCTCCAAGATCTTCTTCGTATCGTAAAATGTGTTACTCATGTTGTTGTTGCTAGGTATTGCTTCTTTCATTAATGAAGCAAAAGCATCAACACACCTATGTGGCAAATTGTACTCACACTTCAAAGATACGATTCTAGATGCCATTTCCAACACAGACATGGAGCTCCCATCGTACAACGGTTCCTCAGAAGCCTTTAATAGGTCAAGAAACACCTTTGCTTGAGGATTAGGCTCCTCCTCCATTCCACTGGGCTCTTCAACAGTGGACGGTTCCGGGTTATTCCCAAGAGCATCGAAAACCATTTCACGGTACGGATTAGATAGCTCTTCGCGGGTTGAGGTAACTCTTCACCATGAGAATACCAACCGTAGTAATCGGTATAAAGCCCTTGCTATACAAATGCACTTTAACCGTGTTCTGCGTCATGCATACGTCTGTTCTTGCATTTCGGACACGGACACCTAACTTCATCCTTACGGGGTTTCGGGATTGACTTTGCAAAAATCAATGAATTCATCAACCCCCTCAAGAACTCGGGCCTCAAGTTACGCACATTGTCATATCTATCATACATCCACCAACGCTCCTTCCGTTTCATGGTGACCAATTCTACAATTCTAAACCATTTCAATGACAATACTCATTAACAACCAACATACGTACAATTAAAACATATTTGTGAAATACATATAGGGCCTAAAATGATGTCCAAAGGTCCTTATCACTCCAACCTAACCCATTCTTCGACGTCTAACCCCACTAGTGAATGTATGCCAATTATTCGCTTCTACGTAAATTCCGGCAGCATTTCCCATGAGTTCTCCAAGTACACAATGTCAGCTTCGTAAAAGCTTACATATGTACCCAGAGAACAACATAGAGAAACAACATCACCTAAATTACATAGAATAGAACAAAAGGCATACATTCACCACCTAAGTGAGGTCAAACGTCGAAGAAACGATCCAATCGGGGACTATTCAAGATATACTCCTAATGAGTATACCTTGAACGGGTACCTAGGCACATGATGATGCAAACATATTTATTTAAACACTTAACTTTAATTTATAACCTCATCCAAACTATTTCCACGAAAACAAATATGTCAAAAACAATATAAACAATTTAAATAGTGTAAACTAGATAAAGGAATGTGCAATAACTAAATTATTGTCATAATTATATAGTTTTTAACTTTTATAACCTTTAATAAACGAACCACTATAAAAACTATTGTGATAATTATATAGTAACTTAAGCTTATACAATTAAAGTAACTTAATCTTCAAAGTAATTACATTGATAATGCCGTAGACCATAAAATATAATCACCAAAATCAGCATTAACATTGATAATGCCCAATTCAAATATAATGCCATTTCAATTTTCAAACACCGACAACACCCCAAATCAAAGTACAACAACAAAATTAACATTTTTAACAATTCTAAATTATATAATATGATATATAAACACCCCTAACAAGAAAAATTGCAATTTATTTTCCAATTCTCATGAAATTGATAAACCCTAATATGTAAAGTAAAACAAGAAATCAACAAAATTGAGCGATTAAGATGTACCTATAGCTAGTCACGAGTCACGATTCTAGGAGGTTGTCCGTCCACCGTCCTCCACCGAATTCCGAGGCAAAACTTGAATTTAGGCATTGCCAAAGTAGGGGGAAAGATTTGGAGTGAGTGGCCAAAATTCAAAAAAAATTATTAAATAGGATAGATTTAGGTATTACCGTGGGCGAGAGGAGAATGCTTTGGATTTTCCGGCGGCCAATGGTGCTTTTCGCCACCTACATCCCAAAATCCCAACTTTTAGGGTTTGGTTTCATGAGAAAACAAAAAATACACTAAATTCAAGCTCACCGGCGGCGAAGGTTGGTTGAAGGGAGGCGGTTTCGTCCGGCGTCCGTTGGTTGGAGGGAGGCGTTTTCGTCGCGAGTTTGTTGGTTGGAGGGAGAACTTCTCACTTTTAAATTTCCGCATAAACCCCGACCGGAACAGGCTACTTAATTTAACCCCTCTCGACATCGGCGACGGTTTAAGACCGTCGCCTACAAAATAAATATTTCAACATTTAATTTAACCTACACAACGACGGCTTAAAACCGTCGGCGAATGCGACGCCTAAAGGAAAAACTTTTCCTTTTTACATTAAGCTAGACAACGACGGTTTATAGCAATCACTTTGCGTTCCGGCGACGGTTAGGCCGTCGTTCTTCACATAATACACGGTCGGTGAATACCGATCGCTTAAAGCCGTCCGAATATTAAATCGCCGACCGTTTTATTGACCGTGCCGTCCGCCCGTCGTTATTTTAGCTATTTCTTGTAGTGTTATATATATATATATATATATATATATATATATATATATATATATATATATATATATATATATATATATATATATATATATATATATATATATATATATATATATATATATATATATATATTTTATAAGGTAAGGAGAAACCTTGACAAGTTGGGGGGATAAAGGGGATCCCAACTTGCCAAGGGTGAGAATCGATCCCAGGATCTCCTGGAACCGGAAGGGAAGCTCTAACCACTAGGCTATCCCTCACTCTCATCAATAGGAACTTATATGAGTAGTTCCATCTAATGATATATCCTTTTGAGCATCAATTAATAAATCATAAAATACTTGCTTCTCACTTCTTCCATAACTTCCCCCTCAAAATGTATTTACCATTTATCACTCTTTATGCATCATTGAACCATTAAAAGTCATGAATTTTAATTTAGAGCACATGGAAATTAGGAGATTTAAAGTGACAGGATATGAATAGAATGAAGAATTAATCAATCAAAGGGTATTTGAAGAAATGTGGTGAGAACTGATGATAGTTGGCTAAGAATAGGTTTGTTCCCTCTAAAGGTTAAATGAAATATATTATGGGAATTTACCTGTCTAGTTCCATCAAGGTTTCTTTCATTGTTCCTTTGGCAACTTAGGACTTTCATGTTTGACAGCATCCACAGTTCTATTATGAGACCTCTAACACTCTTAGGCAAGTGAGTAAGCCTTTACGACACAAAAATTAAGTGTAACATATTTACGCTAGTGTGCATATAATCACTTCAATTTTAGTATGTGTAAGAACCCAATTGGACAAAACTTTTTGGAAAAGAACATGTTTACGCTTAAGTCATACTTCATCAAGTCTTGTTCCTCTAAACAGTCCATGAATAGGTGAAATCAAAAAAAATATATTCACATAATTTAAAGCAAGACTTATAAAAGCTATACATTCAGATTAATAATTTAACAATGTAATTTATTAATCATGATACAATGTGAATAGGAACATCATAACTTAAGTCACATTTCACCATGAATAATATAAAATTACCTCAAGTACTGGACTGATTTTGATGACTTATTTTTGAGTTTCTGAACTGTTAGTTCCATCATTTTAATGTCTTCACATCTGATGGAAACTTTCATACCAACTCGACTCATACTCATCCTTCTTCAAAAGTTCCTTGACATATTTTTGTCCTTGCATTATTATATTCCAAGAGAGTAGTTGTGTTCCCTTATCATGCTCACGTACACATTTGCTTATAAGGTTAGCAAAAATCCTTGCATAAACTTGTTAGTTGTACCAAAAATATTATCCATATAACAATGTACAACTACTAAGCCAATTCCTCTTGAAAACATGAATTATTGTTAATTTTGAATTTATTTTTCAAGAAGAAACTTAATGTTGTTCCTCATGGATTTTCCAGCAATAAAATTTAGTTTAAACGCCCTAAAAATCTATTGAGAATAATCTAAATCCCATGTAAGCAACAAGAAAAAAATAATAGACAATTATCTTATGACCTAGCTACATGGATAAAAGTTTCCTCAAAGCCAATACCTTTGTTTAGTTGTTCCTCTCAACAACTAACCTGTATAGAGTTCATTTGCCGATTTCTCTGTAAATGAGACGTAGGAATAGTTCTTATGTTCCAGTTAGAATCAAGGAACTCGGTTATTGGAACTGTCTGTTCCTACTAATCTGATAGGAACTCGCTTCTACATATTCATTGAGTTGAACTTTTATTTTATGAACTTGAACTGAATCTTCACTTTTAAGCTCTTCTCCATGAGGTCATATAGCTGGCTATTGTTGCTTTTGAGAGTGACATATTATATGTAGGAACTCTAGCTTTATAGGAACTTGTGAGTTCAACATAAAAAAAATTAAAAAACATCTTTAACCTGTTTACTGGGAAAAAAACAAGTTAGTCTTATAACAAATATGTCAACTCTTCATAGCACATTATATATCATTTTGCTATAAACTCTGTGTTTCTAACAATTAGAGGTGTGTTCTAACACAACCTCATCGCTTCTATTTTTAAAGTTCCTTAGATGATTCTTATTGCTATTAATTACCAAGACACTTAAAATCAAACGTTTAAGTACAAAATATATACCAGTGGTTTCTCCTTTGAAGATCTCATAGGATGTATTGTTGATCATCTTCTAATCATTCCTTTGTTGATGATTTAGCAAGTGATATTACTTGCTTTTTCTTACTTGTTCCTTTGGAAAATATTAGCAAATAGTATTCTGCCATGTCCTCCAAAGTTTCATTCAATATATTCACCCTATAATGAATACCTTGTTCCTGCATACATCATCAAACTCATCTGGAACTGGAATCAAGTTCCTAGGCATTGCCTGCCATCATATGAATCTTCTGTTCATCTGAAACAAATAATCTCTGGAGCTCTCTTATTAATTTCAGGAACTTGTTCCCAATCTGTTCGTTCCTTTGATGGAAGAACATGAACTTGTTCCTTCATTTTGGGTTGCCATAAACTATGAAATATACTTTGTAAAACAAACCCAAAAAGAAATACTTTTATGCATCTGAATGTTAGTAGGTTAGTCAAAAGAGATAACATAATTTAAGCATAAAAATGGAATAAACATAGAGTTCCTTAGTAGAGTACTCCCTTTAGAATGTCGTTCTAGTTTTAAGTCCAGTAGGTTCAACATTTAATGACAGAAGAGTAGTCAACAACTATTGTGTTTCTCTTGGGAACTCGGATATATAGGAATAGGAACAAGAACTCGTGCTAGTATAGACCATTTCACCTTGTGAAAACATTTAATTGTTCCTAACCCGTTGATTCATTTCAGCGTTCTTGGAACACTATTAATTCCACCTAATTAAAGTTTGAGTTCCTTGATCCAAAACTAATTTTTATGCTTTTGATATTTTAGTTACCTCAATTATCAAACCTACAAAATAAACATTAATATCCTGCACAACATATTAAGAGAAGACAATATATATAAACTTGTAAAATAACTTCTCTTTTCTAACCTTTCACAAATTTGCATTAGTGACAAGGAACATCAAGATGCAAATAAACTTGTGAAAGATATATACATATTATATAAATGACCAAGATATGCAAGATGTTGTAAAGGTGTCTTACCCATTTATTTAAACAAATGTATCACCTTCTACATACCTCTTGTAAAGGTTTTTATAGAGAAACTCATATACTTGTCCAAGTACACAAATAACCATTTTGTCATTATTTATTGGTTACCTTCTCTCACATAGCCTGCAAAATCAGTAACTTCTTGATCTTTGGTACCCAGTATATATTGGGTCCTTTCTTGTTAGTAAGATAAGGCAAAAATCTATACTTCAACCGGTAAAGATTATATGACTATCTCTTCTACTAAGAACAAACATGCATCCATATAATAAATGTTCAATATACTCAAAATGCATGGAAAAACTATTATTTGGCAAATAAATGAAATAACAATAAATTACACTGCCTAAAGAATAAAGTTCCCTTTCATAGAGGAACCAAGTTCCAAGAGTGACAATATGCATTGTTCCATATGACTTGTTCCTTGAACCATTTCTAGCATACTGATTCTTTGATTTGAAAACAATTTGGAAATCTGAATTTTGTCTTTAAAACAGTTTTAATTAAAGTTGTCCAAAATTGCAAAAACAAAACATCAAAGCCATATATAATGATTTACTAGAAATAATATAAGGAACAATTTCCAATGTAATGTATGCGTATGAAGAATACTTCAAGGAAGAGATACTTACGTCAAAGGGGTTGTTGATAATCCTTGAGTGACTTTTAATTGATAATAAAAAGTCAGCTTTCAATTGTTCCTTTGAATGACGTAGGGTGGAGTTCCTTTCTCGTACGGGTTCTTTCTTCTTGCAGGAACTTCACTCAGCAGGGTTGCCTGCTTATCAACGAGTTCCGGCTCTGATACCAATTGTTAACTCGGAAGGAACTACAAGAGGGGGGGTGAATTGTAGTGTGGAACCTATTGCCAAATAATGCGGAATTTAAAACATAAGCAATAAGAAACTCAAAGTGCAAGAGAGATTTTTACGTGGAAACTTCTTGTCCCAATACAAGAAGAAAAACCACGACCTCCTCAGGATTTAAACTCTTCACTATAATAGGGAACCTCCTCTGTTACAACCTATTACATGCGCAAGTTCCACTCAGAACTCCAACTCTCTCACAAGTTCCATTAGGAACTCTAGCTCTCTAGACTTAACTCTAAGTCCCTTAAGAGTTCCCACAACTCTTTACAACAGGTTTACTCAAACCCTTTACCCTTGGATAGACTTCACCCCAAGTCTACGCATAAACAATAAGAACTTACCCAAGTTCCTCACTCGAACTTGATACAAGAATTCACTCAAACCCTTTACCAAGTTCCCATTACAAGAGTTCACTCAAACCCTTTAACCCCAAACTCAAATACATACGCTTGATAATTTGGATTAACTCTAGTATATAGAAACTGAATAACTGTAAAGGAACATGGCACTCGTAGTAACTTGGAACTCACGAGAACCGACTCAAAACAAGGAATAGAAAATATAATTCTTACCGTAACTTTATTCCTTAAGCCGATGACCTTTATGGAATGACATAAGTCGACACTATGGAAAGACACCAGTCAGACAATTTGAAACTTAATTGAACTTGTATATTTATAGCAGTCATTTAGAATGAACGTGAGATTAATCATGTGTTAGTGGGTAAACCATTTTCCCATGATGTTTCTCAACTAGAGGACCACGTTCCATGATCTTCCACTAACACCACGTTCATTTTGAACGTGTACAGTAAACGTGGTTTATAGAATCTTGGAAAATAAGTAAACTATTGAACGTGTACTTGAAAATCAATTTATTAATTAAAATTGAAAACTAAAATATCTTTTATTTTATTAAAAGGTTTTTCACAAATTAAATCCCTTATTTTTAGTTGACCGAAAATATAAAAGATAAAATATTTACTTAAAAACAATATCTTTTCTAAAACAGAAAATCTAAATAAAATCTTTTCGTAAACTAACTTCCTAATTAATAGGATCTGAGTCTAACTAACTAAGAAACAAAAAAGACTTACTCTTTAAACTATCACATTACACGGTCAGTTTATAGAATTACTTTGTTGTTCCTAAGACTGAATACATGAGTTCCAGTTCGCACAGGAACTCGCGTCTACAAGTTCCTGCACTCACAAAAACTCATTGTACGTAATCTCAAAAAGTTATTGAACGTAATCTAAATCTAGTTTTTATTTTTCCAAAAACTGAAAAGATAAAATATAAATAAAAGATATTAAAATTAGAATCCTAAATTAAAACCGATTTTATTTAAAACTATTTTATTTAAAAACTAAATCTTATCCTAAAACAACTAATGCATATTATTTATAACTAATTAACCAAGTAGAGATTTAGTAAGAAACAAAATCTAAATAAATTCTTATAGATTAAGATAATAATATGCATCAGACTTATTGACTCTTAAATACTTTTGACTCTAAGTTCCACGAGTTGACTCTTAAATACTTTTGACTCTAAGTTCCACGAGTTCCTTTTGACCTTACGAGTTCCTTTTGACTTTGTTCCATTACCTTTCATGTTTCAACATACTTACATGAATCCTAGAAAGGAAACTCATACTTCCTGTCTTCATGCCCCATGATGCTCCAACTCAGGAACCGCATGCAATAGCTCCACCTCTGGAACTTCAACGTGCTAGTTCCTTTAAGGAACTTCGCACTTATAGCTCCCCGTTCGAGAACCGCTTGTTTCAACTATGAAACTTCGTGAACGCCCTCCCACTTAGGAACGCTCCCACTCGAGAATCGCTCCCACTTAGAATCGCTCCCACTCGGGAACTGCATATTCAATGTTCCTCTTAGGATATACCTAGGAACTGCTCTGTTTGTGTTCCTTCTAGGAACTCTTCTAGGAAATTTATTTGTGCTTGCTTCTATAACATTTTTCTTGAACTCTTCATGCTTGGTTCCATCTTAGGAACTTACATAAAATCTAGCAGCACATCTGTATAATCAAACTTCTCTCTTTGGATTTCTTCCTCAGGAACTTCACTTATCATTGGATTTCTTCTAGGAACTCTTCATGATGTGATATATTTAACCTTTCATGACTTGTTCTATGGTAACGTAATATGCACATCTCAAACACACATGTTAGTTAGATAATCATCATTTGTTTACAATCATCAAAACACTACACGACTCAACAAAATCATTTCACCAAACTAAAAAGAATAGACCTTCATTAAAACATAATCATACACCAAAAACACAGTATAATCAAATACTCCAACTACTACACTCTCGTTGTCTGAGTTTGGATACAAGGTTAATTACAACGTTAGTTATAATACCCCCGGTACATAACTCTTGGCGAAACGGTACTAAAGACAGTATTATTCTCCCTCGAGTACTGAAACGTCGACAAATTATATATTGGTTTATAAAAGTACAACATTATATACCCTCAATTTGATACAAACAAACTAAAACATCATAAAATAACAAATTCATTCATGTATATATATAACAAACTCACGAAATTATAGCCATAGCAACAACTTACAAACTATGCCCAGTATAATATAACTATCTTTGTAAAATAGAATTCATGACTTAACTGTTTATAAATATATAAACCTAACACAAGACATACATAGAAATGCTTCCCCCAACTTATTTTCGCGTTCGGTTCGTTCGCCCATTGATTCGGTTCAATTGCTTGGTTCGGTTCGCTTGGTTCGGTTGTTCGCCAAGAATGATAATCATTACTATTAATTAGTTATAATTTAATTCAATTCAGTTCGCTTCGGTTCGATTCGGTTCGGTTGTTTTACGCCGAAGAGAATGCGCGTACCATACCCCAAATAAAATAACACAAGCATGACAGAACTAGAATGCAATACATACCAAAACCGAAAAAAAAATTAGATTAATTAAAGTTGTTACTATACTCAAATACAAAAAAAAAAAGAAATAAAAATAACTAAATACAGGAAACTAGTAAAGCCTAATAACTAACCAAAACGTACTGGGTAGTCATGAAACTCATCATCAACTTTCAAGCATAATAGCACAACTTACAGTATCATATAATCATCCTACGTCTACGCTTGTCGGCAACAAGGCAGAAACAAAACAATAAAAAAAAAGTAGCAGCAACAACGACATAGCACTATAGCAGTAGGTAAAGCAACCATATCATGATACACACAAGCACTACCAATTCGCATACTATTACAAATGTAGCATTAATAAGGATAGGAGTTCCAGTGGAAGAAGCCTTTCGCGGGGTGATACAGCGTTATCTTTTTTTAAGATGCGATCTACCAAATGTGTTGGTGTTTCTGTTAGAGCATAATCTCCTAATCAAAAAAAAAAAAAAAAAAAAAAAAACAAACAAATGTAGCATTAATATAACAGTTCAGCCATAGGTTCAATTCATGTGAACATATCATTGGTTAGCATCACAATTCTAAGCACAAGACATGGAATTAAACAAGAGTACATGAATGGACTGATTCACGCATACAGTGTCAATAGGATACGCATAATATATGGTTGATACGAAGCAATACATCCGACGTTCGACACGCCAACAACAAACTCAACACCCAACATGAAGTTACTCGCACCCAAATTCCCACTAAACAAACTAACCCAACCTTAAGTATTAAAACTAGAATAATTCCTACACGAACTCTAATCGTTCTAGGAAAACCGTTAGTTACCTGGATTTTAGGTGGAAAATAATACTAGAACGGCGGAGAAAGAAGAGAATAACATTGCTCTCGAAAACTCCAAGAAAACCGGATGATTCGTCTGCTTGAAACGCAAACTGCGACCAATTCTTCGAGTATCTTCAATAACTGATGACCCCATGAGCAAGATCTCTCTGAGAAGATGAATTTCGACTGCTCACACGCCCAATTCCGATAAGAAACGAAGGAGATATGGGGCAAACAAGATGGGTGCGCAGAAATGGCCGAAAACGCGAGAAGGGAGAAGGACTCTTTGTCTTTGTGACGTGAAGGGAGGTTTTGAGTGCAGCAAAATAATGTGATTATTCATATTATTAAGCAAAGGTTTAATTGCATTAAGATGGGTTAATGGGGAGATGACTCTTCACCTTTTGGTGGTTACAAAGAGGGATAGAATATGCTAATAATATGCTTAATACTCCTCCTCTAAATTTTGGACAGCATAAGAAGGAAATGGGCTTGCAAATATTCGTTACGTTGGTCGGCCCATAATATATACAACGCTTAAAAACTAAAATCACACGCTACTTAATTTATAGAATTACTAAACTATATGATAAAATAAATACGCACATTATATATATAACTAATAAAATTCCTAAATAAATATATACACTTTAAATTAATAAACACAACCACATAATGCAACAACTAAATAATTATACATGTTCAAAATAGTTTAAATAATAAATTATTTTATTTTAACAGAAAATATCATTTTAATGTAAACAAACGCCAAAATAAAGAGTGAAAATTACGGGGTGTTACAGAAGGACATCCAAGTGATCCAACCAATTAGGTCAACCTTTCTTCTTACCTTTCAGTACATATATAGGAAAAGTTATAGTATGGTATTATTAGAAAACTTTTTAGTACTACCAGCTTCACTATTAGTAGAAAGTGGACTGATAACGAAGTTGCCATCAAGTTATCGTTTACTATCATATATAAAAAACAATTGAAATCAACCTAAATAACCCAAATATCCCCTAATTAACCTAACTAATGCTAATCAAAACCTAATCAATTAAATTTAAACCCTAATTAACAATAGTTAAATAAATTCCACACCACCCCAGACTTCTAGAGCGCTTGGCGGCATCGGTTTTAACAGAAAAGTCGTTTTGAACTGAACTGAATTGAATTAGGGGGGACCCAAAAAATGCCGTTTAAGATTGCCTCGAATTAATGTATTGATACTTTTGTAAATGGTAATTCACCGTGGTCTATTGCTAATATTATTGTCGATGCAAGTTCGCTTTTGGAGCAGTTTGATCAAGTGTCGTTTCAACATTGTTATCGGGAGGCTAATCGAGCAACAGATTTAATGGCACACAAGGGTCACTTCACTTCCAATGTGTTATTTTGGTCTCCTCCTTATTGTATTGATTTTTCCTTTCTCATCCGCAATGATGTTTTAGGTTAGCATCCGACTAAGGAGGGTAACTTAAGGTTTTTTTTACCCTATAAAAAAATAAAATAAATGTATTGATACTTTTGTACTCCACTTTGGGGGAAATACATGTTTTACTCCTCTCCAAATCCAATCCTCTAACATGGAGTTGGGTGGGGCCGTGGGATGGAGGACTTCAATGTGCCTCAGACGTGCACAACTTCCATCCAATGTCTGACCATCTCCAAAGATTAAAACTTCGCTTCATGGCATTTTCCAACAACTTGTTCTGCTATTTCCATTTGAAGAGAGTGAAAGAGGACACTTTTCAGGCGCAACAATGACGAGTTTAAGGATATTAACATATTGTGTCTCTATTTTCTTTGTGGGCTTATCTGTTTTCTTATTTTACATCTTCCCATCTTCCTCTTTTCAACAAACATCTCAAGAATTACCCAAATCCATATACGATTTCACTGTTAAGGTAATTAGTCACTTAAATACTTAGCTTTTTTTTGCGGAATTCAGTTCAGTTTTTGCTCATTATTTGCATTAAGAGTTTGTTTGTGGAATTCAGTTCTGATTTTACTCATTATTTGCATTAAGAGTTTGTCTGGTGCAATACTTTTTTGGGTTTCTGAATTTTTGCCTGTTTTATTTAGCATTTGCTAAGCTTGACCTGGTTCAACTTTCTGCATTTGAAATTATTTGTTAGGTTTAATTCCACAATGGTAATTGTGCTAATGAGCAATGATTGTTTGATAATTGTAGTTTGTAATATCGAAGTTGAAATTTTTGCCACTTCTAAATTTCATGTTGCATCATGTGAGATGCTAAATCTAACACTTGAAATTGATGTTGACTTTTGGGATGATCCTTCTGATATGATACTTGTATGAAAGATGAACCCTTGAAATGGTTGTTGATTTTGGGAATGATCCTTCTTGTATAATATGAAGAACCCAAAATAATCATGTTTGTTTTAGCAAATCCACTTCTTTCTTTTCCCGTTTGACATCCAATTTGTTGTTTTACTTTTTGTGAATAACCAGGATATCAATGGTAAAGATGTGAGTTTGAGAAATTACGAGGGGAAGGTACTTTTGATTGTCAATGTCGCTTCTCAATGGTAAAGGAGATATTTCTTAATTCTATATATTTGTGATCTCTACTAGTGTGTTGTTCGAATTGTGTTTTTATGAATTCTTATATGCATCAATCTTTCATATTTTTCAAAGGAAACCCTTTCTAAGGTTTCATTAAAAAGTGTTGAAATATCTTTGATGAATTTTTTATGTGAAGTGTTGCATAGAAAAGCAGAAGAGTGTTTCCACTTCACAAGGACAACCCACTAGAGATTATATGGATGGATCTGAATGAATTTGTTGGCTCACTCAAACCATTTTTTTTTTTTGAAAGAAGTCCCAAAGGACACTATATTTCATTAATTAAAGTCATACGGCATCTACAATTGCCAATTAACGATATTGAAAACAGATTGAACAAAATAAAACAAGAATTAATTGGTGAAGGGTTGAGAATCCAAATACATAGCTATAACAATTCGGCATATTCTCGTTTCGTTGTCTCATACAACTTTTTGAGTGGATCCGTCGACGCTTCATAATTTTGTGAGGAAGAAAATTCTTGTGTTGATTTCGTAATCCGAATCCGATCAATAAACATCAATCGTAAGCCCGCATAACTGGAGACCCTATCAAACGCAAATAAAACATTGTCTTTCGAAGGAGTTCGAAAAACCCTGTCTTTCGAAGGAGATCGAAAAAACCTTGTCTTTCGAAGGAGATCGAAAAAACCTTGTCTTTCGAAGGAGAATAACCCTTTCTTTCGAGGGAGACATTATTATAACCTAAGAAACAAAAAAAACTTTCAAGAAACAAAGATTTGGGGCTTTCCACCGGTAAGATCTGATGGAAGCCCCTTCAAAATTGACAATGGAGGCTAGGGTTTAGGAGAGAAGAGAGGAAGAGGAGGCTAGGCAGGTAAATAATATATTTCACTCAAACCATTATTTTGGGTCTTGAACATGAACCATAAAGTGCTGTAATTTCCTATCAAGAGTAAGGTTATTTTCTTTTTTTGGTTTAAAGGAACATTTATAAAGCATGATAGCTAAGAGTTTACAGAACCTAACTTAGATCCACCCTGCTACATCAGAGTAATGTCGTTGGTGAGGCCTCGATGTGCCTAGTCTTGCCTCAACAATTCCCCCTGCCCTCTTGGAATTCTTTAGAATGATATTTCTAGACCTCTTTGCCCAGACATCTCGGGATGCCACATTTTGCCATTTCCTAACGAGTGTATGTATACATTATTCGATATGTGAGGGAGAGGGGACTTGAAATTTAGTCTGACTGTTGTTAGAGCTACTTGCCATCTTGTGACATTATCCTCTTTCAGAACAGTTAGTGAACATAATTAAAGGAGTAGCTCCATGATGATGGATGGTAATTGATGCATATTCTAGGTTGTAATATTTGTCATAATTCAGTCTTCCAGTCGTGCTTTTTCAGAATAGTTCATATATCTATATATAAGGTGAGGGTTAAGTTGTTCAGAACTTCAGATAAGTTAATTTTAGGGCCAATAAGTTAAGTTTAGGGCCAATACTACCCAAGTTCAATCCACAACTAGATAAGTTATAGTAAGTTCAGATAAGTTAAGTTCAAGGTCAATGACTTCCTACTTGACATTAGCTAAGTTTATCGCTAAGAAGTTCAAATTTGGTCAAATAAGGTGAAGAGAACACATCCTTAGCGAGGTGCACCTACACTCTAGGTATCCAAAGGTTTGAAATTTAGCTCTTGCACAAAGATACTCATCATGAGGACTCTGATATTGATACGTATACACAACTCAAGCAAAAAAAATAAAAAAACGAGTAATAGCCAATATGAAATTGTAAGGTTGAAAATGTTTGCTGTACAAGTACTACTGGTTGTAATACGATGGTTGGCACCTTCTGGATAGAGAATTAAAATTGCAGTTCTATTCTTTGTATCTTCTACCCTGATCAATTAGATGTGGTTCCCATTAGCTAATGCAAGATTTAATCTTGCAAACAGGTCATCTGATTTTAGAGAAACATATTGGAGATAAGTTGCGTTGTATCTTAGGAACTTCCTGAAACAACTAAAAATCTGTTTATTTGCTTCCATTATTGGGGCTGTTCCAAGATTAAAAAAGTGAGCTTGTAAAAACTAAAACTAAATCTATTCCCCTTGATCCTCGTGGGTTATGCTAACATGACAAAAGTCTGTCAGTTAATTAGGTTGCTAGCTATGATGTGTGGTAGCTCTGATGTGGAAACATCAACCTTTTTGGATTTCGCTCATGCTCTTTTTGTTGATTGGGAGTTCCCTTCTCTGTACATGTGCAGTGGTCTAACAAAGTCAAACTACCAGGAATTGAACATTTTGTATGAGAAGTATAAGAGCCAAGGTTTGTTGTTTCTCAACTGATTCTCTAAGATTTGCTTACGGTTTGTTATGGTTTAAATTGTGTGTTGATGTGTCCATCTTATGTATGCAGGTTTTGAAGTTTTAGCCTTCCCATGTAACCAATTTGGATGGCAAGAACCAGGAAGTAATGAAGAAATCAATGAAGTTGTCTGCTCTACATTTAAAGCTGAATTCCCTTTATTTGAGAAGGTAATAGTCTATAGATCATCTCATGGAACATGAAATTAGACCCTACTAATTAATTGAAAGAACAAGAACAACTTAATGATCTTTAACCATATGATTTATGCTTTGATTATAGAACTGTCTTTCTCCTTTTTCTTCATCCAATGGTGCATTGGCTTACCTAACTGGAATTTGCTTAATTCCATTTCTTCTTCCACCGCTCACTGTCGATCTTGGTATGGTCAGGACGGACATAATGCTGGTTTCTACCCTCTTCTGACAGAAACGTTGGAAGATAATAGGTTCAGTATATATTTTGTTGTACAGGAGAATTTCAGATTCAATGATGCTACCACAAGCACTAACAACTATCCCTTCTTATCTTTGTTCTCTGCTGTTGTATTTCCCCTTCTTTTTTATGTTCTTTCCCCTTCTTATCATCACCTGTCTTTCAGTCTGATGATGGGTCTTAAATCAAAGAGTACTGGAGCAAAGAAATTGCTGTCAACTGATAATAATGCTTGCTCATGCTGAGACCTCAATGCCTCGTGTTGTTACCTACATAAACTAAATGTTGATTTAAAACCATCTGTTGATGTAGACTCTAAAGACAGAGCAAATGCTCTTACCGTCATTGAACGCAAGCTTGTATTGCTAAGGAAAGAATGTACCTTTCTTGAAAAGTTCTTGCCAAGAATGCCACACCTTATAATGGCAGTGTAACTTGATTAATACACTCTTGGTTGACTGGAAAATACAACCATTGAAGTATATATATATATATATATATATATATATATATATATATATATATATATATATATATATATATATATATATATATATATCGGTTTTTTCACCAAATACTCCCGACAAATTAAAAAATTCACCATATACCCTCAATGTTCCAAAAATGCACCATATACCCTTGAGTTTTCGAAAACGTTCACCAAATTCCCTTTTTCTAACTTCCGTTAACTCACCGTTAGCTTTATTTACGATTTTGCCATTATTAACCCTAAATTCCTAATTCTAATCTAACCCTAGCCCTAATCTAACTCTAATTTCTAACCCTAATCCTAAACCTAAACCTAAACCCTTACCCTTACACTAACCCTAACCCTAACACCACCCCTAACCCTAACCCCCACCCCCCACCCCCCACCCCCCACCCTCCCCCTCCCCTCCCTCCACTCCACCACCGCATTAGCCCCACTACCCGTAAATTTCCCCCTCCCCCCCCTGCGCCCCGCCCCTCCCCCCCCCCTCCCCGTCGCCCCTCCCCCCCCCCCTCCCCGTCGATTTCCCCGACCCTCTCTCCAGTCGATTTGCCCAGCCCCCCCCTCCCCTTTGAGCGCCGTCGATCTTCGTTCTTCGCCGAATCCGGGTAGAATTGAAACCCACCCCCCACCCTCCCCGTAGAATTCAAAAACCCCTCCGCCGGAATGAATTGGGCTCGATTTCTAGGGTGGCTCGTATTCTAGGGTGGCTCGATTTCTAGCGGAATGAATTCTAGGGTGGCTCGATTTCCGGGCGTGGGTTGGTTCGAATGGTGGAGATGGTGGTGCGGGTTGGCGAGGGGAGGGGCGGGGGCCGCGGCGGGGATGGGGAGGGGATGGGGGATGCAACGGGGGGGAGGGGGGGGGGGGGGGGCTGCGACGGGGAGGGGGAGGGAGTGGGGGGTGAATGGGCTTAGGGTTAAGGATTAGGGTTTAGATTTTAGGGTTAGGATTTAGATTAGGGTTATGGATTAGGGTTTAGAATTAGGGTTTAGGGTTAATGATGGCAAAATGGTAAATAAAGCTAACACTGGGTTAACGGAAGTTAGAAAAAGGGCATGTGGTGAACGTTTTCGAAAACTCAAGGGTATATGGTGAATTTTTGGAACATTGAGGGTATGGTGAATTTTTTAATTTGTCGGGGGTATTTGGTGAAAAAACCGTGTGTATATATATATATATATATATATATATATATATATATATATATATATATATATATATATATATATATATGTCTCCAAGCTAGAAACGAGCACTTTATGCTGATTTCTGTCCCTTATTAGTCTCTTTTGTTCTCCTAGAGTAAAATTTGTCATTGTTCAGCTTCTCGTCCTCCCCTGTCCCTAAAGTTGCTGGGAATCTTGTGAATCTTTTGAACTCTCATGGAGTATATGCAACTTACTACTTGGTTATGTATGATACTGCAGATAGAAGTCAATGGTAAGAATGCAGCACCACTATACAAGTTTCTAAAAGCAAAGAAGTCCGGAGTACTAGTAGATGAGATTAAATGGAACTTTGCAAAGTTTTTGGTGGACAGACAAGGAATTGTTGTTGAGCGATATGCTCCTGTGACCTCCCCCTTACAAATCGAGGTTTGTTTTCATACTTTCTTCTAGTACTTCAATGTTACTTGTCAAAAGTTCCATGTTTTTGTGTTTTGAGTCTTATCAATCAACTGTTTTTCTCCCTCCAATTGAATTTGTTGCAGCGTGAGATTCAAAACCTCTTGGGATCATCTTAGTTTCTGACTTCTGATCCTCTGGCGTGCACCATCTGAGACTTGCTTAATATTCAGGTTATTACAATTTGGTCATTGTAGAAAGCTTGTTTTGTTTCCTAATTCTGTAATGGTTTACGATTTAATTTTTCAAGATACTCCTAGTGAAATTTACCAAATGCAGATACTTTAGGAATGACTCTAACCATACAAATGGTCTTTTAGTAGGTCGCGCTTTTCGACAAGTCGTCAATCCAAGATGCATAGTCTTTGGTTCCTCTCAAGGATTTCAAGAGGAACGTCGAAACACTGATAAGCATTAAATGAAAGTGGACTTGATTGAGCATTCTTACTAGTATAGCCTTTCAATCATGAACAAGTATGAAAGAATTTACTAATAGACGCTGGTATCAACTTCATATAGCGTATTGCTATTTGTGAAGATTCGTTTACCATATTTTCCCAAGAACATGAATGTTCCAAATTATAAAAAAAAAATCCATTATCGTTTATTATCTATGGAACAACCATTAACCTATTATCATCAATGAATAACCATTAACCCTTATTCCGAGATAATCCATTGCATAGTCATGGTAACATCCAATGATGAAATAAAGTTACATAAGTGTAATTTTTCTTTGATATAGGGCCCCTATAATAGGGGTAATTCCATAAATTTTGCCTTGATTTCATGTTCAAATTGTCCAGTTAAGAAATATCCCTACCAGTTGATCTCTATCCATATCATGCATTGGTAGTTGCGGAATCTATAATCCATATCATGCATATAACTCTGGTAGTTGCGGATATACACCGTTGATACAACGTGATCCTAGGTTTTGGACAAAAGTGGTATTTTGATTTTTGAGGGTACATTTTCTTGGTTGTCTCTAAAGTGGGCAGTGAGAGAATAATTTGCAAGTCAATTCTGCTTGCTTTGCCAATTACCATGGCCTGTGAGTGTGACCAAACCCCTCACCAATCCTTATTTCATCGCAAAAGATCAAGGTTATTATTAACCTTCTTGGCCAAAAACCAGTAAAGCAAAATCTCTATATGCCAAGTTTTGCGGTTAAATATCATTCACGATCTTATTATTGTTTGAATAAAATTTGTGCTCAATCAGACAAAACCCTTTATTTGTAATATATGTAATTCTATATTTTAGAAAAAGTCAAAATCTCCAAATATTTTGGAGATAAACACCAATCACAAGGTATGAGACGACCTAAAAAGCATTTGATCATTATAGGCTTGTGTATGCCACAATCGTGAGACGAAGCTTAGAGCCACATATATCTACTCTTACATTCAACCCTGTATTTGATTCTGTCACAACAGATTTATCAGGTGAAAATCATAGCTCATTCTTTATTTACCATATCACGAGTATATTTTAGAAGAATGATTGTTAATTTAAAATACAGAGAGTATCATGAGTACATTTTAGAATAGGCCTGGCAAAAGCTGACCCAACCCGACAACCCAACCCGAACCCGGCCTGAAATTAGTGGGTTTGGGTTGAGGTTTTCAACCCGATTAGTTAAATGGGTCGACCTGAACCCGACCTGAAAGTTAAATGGGTCAGGTTCAGGTCGAATTTTCTGACCTGAAAATGACCCGCCTGACCTGATTTGTAAATGGGTCAAAATCAGGTCGGGTCAACCCGTATAACCTGACTCGAATAATTGAACTAAGAAAAAAAATAAATTGGTTTGGACGTTTGCCCAGCCCAAAAGATAACTTCCCCAGCCCAAAAATAAAATCATAAACTCCTAACTTCCTAAGTCCTAAACTCCTAACCCTAGAATTTCTAACGCCTCTCTCACACTCACAGACTACAGTCTTCACTCTCTCTCTCTCACAGTCTTCTTCTTCGCTGGCTCGCTGCTTCCTACTCTTCGTCTCGCAATTTCGTTGCTCTTCATCAACAATTCAACACATCAACATCATGTCGTATTTTCTTTCGCATTTTCACTCGCAAAGTTTAATTTTTTTCGGTGCTCTTTATTTATTCATTTAGTATTTTTCTTTGCTCGAATTTTTTTTTCTTCTTATTTTCTTATTTTCTTCACTCTCCTTCAGAAATCAGAATAGTTGCTCTTCAACATCAGGTATTTTCTTTTGTCAATTTTTTTTCTTATTTTGTCCTTTATTTTCTTATTTATTTTCTTTCGTTTTTTTCTGCTATTTTCTGTTATTTATCTGATTTTCGTATTTTGACCCCTTTTTTTTTTGCTTATTTTGTCATTTATTTTCTTTGCTCTTTCTTGCTAATTTTCTGTTTTTTCTATTTTTCTATGTTATTTTCGTATTTTGACATTTATTTTCTTATTTTGTCATTTATTTTCTTTGCTCTTTCGTTTTTTTCCCTTTTTTTCTGTTTTCCTTATGTGTTTAATGTTCTGTTTTTTTCTATGTATTTATGTGTTTTCCTATGTGTTTAATGTTCTGTTTTTTTTCCCCCTGTTTTCCTATCTTTTCTTGCTCTTTATTCATTTGCTTAATTTGGTTTCTAGTTTAATATGGCTGATGACGACTTCAAGGAGCAAATTGAGCTCTCATCAAAGGCAGAGGAGGAGATTGACTCCACTCCTACAAATGGTGTGAAACCAAAAAAGGAGAAAGTTGATACTAATAAGCCTAGAGTGCTACTGACTGGTAAGAAACGCCCACGTAGACTTACCTCAAATATTTGGACGCACTTTACTTTTCTTGAGGAACCTGATGAGAATGGTAATTTAGTATGCAAATGTAAGAAATGTGGGCAGTCTTACAATGCTGATAGTAAGATGGGGACTGGGAATTTGATTCGGCATGTGAAAAATTGTAAAATGAGGTCTTTTAGGGATGTTGGGCAAATGATTCTGGAAAAATCATCTTCTGGTTTAGAGCATAGGATTGCTAAGTTTGATCCTGATTTCTTTCGTGAATTATTGAGTCTTTCTATGTATTGAGGGTTAGATTGTTGCTGAAAAATGAAATGGGAAGTTCTGATTTGTTTATGCAAAAGATGGCTAGTAAGATGTATGAAAAATTTGGGAAATATTGGTCTGAATTTAGCACTTTTATGGTCATTCTTTGTGGTGTTAGACCCACGTTTTAAGTTGCAATGTGTTCAATGGAGTTTTAAGAGGGTTTATGGGGATAGTTTTGAGTATGAGTTCGAGTTTTCCAAGGTTAAAGACAAGTTGAAAGACTTGTATGAAGTTTATGCCGCCTCTTATGCATCATCGAGCAAAGATATGGCTGCTCATGGACAAAGTGGGTGTGTTGGAGTTTCTTCAAGTGATGATTTGATGACGGTAAATCTGATTTTTTTTATTGTTTATATAATTTAATATTCTGATTTTTTTGTCTAGTTTACTAAAATATGTTGCTGTTTTTGTATCTCTTGGATTCTTTTTTTAGGATTTTGATTGTTTCTCTGCCGAACAATCAACTGTGGCTGCCAAAACTGACATGGAGTTATATTTTGAGGAGCACCTTATCCCTCGCACTACCAACATCGATATTCTATCGTATTGGGAAGGGAATAGGGTCCGTTATCCAATATTAGCTCAACTTGCAAAGGATGTACTTGTTGTCCCCATTTCTACCGTGGCCTCCGAATCAGCTTTTAGTATCGGAGGTCGGGTACTAGATTGCTTTAGGAGCTCCTTGAAGCCTTCCACTGTTGAGGGGGTCATATGCCTAAGGGATTGATCATTTGGTGAAGGTAATAAAAGTTTTAAATTTTATATTAGTTCAATTTCAGCTAGTTTTCTTCTTCTTTGCTTTGTTTTTTAATCTGAATTTTTATTAATTGTGTAGCAAAAATGGATCCACAACTTGAGGTGTTATGCGGAGCCGTCATGAAGCTCAAGGTCGAAGAGGAAGTGGATGAGGTGCCTATACAATCGCCTTCCCCAAGTGTGCCAAGTGTTGACCTTGAGAGTCCTCGTCAATCGACCTCAACAATGTTTGTTTGAGTTGTGGACTTGTTAATGTTGTTTTATTTTATAAAACTTTGCTGATTTGGTTTGTGATATTGCCAAGTATGAACTTGGTTAGCTAGAACTTGGTAGTTGGTACTATGTATGTGATTTTGCCAAGTATGAACTTGGTTAGCTATAACTTTGTTGAAATTTCAAGGCCCTGCCAAGTGCCAATTATAGTCCATGCGTATTGTTTTGAAGAAAAAAAATCAGGTTATGTGGGTCGGGTCAACCTGAAGTTGACCCATTTACAACCCGTTTAAAAAAAATTCAGGTCAAACAGATCAGGTCAGGTTGACCCGATAATTTTCAGATCAGGTTAGGGTTGATGATATTGACCCGAAAATTAAAACAAATCAGGTTCAGGTTAGGAGTTTTCAACCCGAATTTTACTTGACCCGAACACGAACCCGACCTGATTGACAGGCCTATTTTAGAAGAATGATTGCGTAGTAGTGGTAATATTTTACAATGAATGATCCGGCGAGTCTTTATATTACCTATTTTGCAATTGTGAAGCTTAAACTAGCTCTCGATTTGATAAAATGTCATAATTATCAATAAGTAACTCATGTCAATTGAGCCGTTGTCCAGCCACTAGCTTTTTGGGCCGTGTGCGTTCTAGGGAAGTTAGGTATAGTTTTCCGATTTTGCTATTTTCGGTTTATTAAGGGTCAAAGATATTATGGAAATGATAAATTCTCCAATGAAGAAATATTGTTTTCTTTGTTAAAGAAGGAATATTACATTATCCCCCACATACTTGAATAGTGATAAACGTTTATGTCATAGATCAGCAGGTTTCTTGTCTATCTCAATTCTCACCCTCTGAACTATTGTAAATTACACACATTATTGTAAGCATAATACTAATGACAAATAAATCTACTTTTTGTTCCAATTATTTTATCTTCATGTTACATTAGATAAGCTAAAAGAACACCAACCTAGATAGGGTTAACATAACATAACTCCCATCTCCCTGGCTTCCTCCTCTCCGTTCTTACATCCCTTCTCTTCCACTTTCCGAAAAATGAAGCTTGCAAGTCTTGAAACTTGATTGTGATTAAAAATAGAGATGAAATATTTTCCTTTCAATCAAAACATTTCAAAGGATAGCAATTTTTTTCTTGAGGGGTCTTAACTCAAAGGATATCACCTTCTTGTATACTTAAACTATTAAAGACGTTTCCAACTTATTGTAGAGACAGAGTCTCAAAATTGCTGCACTAACAAAAGAAATAATAAAGATTCTTCTGCAGAAACCTTGATGATATTTGGTAGGTTAAGTTGCCAAAGCAAGCAAGATAATTCAAGAATAGAATGATACCAAAGAATATGCCAACTGTTGTTAATCAACAATTCAACACCAACAGCCAACATGCCAAATTAATATGGCATACCATGTGGCCAACTAGGCATCAAATGATTAGCTCTTACACTAAGATTCAGATGCGTCAATCAAACTATATATTCCATATGCAAGTGGATATCAAGTCAGTAGACAGGCTTCATAAGATTGCGAGAGTCAATAGGCTAAGATCTAAGTTTATTACTCTTTTCAGTAAGAAATCTGTATCCTACAGCCTGGAGGTGTATCTCTGAAACTCAGTTGGCACCCGTTAAATCCAGCTTCAAGATCCACGGATGAACCGACTTCGATTTCTTTTTCTTACTGTGTCTCATCTTATGTTCCATCTCTTCTGATTTTGCCACATCGTAGCTAAGAATTGACACTTTCACCGTCTCGGTGCTAGGGGAGGCCGAAAAATCTCGGATTAGACCTCCTAGAGGTCGAGGCTGCTAAATTAGCTCAAGTGAGTACCATTAGATCACTTTGGGTTAGTGCTATGGCAATTAAAGAGAGCTACAATACGAAATAAGACTAGGACTCATAGTGAGGCAACCATCTATCTGCTAAATTCTAAAAAAGGATCAAATTTTCCATCCAAACAATTTCAGAGCCAATCCATATACGTTGATATGAATAGAAGACGTCAGTTTACCAGAGAATGTTCCTTTGGACAACCATGAGCACAGCAATGCCAAACATTCTAGCTGCAACCACATCCTAGCATTGCTGATCTGTTTGCAACCACTAATTAATTTGACTGAAAACCCTATAGTCAAGTCATTAGCATAAGTAAGAAACAACCAAAACGAGTCATATCGGGTCCCCATCACCCGATTAAAACATCCACTTCTTACTCACGTAGCAAACGTCTGCAAGAGCACACATTCAAGGAGCAACTTGGCAAAATATCTGCGATCCACCAACCATGTTATGTGGGCAGGAATAGTTGATTGGAACAAGACAGCGAAAAACCACACAATAGATATGGGTTTGTGAGATAGACAAAGACACCTTTGTTAGAATGCCAAACTTCGAAGCAAGTTGGAAGTACACCAATAGGCAATAGAGGAGTCATATGCGCATCTTCAAGGCAATAGCAAGTTAGTAGTAAATCAGGCAAACAATGTACTCTCATCGTTTAACATCATCGACGAATGCCTTGCAAATGAGAAACATTGATCAATTCACATGTTAGATTAGCTAGATATTGGCATTCATCATAACGAAAGATCACAGATAGTTCCCAAGTTAGAGGTTAAAGAGGAAGCATGTTCCAAGAGGCAGAGATAATCAAAAGGATTCGCAGTAATCCAAGACTGATTATCCAATGAGAGGAGTTACCTCAGCAATGCAGAGGTCTCCATGAAGCTGAGGTAGCTGCAATTGTGATTACACTGCATAAGAATCACAGCAGAATAAGCAAGATAAAAAAAACATACAGTATACAATAAAACAGCAGAAACCCAGTTGCACTGAACAAGATAATGAAGCAAGTTTTATTCCATGAAATTTATTTCATCTCTTTATTTCATCTATGATTACAAATAATCACATGCTAATCTAAGCCTGAGGACTAAATGTCAGACCGTCATTGGTAGTTGATTAATCTCAGACCTGACAAGGTCCTCTTCTCTACGGTTTTGATCCAACTTGTCCAAGAATAGGTCGCAAAGTTTTACACTCTGACGGTCCTGGCATGTTCATCTTCCCTTTAAATGAGTCACTAGCGCTCTTAATGTCACCGGCATGGTACCAAAACAGACCTAGTTATCCATTTCGATCAGGAAAGTTGAGACTATTCATCTTAAGGGAAAATTTGCACATCCTTTTTTCTTGACTGATCAAATCAGTCGGAGGCTCGAAGCCCTGCATTTTAGCTGCATAGTTTAACAGTGCACGCCACGGCCTGAGCCCAAAATTTTAGCCTTGCTTTTACATCTTCAGGATGGTCACCTGAACAAACGTAACAAGCAACAAGATTAGTTAAAGCACAGCAAAATAGGAGAAAAGAACAAATATGAAACAAATTGGAAAATGTTGTCAACATTAACAAAGCTAATAATTAGGTCTGGTTAAAATTGTGAAGTTAACTTTGCCAACTCATGCCTAAAAGATGCCAACTATGTACAACTAATTAAAGCACAAAATCCAATATACAGCAACGACAATATGAATTGGTACATTTACAGATAACATGTGCACAATCAAGTCTTTAACACAGATCATGTAACATCTGGAATTCTTAAAAGTTTGAGAGCAGAATAAATAATGCAAAATTCCCCTCGGAAGCATCAAATAATTCATACTAGAAAGGTTACTTTTCCAATTATAAAAATGCAGCACAACAGAATCAGATCTCTCCATATCATCTACACCCAATTACCCAGATAAATTTAATTCAACAATTAATAGCTCTCATTTAGTAAATTGTGCAGTAATTCACACATTCCTATGCAGGTAATCTTAATAACAAAACAACATCATTATTCTTAGAAATTCTATCAATTGCTACTTCATAACTTGCCAAGTCTAATGCCCGTTCTTTTGAACTGGGAGAAACTGAACTGAACTAAACTGCGAGAAACCGAACTGAACTGCGAAATCAACCCAAATCACTAAAAAAAACACAAAGATTACAACTTTAAACTACATCAGAATCTCAAATCAGATAACAACCAAAACCCAGAAAAATTCCGAAATTCCCAAGAAAAACCAAAACAAACCCAGATCATGAAAGACTGAAAGAACATAAACCCAGATGATAAAACTTACCAGGACTAGAGATCTTCCAAGTGGGCATAGGACTAGAAGTTTCAGAACCCGAAGACGACGCCGTATCAGAAGCAACAGAGAGAGATTTAGCATTTTGTTGATTAGGATGATCATCTAGAAACTTCTGAGACATGGAATAACAAAGTTCCAAAGCAGGTAAAGTGTTGCAAAGTTCAGGAATTTCATCATAACAAAAACCAAACCCTAAATCAACACACCCTTTTAATTCATCAAGATCATCATCAGTTAAACTCTTTGTTCGAGGCAAATCATCGTCTTCCACGTACCCTTCTAAACATACTTGTGGGACCCTCTTTTTGGGTTTCCTGTTTCTGGGTTTTGGTTGCCATACAATCACTTCTTCTTCTTCTTCTTCTTCTCGTTGTTGTTCAATTTGTTGTTGTTGTTGTTGTTGTTCAATGAGAATTTCTCGGGAATCGGATTCTAGATTGTAAGCCGCCATGTTTGTGTGTTGCTGGGTTTTCTTTGTTTTCTCTCTCTCTCTTATTTTTTTTTTTTTTTTGGTGGGTTTGTGAGATGTGAATGAGGAAAATTGGGGTTTGGGAGATGGTTTTAAAGGTGGGGATTTTGCGGTTTAGTCCCTGCTTCTTAACTTGGCTTTTTAAATTGGTCATTGGACGGCTATCTTTTTATTTTGCAATTATGCCCTTGTATAGTTGTATCTGAACAAGGCTGTGCCGGCGAAACTATACTGTATATCATCCGTTTCTAAATAGATGCAACATTTACGTAGAAGTATTTATCTATTAACCTTATTTTATAGAAATATTATTTTATGAAGATAGGAATTAGGGTTGGCTCAAGTGGTGAGCTTTATCATCTTTCCTAGGGAAGTTTAGGATTCAATTCCTACCCCCCAATCATTTGCTTGGGATTTAGGAGGGTTTAGGGTGTATGGTTATAAACTTGTAATGGACCTCTGGGTGGGAGCCTTGTGCGATGACAGCCAAAAGGATTTATTCTTACCTATTAAAAAAATATTATCTTATGAATGTGGAAGAGATCATATAGTCAAGTGTGGTCTTATTTGATTCGTTTTAATGCATACTTTTATAATATTAACCTTTTATAATTTTTATTTGTACATAGTTAAAGATAGTAAGGAATAAAATAGCACGTTGAATAGTGTGTAGGCAAGAAATGCTGCATTGTATTTAGAGAGAGAGGATGAATGATATTGTACTTCCTTTATTTTTTTTAGTTGCATTATTTCTTTATCCAAGTCTTTCCAATACATTTCTTTGACATTTAGAATCCTTACATAAGATGAATATGACAAAATCCCAATTAACTATATTTTTTTTTATGTCATAGTAAAAAAAAGGCTGGTCAATATTGATTAATGAGTAGTGCAACTAAAAGGATAGAGAAAGTATGAATATTGAATATAGTATATGACGATGATGGTTGCATACTTGCATCGCATGGATGACCAATGAGCATTGTACATATTGTATAAAGTTTCATTTTTTAAATATGGGCATTTGATATCAGATATGTGAAAAGGGTTGTGTTCACATACAAAATGACAACTGTACAATTAAGGAAAAGGCATTACATATAAATATAAATGTAAATACACGTGGAAGAAGCTATATGGGGCACCCACCTGCCTTGGTGAAAAGGGCAAAGACAATTTTTTTATGGCCCAATATCAGGGAAAATGGGGTCCATTTAGAAGGCCCCACTTCTCCAAGATCCATGTTCATCTTATACGAGTAGTTGAAAATCTTTGTTCTCTTTCTATGGTTTTCCATCGTTTGTACTTTCTAGCGTGTCCCGATCAAATTCTATTGCCATTGCTAATGACCAAGTAAATAACGTGTTTAGGAGGAATATAGTTCTAGAGAACATTTACTATTCCAAAATAATGGGTTTTTTCTATGTCCACTTATATTCAAAACCAAACAATGGTATTTGCCAAGGAATACAAGATTCTTCCTTGTTGCATGAATTATGTCCAAGTTGAGGAAAAATTCTAGATTCGAAAGCAATTGTTTCTTGTGGAATAGCTAGCTCTTTACTTGTAAGGAAACGTTTGTACAACCTAGATATTCGAATTATGACAATTTACGTTTGTACAACCTAGATATTCGAATTATGACAGTTAACTTTGTACTTCCTGCATTCTTTTTCTATTGAATTGAGTTTTCACGTTTTTTAAAGCACAATTTTGATTATTAATATCTTAAATTACTTTGTTTGTAGAAATTATAAAAAATTGACATTTTGAAAGTATATATCGAGACGAATCTAACAAGACTTCACATGACTATATTTTTTTTCTTACGTAAAAATCACAATAGATAGTGAAAGGGTGATGAGTGAATAGTGTAAAAACCAATTGTTACAATAGAAAAAGAACAAAGGATGTAATAGTTTTTGTGAGTTGGAGTTGAATTTATCACTTGTAGAATTTATTTACGGCATTGTACTTTGTAACTTTTTTATATCAAATAAATGTAATCTAAACTTTTAAAAAGAAACAATTTTCTCTTATAAGAGATTGGCAAGGAGCGATTCTCATGTTTAGATGCTTTGCTCATCTATCCTTTTATCATATTATCGCCATAGTGAATAGTGTAACTTGTAAAAAGAATTGGTGTCAAAATAGGTTCTCAAACAAGTTCTGGGTATACCCACGGCTAGGGGCGTGCACCGGTCCAGGACCGGACCGAAACCGGTTGGACCGGTGGACCAAGAATCCGGGGGTTTCTTGGACCGGAATTTTTTTTTCAAAAAAAAAATCTTTTTTATTTTATTTAAATATATTTATAAATTATATACATTAAAAATTAATAATTTTAATGTCAATAATCCTAAAAGAATAAATAGTAGGTTTCAAGTTTCTAATTTTCTACCTTTTAATTTTTTTTAACATATAAATTTTTTTTTTACTAAAATAATATAAATTCCGGTCCAACCGGTCCGGACCGGGATTTTCCGGGTTTGGACCGGACCGGAATCTATGGTCCGTTCCGGTCCGGACCGGTTTGTGCACACCCCTACCCACGGCGAACCAGGTCAGACCCGGACAGATCAGGATTCTGACAGTCAGTGCCCCGGGTCGTGATTGGTCAGATTTTGTTCAACTGGGTCGATCACATTTGAATCATGGGATTGCCGGGTGCCGGACAGGTCTGAACTTTCCATTTACAAGTCGATCCATTCCCGGGTATAATCGTCTGTGGACAATTTTTAATCGGGTTTGCGTAAGTCGTATTTAGGTTTCATGTACGCTTGGGTAGTATCAAGTGTACTCGGGTTGAATCGCTAATGACCTTAGTTCAATCATTGTGAAGCATCGGGTCCATTCGCTATTGAACGTCAGTTCAACTTCGGTTATCTTCTGGTCGGATCATTTTGATTTTGTTATGGATTTTGTAAACGAATCATATTATTAAAAGTATTAAGATCGACATATATATATACATATGTGTGGGTACGATAAATATATGGATGATAACGAAAAACTAATAAAAATACTATATTTGTTTACCGTGATGTTTAGTGTATTCTCTTAGTCAACTCTTATTTCGATATATCAACTGCGTAAAACCGCTCTAATGAGTAAAAGAGTAGAACGACTCTTCATATGTTCTAATATTATACTCCCTCCGTCCTGAATAGTCGGCCGAACACTTTCCTTTTATGTTTGTCCAAATTAGTTTGAACACTTCCATTTTTGGCATTGGTCCCACTATTAATATATTATTTCTTTTATACTACTTTGGCCCACACTCTACCTTTTATCAATAAAAAGTTACACAACTTTTCTCTCCTCTAATAAAAAATACCCCACCAACTCCTATCACATCTACTTTTAAATAAAATAACATTTGATAACCACATTACAACTTATCATCTTAAACTACGTGTCCCAAGAAGTGTTCATATCTTTCTGGGACAGAGGTAGTATATTATACCAACGACAACAATAACGAGTAGACGATCAATTCCAAGCTTTATATAAATGATTTATTATTATAAGCATTATGATTGATATATAAGTTTGTAGATAGCTATGATGATAAATAATAATAATAATAATAATAATAATAATAATAATAATAATAATAATAATAATAATAATAGTAATAATAATAATAATAATGATAATAATAATAAACATAATAATAAACATAAAGCAATTATGATAATAGTAATAATACAAATAATAACAGTATTAGTAACAATGACAACAATAGCAATAGTAATACAAATAAGAACAGGAATACTAACAATAACAATAACAATATAAATACTAATAGTAATAGTAGCAACAATGCTAATAATAGCAATAACAATAACAAACATAACGCGGTATATATGTATTATGTTGTGACTATATATGATAAAGTATAAACAAATTATTTTATCAATATGTTTAATCATTTTAGTATAAAATTGGTATCAAAATAATTGTAAAACCAATCTAATACTCTTTTGATTATAAATTAGTATAACGACTCTTGATATGTTATAATACTATAACAAATGACAATCATACATTCATATGTTTACAACGACGATTCATATGAGGTTTAAGTGATTATAACGAGGGTTCATATGTTGCACAATAATAATAATAATGATAATAATTTGTTAACAACCATAACTTATTAAAAAGTAAAATCAATAAGTTAACTGTTAATAAGTAACAACCATAAGTAAATTAGTTAACAAGTACTTGCTAGTTACTAGATAGTAATTTGTTAACAACCATATAGTAACTTAGCACTTAGTCAGTTACTCGGTTACTCCCTTGTCCATAAGCATTATCATTTCTCAAATCTCATTGACCAAAAAACAATACGAGTATAATGTGATCATAATTGGTGATAATGATGATTAAAGTCGATCAACACAAGCTAATACGAGTATAACGTGACGGAAGCCAATGTAGGGGGTAAGCATTAGGCTAAACTAGATTAGTATATAGATCAATGTACTGCATTTCGACTATATGTCAATGTATAGATAGTGTATATATCAATGTATTGCATTTATAGTATATATTAGTATAAACACAAAGTAATACGAATGGATTAGTGTATAGATTAGTCAATGTAAGTGGGTAATCATTAGGATAATCGTCCTCGAGTGTAATGCGTTTCAGAAATAAAAAACATCTACTTGAATGATTCAAATTACATATTATACTAAATGAATGTGTCAATGGTAGTTGATAGACTAATCAAGATAGCAATACAATATTTGAGTTAATCGTTGAGAAATGCATTTTGAAACAAAAAACATCTACTTGAACTATATGTCTTAACTTTGTATATATATGTGACTATAAACAAACTATTTTATCAGTTGGCTTAAATATTTTAGTACGATATAATAATATTGGAATCATTCTAGCTAATACGCGATTGATTATTAATGAGTATAGACTCTTAATATGCTCTAATAGTATAACTAACGATAATAATAATGAGTATTATATATTAACTACGAATATACGATCAATTACTGGATTTATATAAATGACTCGATTATGGTAAGCATTATGATTCGAAATAATAATAATAATAAAATAACATAATGACAATAACAATAACAACAACAACAACAACAACAACAACAATAATAATAATAATAATAATAATAATAATAAATTGATAATTGGTTATTCAATAATTTTTTGCCATATTCCATAAGCATTATCATTTCTCAAATCTCATTGGCCAAAAAACAAACACATGGATCCTCAATTTAAGCCTTTGATTTGTAAAAGAGCAAAGATCCAACGGCCCAAAATGAATATAACCTCCCCTTCTTTTCAGAAACCCTCATATCTCTTCTTCTTCTATCCTAATCGTTAGATCTAATCCAACGGCTGAAATAACCCCAAAAAACCCCCTATAAAAGCTAACCCTAAAATGAAACCCTAAACCTAACTCTCAATTCTCAAACACACACTTGCGATTCTCTCATACTCTCATCTCTCTCTCTCAGCGGCGCCGATTTCTCATACTGTCATCTCTCTCTCGCCGGGAAAACATAAAGATCTCGCCAGAAAACCTAAAGATCTCGCTGGAACAAGTATTTTATCGCTGGAACAAGTAATTTCTCAGGTATTCTCTAATTTCCCCCTTTTTTTTTGGGCATTATGTGGCGAATGATTTTATTGAGGGTGGGAGGGTTGAATTTGTGAGACCCGTAAATCTCCTAAACGTAAATTTATTAGATTGTTTTACTTATTCTATATTTATATACTCTTGATTTTGTTGTTTAAATTTTCAGATCTCTTTATGTGCTGCGTTTTTTTAGATCTAGCGATAATTATGCTTAGAAATATTTAAGGTCTGTGGATTTTCTCACTAATAATTTGTTCTTCGTGCATTTTCTGTTTGAATCTGTGTAATTTATCATTTTATTGTTCTTCTTCATGCAATTTCTGTTATATTTTCATGTTTTCTGTTTTTTAAGCTTCTTTTTTGGTTTACTTGCACTTTTTTTGTTCTTTTTAGAATTTGATCTGTGGAATTTTAGACTAGATCTTTGGAATTTTCGTATTTTGCTGCTATTGGGGAAATTCTCTGAACTTTAGGGTTCTTTTTAATTTTTTTTCTTTTTTTTTTAAAAAAAATTGTCTTGGTTTATGATCTAACGCTTAGGATAATTGCAGCTATCGGTAATTTTTGGTATTTTCCACTGGATAATTGCAGTTATTTTTGGCATTCACTTGGCTATGTTCCAACGCTGATGTTGGCATTCTTTCTTCAGCTCTGTACTTAAAATTCACCTTTTACGCTGGTCATATAAAAACAATATCCACCGCACAGTTTATCTGAAGTGTGTTGCTAACTTTTGGTTGATTTTTTTTGGTTAATATGAAATTTAGCGTCGTTTGATGTGATTGTGTGCTGCTGTTGTGCTGTGCTTGCGGATGCTGCTGCTGTTCTGTGCTTGTGGGATGTTGTTGCTGTGCTTGTGGGATGTTGTTGTTGTGCTTGTGAATTGAGATTCATTAACAAATCTAAAATAGAACATAATCTAGTTTGTCTAGATAATGAGCAATGTAGTAGATTAATATATTTAATAATTTATTTGTATGTGTATATTAGTTGGAGATTAGTATATTGTTAGTTGCTATTATATTATTCAATATCATAAATATTTGTCTCCACTCTCCTTTACATTATATAACTTCTCTCACTTGATTTAGTATATATTTTCATCCAGTTTATAAAACTTTAAACAAGTACATAGCATATACAAAAATGAGAGAGCTTATTTGAGATTATAGTAAATTAGTAATCATACAATATATGTTAAAAAAAACAATACAAGACAATTGTATTCTTAAAATATCCTAAAACAAGTTCATGATGTTCAAAGTTTAACCCTTAAATTGAGAATATAATATAATTTTTTATTTAATTAATTATTAAATGAAAGCAATTTTATAAATTAACATATTTAAATGAAAGTTTAACCCTTAAATTGAGAATGTAATTTAATTTTTTATTTAATTAATTATTAAATGTAAGCAATTTCATAAATTAACATATTTAAACAATTTTGTAGATATGGAAAAATAATTAAACTTTAGTAATTCTATTGAGTTTACTCGTTCAAATAAGTTGGTTTGAAAAATTGGATCAAATCAGACAGATCTTATTTTATTTGGTTCAACCGAATTCTAGTTGAATTCGGGTCAGTCATAAACAAATCGGGTTGAACCACATATTTACTCGGCCTAATTGGATTTTGGGTTAATATTTGGTTGAGATACGGGCGGGTTCGGGTTTGAATGCAGGTCTGTGTGGTCTGGTCATAATATAATCTTGCCGGGTGCCGGTCAGGTCTGGGTAATCCCAGGTCAGTTTTCGATCAGGTTTAGAGACTGATCCTCACAAGTCGAACCAGGTTCAAGTCAGGTCAGAATCAGGTTGACCCAGCGTTCAGATCTATTTTTGACACCACTAACCAAATAAGCTAATAGCATGCTATAAGTCAAAAATATTTGGCTCTTTAGTAACAAAGATTTACCTAATATTAAAATTGAGGTGTTAATTAATACTTTCCACTTTTACTCACAATCACCTATTTCTACTGGAATTTGAGGAGATTGGTCTATGCCTCTTTGACATCCACAGGTCGTGGCCTACACATAAAGTGAGTTTTTTTTTTTGTTAAAGGGGCAGTATCTTAAGTTAAAGCATATATATCCAAATTACACGTTAAACAAAGTAGCATGGGGGTTATAGTTCCCTACATTACAACATAAACACAAATGTTCAAAAGGTGATTTCCTCTAAGTCGATATGTAATTCCTTGGTTTGGAAAATTGGCGGAATACATTAACTTCCATGCTCCCCTTTCGGACAATTTTGGCCAAGATGTAAGCTTTCCTTGTCTGCTCTCTCTCAACTATTTGCACTAGCTTCACTCGTCCCTCCTGCAATAACTCCCTGCATACATTGGCGAAAGTGAGTTTAATATTGATACATTTTCAGACAACTTAATAAGCCTTGTATGTTCTGAAATATTGATTTCTCATATCAATTTTATGGATCTTGCTTCTTAATTAATGTAAGAAGTTGATCATATTATCCTTAGTTTAGTAAATGTTCATATAACTTTTAATATATGATTTGATAGTTTCGGTTTAGAAAATCCATCAACTTTTTTTGTGTGTGTGTTGCTTAGCTATTTAATCAACAAAAACTTCAGCTCAATGTTTAAATTGAAGATTAGCTAATTAAGCTAACATAAATTAAAGTATGAGAAGTGGAGTTTTATGAAAATTTGAAAAATGTGGAGTTATTTGGTTGACAAAAATACAAGAGCAAAGTGTAACTTCAGAGAAAATCCGGCTTTTCAACAAATGAATAATATTGCTTTCTAAGCAAGCAGAACTTCCGATAGTAAGTTTCACTTCAAATGATCAACCAAACAACTTCATATACATTTTCAAGAAATTATAATTGTAATACATACATGGTGTGAAAGCTTTTAAAAAAAAAATATATTCTTGTGTTCAATTAAACGACCACTAACTTCATTTATTTAAAAATTTCTAGATCTATACTTCGTAATGTTAGGAATTAAGAAATGTTTAGTGATTAATTAAGAATGTCGTAACCCAAGGAAAAAGGTTAGAGTCTGACTCTTATCTGACTTTATGCCTTTTCTAGAAAAATTAGTACTATATTGACCACTCACCTCATGTTACAAAAAATTAGCTATATGTGCTCAAAGATGATGGAGTTCCAACCCTCCAATATTGCAATTGATTGAAGGTGGGGCTAATTCAAACATCAACCACTTAATTAACTCCAATTACTTTCCTAAATTATAATTATTCACCTGTCGATTCCAAGGACATATGAATTATCTTCCAAACTATCCAATTAGCTAAACTGCTCCACAATGGAATTAGGTTAATATTAACTTTTTTTTGCACCAGTTTTAGTGGTTCACATTTTTTTCTGAAATAAAGATATCATGTCAACACATTTGATTCGGCATCTTTGGGAATAAAACCTCACATATGTAAGTAGCCAATTAGCCAACTATGATCCAACTTGCAATATTAATATTGCGACACCTTAGATTACATGTTTAGACTTAATTATACTCCTTATAAACATTATTATTGGACATTGGTCCATAAATTGATCGCTACATACTTCATTCCCAAGTCATCTGCCTCTTGAAATGCACATTGACGGCATAAACAATATTCTAAATGATCAAATCTCAAATTGAACAAACCATATGAATAGGATGCTTAGTCACTCCTATTGTCTTTTTTAAGCATAACTAGTTATTAGGCCCGGGCTATGCCCCGGGTAAGAAAAAATTTCATTTATTAATATTGTACTTTGATATGATAACACTAAATACAATTTGGTCCAGTGGTTAAAACTTTAGTATATGAACTTGAGGTCATGGGATCAAAACCTATAGTCTATACTATGCAATTTCTAATTTTTTTTATTATACATGGATTACATGAACTAAAACTCCATAGGGAGAGCGCCACGTGGCACAGTTACTTGTGTAGGAACGCCTTTTAATATATTTATATAGATTTTATCTTAATCCTACGTGTATGCTTACTCAATTTAGTGCATTTAGGCATTTGCTTTGTATTATTTTTCATCTTCCATTTAGTTGGAAGAATATTCCGAGTACCAAATAGTGTTGTTAATGGACTAGGCTAGATATAGATATTGTTGTTTTGATTGTAAATTACTCCCTCCGTTTTCTTTTGTTGTTCCTATTTGGAATCGGGGAAGAAACCAATGCAACTCAAAAAAATGGACAAGATTCCACTATTTTAAATTAAATTAAATAAAAATAAAAATAAAAATAAAGATTCTAGCCCTTTGAGTTATCTCTATTATATAAGCCAAGGGGGGAGCAATGGTGTCCCCCTTGAAATTTACTTAAATGCCCATCTACAACATAAATATTACCCTTAATGAATTTAAATTTTCATATATATTAAATAATCTTTTCTTCTTTCCACTTGCCATATATATTGAACAAGTTAACAATGGAAATGAATTTGAAATTTCAATTAAATATTAAATTAAGGAGAATGATTTCCTCTTCTTGCATGTGTGAAAAACTATGATCAAAAATTAAATTTATAATATAACTTGATTGAAATAATCAGAAGAAAAAAAAAAAGAATAACTTGAATTTCATATTAATAGTTATACTGATAATATTCTAAAACCTAAGTGTTGATTATTATTCGGTAAACTCTATTATATAAATCAAATTCTTTCACTTTATTAATATTCAACGATTGAACCTAATACACAAATTCTTCCACTTTATTTGAGCACAAGCTTTCCTCTGCTTTATATTTCCTTCTCCCAATGCTATATTTGAATAATGATGAACAAATAACTAAAAAACCAACTAAACATTGATTTAAGAAAAACATAAAAAAACTAAAAAAATTACAAATGTTTGTTTGAATAAATTTTTTTGTAACACTAATGAATAACTAATTGATAAAAGAAACGCTAATATTACTCGCACGCATAGCGTGCAAAAAATGCTAGTTCTATATTAAGCAACCAATAATACAAAAAGTTTGAGGGGTAAAAGAGTAAAGTAACTACAAACTAGTGTGAGCACATTTATTGCTCTTTGAGTTATTTTATGTTAGATAACTAATTAGACAAAAGTTTGAGGGGTAAAAAGGTAAAGAATGACTACTCAATAGTGTGAACATATTTATTGCAACTTAAAACTAATGAAAAATTTAATTCATAAATTATACTATATATGGAAAGATTCAAAATAGGAATAACATATTGAAATTTCCCAATGGGGAATACAGGAACAACAAAAGAAAACGGAGAGAGTATATTTTATATAGATTGCATCTATTTTTAAAATAAAAGGTATATTAGTGGACTAATTTTGTTTTTAGAATACAAATACTTTATTCTATAATGCTAATGCAACATATATTGTCACTTAATAATCTTGTATAAAACATGGGTCATCTTTTTTTTTTTTGACATCAAGAAAATTTGCATTAATTGAAATACGGAATACAAACAAGGCTAAACAACAACAACATAAGAACACTAAATTGAGCTTTACTTGCTCTTACAACCCAAACTAAGTTAAAACAAATAACACTATTAAGGTTCTGCTTGAAATAGAGGCTTGCATTGTTTGATACTTGAATCATAGCTCTGGTGGAAGTGGTTGACAATAGCTGGACCTGAGCTTCGAAAACCGAGGAACCATTGTAGTTTCTTGGATAAAGGCCTGCAATAAAGGGGTATATCTTACCTGCTGGAAGCAGTGGGAGGAGCGAATTTCGATCACGGTCTGGATAACAACCAACCAAAGGCGAGATTTGAATCTCGCCACATGAGCAATTCCAACGACCTTCTGTCACTTGGAATTCATGGCTCATGAAACTTCGAAGAGTCACGTTTCTTGGTGACTCATTACTCTCCCAAGAGAGTATTTCAGGGTTCTCCTGTTGATATGAGAACCCCAGTTGAGTGGACGTACTGAAAACCACCATTATCAACTGGGGTGCCGTCTTCGGATTTGATTTTGCCAATCTAAAAAGAGAACTAAGTACTACTAGCTCTCCAACACACCTCCGATTTGAGAAATTGGAGAACAAACGTCCAAACCGCGAAAATCTTTTTCCTCCTCGGCCACACTCACATTCTTTGGAAAAACCGACCGGGGGATCTCTAAACTTTGGATCCCCACTTCCTACTTCCATTTTTCTGAGTCCTAATCTAGGATCATTTAGATCTCGCACGATAGAACCCTTTTCTCGATTCACCCTCAATCTTGATAATTCGTGAAACTCAAAATCAAGATAGCCAGTATTCTACATTTGCAGAATTGAAATACCATCCTTTACCCAAGTGACAACCAACATTCGATTGCCATAACCAACCACAAATCACAACTTCAACAACACGAAAAGAACTACATCCTCTAGTTATTAGCAGAATTACCACACATATTAAGCAGGAAAATTAAACAACCTACTCATAACGAAAACAACACCTACTAAGAAACCGTAAACAAGGAAGTGAGTGCAACTTTAATACCCTTCAGATCTGGAAAAACTCCAATGATATTTGGGCGAGAAAACTTACTGCCTTGCTTGAATTTCAAAGACGCCACCCCAACGACGAGGAAGACAAGACAGGGGAAATTGGAGACACTGGGAAAGGGCTCCTAGGGGGAACCGAAACCGGGGAATCCTAGGGGAAACGAAACAGGGGAAAAGGGAAAGGAAAGGCGCGAAACTAGGAGAGGGGGAATAGGATATTCACGAAACCGGGGGAGGGGGATGGGAGATTCGCAAAATCGGGGAAGGGGAAAACATGGGTCATCTTAGAAACATAATGATTTCACATTATCAATGGGCTTACAACTAAAATTAACCTCATCTTTATATCATGAGTCAAAATGTTAACATACATTAGATCTTGAAATAGAAGCATTGCTAGCTATACACAGGCTACAACAATGCGGAATACTATATGTGAGTAGTCGAGTACTAGTACACTAAGACACTGTTCTTTTGGACTTATTTTCATTTCAGTGCAGTTCAATTCAATGATGTTGTTATTATTATTATTATTATTATTATTAATTATTATTATAATAATTATTATATTATTTATATTATTAATTATTATTTTTATAATTATAATTATAATTATTATAATTATTATAATTATAATTATTACTATTACTATTACTATTACTATTACTATAATTATAATTATAATAATAACAATTACTATTAATTATTATTATTATATTATTAATTATTATAATTATATTATTAATTATAATAATAATAATAATAATTATTAATTATTATTATAATAATAATAATAATTATTATTAATTTTATTATATTATTATAATATTATTAATTAATTAATAATAATAATTATTATTATTATTGATATTGATATTGTTTATTATTATTATTAATTATTATTTATTATTATTAACCATTATTATTATTGTTATTATTATTATTATTATTATTTTTATTATTATTATTATTATTAGTTAGTTCAGTTCAGTTTAATTCAATTCATTTCAGTTCGTTTCAGTTTCTTCCAGTCTAAAAGAACGGTGCCTTAATGCTAGCTATATGTAGGCTACAACATTGCGGAAGACTAGCTTCTTTTTCAAGAAGTAACGTATAAACTAGTGTGTTGTTTGTTGCATCTTGCTTCTTAGTTTTTTTTTTGGGTGAAAAGGAACTAGAATAATAATTCACTTGTATTACAAACCGAAACATTAATGTTCATATAATAACTAGGGAGGAAAGGTGCCTCTTACGTTCGATCTATCAAGAAACGTCTTATGAATAAACTCAATATAAAGTACATGACTCAGGTTGATAATTTTACAAGATCTCACACAAAAATATTTTTTTCTTCACTAGGAGTACAGATGAAAAAAGGAACTATATATAGTTTTCTAAATTCAACCACATTGGGTGTAAATTACAAGAAAGGATGGAGTATAAATACTCAGATTTGAATTTATAAATGATTTCATAAAGCATGATTTTATTTATTATGGTTAAGTTCAACCTTGAAAGTATTGACTACAATTCTAACATATATAAACCTAAAAAGAATAAATTAAAGATTTATTATGCTAAGGTCATGTTTGGCAGTTAGCTGAATAGCTGATAGCTTATTGTATTAGTTGGTTTGACTCTAGCTGATTATATTAGTTGTTTGTATAAAGGTGTTTGGTAAGAAGTTGATAACTGATTGCTACTCATTCCGTTTCAAAATACAAGGCATTCACGTTTTACAAAAATTTGCTTTGACCACAAATATCTCTCATAATATGATAAATAAAAATTATAAAAATTATACCGTTGGATTCGTCTTGAAAAATACTATAATAACATTGTTTTTTTAAATTTTCTATCAACATAAATTGAGAGTAATTAAGGATCAAAGTTCGACCTCGAACATCGTGCGTGCCTTATATTTTGAAACGGAGGGAGTACTAAATTGTGTAAAATGACAAATAAGGACATAGACATAATTCATTACTGTACTTTTAATGTAATTTTCAAGAACTTTAGGATAAAAATATAATATACCCCACTCATTCCCAAGCCTCTAACGTCAAAAGCTCCTCCCCCCAAATTTTTCAAAAAGAGCTTTTCGGGCTCAATATGCTATTTCAAACATATCTTTACCAAATTCTTAAATTAGAGGATCGACTAGTTGAATCATCTAATTTTTTCCCAAACCTTTCTTTACCAAATAAGACCTAAGTACAAGATAATTAAATAAAGTTTCATACATGCTAAATTTTCGAGTACATTTGATGTTATTAATTAGCGAAATTCACAATGGTACCCTCCTAGTATTAAGTTTTCTTAATGATACACCTTCTTCCACTTTCGTTCTCAAAGTACCCTTTTAGTATTAACTTTTCTCTATATACACCTTCTTAAGTTTTCATTCTCAATAATACCTTCACAGTATTGACTTTTTACTAAAACTAATGATTATGATCTGCCATAGACGATGATCAAGAAACAAAAAGAAGGAAAAGAATCTGGTGGCTGATTAAATGTAAAGAACACGAATCATCATATAACTGATTTATATGACGATTTAATCAACCACCATATTCTTTTCATTTAATATTTTATGGGCAGATCATATTTATATCTTTGCCTTACAAGTTATACCCTCATTTCTAGATTTTTGTACTAATTTGTCAATGTAAAAATGAGTTTTCTAAGTTTTTGTAGTTGATTTATTAATTTGGATACATGTTAATATATATGGGTTTTGTACCTGATTCATTAGTGTGGATGTAGGTTTTTCTTGTTTTTGTTGATGATAAACTCATACTATTAGTTAGGCATACTAGATTTAGTAAAAAATCAATATTAAAAGGGTATCATTAAGAATAAAACTTAAAAAGATGTACCATTGGGAAAAGTCAATATAGTAAGAGGGTGTCATTGAGAATGACAAATTAAGGTGTAGTGCAGGGAAAAGTCAATACTAAGAGGATATCATTGAGAATTTTCCTACTAATCATCATAACAATCTAAATGAAAACCAAAATTAACCGACTGTATTTAGTAATAGGTATGCTAAAACAAAATTTATGTTCTTTATTTTGTTAAAGGTAAGATGATGATCCTTTGTAAGGGGTGGGGGAATTTGGGGATCCCACTTTCTAATGGAAGAACAATTGAACCTTGTCACGGGGGTGGAAGGAGGTCTCCAAAGAAACTACGGCAACTTAATTATTTCTTAAATTTTTTTATTTGCATTCTTGTATATGAGCAAGCAAAAGAATATAACATTAACTTAAAATTATCTTAAACTTGGAAGAATTGATTGTATATTACTTCTTGTTAGAACAAGTATTATTGATTTTACGTATAGTTAATGTAGTATCTAATTACGAAAAACTTGAAACAAGGGCAGTTGCATAATCTAAAGAGTTAGCCAATGCAGGTCCAGCTATATAATGTTGCACATCAGAATGATGATTATTCAAATGATTGTTGCGCCAACTCATAGCATCTTTTTTTCCATTTTCCACCACTATGCATCATAAAGAGTTGGCATTTTCAACTTTCTTACATTTCTTTTGTAAGTGCTTTTGCCGTAGATTCTCCAGCTATTCTTTCTGCCTTTTGACTTAACGTTTCACTCCAAAAGTCCTGCAATAAAAGATGAATTTAAACAATTCATGCTAATTGGAATTTTCTTTCTGGTGTTTTGGGACAGCAACGACTAAACTATTTTTTAGATTAAACAACCACATCTACTAATTAATTTACTGACTAGATGGTTCATTTCAGGTTAACTATAGGCAAATTTTTGGTTTCTCAATTAGACATATTGGAAGTCATGCATGCATGCTCTTCATGGATTATAATGTCGTTGGTGAGTGATTCAATGACTAAAAGTCTAAAATAACTAGAAAAAAAATGTGTTTGAGCAAGGTGTGGCTTGGTGGCCACGAATATGTTACTCCCTCTGTTTTTGTTATCCTTCTCACTTTCACGTATGCGCGTCTCCACAGCACATACTTCCTTCCGTTTTTTTAGTTGCAACATTTGTTTTTTCACATTTACCGGCACAATTTATTTGAACGTCAATATCTCATATTGGGTGTAAGTAAAAAATATAAAAATTTGATATTTTGAATCATCGCATTGAGAGTTGAGACAAATCTAACAAGATCCCACTTGACTATGTTTTCTCTTATATAATGGTGCGAGATTAATTAACAAAGTTGGTTGATGTAAATAAAAACAAGAGGTAGTATTTGAACTTAAATATCTTTCATTATATATTAATAAAGTACTAATTGAGATTGAATCAAACAAGCCCTCATTCGACTATATTTTTTCTTATAAACGAAAAAAATTGAGAAGATTTTCTCTAAGTATTGAATAGTGTCGGGATTCCAAGTGAGAAAGTAAAAAAAAGAGGGAGTACCATTATTAGGAAATATTGTATCTTAAGGAGTTTATTTATATTAGGAAATCTTATTATTTCTATTATATAAGTGAAGGGGGGAGAAAGATGGTGTCCCCCTTTAAAAAGTCTGATGTACCCTTAATGAATTTAAATGGCCATATATATTAAATAATGCTTTCTTCTTCGTACTTTGCCATATATATTGAACAAGTTAACAATAGAATTGAATTTGAAATTTGGATTAAATATTTAATTAAGGAGAATGATTTCTTCTTCTTACATATGTATGAAAAACTCTGATCAAAAATTAAATTCACAATATAAATTGATTGACACAATCAGAAGAAAAAATAAAACTTGCATATTAATAATTATACTGATAATATTTTAAAACCTAATTTTTTTTATTATTCTGTAATCTCTATTATATAAATCAAACTCTTCCACTTTATTAATATTTAACGATTGAACCTGATACACAAATTCTTCCACTTTATTTGAGCACAAGTTTTCTTCTGCTTTATACTACCTCCGTTTCATATTAATCTACACACTTACACTTTTGACACTATTCACAAATTTCCCTTTGACTATCATTTGTGAATTATGGTTAAGAGAAAATATAGTCATGTGGGGTCTTGTTTGATTCGTCTCGATATGTAGTTTTAGAATATCGACTTTTTATATTTTTTACAAATACAAAATTAGAGATATAAAGGCTCAAAGTAGTGCATTGGCATGCGTGAAAAGTGTAAGTGTGTATATTAATATGAAACGGAGGTAGTATTTCCTTCTCTCAATACTATATTTGAATAATGATGAACAAATAACTAAAAAAAATCAACGAAACATTGATTTAAGACAAACATATTAAAAAAAAATACTTCATTCGTTTCAAAATAAGTGAAACACTTCTCTCATTTATGTGAGAGCTTTTTGAGACAAGTGTGTCACTTATTTTGGAACGGAGGAAGTATATAAATATCTGTTCGAATAAAAAAATTTGTAACACTTATGAATAACTAATTGAGAAAAAAAACGTTAATATGACTCGCACGCATAGCGTGCAAAAAATTATAGTTATTCCTATGTGGGTTAGGATTTCTTTCCTTCACTTCATAGGACTCTTGTACCATATATATTGCAAATTCTATCAAAGAGAAAGCATCACAAATTAATCCTAATCATATTTTCTATGCATACTTTCTCTTGAAAAGAGCAATATACATAGCATATACAAGCTAACAAGCCTATTAGAGTACACAACAATGAAAATTATACTCAAAGTAAGAAAATATATATTCACATTTATACCATACCTTCTCTTGAAAAGAGCAATATACATAGCATATACAAGCTAACAAGCCTATTAGAGTACACAACAATGAAAATTATACTCAAAGTAAGAAAATTTATATTCACATTTATACCAAATATCAGCACTTGTTTCATTAACACTTTTAGCAAAGGGACCACAATCCAACACGACGGGTCACGAGTGCAAACCTTCATATATACATGTATACTGGGTTAGTTGAAGGATATCACTGGTTCTTTTAAATTGCAACTGTTTAACTTTCACACTTTCCAGTTTAATATAGGCTTTAAATATTAAAAGCTTTAATTATTAATTATACATAAATATTATATACCTTAAAGTATCTTTTGAGACGAATATAGCTAGTAAGATCTTACATGACTATGTTTTTTCTTACTTAGGCTATGTTTTGTTCACCTTATTTTTACTGATTTGATATGAACTTATCTGATTTGAACTTATCTTTTATAAAACATATTATTACTAGTATTATTATTACTTTGTTTTTCTGAACTTATCTTTTATAAAATATATTCTTAATAACAAAATAGCTTGAAATAGTGGTAACAATGACATTTATAATAATAACAACGACATTAATAATAATTACCAATATTAATAATTAATAAGTACAACAACAACGATAATCCTTTTGAACAAATGTATTAGTAAATAGTAGTATTAATAGTAATAGTAATCACATAAAGTGATGATAATAATAATAATAATAATAATAATAATAATAATAATAATAATAATAATAATAATAATAATAATAGTAGTAGTAGTAGTAGTAGTAGTAGTAGTAGTAGTAGTAGTAGTAGTAGTAGTAGTAGTAGTAGTTGTTGTTGTTGTTGTAGTAATAATAGTAATAATGATAATAATAATAATAATAATAATAATAGTAATCATCATAATAACATTAACAATAATTATAATAATCATAATAGCATAAGTAATACTAATATTTATAATAATCATCATAATAATCATGATCAATAACAATAATAACAACAATAATAATAACAATAATAATAAGTTTTTCTGATCTGATCTGGTCTATATGATATGGTCTTATATGATCTGAAATAAGTAAAAATAAGGTTAATTAAACATAGTCTTATTATAACTGACAAATAATGATGGTCAAAATAAAGTATACAAACAATATAATAGTCAGACCTTTGTATATAAAATTGAAAGTGTTAACATAATCTAATTTTAATTAGTAATCGGATGGATGCCATACTTCAAACCACAAAGTTTCATTAAATTGTCGAATTGCGAAAAACAGTTGGAAAAATCACAGTACATCTAAAGTAACAAAATACATAACGACACTATTAGAACTTGGCAATATCAATCAATATACTTCTTCTTCATCACTCATTAATAGTTCAACTTGTCTAGAAACCAAACAAAAGCTACATACTTTTAGATGTTTACATATGCATCTTGTTGATTGTTTAGTTGCGATAAGTTATCTTCATCCACCACTTCTCTTATACATATCCAAACCTACCAATCACATAAAATTCCAACCATTCAATTTTAAGTTATATAGCCATGACATTAGTTGGCTATGCAAGGGTACGACCCATGCCATGAATTGTTATGATCATGCAATATATGGGTCCATAACATCATATCATAGAGATTTAGAATGGCCCATGGCTTGGAAGGTTCTACGTGGCAAAATTCAAGTGGACAAATTTAGCCAAAGAAAGAGACAAATACAGCTGCAACAACCCACGTGGCTAGTCATTGTCGTCGTTCGATCAATAATTGCATTATGTAGCGGGAAACACGAGTCAGCACGTTGGTGACTAGTATAGACTATAAAGTTCTTGTGGGGCCTAGTATACATTAACAATATAACCATAGATGTAAATATGTAATTGTATGTATATTTGTATGGTAGAGCTTGTCTATGTTGTTGATACCATAGCTTATGAAGTTATGATAATTTCATTTAGAATTAGAGGGCAACAAGTGGCTAATTTTGATTAGGTGATCATTTATTATCATTAATCTCGCTAGAATTATTATATTGGCTTTTTGTTTGATGAGTTGTATTTTAATGGGATTCTTGCTTGAAATGGAAATTTCTTAGGTAATTTGCCTAGTTAAGTAGACATAGTTTGTGTTGTATATCCGAATGTACCGTACATTTTAAAATATTTTTAAGTCATTTTTTTATTTTTTAATTTACTTATTTGGAACTCTGCAAGTGAAAAAAACAAAAAAAAAACTCTTAGGTATATTGTACACCAAGTGACTAAGGTGTATAATATAAATTGTATTAAGTAGGTGATTACTGATTAGCAGACTTCACATATATATAATTTAATTCGAGAGAGAATTGTAACTAAGAAAAGGCTAAGCCCGCTCTCCCCAAACTTATATTCGGCTCGGTTCGCTTCGATTAATTCAATTCAATTCGCTTAATTCCTAAATTTATTCATTACTATTAGTTATAATATAATTCGATTGGTTCGGTTCGATTGATTCATTCGTTCGATTCAATTCAATTCAATTCAGTTCAGTTCAGTTCAGTTGTTTTATGCCGAAGAGAACATACCCTAATTATATACTAGCCTTTGTTTCTAAATAAGTGCAATAATTTGACTTTCACGCTTGCCAACGCACAACTTTGACCATTAATATCTCTAATTTTTGAAAGGATTAATATCTCTAATTATGTATTTGTAAATGTTATAATCTCCTAAAACTCTATGTCGATCAAGTTGTATTGATTGATATGGGATAAAAAGAGTAAATGTTATATGTCTAAAAATAAGGTAATAATAATTGGGTTCCACATCATTTACAGAATCATCCTATAATCATCCTATTTAGCCACCATTTTCATTGTAATTAGTGAAGGATAAGTCTAAAGGCTCTGATCACTAGATGGTGATTGAGCCTTGTAAGGCTATATTTAGTTCACCTGAAATTTTCTGATCTGAACTTATCCGATCGATCCGATCGATCGATCGATTCGAACTTATTTTTTATGATCCGATCGATTCGAACTTATTTTTTTACGATCGATCCGATGCGATTCGATCCGATTCGAGCGATCGATCGATGCGATCCGATCCGATCCGATCGATCCGATATGATCTTATCTTATCTTTTAAAAAACATATTATTACTAATATTATTATTACTTTGTATTTCATTACTAGTATTACTATTATTATCATTTTATTAGTATGCACAACTTTCAATAATAATAATAATAATAATAATAATAATATAAATAATATAATAATAATAATAATGATAATAACAATAATAATAATAATAATAATAATAATAATAATAATAATAATAATAATAATAATAATAATAATTATTATTATTATTATTATTATTATTATTATTATTATTATTATTATTATTATTATTATTATTATTATAGCATAATTAGTTTTTTTTTTTTGAAAAAGAGCACATTAGTATATGAACACACAATTACAAAATAAAAGACTAAGGGCTCTTGGGTCCATGGCGTAGCTTCTTACTTACCTCATGGGAGCCAAGGTTCAAATCTTGGTAGGCAGATATATTTTAATATTGTTGTGGGTGGGGGAGGGGGTTGGGGCTTGTGGGGTCTTTAGGTGAGTGACCTTGTGCGAGGCCCCTGCAGGAAAATTCATCTTACCACGGGATTCCGAAAGGGGCTCAAAAAATTAAAAATAAAAAAAACACTCATGTTCAAGGTCAGTTAATAATAAAAATTTAGGTAGTAATGAAAAGAACATATAATGATATTAAAAAAAGAACATATATCTTGAAAGATCATACAAGATCTATTTAAAGAACACATTTTAAAAAATAAAAGATAGATGTTATTTTTATATTGATGACATGTTTGGATCTAACTAACAACATGTTATTTGTTATATCAATAAATTGTTCTTTTTTATCATAAATAAACCTATAAATATATATAATCATATGATCTTGAACAAAATGGTTAAATATTCTTCTTATATCGTTGTCTTGTTCATATATAAACTTTGTTTTTAAAGATAAGTTGAAATCCTTTGTAGGGAAAATTTTAAACGTGATGACAACACCATTAGGTTATCCCATACTACTCATATTTTATATAAACTAGTAATATATAATTTATATTATTCTACCAAAATTCTTTTAAAAAATAAACATCATATACTATTGTCATGTTCGTTACATGTACAACATCAAAAAAGAACATCACATATCAAAATTATTAATTTGAATAAATATAAAAAAGAACACTTATAAATGCCAAAAGAACATCCTTCTTCTTGAACACAAATAGCTTCAAATAGTGATATCAATGACATTTATAATAATAGCAACGACATTAATAATAATTACCAATATTAATATTTAATAATTACAACAAGGACAATAATAATAATCTTTTTGACAAATGTACTAGTAAATAGTAATATTAATAGTAATAGTATTTGTATAAAGTAGTAGTTGTAATAATAATAGTAATAATAATAATAATAATAATAATAATAATAATAATAATAATAATAATAATAATAATAATAATAATAATAATAATAATAATAACAATAATAATTATTACAATAACAATAATAGCATTAGTAATACTAATAATCATAATAATCATGATGATAATAATAATAAGTTTTTAAATATAAGCATAATCGAACTTATCGATCGATCGAACTTATATCGATCCGATCGATCGATCTGAACTTATTTTTTTACGATCGATCGATCGAACTTATTTTTTCGATCGATCGATCGATCGATCCGATCGCAGTACGATCGATCCGATCCGATCGATCCGATCCGAAATAAGCAAAAATAAGGTGAACTGAACATAGCCTAAGTTGTAATGATGTGAAAAAGCATCGTAACATACGTGAGCTCCTTACTCATTTGTAATAATTATCTATTGAGAAACCAATTATGCTGCCAACTATCTTAGCTTATATCATTGCTCGGACACTTAATTTTGATTTCTTTAATCCTTAATTATATTCCTAGATTCGATCACTCAGAGCTCAAATTTGAAGTAAATAACTCCCTTAATTATACTTACCTTACTTCAGAAATAAATATACAGATCAAGTTAATTATACCTTGTTGTAATTCATGAGTTAATCTAAAGCAATTCTAACTTGTACTTAATCCATATCAAATGATATATCGTGAATTCCCTTTTCTAGAATCTTGTAGTTTGTCTAACACTTAACTAAATGTTAATCCGCTTTTATAAAATCAAAATTTAATTTAATGGTAGTAAATGTTTTTTTTCCTCAAATGTTCTTTTTTTTTTTCAGTTAACTATTATTGATAAAATCCAATATATGATGGGATTTATATTGACATATGTCCTCAATCTCTTCCTTAAAATCTTCTTATTTATCATTTTTATATTGATAAATTTTGATATATTGAAATGAGGCAAGCGGCCGTGCGGAGAAGGAGAGTTCGGTTATAGCTCTGGCCCACATAAGGGTTCAAAGGATGCTCCATACTAAAACCAATTGGCAATAGTAGGAGTAGCTCCTATAGCTTATATTGTGGTACTTTCTCTCCTCTTTCTCCAATGTAGGACAACTCACATGTGCACAACATATATGAGGTTCAACAGATCTCCAATATAATTCTTCAATCACCAAAATGGTTTATACAGAAGAAAATAAAAGAATTTTCAAAAGCCCCCACCTAAAACCCATAAGGCCATAACCAAGTAAAATTCTCTCAAGGAATAAAAGGATAGATGTAGTTCATAAGTTGAGCGATTGATTTCCCCATGTTAGATGTCGTTTACTGGCCGCAGATCAGCTGATGGCACAGTTGTTAGCTATAGCACCGACAAATATGTGTCGTATTCTCGTATCCATAAAATGATATATAAGAAGTGAAGGAACAAGCAAATACCACTAGTGAAGAACTCCCTCCCCCCTCGGAATTCTTTATCATGTTTCCCTCCCGCACACTTCTCAATGCATAAATTTAACCATTATATCATTTAATTAGGTATTACTAAAGATTACGAAAAATTGATTTCTTAAAATTACATATTGAGATGAATCCAACAAGATGTCGGTCATACGACTATACTTTTTCATATATAACAATAACTCAATATGGTCAAAGATTTTTAACTTTGATTAAACTATTCCAAATTTCAATGTGAACAAGATACAAATAAACTAACGAGAAATTACCTCTTAATTTATGGTTATCTAAGTTGAAGAAAATGGAGTGATCATTCACTGAGCGGTTACTAATAATTCAGTTGTTCCGATATGATTTGAACTATTAAATGAGCTAGTGAAAAATCTAGAATTAAATATCTGTCATTGAGTCGATGCATATAATATTATTTACATACATAATGAGATTGATATATTGATGGAATAAATCATAAGTTGTCAAATATGGGCCAGGACCGCACCCATCATAAGGAGAGAGAGTCTACTTCACAAGACTAAAGAACTTCTACCTTAAAACCATATGACAATAAGGGCAGTAGCCCCTTTGCATTATAAAATGAACTCATCTCACTTCTTTTATCAATGTGAGACACACATGTGTTGTGCGCTATAAATCATAGCTTCAACATAAGTGCACTTTGTTCTTTTTAAAGAGGTCATAAATGCACCTTTATTAGCTTCTTAATACTAAGTAATAATGCATTCCCCAATCCCCAACATGCATTCATCCCAATCTCGTATAATAAGCATAATAGAGTCATTAAGCACGATCCTTAAAGTATAGCAAGACATCCTATTTATTTTATACAAGCAATTTAAATTTTGATTAAAGGCTCAATAGTCATCAATCAAGAACTTAGCTATTGTCGGAAATTTCTTTGTTCATATATATAGGTATCAAATTTTGTCATATATGACAAAATTCCTACAAAATATCAGCTGAATAGGAGAGGCATTTCTATCTCCCCTTATTGTGATTGCAGCAGCCAAGAAATTGAAACTTCAAATCATCTTTTTCGTCAATGCCCTGTGGCACATTCTACATGGCAACATTCTGGTTTAGTTAGTTTTTCAAATCAAGATGATCAATTGTCATGCTCCAATTGGATCATCAAATATATCCTGCTTTTCAAAAGCGAGGATGAGTTACACAGTCCTCGTATCCAAAAAATGGTTTGGACTCTTTGGAGTATTTGGATACACAGAAATGAGAGAGTTTTTAGGCATGCTCCTTTCCAAGTAACCAAAATTCAACAGAGCATCTCTTCTATTGAGCAACAACAACTTCATCTCAGTTCTCTCTCTTTTCTTCCGAATCTTCGCTTCCTTCACCCCCCAGAATTGGACCAAACTAGACCTCCGGGGTTCCTGGGAATCCATCTGGGTCAGTCGAAGAGGGATATAGTTGTTCTAATATTCAGATAGATGCGGCTTGGAATAAGATCACTAAAGTTTATGGTGTAGCTTGGATTCTATGTAATCCTCAAGGTATGACTCTTAATCAAGGTGGAACGTATGGGTTAGCCTCTTCTGCTTTACATGCTGAATCAATTGCTCTTCTCCACTTGCTGAAGTGGCTTAAAGATTCACCGGATTCAAGGGTTACCATTCTAACTGATTGTGTGCAAACCTCATCAATGCACTCCTACATTCGTCTACAGGCCCTGCTGCTATATTCTGGACTCTTTGTCAGATTAAGGAAGTAGCAAGCACCATTCAGTGGTGTTTGCTACTTAAAGTGAATAGGGAACAAGTTCAACAGGCACATGATTTGGCAAAACTTTGTACCCAAACTTGTTCTCGATTGACTTAGGTTTTCTTTCTCTTGTTCCTTCCTCCGTTGTCATAAAAAATATATAGGTATCGAAAAGAAAAAAATTACTTCTCGCTAGGGCCATATCCACTTCATATTCAGTACAATCTGTTGGAAAGTTTGGTTTATATTAGTCCAAACTTGAAAGTAAGTTAACATCATTTGTTGTGTTGTTGTCCCACATTGGTGGTGAGCAAAGTTGTACCCCAATATATATCTAGAGAAATGTTCCATAATATGTCAAATATGTTATGGGAGAGATAGTTGACAATCTCCTACTTATTCAAGTATTAGTAACATTCATCAATCCTAATAAATAAAAAATGAACCACAAACTCAATACGTTTGGGCTTATATGGTGGTCTTAAATCGTAATAATGACCATGGAAATCTAATCAATTAGATAGATTATGGGCTTACATTTGAAAACCAAGAATCATTCTAGACCACTTGATTTCCAGGCAATCTTTATATTTGACCACCATAGAATTTTCACATATAATTTCCCTAATGATATATTGATATTAGACGTTATTTGTCCTTGATCGAACTTATCCGGATTTATTTTTTCGATAAGGATTGAAATAAAGTGAACTGAACAGACCCATTCTCTAATAACAAGTATTTTAATTTGAAACGGAGGAAGTATACTCAAAGGCGATGTGAAGGCAATCTATCCTTCGTGTGGCGCTTTGCTACTCTCCGGCGGTCCGACCTCCTTGAATGAGTTTTCCTTCATGTCATATATCATCAAACACTGAAAAAGAAAGAAAAAAAAATATCGTATATGGTCACTTAGTCAGTACAACTATACAAGGCCTGAGCATTGAGCACTAGGGGCGTTCACAAAAACCGAAACCGAAACCCGTATTGAAAATCGGTCAAAATGGATGGTAACCGTACCGGAAAAATAGGGATTAAATGGTTCGATTATCGAACCGGTAAAAACTACGGTTAAACGGTACGATTACGGTTATGAATTTTTATAAAACGGTTAACCGATAAACCGGATATATTTATTTTATATTATTATTATTACATTTTTTATAATAATTACATTAATTAATGATTAGTTTTTTATTAAATGCAGTAAATTAGATTTCTAGGCAATCTTTATATTTGACCACCATAGAATTTTCACATATACTTCCCCTACTTCAACATACTGGCTACACTTCACTAATGATATATTGATATTAGACCTTATTAGTCCTCGACTGAACTTATCTGGATTTATTTTTTCTGATAAGGATTGAAATAAAGTGAACTGAACAGACCCATTCTCTAATAGCAACTATTTTAATTTGAAAACGGAGGAAGTATACTCAAAGGCGATGTGAAGGTAATTTACCCTTCATGTGGCGCTTTGCTACTCTCAGACGGTCTGACCTTCTTCAATGAGTTTTCTTTCATGTCATATATCATCAAACACTGTAAAGAAAGAAAAAAATTATGGTCACTTGGTCAGTACAACTGTACAAGGCCTGAGTAGTGAGCAGGGCGTTCACAATAAACCGAAACCGAAAACCCGTACCGAAAAACCAATCAAAATGGGTAGTAGTCGTACCGAAAAAGTAGGGATTAAACGGTTCGGTTACCGAACCGGTAAAAGTTACGGTTAAACGGTACTGTTACGGTTATGTTTTTTTATATAACGGTTAACCGAAAAACCGGATATATTTATTTTATTTTATTATTATTAATTTTTTTATAATAATTACATTAATTAATTATTAGTTTTCTCATTAAATGCAGTAAATTAGTAACTAATCTAGACTAATTTCTCTAAAAAAAGAAAAGTCGGCAAGTTTTAAGTTTTAACAGTTAAAGCCTTAAAGTCCCAAAACCAAAAGTCGAAAATGCAATAATGGGGAACCTTCCCATGAATGTAAAAAAATGCAAAAAGGAGACCTTCCCATGAAAGTAGATTGGTGACCCAATAATGGGGAACACCAATAAAGAGGAAACCATCCCATAATGAAGGCAAATGGCGCGTCGCCACGTGTAAAGGAGATGGGATTAAAATCCCGCGTGAAGAAAACTCCCAGCCAGCATGTGGGATTTTTGTTTGAATAAAAAAAGCAACGGGCCAATAATAGGGTGACATTTGTCACACGCTGCAAGCACCAGCACACGGACGAACCAGGACACGCCATGTGTCGCTGCTTTAACCTTTACAACGGTAATATTACCGTTTATTAAAACTAACATAACTTTTTATATATAATGAATAACAAAAAAAATTATACCAACGGTCATATTTTTTTATCCTCTATAAATAGAGACCAATCTTGATATATTTTCAACACTTCAAAAAATCCATTATTTCTCATTAAGTACTTCTTAAATCTTATTTAGTCATTATGGATCCAAATCATCCTAATTATAGAAATATATATCAAGAAAATGCAAATTACCAACAACATCCAAATTCCCAACAAAATTCCGATTACCAACAAAATGCAAATTCCCTACAAAATCCAAATTACCAACAAAATCCAAGTTCCCAACCAATTTCAAATACTCCTTTTGATCCAAACATGCTAAACAATCCTCAATTCCTTGCTATGTTCCAAGCCTTTGTAAACCAGAATAATCCTCAAAATTCGTCACCTGACACACTTCATTCAACATCTCAACGCGTAGATCCATATCCTACAACTCCTGGAGGAGACGGGAGTAGCAATAGAATGCGAGTTGAAAACCAATTTCCAACGCAATCACTCGGTGATGATGAAGATGTAGTTCAAGTTCAAGTTCCACAACCGGAAGTAACTACAGGTAAGCAAGGGAAGGATCCGAAAGACAGGTGGATTGCAGAAGAAGATAAACACTTGGTGTCCGCTTACCTTAATTGTTCCGGTGATGCTGAGAAAGGAACAGATCGGGAAAAGGGAGCGTTATGGCGTGAAATCAAAGTGGCCTACGATGCAGCAGTTGCTAAAAGACCGAATGTCATGCACAAAAGAAGCATGAGAGCAATTAAAAGGCGTTGGAGTCAAATCAATGAAGGTGTTACTTTATGGGTAGCACAACTTGCGGCAGTTGAGCGTATGCAAGCTAGTGGTGAGGTTATTAACGACTTAGAGGCTAAAGCACATGATCTTTACAAACAAAAAAAGGATAAAGCTTTCGAGTTTTACCATTGTTGGGTAGCAATGCAACACCTTCCAAGATGGATGTCTGGTAAAGATTCAACCGTTGTGAGTGAAGGGAGTTCTAAGAGATCAAGCGACGAAGCCGGAACTAGTGTGCGTCCCGACGGTTGGAAGAAAATGAAAGCCCAAAACAAATTGAAAGGTGTTGCAACAAGCTTGGATGAATTCAACAACACTTTAAGCGGTATGCAAAATGAGCGAGGTCTAATGAGGAAGGGAATGTTGGATATGCTCGAGTACCAAAAACAACGAGATGAAACTAAAATGAGGTTTAAGATGTTTCAATTGTTGATGACAAAATCGTATCTTGAACCATTTGAGGAAGAGTATCTTGCGAAGCTGAAGGAAGAGTTCATGAAGTAACTCATCTATTTTTAAGATATATGTTATTGTGTTTTAATGGTTAATGTTGTATTGTTTTATGATTAATGTTTAAATTGTTAAATGTAAGCGTATTTTAGTTAATGGCCTTGTGTTCTAATGATTCATGTACCAATATTTATGATTAATGAACTTGTATTTTAGTGCTAAATGTGATCTTATCTTATCCACTGACGTTATAGACTGCATCTTATCTTATTCACTGACGTTGTAGATTGCAATTCGTAGATATAGAACCAATCTCTCCGTTGATATAGATTGCAATCTTATCCGCAGAGATAGATACAATCTTATCCGTAGATATAGATTGCAATCTTATCCGCAGAGATAAAACCAATCTTATCCGTAGATATAGATTGCAATCTTATCTATATATATCTATAAAAGAAGAGTTACATTGCATTTGGTTTTCAGAACAATATTCTCCTTCCAACAAACACTACAACTTTCCCCCTTATAATTTCTCACAAACATGAACCCAAATGAAAATTCTTCTAGTTCAAGTGATGAATTCTTTGATGACTATGTCAACAACATCATCGCTGTGAACGAGTGTCTAGATGAAGAAGAAGACTACATAATCGAGCAAGCTGCTCAAATGGTTGTTGCCCCAGTCGCAGAAGAATCCAGCAACAGAAGAAGATCTTATAAGAAGCTTGAGTACATTGATAGAGATCGTGAAGCTCCAAACACAAGGTTAATGAACGATTACTTTGTTGATCGTCCGTTATACCCATAATCTATGTTTCGACGTAGATTTCGTATGCGTAGGTCTCTATTCCTTCGAGTTGTGGAGGCAGTTACTGCGAAACAACACAAATACTTCGAGCAACGTCGTGACGCTACTGGGAAACTAGGAGCCACTCCTATCCAGAAATGCACAACAGCGTTGAGGATGCTAGCCTACGGGGTAGCAGCTGATTCAATTGATGAGTAAATCAAAATAGCTCTATCAACTGCAAAAGCAAGCCTTGCTCACTTTGTTAAAGGGGTTCGAGAAGCGTTCACAGAAGAGTACTTGAGGAGACCTACCATTACAGATTTGCAGCGCCTTCTATATGATGGAGAAAGACGGGGATTTCCGGGCATGATGGGCAGTATAGATTGCATGCATTGGCAATGGAAAAAGTGTCCGCGTGCTTGGAAAGGATTATACCAAGGAAGGAGTAAATCTGCAACTGTTATCTTAGAAGCTGTTGCCTCTGGTGACTTATGGATATGGCACGCATTTTTTGGAACACCTGGAACTTGCAATGACATGAACGTGTTGCAACGATCTCCGGTGTTCGATGATTTATATCAAGGTAAAGCCCCTCAAGTGAACTTTACAGTCAATGGGAACACATATAACAAAGGATACTATCTAACTGATGGGATATATCCTAAGTGGGCCGTGTTCATCCCAGCGATTCGACTCCCAATGAATCCCGTGGATCAATTGTTCACTGAGCGACAAGAATCGGTCCGAAAAGATGTTGAGCGGGCATTTGGCGTTCTTCAATCACGTTTAGCAATAATACAAAGACCAACTCTTGTATGGGATGAAACGTTGCTGTGGGAGATAATGTTGGCTTGCATAATTCTTCATAATATGATTGTTGAGGATGAGCGAGATACATATCAGAATTATAATGACATGTCAGAATTCGAGCAAGAAAATGCAACAACAATTAGCGGATCAACGTGTACAAACTATTCTGTGCAACATGGTCGAATTAATGATATTGGTATGGAACGATATATGGAAAGGCGTGCTGATGCATGGGATAGAAATGTGCACACCGCCTTGCAACGAGACTTGGTTCAACATATTTGGCAAATTAATCACCAATCTCCCAATGACGAATGAAGATCTAAATTATTGCAATATTTTATTTAAAATTAATTGTATGGTACTTTGTTTGATTTCATCTATGTTTTTTTCAATGAATTTATGGTGTTTTTTTGCGTATTTAATTGTCGTTATAATTAACGTTAAAATCGGGTAAATTATTATAATTATCAATTATGTAATTGTCAAATTAAACCGCAAAGGAAAAATGGGTAAACTAGTGTAATTAAAAATAACGTTTTTTTTGTTAACGTAATATAATTAATGAATTAATCCGATTAATTAGAAGGTAATTATTTAATTATAATAACCATATTTTGATTTAATTAATATTATCTAAAATTAATGAAATGAATCAAATTATTTTATTAATATTGGTAGGGTATGAAAAGTAGGAGAGAGAAAAGTAGGTGGGGTATGGAAAAGTAGGAGAGAGAAGGTAAATGGGGAGGTTAATGAATGTAGGTATGGAATTGTGAAATGGGAAGGGTGGGTGATAAAGTTAGTGGAAAGTGATGTGGACGAATGAGGTGAAGAGAGAGAAATTATGGGGATGTTAATGAATGTTGATGCTCATAAAGCCCAAAACTTGTAATAGCTAGTTATTTTTTTTTTGGGCAAAGATGAACTTTGGAGAACTCTCTGCCTGTGTGAACTATTAGAGGCTGTAATCTGCTCTCTACCTCTGTGAACTATTAGAGGCTGTAATCTACTCCCTGCCACAACAACATGTATGTAGATTTAGTGTGTGTGGTCAGTGGTGTGTATGGATCTACATACTAAACTCTTAACTCTCTGCTCACTCCGATAGTTGGTGTGTGTATTAGACTATTAGTATGTTATTTTTTATGTTGGTATTGAGCTTTGTTGAGTAGTAATGTAGTATGGTATATTGGTATTAATGTTGTATTAATTTATGTTGAGAAAAATTTAAAATCTAATATATAAATTAAGTAAAATGAATTATTAAAACTTGAGTAACGGTTAATGGTTAATCGGAAAATCCTACCAAAAAACCGGTTAACTGCTTAGGCGGTCACCGGTTTGAACGGTTACGGTTAAGGTTAACAAAAAAATGGCAAACCGATACTTCCGGTTACCGAACCGAAATGTCATTTCGGGACGGTTAACCACCCATGAATACCCTAGTGAGCACGCGACCTCAAATTTGAACAAAAAAAATTTACATGTATATTCAAGAGTATTAACAAATGGACTATCTTGCTTATGAAAGAGGCCAAAACGAAGTTTGAGATTTTTTTCTTTAGAAAACAAAATAGACTTTCTATAAGTACCACAAATTATGTGATGGTGATCAAACAAAAAGGGAACTTGTGGTACGTAGTTTCCCGTCCTTATCTCCATTACCAATAATTAAGTTAATTTCGCATAGCTAATTAATAAGCAGGGTATGTATGGCCCTCATGATGATGATGAATCCTCCATTTTAACATAACCTCGTTTTACTTCTAATTGATAAGTTGTTTTTGATGCATGGCACATCACACATGTTCTTTTCAATCAATTAATTAGGCAGGGAAGTTGGAAGAGTTTGTTAAGAGAAAATTGAACATTATGATTTTTGTAGGCCAAAGTTGTTGAGAACCTACAAGTAATGGTTATAAACTTATAATATCAGATGTTTAATGATAACGCTAGTTCAACAATTTTTTTGACAATAATGTTAGATCTCGTAAGATTTCATGGATCCATCAAGTATTTGTTGGAGTTTATAGTAGAAACTTTAAGTTTGCTTCAAAAGAATATGAAGAGTCAATTTTTCCTTTTGTCCCACATTGAAAGAATATAAGGGAAGAGTAAGGTTTATAACCATTACTCTTCCTCTACCCTTTGAGTTGAGAAGCAATGAGGCTTTTAGTGGGTAAGTGGTGATGTGTGGTTGCCACACGCGCGCCGCCCGCCCGGACCGAGCCAGGGCCTTGGGAAATATATTGGCATTTTATGACCGTTTTTTCCCTTAATCTTCCCATGATGCGACCGTAGTTCCCACGATTTCAGCCACGTTCTGATCTCATCTGGCTTTTCCTCTCCCTATATATACCAGTGTTGTGGGATTCTCTAAGGGACACAGAAACACAATTTCTTCTTCTCTCCTTCATTATTCCTGGGCAATATTCAAGACCGTTCTCAATCTGTTATTTTGTTACCAATTTTCGTTCCTACAATATTAATTTATCGATAGGTTGTAAATAGATGTTTCCAGATCAGCTAGGTTAGTATCAAACTTCTACTTCGAAAGGAAATTTTATATTCAGCGTTGCTAACTGACGCGTTCGGGAAAGACTCAATCAAGGGGATGATACGTTACCTTCAATAAAAATCAGTTTTAATAAGCAAACAACTAGTTTTCATATCAATATGGTCAATTTAATTTTGTAAAATTTAATTGACGAGGGCATTGTCTAAATTCTAATCTAACAAAATACTATAAATTTTTTAGATGTAGGTCGTTGAACGGTGTAGCATAATACACTACTACAAAAATATCAATTTGCGTCTCCTGATTTGCGTTGAACCCTAAGATAAACGACGCAGATATATAAATTACGTCGGTTCTCCGTTATCACCCGACGCAATTGAACTAAAGCAAGAAATTAAACCATAAGTCAGATTTGCGTCGAACCTTGCCTCCAAATCGACGCAATTTAGTGATTTGCTTCGAATCTTGTTGGTCAACCGACGCAGATCGAAGTGAGAAATAACACAAAGATTTTTATCAGATGCAACTAAATGTGCGACGCAAATTAAATCAACTTATTATATTAGCTTCCCACTCCTCCAAACATTTGTTCATCACCCCTACCCAACTTCTTACTCGTCGTCTCTCTCACCCCTCTCTCACTCATCCAAATTTGCGGCGACACCATCTCCCCTTTAGAGTTTTACAACTCGCCAGCCATGGCAGAAAGAGGCGATCTGGTCGCGGTTTCGACGACTGCGGAGGACGTGGCGACCGTGCAAAAGGCATCGTCGCGTCGGTCGTCGTGACGAAGAAGAAAAGTGGGTCCCAGTGGTAAAAGAAAAGAAAATCACCTCCGTTAAACAGAGATCCCTCCACTTTCTCCCCATCAAAGAACACCATCATGGACGAACTCCTCGGAAACCTCAATGACGAGATGATGAAAATCATGTCGGTTCAGAAACAAACATGTGCCGGTCAACGAACTCGGTTCAAGCCCGCCTGAATTTCTCTCTTTAAATCGCCTGAATTTGTCAAATTTGTTGTTCTAAGTTTTGTGGCCGCCTGAATTTCTCGCTTCCTGTTAGTCGTCGAAAATCTTGTTAGATACGGAATTTTCAGAGATAAGTTTTAGTTTTACATTTGTATTACATTGTTGGATTTTCTTTTCTTCTTTTGGTTTAATTTTTTTTTACGAAGTTTGTAGTGTTTATATGTTGTTTTAGATCTCGGAACTTGGAGGATTTTTTTGACTCCTTTGATATGTTTTCTTATTCTGTGGTGATAAATTGATAATACTGGTTTGAATGGCTTTCCTTTTCAATCTTTTTTTTGTTTGTAATTACCCTTTTCGATCTGATTTACTTCCTCCGTTTCAAAATATATGCAACACTTTCTATTTTGGGGTGTTCCAAAATAAATGCAACACTTTTTTTGGTTTCCTTATTTGGTAAGTTTAAGAGGGTGAAAAGACAATATTACCCTTACTTAAAAAATAAAAACAGATTTGTGATACCTAATTAAATCCCTAAACACAATAACCCAACTTAATGACTCCCACCAAAATTCCAACCACTTTTCAAATTCAAACCCCCAAATTAAATCAACCCCCCCAAATTAAATCAACCCAACCCCCACATTTCTCGAACATTCAACTCTCTCTCCTCTCTCTCTTCTCTTCTCTCGTCTCTGTTCTTCAACCCTCCCACAGAAACCCTAGAATTTGCGACCCAAACCCAGATCTCTTTCTCTCATCTTCATCCTAAAACAACAAATTAAAATGATGGCCCATAAGTTCGTCCCCAATTTGAGTCCCTTGACTGATGCGTTGTTCGAGACTGATGACGATGGTGAAACGCTGTTAATCAAGGACATCTGTGACTCCTTCGAGCGTAGATCTCCTTGGCCTCGTCGTTTTTTTGAATCTGGGGGTGCGGAACATCATATGGGTCCGAGCGCAAAGAAGGCGCTTGAATCTGCGTTGGATGAGCAGTTGGACTTGATGGAGGGGTTTGAATTGGGGGAGGCCAGGCCCAAAATACCCCCACATTTGACCGCGGAAAACGTGAAAGAGGATAGTGACTGTCAAATCTTGGAGGATTTTAGTTTTAGCGATGACTCGTCGTTTGAGGGTGCGATGGATATTATTGATATCGACAGTGAGGAGGAGGAAGAAGAAAAATTAGGGTTTTTGGAGAGGATGGTTAAGTTAGAAAAAATTGCTGAGGATGAAGTCATGCATGAGGTGGTGGAGGAGAAGAAACAGGGAAGGTCTTCTGTTCGTAGGCCCTATATGCTGAGGTCTTGCAGTGAGATATGCAAGTTACTGAAAAAGGGAGGTGAGAATGAGGGTAAAGGGAAGGAGGTTGTTGTGGATAAAGGGAAGGGGGTGCCTTGTGATGGTGGGAAAAGGGTTGTGGTGTTTGCTTTGCCAGCAATCCAGCCAGTGATGAAAAGAGGTAGAGGGAAGAGGGAGCTTTCTTTAGCTGATTTGACAGAAGAAGAAATGGAGTGAAGCGCCACTCCACTCCCTCCTGTGAAACATAGTGAGGCGAGGAAGAATAGGGTTGGGCCATGGAGTGGAATTGATGAGGATCATTGGGATCCTGATCTCTTGCAATTCATGAGCTATGTTGAGGTACCAAACCTTGTATTCCATGAGTTAAATTAAGATACCCCTGATGGATTTTTAGAGGTCAAATGATGAGCTATGTTGAGATACCAAACCTTGTATTCAATGATGTATGATGTGAATTTGGTTAGCCCCCTGCCTTGTTGGATGTTTGCAGTTGTAGTATTGAGTTCCTATTCACCACCCAATCCATATGATGAAGGGACTCATATACTCTGAAACAAGGTTTGAATTGCTCCAGAGTTAACTCTGTTGAGGTACCAAACCTTGTTTTGAATGAGTAAAACCACCATATCCCTGATGGATTAATGTAGGACCAAATTAGACCAAACTTTTTCATACAACACAAATAGAGACTAAAATTCACTGCATAAACTTGACTGCATCTACAAACCTAGGTTGATATGCATACCTCTAATCTATACACAAGTTTGTTCACTTACCTAAGTTTATATGCATACCAAGGAACACCACAAAAGTTGGTATACAATAAGTAGGTTGTCCATCCTATTACAGTTTACAAAAAAAGCTTGCATATCAATTGTAACTTTAAGAATAAGGTTTGTGCAGCAGTCAACCTTGTATAATAGCAGTGAAAACAAAATATTACTTCAACCTTCTTCTTCTTCCATGCATTATAACCTTTGACAAACACCAACTAGTCTGCATCCACTTCAAAAGTCTCCATAGGATCATCTTCTTCAACCAACTTCATCTTGTCATTCAAGTACTCCACTGCATCATCAATGATTTTCTGATCCACATGAACATTTTTTGGTAGCAGCCCAAACCTTTCTAATCTCATCTTCCCATGGTGAGGGTTCTTGTAGTTGTTCCCCCCTTTGACTCTTAAAATTTCAACCATCACATATTGTAGTTGTAGCCATGTGAACTTTAACAACTCAGGTGAAAAGAAGTCATATGATGATTGAACTTTTTCAATCAACTCATCAATGTTCTTAGGAAAAGTCCTATACTGCAATGCTTGTATGGCATTAAAAAAACCTAGGTCTAGGATGTTAAGATCAGGGGACTGGGGGGGCTGACATACCAGTTGGATGTTGAAGCCATTCCTTGTGGCTGCTGCCATGAAAGCTAGATCAGTTGGACTAATATGTGGCCTTGCATTATCCTGTTGGATAAAAATGTCTTTTGGCAGATCAGCAGGCCATTTCCTCATGATTGCTGGTATGACTTCGTTGATAATCATATCCCTGATGACCCCTTGGGTGATTCTCTCTGTTGGTTTGGTCTCAATAGTGCCTGCAACTCTGTTTTTGCTTGTTTTTTTTGCTGCAACTCTTTCCACGAAAGGATAGATACCAAATTTCTCATCATGGATCATGTGACCTTCTGTGTCATACAATGGCCTTGAAGTCACAGCCATAAACATAACCTTGATCTTGAACCTCTTTGACTGTGTGCATTTGTATGGATCATCTTCCTTGGGCAGTAAATAGAACCTTCTCATGTCTGGGTTTAAATAAAACCATTTTTCATCAATGTGAATCACATTCTCCATGGGTTCAAACACTGATGGTTCAGTTGCAGTGGCTGGTATGATGTGGGAAAGAACCCACTTCATCCTTGCAATCTTATGTGCCTCTTTAAGGGCTGGATGGTTGTTGGCAGTGTGAGATCTAAGCTTCCCCTTCTTAAGTAGCCTGTATATTGAGCTTGGAGGAACCTTAAGGTATCCTGCAAATGACCTCACAATTGACCTATAGCTTAGGGGACATGACTGAAGCCATTCCTCAGCATAATCTATGGGTTTTCTTCCAGAGTTGCCTTTTCTCTTGGAGCTCACATCCTGTGGAACACCTTGATCCTTGCATTTTTTTGCACATTTCCAAATTCTGTGAAGAGTGGTTCTATGAACACCAAACTCACGTGACAATTTTCTTTGTGTGCCCCAAGGTAACTTTTCACCATTCTGTAGTTGAAGTAGCTTCTCCACTAACAGTCTTCTTTTCTTTGGAGTTAATTGTGTTGGCCTACTAACTCTTACCTATGTTGTTTCTTGTGTTGCATGTTGTTGCATATCTGCTGCCACCACATCATCTGAATCAGAGATCTCATCAAACAAAGCATGCCCTCCCTCCTCTAACAACTGATCAACATTGAAGAACCCGTCATCATTCGGATTCTGCATTTTGCCCTTAGCAGATCTGGAAATGAAGAAGATGGTTTTTTTTTTTTCGATTTGGGGTTGGTAATTAAGAAACTAAGTGTTGTGTGTGTTGTGTAATTAAGGAGGGTAATTTTTTGGTGTACAAACTGATGTTAATGGCTGCTCATTTTTTGAGGTTGGTGAACATTAATGGCTGTCAACATTATTGGTGGTTGGTGTTTATATAGTGGTGTTAACTTAATCTGCAAGTGTTAACTTTTTTTTGGAGGTAAAATTTCCCTCAAAAAAAAAAAGAGTTTTGGGTGCCCTCTAATTTTTTTCCCACGCAGGACTAAATTTTTGGAGTCTTGTTTTGGAGGGAAATCATCCCTCCCACTAAAACAAAGACTACTTGTCCCACCAAAAAATTGCCCCGCCACGTGGGGAAGTTTTACTTCTTTCCCCTCAAAATTTTGGTGGTCCCATAATTCTCCCTCCAACTTTTACCACTACTTTAGGTCCCCACCACTTAATTATTTCTCTCTCCAACACTCTAATCACCCCTTAAGAAAAATTGCCTCGGAGTCCGCAATGGAAAAAGTGTTGCACATATTTTGAAACGGAGGAAGTATATAATTTGATAGTTGTTTGTTTGCATTTTATTGGTTTGGATGACTTTCTTGGAAAACTTCGAAGTACAAGAAGCGTTGTTTGGGATGGGTTATACCATATTTTTGGCAGATCTGATTTGAGGTTTTTTTTGTATGAATTTATTTATTTTTAATAAAAATTAGCTAATTTACGTCGATTCATGTAGCTTCAACCGACGCACATCATGTTTCATGGCCCACTTTCCTTTCCAGCACTGGGGCCATTTGCGTTGCGTTATGAACAAAGTCCAACACAAATCATGTGGGTAGGAATGGTATGAAGAGGCATTTGCGTCGGATCATGCGTATCATCCGACGCAAGTGGTGCGTCAATTTCGTCGGGTCACCAATCGACGCAGATCATATCTGTTAAATTTGCGTCGAGACCTGTAGCGTCGGACCCGCAACCGACACAAATGAGAGTCCCAAATCCGATGCAAATCATCTTTTTTGTACTAGTATAAGCAGTGTTTAGATTAAGAAATTAAAGAGAAAAGCAGGTTCGCTGCTAAAGAGGGTAATATCTTACATTAGAATGCACACATATATATTCTTTTCTTAAGTAAATTAATTACTACTTGAAAATAAATCTTATGGAGTATCTATACGACTACTCATGGATTGCAAGTTACGTATGTAGGATATACTGGCCCCATAAACCAACACTAGTCCTTCCAGCAACCTCACTCGTCTGCATAATGGGAGGTTCTTGAGAGATTATCCATCCCAAAGCAGGTCAACCCGGCTCGATTTTGCAGGCAAAGCCCATTGGGAGTAGGAGTAAAGGGAAATCCGCATCTCCATAAAGTGCATCCAGTCAAGTACTAACATTTGATCTCACAACCTTGCCACTAGACCAAATACAACTGGGTGGAATATCTTAGCATTTGAGTACACCAAAAGGAAGATGTACCTTGACTGTATATTGAGTGGTACCATCAAATCCTGTAAAACCATGACGGCGCATTGCAAATATATGGTTTATTTGGATTTCATTTATGAAAAAGACGGAGTTACGTTGAGTTTATACGAGACGAAGAGTAACTTGTGATTATTTCTCTTGCAACCATGTAAATGTCAGAAACACCCTGCGGTATTAAGCAGCTTGATTAGCTACCTCTAATAATATACATCATGTATATAGTTAACTCTCTTTTCTAGGTAAATTTATCTTGACGGAATTTGATATCTTCTAAATAATAAAGCTCTCATTCCGCATTTCTCATCTCAAATAAAATTACTGGTCGGAGGATGATGTGCTAATCTGCTTACATAATCTTGAAAAAGAAACCTAGAGAATTATTCGTGCTAATAAAAGAATATACGGGCACCATTAATTTATAATTTGTTCTAAGAAACAGAAAAAAACACTATAACTTAATTCATTGTGGTTAAACTAATGCAAGGTACATGAAATCAAAGACTTTAAAAAAAAAATTTGATTACAGAAGAAATTATTATCAGCAACCATGAACATATTAATCATTGATAGCTTCAAAAGATAGGCTTAAAAGCCGCCAATTGACCAATACCACATTATTGCAAAACTTTTAAATAAGTATATCAAAGCAACTGTTTAACATATCCATTATATATACACAAATCATTACTAGAAAGTTCAATTTTACTAATTAACCAACTATACGTGTACGAAACTTATTAATTATTACCCAACAAATCATATAAGAAAAGGGACTTAATTTGTATTATTACATATATATATATATCCATATAGTAGTAGTATACAAAGGACGATAAAAGTTTCACAAATTCTTGGTTGTAACGGTTAATTAGACCATAATTTATGGTGTAATGACCACAAACCACCACTTCTTTTGTAAAAAGAACTCAAATGATATGAAATAAATGACAGAGTGATATGAGATTCAGGTCATTATTTGTCTAGTTTATGTCATTCTTGTTAGAATCTATATCAGTATACATATTACATAATTCCTGTTAGAATCTATATCAGTATACATATTACATAATAAATTATAGTGTAACGTGCTACACTCAAAACGCATTTTAAGAAAATAGTCTTAGTCTTTTTATTATTCCATCTTCATCTCATTAGCTAATCCAATTGATTGACATATCATTAGCCGTTTCTCTTTTCTCTTTTTGGGTGCATGCGCCATAATATGATAATCTATCTAAAAGCCATTCTCGCTCACTACCTTTAAGTCTATTATTTTACTGTTCACTTAATTTTCTTTTCTTCCTTTTCAAGTCTTTCTTTTTGGCTTTTGTTCCTTTCTATGTCCTATGTGCAATTGTGCATGATAAATTTGATGACTAACATTATGCGCCTCCATGTTTTTTGTCTGCTTCCTTCTTGAGCCACAAAACTTCTAGTTGTGAGTAGTGCCTCATGTGATCAGGCACATGCTAGTAAGTAGTAAGTATGGTCATTTTTTGATGCCGCAACAGAGTCCAATTCCAATTTTGCTTTTACTAGCCTCGTCTAGATATCTACCAATGTTACTTATTCCATTTCAATTTAGTTGCGTTCATGCAGAAATAAAACGATATATAAAATACTATTATTGTCTAACAAATAAATTAGGATAATTTAAGCAGAAAGTTATGACAAATTAATAGATCAGATAGAGATCGGATTTCATATGTTTAGTTACTACATTACGTAGGAACTAAAACTGGTAGAACAATTTTAATGAACTTATCTAAAAGACGTGGCGTGAATTAACACTGGCCTAAAGTTAAATTTGCCTCGTTACGTAAACACGGACTCTTGGCAACCAACCTCCAGGGATACAATGCCCAGAATAGAGAAGAATAAGACTGTTGATTTCCAACAAAAAAATAAGGAACTGAATAAAATATCCCACAACCACAACCACAACCGGCGCGCACACGTGTGGGGAATAGCTCCTTCCCAATCAACATTCAACAAATGTATAAAGAAGGAGACTCTATATATATAAAGAAGGTAGAATACCTCTAAACTACCAATGTGGGACAAATAGCTTTTTGTTCTTTTGAAACAACTTTTGGAGTGAGAAAAACTAACACTCTACTTACTAAATCCAATACTTTCATCTCATATTATCTAACTCCAGTTTTGGTATTATAATTTCTCAATTCATTTGCTTAATATATCCTATCTTCCTCTATATCTTTTTTCTCTCCCTTATTAATATGTATTTATGCCGATTTTGACACTTAGGCCCTCTTCTTTTGGGCTAAAATAAAGTAAAACAGTGAGTGGAAAGTAGATGAATGAACTGAAGTGAGTTAAGTTGAACTAAACTTAACTGAAACTGCACCCAAAAGAACAGGTCTTAGTTTAATTGGAGGACGTGGAAATATAGTTGTATCACTGCTTTTTTTGTTCTACACTTTAATAATTCTTCAATAAGATCAGAATAGTCGTTATATTTTTGGCCTTTTATGGGTTGAGATATCACTTATTTGTCAGACGATAGAAGTATAATTTAAGCGTTGGATATTCCTATCATAGTTATAAATAAAGACGACCATAAAAATTTAATGAATCAAAATAATTTTGAGCTCAAATTTTAAAGACTAAAATTATTCTGAACTACTAAATCATTATGGTCATCTTTATTTATGAGTTATGACTATGATAACATTTTCATTAGGCCTCTGGGGGTGAATTAGGCCTCATCTATTATATTCTAGGAGTCCAGGATAACGTGTAGGAATAGGATAAAGTGTATAGGATAAAATGTAAATGGATAATCGTGCTTTCTTCATACTTATTTGTCTGTTTTGATATTGTCCTATTAGGTTGTGGCTTAAATTGACGATCTTTTTGTTGGTATAGTAGTGTTCATCGGATGAGGATGGTTAATTAGTGACCACTTACCTGTCACATTATTGGTTGTGTGTTTCTGGTAAATGTAACTCACCCTCGAGATTATAAACTTAGTTATCTTGGCCTTAAAAAAAAACTATATTAAGCCAAATAAGCTCCTATGAGGAGCAACAAGTTGAATAAAGGCAATCAACTGTAATTATTCTGACAAGGATCAAAAGATTCTGCCGGAAAATGCTAATCACTAAAAAGGTCAAATAAGTTTAGTTATACCTAAAATGAAAACAACTAGCTATATAATACTCCCTTCGTCTTATATATATATAGTGCTTACTTTTACAGGAATTAGGGAGAATGGAGTGAGTAGTAAAATTGTCCAAAAAATATTTAATGAATTGCTTTTTTGGTACTTTTGTCTAGGAACTACTTCTTTATTTTCTTTTTTCATTAAAAAAATTTAAAAAATTAATTGTTCCTTGGAATAGTAATAAAACGGTAAATAGAGGCACTCATTTTGAAAGAAAGATAAAGGTATTTTGGAAAGATAGTGCAAAAATTGATGATAATTTAGTCCAAACAAATTGATAAAAAAATAAAATAGGCACAACATATTAAGACACCCAAAAAACACTATATTATGGAACGGAGGGAGTACTACACTTACTTTGTTTTTTAGTTGCACCATTTGCACTTTCACACTTGCCGGTACGCTTCTTTGAACGTTAATATCTCTAATTGCGTATACGTAAAAATTATAAAGATTTGATATTTGGAATTCTTGCATTGAGACGCATCTAATTAATAAGACCCCAATTGACCATGTTTTCTTTTTCTTATATAATGATGCGAGATAGCTTAACAAATTAAAGTTGGTTGATGAATAGTGCCAAAAAGAGGGCGGAAGTATTAATTATAGTTGCTTCTTTGAAAAGTTATGTAATAGGTTGTTTGGTATACATAGGAATTTAATTTCCATGGGAAATTTCATTTCCTAGTAAGTTATTTCCCTTATGTAATTCCTAGGAAATTAAATGGCCTTAATATGTTTGGTGGCATCAAGGAATTTGCACTTCCCATGGATTAATGTGGGAATTCTGAATGACTAGGGGGAGCGGGTGAATAAATTCCCACATTTTGTGGGAATTTTATTTTCCCATGAATTTTCATTGCCCCCATTTTCCCACTTCCTGTCAACCAAACAACTACCCAAATTAGAAAATCGTGGGAATTTCTATTACCTACATAGTTTCTTGTATACGGTATACCAAGCAACCACTTAGAAGTAGCAATCATGAAATAAATAAGATCGAAATGTGAAATTCTTTGGAAAGTTATGTGATATCCTTAGTACTTTTGCAAATAATATGTGATATCCTTTAAATTTAATAGTGCATATGTGGTAGGCGTTTGCCGTGTACTCCTAACCAAATATAATTAACCTACTCTCATGCATACTAAGCGAGTATAACGGAAGTAAAGATCGTATCCACAGGGAACAATGGAACTTGATCGGAAATTAGTGAATTAAGGATCCTAGTATGTGCTAAGGCCAAAGTAACCGAATTGGGGGGTTTTGGATCAATAAAAGCAAGCTAAACTAAATACAGTGTTAAAATATGAAGAGATTACAATAGAAAAAGGTCTTGGACTCGATTAGCATCCACCCTAACCTAGTTTGTGATCACGAAAGCTTAACCCCCGACACCTCCTATGGTCACCTACCGAGAAGTCTAGACTTCTATCCTCCTAGATCGTGGCTAAACACACGATCTGCGTGGTTTGAACCGCCCTTACTATGCCTTAACTCAAATGAATCGCACTTAAGTCCAAAGCAAAGTAGCATTAAGTTCGAGGAACACGATAGGATTACTAATGTTATCAAAGCAATAACATTCAAATAACAAGCAATGCTTCTCTAAGTGCAAAAGATTAATGTTCAGCATTTAATCAAACACCTAGTATGCTACATGGATCTAGGAACACAACAATCCGATTATGCACCTAGAATTAGCATTAGATGAATCACACAACAATACTAGTAACGTTCCTAGCAAAGATTATGCAAACATCATGAATTTAAATACAAGAAGCATCACAATGATCATAGAGAAAGTAGAGGATAAGAACTTCTCACAAGTAGATTAGAGCTTCAACAACCAAATCCAAGATAGAAGTTTAAGCTAGCCAAGCCATAGGATTCATTACAATTCTCCAAAAGAAGAGAGGGAGAAACCCTAGAAAGAAATCTATCTCCTTTTTTTCTCTCTCTAAAAACTAAAACTAAAAAAACCTAATAATCCCTCCTCCAAGCGAGGAAAAGAAAATAAAAGTAGCGGTAGGCACGGGGGTCGCGACTCGCGACAACCCTCGCGACTCGCGAGAATGGGCAGGTCGCGACTCGCGACACTGATCGCGGGTCGCGACGTTGAGTCTGCCACCAGACCTCCAAAACAGAGCATGAAAGATGAAAAAGATGAGAACTTGGCTTTTGAGGAAACCATGAAGCTCCAGAACCATAATGAAGACGATCCTCGGCTTGAACCACGGACCTCGGAACTCGGAATCGAAACTCGGACTCGGAACTCGAACAAAGCTCGGAAGCCTCAGAAGATGCGCCATAAAGGAACCAAGGACAAGGACCCCGGGGCACAAAAAATGATCGGGGGACCAAGATCGGCCCTCGATTACACCACCATGCAAACCACTCCCTAGACTCCTCAAAACACAACATCCTCCGACAACACTTCCTAACATCAAAACTCTCCTAACTCCCAAAACTAAGCTCGAACCGACACCAAAAACGACCCGAAATCCGCCTAAGATTGGCGGATAACTTGGACACATCAATATGCCTCTTGTTTTTAAAATGTGTAGAATTATTTAAAAAATTATGTGATGATATCCTTATACTTTTGCAAAAATATATGTGATATCCTTTAAAATTTAATTTTACATATGCCTCAAAACTTTTAAAAAATATGTGAAAAACAAAACCCTTATGTGTCAATATGGGTGCGTTCTCTTCACATTAAATAAGTCTCAGGTCTAATTAGGGATCATCAAGTCTAATTAGGTGTAAGTTTAAGATGAAAGCAAGGCCGATCAGATCAATTAGATATAATAAGTTTCATTCATATAATTTCATATGAAGAAAAGTGCCCATAGTTTGTTAAATAATGTTGTACTCCATGTTTATATGTCTCCATTTATAATAATGTAACTAGGAGTATATGTCTACGTGTTTGGAAGAAAGGTTTAAATCCTCTAATCATTGTAATAGGAGTTCTATGGTTAATAGAACTCTAAATATGTTAAGTGTATATTCAATATTCTAGTATATCATGTATAGGAGTTTTAAGTAAAGTCTTTTAGGTTTAGTATTCTAGGTAAACAATATATATATATATATATATATATATATATATATATATATATATATATATATACTGTATCTTGGTAAAGAGAGAGACTAAGCCGTTTATTTCTTCTAATTGTGTTTCTTATCATGGTACCAGAGCCTACTTTACCCTAAATTTTTTTTTCTCTTCCCTGTGCCGTGCCATCATCCCTTCCTCATCTCCTTTGCCTTTGTTTCTGTGCTGCTGCCATGACTGAAGCAGATGCTAAAACCCCAAAACCTCCTCGTTATGAGCCTTTCTCAGCCTATTATCTGCATCCAAGTGAAGGCACAGGGGCTGTCATTAGTCCTATTCTGTTGAAGGGTGATAACTATGAAGAGTGGTCTCATTCCCTTCGTAATAATCTTTGCGCTAAGAACAAGCTTGGTTTCATAGATGGCACTATCGCCATGCCTGCTTCCACATCCCCCGACTTTGACCAATGGGGTATCGTCAATTCAATGCTTGTGGCGTGGATTTTCAACACTCTTGATATCTCAGTTCGTTCCACTATGCGTTTCCCGGATGATGTCAAATCCTTATGGGATGATTTACGTGATAGATATTCTTTGGGTAATGGTCCTCGCATTCTCGAGTTGAAGAACCAAATTCGAGATTGCCGTCAACAAGGTCGACCTGTGGCTGTCTTCTATGGGGAATTACGGCGCCTTCAAGATGAGTTGTCTAGTTATTGTAAACTTCCCGCCTGTACGTGTTCCGCTGCCGGTGAGTATGTCAAACTTCGGGAAGCTGATCATCTCCATCAATTCTGTTTGGGCTTAGATCCAAAAAATTTCGGGTCTTGTGTGTCGAGTCTTCTTATGCAGGACCCCATACCCTCACTTAATGTTGCATACTCCAAAATCATTGCTGATGAACGTAAACAACTTGTCTCTGAGGCCCACGACACTGTTACACGCAATGATGCTGTTGGTTTTGCAGCAAGTGGGTCTGATCCTGCTCGTACGAATGATGATGCCCGTCTATGTAGCCACTGTGGCAGACGTGGGCACGAGAAAGACCGCTGCTATGAACTTCATGGGTGGCCGGACCGTGGTGGTCGTGGTGGCAGGTCTGCTAGGGGAGGCTGTGGTGGTTGTTCTGGTGGTCGGAGTGGTGGCAGACATTTTGCTGCTAATGTGGGTCATGATGGCAAAACTAGCAGACCCTCTGATGTCAGTGATAATGATCGACTTAGTGTCCCTACTCTCACTAATGAACAGTGGACTCAACTTATGTCTGCTCTCAAAGTTTCCAACATTCCCACTTCCTCTGAAAAGTTAACTGGTACGTATGGTCCCCATACATGGCTCATTGACTCCGGAGCCTCGAATCATATGTCTGGTATTATCAGTTTGTTTTCTGATTTATGTGATGTTTCTTCCATTATTGGTTTGCCTAATGGGAAGAGTACAGTTGCTACAAAAGCCGGCACCATTACTTTGGGGGACAAATCGACAATTTAGTGTTGCACAATGTCCTTTATGTTTCTGCTCTTACTTGTAATTTGTTATCTGTGTCTCAATTATTAGAAACTCAACAATTAATTGTTATTCTCACTAATAAGTTATGTGTAATTCAGGACCCCACTTTGAAGAACCTGATTGGAGCGGGAGTGCAGTGTGACGGGGTCTATTATTTCGTGCCGGTTCGTCGTGGTGGGGTTCAAGCTAATGCAATAACAGCTGCAGATGATAGTCTTTTGTGGCATCGTAGGTTAGGTCATCCTTCGATGAAAGTAGTTCGTTCTTTACCTATGTTAGCTCATCATAGTAGTAATAAGCAGTGTGATTTGGATTGTTCTATTTGTTATATGGGTAAAAAAACCCGTAACTCTTTTCCCTTAAGTATTAATAAAACCAAAGGTGTGTTTGAATTGGTTCATTGCGATATTTGGGGACCTAATAAAATTCCTTCTAGTGGTGATGCTCGTTTTTTTCCTACTATTGTTGATGATTTCTCCCGTGCCACTTGGGTGTATTTAATGGTTGGCAAATATGAAGTTGCTACTTTAATCCCTGCTTTCTATTCTATGGTTAAAACTCAGTTCAATACTAAAATAAAAATATTACGGAGTGATAATGGCCAAGAGTTCCTCAGTTTGCTTTCTTTTTTTGCTAAAAAGGGAATTATCCATCAAACTACATGTGTTGACACTGCTCAACAAAATGGTCGTGTTGAACGAAAACATCGTCATCTTCTTAATGTTGCTCGAGCTTTACGGTTTCAAGCTAAGTTACCTAAGTTTTTCTGGGGGGAATGTGTTTTGACAGCTGCCCACCTTATCAATCTCACTCCTACTTCTGTGTTGGGTGGAAAAACTCCGTATGAATTTTTATTTGGTGTGTCTCCTTCTTATGATAATATACGTGTTTTTGGGTGTTTATGTTATGCGGCTAATTGCCCACGTGTGAAGGATAAATTTGACCCAAAATCTCGTCGATGTATTTTGTTGGGTACCCTTATGGAAAAAAAGGATGGCGTCTCTTTGATTTGGAAACCCATGATTTTTTTGTGAGTCGGGATGTTATTTTCTATGAAACCGATTTTCCTTACCTTGCTACCCTTCCCGATCTCACTCGTCTCCAATAGGAGGCCTATTTTTCTCAACCTATGGTATGGGATGATGATGATGTTTTGGTGTCTGATAGTGCTGCTGGTCATCGTCCTTTTGTGTATGTTGGTGATGTTCCTTGTGATACTACGCAACCATTGCGTTTGAGGGGGAGTTTGGGTGCCCATGATGATGACGTTGGTGTGTCTAGTGAGGCACGTGTTGAAGCTGCCATGGACAGCGTCGGTGTAGGGGTTGTCGCGGGTAGCAGTGCCGTGGGAGTTATGGTCGCTGTTGTAGGCCCTAGTGGTGTTACAGGTGTTGCTGCGGGCAACAGCATTGTTGGAGTAAGAAATGGAGAGGCTTTGGGTCGCGGTCATTGTACGAAGGTACCGTCTACAAAACTTCGGGATTACGTCACCAACACTGTTGTTTGCCGAAATTTAGACCCCTCTTCTTCCACTACTGCTCTCTCCTCTCCGTCTCGTTCTTCAGGTACGTCTTTTGATATAGCTTATTATGTTGATTATAATAATTTTTCTATGAGTCACAAATGTTTCCTCACCTCGGTTACCAAAGGTCGTGAGCCTCAGTCTTTCCAGGAAGCTGTTAAGGACCCCCGTTGGTGTAAAGCTATGTAGGAAGAAATTGAGGCTTTGGAGCGTAATGGTACTTGGACCATAGAAGACTTGCCTCCTGGTAAGCGTGCTATTGGTAGTGGTTGGGTTTACAAAATTAAATATACCTCCACAGGTGCTGTAGAACGTCTCAAAGGGCGTCTTGTTGCTCATGGCAACAGACAGGTTGCTGGTATTGATTATAATGAGACTTTTGCTCCCGTTGCTAAGATGGGCACGGTTCGTCTTTTGTTAGCTGTTGCTGCTGCACGCAATTGGGAACTCCATCAGATGGATGTTCACAATGCTTTTTTACATGGTGATTTGGATGAGGAGGTATATATGAAGCTTCCTCCGGGTTATAAGTGTTCTTCCCCTAGGAAGGTTTGCAGGTTACGTAAGTCTTTGTATGGTTTGAAGCAGGCTCCCCGACAATGGTTTGCCAAGTTATCTACTGCTTTGAAGACATATGGCTTTGTTCAATCCTATGCGGATTACTCTCTATTCAGTTATCTTAAGGGGGATGTTTCCCTTCATGTGTTAGTTTATGTCGATGATTTAATTATTGCTAGTTCTTCTGCTGCCGTTGTAGCTCGTTTTAAAAGCTACTTGAGTTCCTGTTTTCACATGAAAGATTTGGGTGTGTTGAAGTATTTTTTAGGGATTGAGGTGGCTCGTAGTCCCACTGGTATTTTTCTTTCCCAGCGTAAATATGCTCTGGATGTGTTAACTGAAGCAGGAATGTTAGGTTGTAAGCCGATTGACACCCCTATGGAGCAAAACCATAATCTTGCTCGTGTTGAAGGTGCGGCCATGGATGATCCGGATCGTTATCGTTGTCTTGTTGGACGTTTGGTGTATTTATCTGTCACTCGGCCGGAGCTCAGTTATGCTGTTCATACTCTTGCACAATTTTTGAGTGCTCCTCAGGTCCCTCACTGGGACGCAGCTGTGCGCGTCTTACGCTACCTCAAAGGTAGTCCGGGCCAAGGTATTTTGTTAAACTCCCGGAATGATTTGTGCTTATCGGCCTACTGTGATAGTGATTGGGCTGCTTGCCCTTTGACTAGGCTTTCGTTGTCGGGCTATTTGGTGTTCTTAGGTTGCTCTCTTGTTTCGTGGAAAACAAAGAAACAACCTACGGTGTCTCGTTCTTTTGCAGAGGCCGAATATCGTTCTATGGCTGTTACTACGTGTGAGTTGAAGTGGTTAAAATCCTTGTTGTTGTCCCTTGGTGTTCTCCATTCCCAGCCTATGCGTTTGTTTTGTGATAGTCAGTCTGCGCTTCATATTGCCAGAAACCCTGTTTTTCATGATCGCACAAAACATATTGAAGCTGATTGTCACTTTGTTCGGGATGAGTTGACCTCTGGTAATCTCTCTACTGCATATGTTCCTACTGGTCATCAGTTGGCTGATATTCTTACCAAGGCTTTAGGGCGACAACAATTCCGTTTTTTGTTACGCAAGTTGGGCATTCGTGATTTACATGCTCCAACTTGAGGGGGAGTAATAGGAGTTCTATGGTTAATAGAACTCTAAATATGTTAAGTGTATATTCAATATTCTAGTATATCTTGTATAGGAGTTTTAAGTAAAGTCTTTTAGGTTTAGTATTCTAGGTAAACAATATATATATATATATATATATATATATATATATATATATATATATATATATATATATATATATATATATATATATATATATATATATATATATATATATTATACTGTATCTTGGTAAAGAGAGAGACTAAGCCGTTTATTTCTCCTAATTGTGTTTCTTATCACATTGAAAAGGTGTGAAAAGAGTTGCGTTAGGATATGTTGATTCCGATTTTGAGATTTTAAAGAACAATTGTATCAAAAATTTAATAACTTTAACATATATTATATTAATATCTTACATAATTAATCTCGTTTATGTCGTGGACCAATTCGTTAACATACCTCCAAGCCACTTTTTATTAACGTAATGACATCGAGCCCTTATTGCAGCCCGTGCTACTGAATCAGCTGCTTTAATGCTTCAAACACTATTTTATCAACTACTTTGACACAAACAACTAATCTAATTAACTTGAATCGTCAAATTATTTTTAACATAATCAACGGACTACTGATAATATCAATCATACGCTCACCAATTGGCAAAACTAATATATGAAGTATGAAAATTTCTAGATCTAAAAGTTTGTTTTTTGCATGTGGACCTCATACATTATTGGCGATGGTGTACGTTGTATTATGAATATAACTCATCACGGCCTTGCTTGATAAGCACTGAACTTACGTTCCCAATCACGCATGTTAGTAGAAGGCTCAATCAGATTAGATATTCCAAATCCAAAAAGAATAGGGGTGGGTTTATATGATGATGAAAAACTTGATAGTGTGAGCAAAAACTATAAAATTTATCCAATAATACTAGCATGTCTAAGATTTTTGATGGAAACTATGGGTCCACAGGTGTTGATAGTGTGAGCAAAAACTATAAAATTTATCCAATAATACTAGCATGTCTAAGATTTTTGATGGAAACTATGGGTCCACAGGTGTGTTCAAGTATGATCTTAGTTGATTGTTTTAATTGTAAAGTTATGTTAATATTATGAATTTATGTCTTTTAGAACCTCTATATATTATTTATTGCAGATATCATATGACTCTTGATCACTTTATAAATATACTAACTAGTTTTTAGTCCAGGGATAATGTCCTGGGTAATTATAATTTTTATTTATTGGTATTTTTATTTTAAATTATAATACCAAACATTGCTTGGTTTAGGCCCTGTTCATTTGGACTTATTTTCAGTTCAATTCAACTCAATGTTTTAATTATTATTTTTGTTTTTAATATTACAATTATAATTATTTTCGTATTATTATTATAATTATTATAATAATAATAATAATAATTATTATTATTAGTTCAGTTCAGTTCAGTTCAGTTTCAAGCACTCCAAAAGAAGGGGGCCTTAGTGGTTAAGATTTTAGTATATAAGTTTGAATTCATACAAATATACCTCTTTCAAATAGATTTGAATTCCCTCAATTATCCTATGCACAAACCATTCAAAAAGAAACCATTCCTTCAAATCCACAAAAACCATCTTCCTCTTCAAATAATAAAAAAACAGAGGCACGTTCAGCCTATTTTACAAAAAATCCTTTCGAAACTTTATTCCTAACTGCTTTCAAAGAATCTCAGCTACTCCAAACTATTCAAAAACTAAATCGCAATACTTTCCCAGAAGGTTGCGAATGGTTCCCTGACACTCCTGCCAAGAATCAAAGATTCTATGAATTTATTCTTGTCGATTCAAATTCAACTGAGATCAAACATGAAAAGGATCAATCAGGTAAGATTGTTTACTCAAAATGCATCATCAAGAAGGTGATAACATCTAAATAATGGACATCACCTTATGCCGAAAAAACCTTCACCAAAAGATTCATTCCCCAAACTTACTCATACTTTGACTACAAAATGGCCTGGTATAGAACCTTTTTATTCCAAGCCTTTGATCATTCATGGTTTGTTACTTTCAATAAATACTGTCCAAAAGAATTCCCAACTTGGTTTTATCATTGGTGGTACCTGTTTGGACCAACCACATATATTTACCCTCAAACATGTTATGATGGATTCAAAGCCTTTGTCACCAATTCAAAAGGTGAACTTTATACAAGGCAGGTTAATTTCCATGCTGTATTCAAGATCCCATGGATCTTATGTTGGTGTTATACACTCAAACAAGTTCTTCCTTCTCCTTACCCACTCTCGTTAGTCAGGAATTCAAGATCAAATGGTGGGACAAATTTTCTACTTAAATGCATTGCGAGATAATGTTCGTAATTTTATTCAATATGGGAAAAAGGTCGAATGGTCATTCAAGAATTCTTCCCCTCCAAAACATGCCATAGCCTCTTCCTCGAAGGATAAACCACTTGATCAAACCGAGCATCAAGCTCTTTGCTTATTGCGAGATCCTTCTCAAGCTCATGGGCGATAAAGCTTTTCAAATCAGAAGACTCTGATGATTCTTCTAGTGATTCAAAATCTGGGTCTGACTTTTCAGATCCCCAATGGGGTCCGTTTTCTCAAGATCCTTTTGAATATATTTTAAAAAAAAGGAAACAAACATCCCGCTAAGAATTATTTTCTTAGGCAAAAATTAGGGACATTTTTTCTTTTCTAATTATTATTCTATGCAGGTATTCAAATTCGGGTTAAATCCAGAGCCCGTCCAGAAATTCACTATTTGGTTCAAGATTTCAAATTAATTCCAAAAGACAGCAGATGACTCATCAAATCAACAGTCTTTTGTCTTCATCTACCGACATACTATTTTCGGTGTAAAAGCAAAAGCACGAGTTCAATATTTTCAAAAAGGAAAAGTTACTTCTCAAAAGCTATGACTCTTATCTCTCCGGCCACAAAAGCAAGCATCTCAGCGGCGGCCTCAATTTAAAGTTTGCAACACTTGGCTTCTTCCAATGTATCATAACTGTAGTCTTTACTTTTCATTTCCTATAAATAAGTCTCCTCCTGCCATTGTTGAAGGCAGAGCGAATATTAGCAACCACTACTGTAATCACGAAAATACTCTCCCTCACTAAAAATCTCCTTCTTTAGTTTTATTTTGTGAAGTTATCTCCAGATACAAAACTTTGTAAGTTTTAATATCAATACAATTCAAAGTTATTCAATTTTGGTTCTCTTTATAAAACTAAACTTATAAAACTAAATTTATAAAGTAGAAAATTTAAAATAAAGAGAACCAAAATTGAATAACTTTGAATTGTATTGATATTAAAACTTACAAAGTTTTGTATCTGGAGATAACTTCACAAAATAAAACTAAGGGTTTTTCTACGTTATACCCTTGTGTTTTTTCAATTTCTACGTTGTACCCCAACCTTTTAAAAATTCCACAAAGTACCCTCAAGGTTACCTTATTTAATGCACGATGCCCCTACCGCTGATTATATGTCATTAATTTCGTTTTATTTTTTTAATTTATTGGAACTAATTTAACTTATACATAGTTTAACGCTCGGAGGGAATATTCACAAATTAGATTAGCTCTAGTAGATTATAAAAAGTAGACGAAATTAATGACGTATAATCAGCGGTGGGGCCATTGTGCATTAAAAGAGGTAAGTTTGAGGGTACCGTGTGGAATTTTTAAAAGGTTGGGGTACAATGTAGAAATTGAAAAAACACAAGGGTACAACGTAGAAAAACCCTAAAACTAAAGAAGGAGATTTTAGTGAGGGGGAGTGTTTTAGTGATTACAGTAGTGGTTGCTAATATTCGCTCTGCCTTCAACAATGGCAGGAGGAGACTTATTTATAGGAAATGAAAAGTAAAGACTACAGTTATGATACATTGGAGGAAGCCAAGTGTTGCAAACTTTAAATTGAGGCCGCTGCTTTTGAGATGCTTGTCTTTTGTGCTGGAGAGATAAGAGTCATAGCTTTTGAAAAGTAACTTTTCCTTTTTGAAAATATTGAACTCATGCTTTTGCTTTTACACCGAAAATAGTATGTCGGTAGATGAAGACAAAAGACTGTTGATTTGATGAGTCATCTGCTGTCTTTTGGAATTAATTTGAAATCTTGAACCAAATAGTGAATTTCTGGACGGGCTCTGGATTTAACCCGAATTTGAATACCTGCATAGAATAATAATTAGAAAAGAAAAAATGTCCCTAATTTTTGCCTAAGAAAATAATTCTTAGCGGGAAGTTTGTTTCCTTTTTTTTAAAATATATTCAAAAGGATCTTGAGAAAACGGACCCCATGGGGATCTGAAAAGTCAGACCCAGATTTTGAATCACTAGAAGAATCATCAGAGTCTTCTGATTTGAAAAGCTTTATCAGTCTGCGAGCTTGAGAAGGATCTGCAATAAGCAGTTGAAGAGCTTGATGCTCGGTTTGATCAAGTGGTTTATCCTTCGAGGAAGAGGCTATGGCATGTTTTGGAGGGGAAGAATTCTTGAATGACCATTCGACCTTTTTCCCATATTGAATAAAATTACGAACATTATCTGCAGAACATATTTAAGTAGAAAATCTATCCCACCATTTGATCTTGAATTCTCGGACTAACGAGAGTGGGTAAGGAGAAGGAAGAACTTGCTTGAGTGTATAACACCAACATAAGATCCATGGGATCTTGAATTCAGCATGGAAATTAATCTGCCTTGTATAAAGTTCACCTTTTGAATTGGTGACAAAGGCTTTGAATCCATCAGAACATGTTTGAGGGTAAATATCTGTGGTTGGTCCAAACAGGTACCACCAATGATAAAACCAAATTGGGAATTCTTTTGGACAATATTTATTGAAAGTAAAAAACTATGAATGATCAAAGGCTTGGAGTAAAAAGGTTCTATACCAGGCCATTTTGTAGTCAAAGTATGAGTAAGTTTGGGGAATGAATCTTTTGGTGAAGGTTTTTTCGGCATAAGGTGATGTCCATTATTTAGATGTTATCACCTTCTTGATGATGCATTTTGAGTAAACAATCTTACCAGATTGCTCCTTTTCATGTTTTATCTCAGTTGAATTTGAATCGACAAGAATAAATTCATAGAATCTTTGATTCTTGGCAGGAGTGTCAGGGAACCATTCGCAACCTTCTGGGAAAGTATTGCGATTTAGTTTTTGAATAGTTTGGAGTGGCTGAGATTCTTTGAAAGCAGTTAGGAATAATGTTTCGAAAGGATTTTTTGTAAAATAGGCTGAACGTGCCTCTGTTTTTTGATTATTTGAAGAGGAAGATGGTTTTTGTGGATTTGAAGGAATGGTTTCTTTTTGAATGGTTTGTGCATAGGATAATTGAGGGAATTCAAATCTATTTGAAAGAGGTATATTTGTATGAGTTCGGGATTTGAAGGGTTTCCGAGAGGTTTGAATCTTCATTTCATAGTCATCACCGACCGATAACCTTTTGAATTCTTTTGTGTCTTCTCGAGACCTTTTGGAGGTCATGTTTTCCCCGCAAAAATTCTCTCGTAAGGAAATCGGGAAGGGAATTTTTATCTCCATTAATAAATTGTATATCAAAATCAAAACTTGCTAAGATAGCTTGCCATCTAGCAAACTGTTGCTTTGAAACCAAATTTTGAACATCTTTTTCTAAAACTTATTTTGCTGATTTGCAATCAACTCGTAAAAGAATTTTTTTATTGTAAAGATCATCTTGAAATTTTGAAATACACAAAACTATCGATAGAATTTCTTTTCTAACGGTAGAATAATTTTTTTGTGGTCCGAGCCAGACACCAGAATGAAATCTAACTAATTGTTCTTTCTTTTCTATCTTTTGTTTGAGAATACCTCCATAACCTATATCACGAGGCATCCTGTTTCTACTATCATGGATGCATCGGGATTGGGAATGCCTAGACAAGGAAGAGATTTGACTTTTTCTTTTAATAGTCGAACAATATAAGTATGCTTATCAGACCATGCAGGAGGATTCTTTTGTAATCTTTGAAATAAAGGCATACATGTTTGTCTTAATTTGGGGAAGAAATCGGATACATAATTAAGACAACCAAGAAACCTTTGTAACTGAGTCTTGTCCTTGATTTCATCAGGGAATTTATCTGCAAATTCGATAGCCCTATTAATAGGCTTAATTGTTCCTTGATGAATATCATGTCCAAGAAACCTTATTTTTGTTTGGAAAAGTCTCATTTTAGAGGCAGAAACAACTAATCCATTTGAAAAAGATGAGTAAGGATTTAAAATATCATTCATAACGTTTTGAAATTCCGAGGGAGCGTTCTTGAGACCAAAAGGCATTACATTCCATTCATAATGACCAAATGGAACAAGTAAATGCTTGTCTTATACCTATCTTCTTTGTCAATTTGGATTTGCCGAAACCGCATTTCATGTCAAATTTTGAAAATATTTTTGAACCATAAAGTCTTTTGAGTAAATCTCTTTTGTTAGGAATAGGATATCTTATCCATTGAAGAACCTTATTGAGAGGCTTATAATTAATAACAAGACGAGGAACTCCTCGTTCTTTCTCAGCTGGGTTCATGACATAAAAAGCTGCACAACTCCAAGGAGATTTGGAGGATCTTATTAGCTTTTTATCAAGGAGAGATTGAATTTCGTTTTTGCAAAATTCTAAGAGTTGTATTGGTCTTGCTTTGGTAGGAATATTTTTCTCTGAGAAGCCTGGTTCATAAGGAAGTGTCACCATATGCTTTTTTCTATCCCAAAAAGCATTTGGTAAATCTAAACAGACTTTATTTTTAAAAACGTTTTCTAAATAGTAATTTTCTTTTGAATAGAAGGATATTGAAGTTGTTCTTCAATTTTATGAAAAGAAATATCATTTTTCAAAACAGAAATTTGATGTTTCATATATTGAATTGAATTTATTTTTTGATAAATGGAAGAGGACTGTAGTAAAGAAATATCTTTTTTGTAAAATAGGACAAAGAAATTTAAAGGAAATTGTTTTTCCAAAAATTTCTGTATGAACTCCTTCATGATTAACAGAAAACGGATAGATTTGAATTAGAAAAGGCGTTCCAAGGATAATTTCTTCCTTGATATCCTTAACTACTGTAAAAGTATTTTTAAAAGAGTATTTATCATTTACAACATAAGCTTTTGAAATCTTGTGTTGAATTTGAAGAGGAGACCCATTAGCCCCATATAATTGGGTCTTAGTACTTTCGTAAAATTTTGAAGGAACCAGTCCGTCTTTGATACAATTTTGATCTGCACCACTATCTACTAGGGCAAGATAGTTTGCAGAAAAGTCCTTAACCTTGAAAGTAACTAGAACATACCACTTTGAAAATTGATTTTATTGACCTGCTGAACAAAATCAATTGTCTTTGAGGTAGAAGGAGAATTTTCTTGAAGAGAATCCTCCTGAGGATTCTCTATGAGAGAGAGTCTCGTTTCAATCTCTAAATCTTTCATTTGTAGAGACTGAAGATTCTTTTGAATTTATGAGACTTGTGCTTTAAGAGAATTTATCTCTTGTTGCATTAAATTGGTAGTAAGGGATTTTGATTCCAAGGGAAAATTTGATTTTCCTGGAATCGTTGAGGGATATTTTTCAAAAAGTTTTGAAATACTAAAAGGCTCAGTTAAAGGAATTTGAGAGCTTGTACCAGGAGTTTCTTTCAAGACCAAGGATTTAAGACGTAATAAAGCGTCTTTTTTAATCTCAGGGTCTTGAACTCTATCTATTAGATCAAAAAGAAATTGGTTGTCATCTTCTTTATTATCAGAGATGACATTCAAAGATTGAATGAAAGGTGTAGAGGATTCTGAATTTCTAGAATCAGAATCTTCATGATTAATTTGATGAAGGAAGTCATCATCATCTTTTTCAGATGAGGATGGTGATGAATTGAGAAGTATTCTAGAAAGTTTCTCACAAAGATCAGAATTATCTTGAAATAATTCATTGATCTTCTTTTTGGTAGTACACTTATATGCCTTGTGGCCAGGCTTGCCACAGGAATAACAAATAATTTCTTTTTGGGAAAATTTATCTTTTTCGGAAAATTTCTTTTTAGGATGCCTTCTCCGTTTATAATAAGGAGGAGGATTTGAAAAATTCTTTTCTTTTCTTGAAAAATATTTTTTCTTTGATTTTTTAAATTCCCTTTTCCTTTTAGAGGAGGGGGCTTGAATTTTTACAATACCAAAAGCTTCACAAAAACAACCTAATTCTTTTCTAGATTGTTTTTTTCTCAGAAGTATATTTAGCTTGTAATTTGAGTTGTTCACATAAAGAAAGTCCTTCATTTTTTACAAAGGCAAATAATTGACCATAAGTAATAGTTTTGAATGGGATTTCTTCTGCTCCTACTTGTTCTCGAATTTTTCGAAATATTCTTTGAGCAAATAGGTTCGGAAGTCCTGAAACAAATTTTTCTTTCCAAAAGGACTCATTACAGTCACTTCTTCTTAAAACATATGTTAAAAACATATCTTTATACCAACGATAATCACTTAAAGTTGGACATCTAAGATTTGTTAAAATAATTTTTTGAGCAGATAATTCTTCACGTGGATTTCCCACGAAATACATACCAATAGTAAGAATAAGATAGTCACAACAATCAGGAACTATGAAAGCAACTCCCATATCGTCTTCCATTGTGACAGTATGAATAAGAATGTTCAGCTGATCTTGGAGGGTTAATGAATTATCCCACCAATTTTTCAGTTGATCGGTAAATCCTGCAATAAGCATTCCAAAGATGACTTGCTCATTGCTTTCCCTTCTTTTATAGGCGGCTTTTGCCATTCCCATTTCTTGAAGAGTATTGAGTATTTCATACTCAGATTTACCATCTATATTCCATTCATGAATAGTATCAGCTTGATACTGATTTGAATGGAACTTAGATCGTTCTTCATATTGAATATCAAGAGGAGTAGGCCTTGGATAATAATTCCTAGTGGAAGTATTTTTCCAAGAACTTTTAATCTTATTAACTTGTTCTGGATTGTCGTTAAATTGACATTCCAGATTAGCAATAAGATATGCTTCAGAGTTATCGGAATCAGACTCTTCTGATTCAATTTCTTGAGTATTCCTATGAATAGTGGTAATTTGCTTCGAGGAGGAAGAAGATAATTGAGAAAGGTTGTGTGATATCTTAGCAAGAATTTCATCTTGCGCATGAGATGAACTAGTCATTTTAGCAGTAACAGAATAAGGAAAGTTTTGTGGCTTAAAATGAGGTTGAGAAATATCATTAGGAAATTTCGAAGAGCTTGACTGAGAATATAAAGTATTCCCAGTCGTCTGGCTTTTGAAAGAGTCTAGTTTTGTAGACAAATGGTCTACTTGATTTGCAATTGTATGAAGAGCTTGATTGGCATAATTATTTTGCTGATATACCTTTAAGACATCTTCAACAATTACTGTATCTTTTCCATGATCTTGTCTGCCTGTTTTAAAAGGAGACGCAATCATTTCCTTTTCTCCTTCTTTTAATTTCAAAGGAGCTAGAGGAGGATGAACAGAATTTACTACTCGTCCATCAGAAAGATTCCAATTTTGACGAAGCTGAGTTTGAACTTGTATGGAAGAAGAGTCGAAAGGATTTTCAATTCCTTTCTTTTGACAAAATAAAGAAAACCATGTGAAGAAAGGAATGTTGACATGCATCCGTTTCATGTCACCATACCATTCTTCCCTTATGGAGGTTTTGAGTTGTTCATCGAAAGCTAAAAACCATACTCTAACTTGAGAATTTTGGGAAGAATTGAAATCATTTCTGAGATAAACCTTGTTGATTTCAAATTCCTCATCATGAATTGTGTTTATAGAACTAAAGTCTTGCATTTGAGAGGCTGTAGGAGACTGTGGAGGTGAAGAATGAGTTTCTTCGTAAGTAGGAATAGGAGTTTTGAAATTAACTTTGAATTGTCAGTCAGAGATGTCTGACTTGGAGTAAGAAAATGAACTACGAGGATTAGAAATTTTTTTTGGAAAATAAGAAGAGGATGAAGATCCTTCACGAAAAGAGCTAATTCTCATTAGAACACTCTTTTCATCTTCTATGATGTCATCATGATCTTTCTGCATGACATTTAGAGGTGGCATAGGGTTTGGGATTCTTAATTCATCAGGAATGGTTATCTTATCCCAAGGTAATCTCTTTGCGGTAGAAACAAGAGATTTTGTATCTTTGGCATGGACTTCTAGGAATACAGTTTCTTCTTTCGAAGAAGGTTCGTGTATGAACTTAGGATTAACAGTAGAGGACATTAGTCTAAAGTAAACCCTAAAAACAATTGCAAAATTTCTTGCAAAATCTTTGAATTTATTTTGTAAAACATGAAAATCTAGTATTAAAGAATCTTGAATCAAAGGATCTAAAAGATCTATTGTAAAATCTGGATAGCAATTGAAATAAATAGGACCATTGCAAACATTTGTTTGAACAATAGCTAATAATGAATCTTTGTATCACTAGTGGAAAAAAGCCTAAGGGCTGCGGTCAAAATAGGCCTAAGGGCTGCGTTTTTTGACCGCAGCAATTAGAGTAGCAGCCCTTAATATATAGGAAGGGCTGCGGTTATGAACCGCAGCCCTTGCAGAATTAAGGGCTGCGGTCGTAAGAAAACCGCGACCCTTGGCCACATAAGGGGCTGCGGTTAAGTGGGAAAACCGCAGCCCTTGATTAATTAAGGGCTGCGGTTTTCCCAATTAACCGCAGCCCTTAATTAATCAAGGGTTGCGGTTTTCCCAATTAACCGCAGCCCTTTGGTATTTTTTTTTTTTTAAATTCAGCTATATAATATTATATATGCGCTCGTTCCCTATGTCGCTGGTTCCTTGCTGCTTTGCTTTGTACCATATTACAAACCTCATAATGCATATATATATAGAGTTCCCAATTATATATGTAATAATTCTATATATATAATAATAATAATGTTAAAGAGTACATATTAAGGCAAATATTAATTCTAATACAAAAAGCTACATTAACGCAACAACCGAATAGCTTGCCAACTTGTTTCGAACTTCTAGCTAGTTCTTACAAAATCCTAACCAATGTATCATAGACAATCTTCACAAATGTAGGTTGCCAACTTGTTTCGAACTTCATCCAATTCTTCAATTGTGAATTCATCCAACCTTGGTGCGTCGTTATCCATGTAAACCTTGCAATAATATGAATATAATAAATTAATAAGATCAAGTCAAACATTTACAATATATAATGACAACTAACTCTTGCAATTAGCTAATTAAACAACCAATTTTCGAGTTGATTTTGTCGATTTTTGTGAATTTGAGCTATTTCACTTCCCAAAACTACCTACATGTTACATATAGGAGCAAAACTAACACACACCACTTACTTTATGCATAGTTGAAGTGTTAATGTCATATTTAGGTGCAAAAGATTAGAAGTTCAATTTTTAGGTTCGTTTCGGGGTCGTTTTTTGTGAATTTGAGCTATTTCACTTCCCAAAACTACCTACATGTTACATATAGGAGCAAAACTAACACACACCACTTACTTTATGCATACTTGAAGTGATCATGTCAAATTTAGGAGCAAAAGATTAGAAGTTCAATTTTTAGGTTCATTTCGGGGACGATTTTTGTGAATTTGAGCTATTTCACTTCCCAAAACTACCTACATGTTACATATAGGAGCAAAACTAACACACACCACTTACTTTATGCATACTTAAAGTGTTAATGTGAAATTTAGGAGCAAAAGATTAGAAGTTCAATTTTTAGGTTCGTTTCGGGGTCGTTTTTTGTGAATTTGAGCTATTTCACTTCCCAAAACTACCTACATGTTACATATAGGAGCAAAACTAACACACACCACTTACTTTATGCATAGTTGAAGTGTTAATGTCATATTTAGGTGCAAAAGATTAGAAGTTCAATTATTAGGTTCGTTTCGGGGTCGATTTTTGTGAATTTGAGCTATTTCACTTCCCAAAACTACCTACATGTTACATTTAGGAGCAAAACTAACACACACCACTTACTTTATGCATACTTGAAGTGTTAATGTGGAATTTAGGAGCAAAATATTAGAAGTTCAATTTTTTAGGTTCGTTTCGGGGTCGTTTTTTGTGAATTTGAGCTATTTCACTTCCCAAAACTACCTACATGTTACATATAGGAGCAAAACTAACACACACCACTTACTTTATGCATAGTTGAAGTGTTAATGTCATATTTAGGTGCAAAAGATTAGAAGTTCAATTTTTAGGTTCGTTTTGGGTCGTTTTTTGTGAATTTGAGCTATTTCACTTCCCAAAACTACCTACATGTTACATATAGGAGCAAAACTAACACACACCACTTACTTTATGCATAGTTGAAGTGTTAATGTCATATTTAGGTGCAAAAGATTAGAAGTTCAATTTTTAGGTTCGTTTCGGGGTCGTTTTTTGTGAATTTGAGCTATTTCACTTCCCAAAACTACCTACATGTTACATATAGGAGCAAAACTAACACACACCACTTACTTTATGCATACTTGAAGTGTTAATGTGAAATTTAGGAGCAAAAGATTAGAAGTTCAATTTTTAGGTTCGTTTCGGGGTCGTTTTTTGTGAATTTGAGCTATTTCACTTCCCAAAACTACCTACATGTTACATATAGGAGCAAAACTAACACACACCACTTACTTTATGCATACTTGAAGTGTACATGTCAAATTTAGGAGCAAAAGATTAGAAGTTCAATTTTTAGGTTCATTTCGGGGACGATTTTTGTGAATTTGAGCTATTTCACTTCCCAAAACTACCTACATGTTACATATAGGAGCAAAACTAACACACACCACTTACTTTATGCATAGTTGAAGTGCTAATGTCATATTTAGGTGCAAAAGATTAGAAGTTCAATTTTTAGGTTCGTTTCGGGGTCTTTTTTGTGAATTTGAGCTATTTCACTTCCCAAAACTACCTACATGTTACATATAGGAGCAAAACTAACACACACCACTTACTTTATGCATAGTTGAAGTGTTAATGTCATATTTAGGTGCAAAAGATTAGAAGTTCAATTTTTAGGTTCGTTTCGGGGTCGTTTTTTGTGCATTTGAGCTATTTCACTTCCCAAAACAAGCTACATGTTACATATAGGAGCAAACCTAACACACACCACTTACTTTATGCATAGTTGAAGTGTTCATGTCATATTTAGGTGCAAAAGATTAGAAGTTCAATTTTTAGGTTCTTTTCGGGGTCGATTTTTGTGAATTTGAGCTATTTCACTTCCCAAAACTACCTACATGTTACATTTAGGAGCAAAACTAACACACACCACTTACTTTATGCATAGTTGAAGTGTTAATGTCATATTTAGGTGCAAAAGATTAGAAGTTCAATTTTTAGGTTCGTTTCGGGGTCGTTTTTTGTGAATTTGAGCTATTTCACTTCCCAAAACTACCTACATGTTACATATAGGAGCAAAACTAACACACACCACTTACTTTATGCATACTTGAAGTATTAATGTGAAATTTAGGAGCAAAAGATTAGAAGTTCAATTTTTAGGTTCGTTTCGGGGTCGTTTTTTGTGAATTTGAGCTATTTCACTTCCCAAAACTACCTACATGTTACATATAGGAGCAAAACTAACACACACCACTTACTTTATGCATACTTGAAGTGTTCATGTCAAATTTAGGAGCAAAAGATTAGAAGTTCAATTTTTAGGTTCATTTCGGGGACGATTTTTGTGAATTTGAGCTATTTCACTTCCCAAAACTACCTACATGTTACATATAGGAGCAAAACTAACACACACCACTTACTTTATGCATAGTTGAAGTGCTAATGTCATATTTAGGTGCAAAAGATTAGAAGTTCAATTTTTAGGTTCGTTTCGGGGTCGTTTTTTGTGAATTTGAGCTATTTCACTTCCCAAAACTACCTACATGTTACATATAGGAGCAAAACTAACACACACCACTTACTTTATGCATAGTTGAAGTGTTAATGTCATATTTAGGTGCAAAAGATTAGAAGTTCAATTTTTAGGTTCGTTTCGGGGTCGTTTTTTGTGCATTTGAGCTATTTCACTTCCCAAAACAAGCTACATGTTACATATAGGAGCAAACCTAACACACACCACTTACTTTATGCATAGTTGAAGTGTTAATGTCATATTTAGGTGCAAAAGATTAGAAGTTCAATTTTTAGGTTCGTTTCGGGGTCGATTTTTGTGAATTTGAGCTATTTCACTTCCCAAAACTACCTACATGTTACATTTAGGAGCAAAACTAACACACACCACTTACTTTATGCATAGTTGAAGTGTTAATGTCATATTTAGGTGCAAAAGATTAGAAGTTCAATTTTTAGGTTCGTTTCGGGGTCGTTTTTTGTGAATTTGAGCTATTTCACTTCCCAAAACTACCTACATGTTACATATAGGAGCAAAACTAACACACACCACTTACTTTATGCATACTTGAAGTATTAATGTGAAATTTAGGAGCAAAAGATTAGAAGTTCAATTTTTAGGTTCGTTTCGGGGTCGTTTTTTGTGAATTTGAGCTATTTCACTTCCCAAAACTACCTACATGTTACATATAGGAGCAAAACTAACACACACCACTTACTTTATGCATACTTGAAGTGTTCATGTCAAATTTAGGAGCAAAAGATTAGAAGTTCAATTTTTAGGTTCATTTCGGGGACGATTTTTGTGAATTTGAGCTATTTCACTTCCCAAAACTACCTACATGTTACATATAGGAGCAAAACTAACACACACCACTTACTTTATGCATAGTTGAAGTGCTAATGTCATATTTAGGTGCAAAAGATTAGAAGTTCAATTTTTAGGTTCGTTTCGGGGTCGTTTTTTGTGAATTTGAGCTATTTCACTTCCCAAAACTACCTACATGTTACATATAGGAGCAAAACTAACACACACCACTTACTTTATGCATAGTTGAAGTGTTAATGTCATATTTAGGTGCAAAAGATTAGAAGTTCAATTTTTAGGTTCGTTTCGGGGTCGTTTTTTGTGCATTTGAGCTATTTCACTTCCCAAAACAAGCTACATGTTACATATAGGAGCAAACCTAACACACACCACTTACTTTATGCATAGTTGAAGTGTTAATGTCATATTTAGGTGCAAAAGATTAGAAGTTCAATTTTTAGGTTCGTTCGGGTCGATTTTTGTGAATTTGAGCTATTTCACTTCCCAAAACTACCTACATGTTACATTTAGGAGCAAAACTAACACACACCACTTACTTTATGCATAGTTGAAGTGTTAATGTCATATTTAGGTGCAAAAGATTAGAAGTTCAATTTTTAGGTTCGTTTCGGGGTCGTTTTTTGTGAATTTGAGCTATTTCACTTCCCAAAACTACCTACATGTTACATATAGGAGCAAAACTAACACACACCACTTACTTTATGCATACTTGAAGTATTAATGTGAAATTTAGGAGCAAAAGATTAGAAGTTCAATTTTTAGGTTCGTTTGGGGTCGTTTTTTGTGAATTTGAGCTATTTCACTTCCCAAAACTACCTACATGTTACATATAGGAGCAAAACTAACACACACCACTTACTTTATGCATACTTGAAGTGTTCATGTCAAATTTAGGAGCAAAAGATTAGAAGTTCAATTTTTAGGTTCATTTCGGGGACGATTTTTGTGAATTTGAGCTATTTCACTTCCCAAAACTACCTACATGTTACATATAGGAGCAAAACTAACACACACCACTTACTTTATGCATAGTTGAAGTGCTAATGTCATATTTAGGTGCAAAAGATTAGAAGTTCAATTTTTAGGTTCGTTTCGGGGTCGTTTTTTGTGAATTTGAGCTATTTCACTTCCCAAAACTACCTACATGTTACATATAGGAGCAAAACTAACACACACCACTTACTTTATGCATAGTTGAAGTGTTAATGTCATATTTAGGTGCAAAAGATTAGAAGTTCAATTTTTAGGTTCGTTTCGGGGTCGTTTTTTGTGCATTTGAGCTATTTCACTTCCCAAAACAAGCTACATGTTACATATAGGAGCAAACCTAACACACACCACTTACTTTATGCATAGTTGAAGTGTTAATGTCATATTTAGGTGCAAAAGATTAGAAGTTCAATTTTTAGGTTCGTTTCGGGGTCGATTTTTGTGAATTTGAGCTATTTCACTTCCCAAAACTACCTACATGTTACATTTAGGAGCAAAACTAACACACACCACTTACTTTATGCATAGTTGAAGTGTTAATGTCATATTTAGGTGCAAAAGATTAGAAGTTCAATTTTTAGGTTCGTTTCGGGGTCGTTTTTTGTGAATTTGAGCTATTTCACTTCCCTAAACTACCTACATGTTACATATAGGAGCAAAACTAACACACACCACTTACTTTATGCATACTTGAAGTATTAATGTGAAATTTAGGAGCAAAAGATTAGAAGTTCAATTTTTTAGGTTCGTTTCTGGGTCGTTTTTGTGAATTTGAGCTATTTCACTTCCCAAAACTACCTACATGTTACATATAGGAGCAAAACTAACACACACCACTTACTTTATGCATACTTGAAGTGTTCATGTCAAATTTAGGAGCAAAAGATTAGAAGTTCAATTTTTAGGTTCATTTCGGGGACGATTTTTGTGAATTTGAGCTATTTCACTTCCCAAAACTACCTACATGTTACATATAGGAGCAAAACTAACACACACCACTTACTTTATGCATAGTTGAAGTGCTAATGTCATATTTAGGTGCAAAAGATTAGAAGTTCAATTTTTAGGTTCGTTTCTGGGTCGTTTTTTGTGAATTTGAGCTATTTCACTTCCCAAAACTACCTACATGTTACATATAGGAGCAAAACTAACACACACCACTTACTTTATGCATAGTTGAAGTGTTAATGTCATATTTAGGTGCAAAAGATTAGAAGTTCAATTTTTAGGTTCGTTTCTAGGTCGTTTTTTGTGCATTTGAGCTATTTCACTTCCCAAAACAAGCTACATGTTACATATAGGAGCAAACCTAACACACACCACTTACTTTATGCATAGTTGAAGTGTTAATGTCATATTTAGGTGCAAAAGATTAGAAGTTCAATTTTTAGGTTCGTTCGGGTCGATTTTTGTGAATTTGAGCTATTTCACTTCCCAAAACTACCTACATGTTACATTTAGGAGCAAAACTAACACACACCACTTACTTTATGCATAGTTGAAGTGTTAATGTCATATTTAGGTGCAAAAGATTAGAAGTTCAATTTTTAGGTTCGTTTCGGGGTCGTTTTTTGTGAATTTGAGCTATTTCACTTCCCAAAACTACCTACATGTTACATATAGGAGCAAAACTAACACACACCACTTACTTTATGCATACTTGAAGTATTAATGTGAAATTTAGGAGCAAAAGATTAGAAGTTCAATTTTTAGGTTCGTTTCGGGGTCGTTTTTTGTGAATTTGAGCTATTTCACTTCCCAAAACTACCTACATGTTACATATAGGAGCAAAACTAACACACACCACTTACTTTATGCATACTTGAAGTGTTCATGTCAAATTTAGGAGCAAAAGATTAGAAGTTCAATTTTTAGGTTCATTTCGGGGACGATTTTTGTGAATTTGAGCTATTTCACTTCCCAAAACTACCTACATGTTACATATAGGAGCAAAACTAACACACACCACTTACTTTATGCATAGTTGAAGTGCTAATGTCATATTTAGGTGCAAAAGATTAGAAGTTCAATTTTTAGGTTCGTTTCGGGGTCGTTTTTTGTGAATTTGAGCTATTTCACTTCCCAAAACTACCTACATGTTACATATAGGAGCAAAACTAACACACACCACTTACTTTATGCATAGTTGAAGTGTTAATGTCATATTTAGGTGCAAAAGATTAGAAGTTCAATTTTTAGGTTCGTTTCGGGGTCGTTTTTTGTGCATTTGAGCTATTTCACTTCCCAAAACAAGCTACATGTTACATATAGGAGCAAACCTAACACACACCACTTACTTTATGCATAGTTGAAGTGTTAATGTCATATTTAGGTGCAAAAGATTAGAAGTTCAATTTTTAGGTTCGTTTCGGGGTCGATTTTTGTGAATTTGAGCTATTTCACTTCCCAAAACTACCTACATGTTACATTTAGGAGCAAAACTAACACACACCACTTACTTTATGCATAGTTGAAGTGTTAATGTCATATTTAGGTGCAAAAGATTAGAAGTTCAATTTTTAGGTTCGTTTCGGGGTCGTTTTTTGTGAATTTGAGCTATTTCACTTCCCTAAACTACCTACATGTTACATATAGGAGCAAAACTAACACACACCACTTACTTTATGCATACTTGAAGTATTAATGTGAAATTTAGGAGCAAAAGATTAGAAGTTCAATTTTTAGGTTCGTTTCGGGGTCGTTTTTTGTGAATTTGAGCTATTTCACTTCCCAAAACTACCTACATGTTACATATAGGAGCAAAACTAACACACACCACTTACTTTATGCATACTTGAAGTGTTCATGTCAAATTTAGGAGCAAAAGATTAGAAGTTCAATTTTTAGGTTCATTTCGGGGACGATTTTTGTGAATTTGAGCTATTTCACTTCCCAAAACTACCTACATGTTACATATAGGAGCAAAACTAACACACACCACTTACTTTATGCATAGTTGAAGTGCTAATGTCATATTTAGGTGCAAAAGATTAGAAGTTCAATTTTTAGGTTCGTTTCGGGGTCGTTTTTTGTGAATTTGAGCTATTTCACTTCCCAAAACTACCTACATGTTACATATAGGAGCAAAACTAACACACACCACTTACTTTATGCATAGTTGAAGTGTTAATGTCATATTTAGGTGCAAAAGATTAGAAGTTCAATTTTTAGGTTCGTTTCGGGGTCGTTTTTTGTGCATTTGAGCTATTTCACTTCCCAAAACAAGCTACATGTTACATATAGGAGCAAACCTAACACACACCACTTACTTTATGCATAGTTGAAGTGTTAATGTCATATTTAGGTGCAAAAGATTAGAAGTTCAATTTTTAGGTTCGTTTCGGGGTCGATTTTTGTGAATTTGAGCTATTTCACTTCCCAAAACTACCTACATGTTACATTTAGGAGCAAAACTAACACACACCACTTACTTTATGCATAGTTGAAGTGTTAATGTCATATTTAGGTGCAAAAGATTAGAAGTTCAATTTTTAGGTTCGTTTCGGGGTCGTTTTTTGTGAATTTGAGCTATTTCACTTCCCAAAACTACCTACATGTTACATATAGGAGCAAAACTAACACACACCACTTACTTTATGCATACTTGAAGTATTAATGTGAAATTTAGGAGCAAAAGATTAGAAGTTCAATTTTTAGGTTCGTTTCGGGGTCGTTTTTTGTGAATTTGAGCTATTTCACTTCCCAAAACTACCTACATGTTACATATAGGAGCAAAACTAACACACACCACTTACTTTATGCATACTTGAAGTGTTCATGTCAAATTTAGGAGCAAAAGATTAGAAGTTCAATTTTTAGGTTCATTTCGGGGACGATTTTTGTGAATTTGAGCTATTTCACTTCCCAAAACTACCTACATGTTACATATAGGAGCAAAACTAACACACACCACTTACTTTATGCATAGTTGAAGTGTTAATGTCATATTTAGGTGCAAAAGATTAGAAGTTCAATTTTTAGGTTCGTTTCGGGGTCGTTTTTTGTGAATTTGAGCTATTTCACTTCCCAAAACTACCTACATGTTACATATAGGAGCAAAACTAACACACACCACTTACTTTATGCATAGTTGAAGTGTTAATGTCATATTTAGGTGCAAAAGATTAAAAGTTCAATTTTTAGGTTCGTTTGGGGTCGTTTTTTGTGCATTTGAGCTATTTCACTTCCCAAAACAAGCTACATGTTACATATAGGAGCAAACCTAACACACACCACTTACTTTATGCATAGTTGAAGTGTTAATGTCATATTTAGGTGCAAAAGATTAGAAGTTCAATTTTTAGGTTCGTTTCGGGGTCGATTTTTGTGAATTTGAGCTATTTCACTTCCCAAAACTACCTACATGTTACATTTAGGAGCAAAACTAACACACACCACTTACTTTATGCATACTTGAAGTGTTAATGTCATATTTAGGTGCAAAAGATTAGAAGTTCAATTTTTAGGTTCGTTTCGGGGTCGTTTTTTGTGAATTTGAGCTATTTCACTTCCCAAAACTACCTACATGTTACATATAGGAGCAAAACTAACACACACCACTTACTTTATGCATACTTGAAGTATTAATGTGAAATTTAGGTGCAAAAGATTAGAAGTTCAATTTTTAGGTTCGTTTCGGGGTCGATTTTTGTGAATTTGAGCTATTTCACTTCCCAAAACTACCTACATGTTACACATAGGAGCAAAACTAACACACACAACTTACTTTATGCATACTTGAAGTGTTCATGTCAAATTTAGGAGCAAAATATTAGAGTTCAAGTTTTGGGTTAGTTTTGGGGTCGATATGATTATAGTTAATTTATGCTACAATTTCCAAAATAAACTAATTCTTACCTATCAATTTAATCTAAATTAAATAAACTAATTAGTTACATACCTTTTGAAGATAATCGATTTCAGTACAACGGTTGACTATATCAAACATGTACCGCAGTACGTAATAGCCACAATCAACACCATTCTTTTGTTGCGGACACTGAAATTCACCAAATTTAAACATCCAAAAACATTCATGTTAAATTTAAAGTATATGAAAATAAATGGTTCGACATAAGATTCACCAAAGTAGTTACCTCAACTGATATCCAAAGAGGAGCTTTTCCTAATCGAAGTCCAAGTCAATAATGGTGCTTCATCACACTACATCAATACATTATAAGATGTTTATTATATAACACAGCAATACAAGCTCAAACAAAAAATCTCTCTCTCCCTCTCTTTCTCTCACATAAAATTGTAACACTCTTTAAGTTTTAAGTTTCATCCAAGACTCTCTGTAAGTCTGTTCTTTAAAACCATGTGGTTCCCGCCTTATTTTACTTTATGCTTTCTGTTTTAAGTTTTAAAGTTAATTATTAAAATCCCCAGATCCTTGGCGTTATATATATATATAGGTACACATTGTTCTAGTTAAGTTACCTATTCAATAGTGACTTGACTAGTAAGCTCCGTGGTGGTTGTCGACGAAGAGAATCAAAGTGGTAAACGTGATTATTTGACAAACATATCACAATGAGCGTCCAATGGTGACTATATACGAAAATAATATAAAGTTACTTATTCAACCATTCGGTGAATTTTGTTATCGATATATATGGAACAAGAAGGCAAGTTATCTAAACAAGGAAATAAAGTTATAGAAAATAAAGTAAAGCATCAAGTTTGGTGTAACAAGCTTACGCTTCAATATATGGAACAAGGATGAACTTCTCTTCTAACCGATGTGATTGTTTGAAACTAGTATCGAGATATTCTTTCACATCGGTTTTGTTTTTTAAACAATTGTCATCTCGCATCATACTTGGACATAACCAACCAATCTTTGTCTCACTCATTTTTTCATTCAATTCAGTACACAATAACCTGAGAAATTAAAGCATATAAAAAAAAGTAAACATACTTATCATGTATGCAAGTTGAAAACTATTATAAACTTGTAAAGTAAGATATGTATGTATCACCTCATGAAAGCTTGTATCATTGTTCCACTCAACATTTCTCCACGTAAGAATTCTTTAACATCGTCTTTGGAAATCCATGTAGATGACTCATCAGCGTAGTTGAATTGTTCCTTCCCCAAAGGAACATGTATTGGAGCATTCTCGGGCAAATCGCTAACACACTCATGCAACCAATAACATGCCTTAGTAAGGCCTTGCACCACCAACGGCTCGAGAAGTGGATTGTTTGACATACTAACTTGGTCATCGAACACATTTGGTTCAATTTCAGCACGTCCAATTGCCTCCTTAGCCATCTTGTTTGGTGAACCGGCCTTTTTAGCCTTCTTGTCATGTGAACCAGCCTTCCTTGAAACCTATTAAAAAGTAATAATAAGAATATTACTAATTATTATATATATGACATAGAAAAGTAATATAATCGGAGTTGATTATTACATAAACTAACGCATATATATATGTATGTTTATCGGTGTACCTCATCTGAAAATCGCACCCATGCACGCGGCCACAGAACATAACTACCATGGGCGTCACTCAGTGTATGTAGACTAACCTCCGGTTTTGGCATCGGAAGACCTAAGTCTTCAAAACCAGGCTCAATGTAGTCGATGCACACCACATAGTGATCATTGTTCACTATCTGGTGATGCACTCGTACTCGATCACCAGGAGGTTGTGCATGGCCACTAGCTACCACAATCAGACTATCAGAATCATTTTCTTGAACTAATAGTCGGCATGGGGTCTCCTCCTTTGAATCAAAACAAGTTATTAATAGTTAATTGCGATGAAACAAGATATTTAGAATTGCATGCACTTAGGGACAATACATAGTTAATTAATAAAGCACAGTGATTAAGCGTGATAAATTAAACCAAATACAGTGATTACCTTCAACTCGGGTATTGGTGGATTAGGTGCAGGTATCGTTTGATTATCTGATGTTTGTGGAACACCGATCGGCTGGCTAGATGGAACATCACTACCTTTCTTCAATGGGAAGGTCGGTAAACCCATTTGCTCCATCATAGCATTGAAGTTATGTGTCATCTCCTCTCTAAGCTCCTCCCGAATTGCAGATTTGATAGCCTCCACATCTACCGACGCCGAATTCACACTACTTGCACTTGATTTTGACGTTGTAGTGTATTGTTCACCATATACCTTTCGCACGCCGAGGCGGACACCTCCCACGCCCCTCACACGACCACTATGGTCCTTTCCTAGAGTTTCGTGCAAAGCATCCATGTGTGCGGTAGGAGTGAAATCACCTGTTGCCTCCTTTTCCTTTAATCCGATCTACAAATAAAACAACAGACAATTGGACGTTAAAATTTTTCAAAAAAAAAACCTACTACCGAATAAGTTGCGGCAGCAAGCCGCTAGCAGCGGGGCCGTGCACGGGGGGGCAGTGGGGGACTGTGTAGGGTGGGGGAAGTGCGGGTGTGGGGGGTGGGGTTACTTGAATAATGGATATAAACGAAAAACATATCAAATTAGCAAAATACACCTAAAATGATCTTTATTTTCCCGAAATCCGACCAATAACAAAGTAGAACCTATAAATCTACTTAATAGCAATATTTTAGGTTATATTATCATGTTTCACAAGAAATTGGAGCCCACTCGACTCAAACTATTCGAAAATGACATGAAATGGCCGAAATAGGCCTAAAATGATCTTTACGTTCCCGAAATCCGACCAATAACAAAGTAGAACCTATAAATTTACTTAATAGCAATATTTTAGGTTATATTATCATGTTTCACAAGAAATTGGAGCCCAAGTGACTCAAACTATTCGAAAATGACATGGAATGGCCGAAATAGGCCTAAAATGATCTTTACGTTCCCGAAATCCGACCAATAACAAAGTAGAACCTATAAATCTACTTAATAGCAATATTTTAGGTTATATTATCATGTTTCACAAGAAATTGGAGCCCAAGTGACTCAAACTATTCGAAAATGACATGAAATGGCCGAAATAGGCCTAAAATGATATTTACGTTCCCGAAATCCGACCAATAACAAAGTAGAACCTATAAATCTACTTAATAGCAATATTTTAGGTTATATTATCATGTTTCACAAGAAATTGGAGCCCAAGTGACTCAAACTATTCGAAAATGACATGAAATGGCCGAAATAGGCCTAAAATGATCTTTACGTTCCCGAAATCCGACCAATAACAAAGTAGAACCTATAAATCTACTTAATAGCAATATTTTAGGTTATATTATCATGTTTCACAAGAAATTGGAGCCCAAGTGACTCAAACTATTCGAAAATGACATGAAATGGCCGAAATAGGCCTAAAATGATCTTTAAGTTCCCGAAATCCGACCAATAACAAAGTAGAACCTATAAATCTACTTAATAGCAATATTTTAGGTTATATTATCATGTTTCACAAGAAATTGGAGCCCAGTGACTCAAACTATTCGAAAATGACATTAAATGGCCGAAATAGGCCTAAAATGATCTTTACGTTCCCGAAATCCGACCAATAACAAAGTAGAACCTATAAATCTACTTAATAGCAATATTTTAGGTTATATTATCATGTTTCACAAGAAATTGGAGCCCAGTGACTCAAACTATTCGAAAATGACATGAAATGGCCGAAATAGGCCTAAAATGATATTTACGTTCCCGAAATCCGACCAATAACAAAGTAGAACCTATAAATCTACTTAATAGCAATATTTTAGGTTATATTATCATGTTTCACAAGAAATTGGAGCCCAGTGACTCAAACTATTCGAAAATGACATGAAATGGCCGAAATAGGCCTAAAATGATATTTACGTTCCCGAAATCCGACCAATAACAAATTAGAACCTATAAATCTACTTAATAGCAATATTTTAGGTTATATTATCATGTTTCACAAGAAATTAGAGCCCAGTGACTCAAACTATTCGAAAATGACATGAAATGGCCGAAATAGGCCTAAAATGATATGTACTTACAATGGCATTGGCTATCTTTTCTGTAACGGGATCAGGTAATACTCTGTTTCCCTTTGCATCAACCCCATGCATCGAACACCACCAATCAAGGACCATGTCTGGTTGACGAGCCGGTGTAACTGATGTGGTTGTAGAGGTAGTTGTCGTTGTCGAATCCTGTGTGGGGTAATGGGCAAACATCCACTTTTTTCTCGCCTCATCGTAGGAATGGGCACCCAAATGATGATAATATTTCCTTGCTTTTGCACTCGCGCTTTTTTTCTCACGTCTTGCCTGAAAAAACACTTAATTACAAACAAAAGATTAGGTGTTATATACAATCATACTCGAGCTAAGTGTGGTAAATATAATTAAAATCCTTTGCTTACAACGACTTAGGGGTAGTATTTTTTGGCAACAAATGCTTCCCACTCTTCGAGTTTGATATTTCTCCATATTTGATATGGTAATGTGGTGGGTTCCTCTGAATTTTCCAATGCAGCCTCAGCTTCGATTTGCTTTTCTCCCCCATAAATTTTCTTCTTCTTTGTACCCGTTCTTTTCCTCCGCTTTGTAATCCAACCGGACACTAACTTAGCCTTGAAATCTCGAAATCTCTGAGCAAGAGCGGATAAAAATAGATTCTTCTTGGCTTCATCATCTTCGATATTGAAGAGATTCTACAAAAAGAACGAACAAAAATATTAGTTTCCACATTTGTTGTAATAGATTAAATTCCATCATTAGTACTACATACACATACATTTATTAAAATAAGAAACTAAATGGTAGTATGAAACTTACCATAGTGTCATTCCATAGTAATTTCTTCATCCCCTCGGGCACCTCTTGCCATGAATGCAAAATGGAGAGCCTCCGGACACAAAGGCCAATATGTTTGGCATACTTAGAACGTCACACACCACAAGGTTGACCCAAGTTATCGTACTCTAAAGTCATATGCAAGTGAGTAGCACTTATTGACTTTGTAGGTCCTCTTCCCTTTCTCTTTTTCATCACTTTCGATTTTCTTTGTTGTTGATTTGTTTGTAACTCCCGTTGTTGACCTTCTTTCCTACAAACTTGTTGTGCTTTCACAATTGTACCACTTTTTGGATGAAGTTCTTGAAGTCTCGATCTTCGAGATCCCCTTTATCTGGGTCCTTCCTCACATCATAAGATTCATCCTCGGTTGTGTGTTCACTAGTCGTCATCTCATCCATATGTAGTAATTATCCCTGCAATTATAAACACATAGAAATTAATATATATGTACAAGTTAAAAAAAATAACAAATTGATTAAGGACCAACAATAATGGAACATCGGAAATCGTGGGGGGCCGGCGGCGCGCGCCGCCGCCATGTTGCCGCGGGGGATGTGCGGGGGGGAGTAGCTAGGGGTTGGACGGGGGGAGGGGGGCGTGCAAGGGGGGAGCGGGGGCGTGCAAGGGGGGGGACCGGGGGCTGTGCAAGGGGGGGACCGGGGGCTGTCCAAGGGGGGAAGCGGGAGGCTCGAAATATATAAAAAAGACATAAATCGGCCGAAATATATAGGTCTAAAATGATATTTATTTTAGGTCTAAAATGACATAAATCAACAAAGTAGCTCGTATAAATCTACTTAATTGCAACATTTTAGGTTATAAGATCATATTTCACAACAAATTGGATTACCATGACTCGAAATACACGAAAATGACATGAAACGGCCGAAATAGGCTTAAAATGACGTTTACTTTCCCGAAATCCAACCATGAACAAAGTAGCACCTATAAACCTACTTCGTAATCGTATTTTATGCAATATTATTACATTCAACAAGAAATTGGAGTCACATGACTCGAAATACACGAAAATTACATGAAACGGACGAAATAGGCTTAAAATGACCCTTACTTTCCCGAAATCCAACCAACAACAAAGGAGCACCTATAAACCTACTTAGTAGTCGTATTTTATGCAATATTATCACATTCAACAAGAAATTGGAGTCACATGACTCGAAATACACGAAAATGACATGAAACGGCCGAAATAGGCCTAAAATGACGTTTACTTTCCCGAAATCCAACCATGAACAAAGTAGCATCTATAAATCTACTTAGTAGTCGTATTTTATGCAATATTATCACATTCAACAAGAAATTGGAGTCACATGACTCGAAATACACGAAAATGACATGAAACGGACGAAATAGGCCTAAAATGACCCTTACTTTCCCGAAATCCAACCAACAACAAAGGAGCACCTATAAACCTACTTAGTAGTCGTATTTCATGCAATATTATTACATTCAACAAGAAATTGGAGTCACATGACTCGAAATACACGAAAATGACATGAAACGGCCGAAATAACCTTAAAATGATGTTTACATTCCCGAAATCCAACCAACAACAAAGGAGCACCTATAAATCTACGTAATACTCGTATTTTTGGCTATATTATCACATTCAACAAGAAAATTGAGTCACATGACTCGAAATATATGAAAATGACATGAAATGGACGAAATAGAGATAAACCTGAGTATATGTCTCATGATTTGTTGACCTTCCGCCATTTCTTAGGAGTTTCAACATGTATCCCTTTCGTGTGATCAACACACATATAGTTCTCAGACATATTTACATCATCTTCCACGCTATTTTCAGGATAGGTAAAAGTTGGGATGTCCTCAAATGCATCATACTCTTCCTCATCCTCAACATCACAAATGCCCAGAATACTCCTTTTGCCAGGTACAACAATTGACCACTTATTATCAGCAGGATCAGTTACATAGAATACTTGTTTAGCTTGTGATGCAAGTACAAATGGCTCTTCAGTTTCACGTAGACGACCCATGTCCACAAGAGTGAATCCGCAAGGATCATCTTTTTTTACGCAACGTCGATTATCATCAACCCAATTGCAACAAAAGAGACAAATATGAAAAGCTGAGTAGTCAAGCTCCCATATTTCTTGAATTCGCCCATAATAGTTGGTGGCAGCAAGAATGGGAGACTTATCTTTCGAGCTTGCGTATTGTGTAGATGACGCCACAAGTGAAACACCACTATTCTGTCGCGATGTCGACTTAAGATCTTGACGTTCAGTCCAAAACGTATACCCGTTAATATCATAACCCTCATAAGAGTGTACAGATTCACGGGGACCAAATGCTAACCACTTGACTGTTTCAGAAACATTTTCATCTAAATCATCCACTACTCGATGATGAAACCAATCAATGAACGTCTTATTATGCATTTGCGTCAATGCCCTTATTCCTTTTCCAGGGTTGCTAACACGTAATTCCTCTATATGCTCATTTAAATAAGGATGGACAGCTGCCACGTGATGCAACACAAATAAGTGAGCTTGTGTACGCTTGTCGACAGAAGGTGAGATCAATTTTGAGCCAATCGTACCCTTGCCCTCGAGTCTGCCCTCGTGTCGAGATATCGGAACGCCAATAGGATCAACACCAGCAACATACTCTGCCACAAAATTACTGACCTCTTCAGCCACAATCCCTTGAATAATGCTACCTTTACGGTTGTGCAAGATTTCGAACTTTATCCTTCAAAGTACCCATATATCTCTCAAAAGGATAGCACCACCTCAAAAACATTGGACCACACAACTTAATTTCTCGAACTAGGTGGACAATGAGATGCACCATAATGTCAAAGAATGCAGGGGGGAAAATCATCTCAAATTTGCATAGAGTTTCAACTATTCTAGCCTGCAAGTCATCGAGTGTCGACGGTTGTAGCACTTTGCTGCATATTGTATGAAAAAATGAACAAAGTTCTGTAATGGTGTGCCTCACATGCTTTGGAAGTATCCCACGAATTGCAATCGGTAAGAATACTTGCATCATGACATGACAATCGTGAGATTTCATATACTCGATAACTTCAACTCACCATTTAAGGTAACAAATCGCTTCATATTCGATGAGTACCCAGTTGGAACCTTAATACCATACAATGACTCGCAAAAAATCCGTTTCTCAGCTTTCGACAGCGTGTAGCAAGTCGGGTGGCAAATAATTCTTCTCCGAATCATCCACCTTTTTTCTTTTCCCAATTTCCTCATCAACCCCTTCCTCCACTACTTTCTTTTTCCTTCCCGCCCTTTTTTGAGCCCACAACTCCGGTCGAAGCTTATTTTTTTCCAAGTGAAGACGTGACGCTATAACATCCTTTGTCTTACCCGGAATATTCATAAGTGTCGCAAGAATAGCATCACAAACATTCTTCTCAATGTGCATGACATCCAAACAATGTCTGACTTTTAAATCTTTCCAATATGGGAGTTTCCAAAAAATAGACTCCTTTTTCCATAATCCTGTAGTTCCATCAACGTCATTCGCAGGTTTACCATAGATCGTTTCAATGCCCTTAACCTGATTATAAACTTCAGTACCAGTTAATGGTCTACGAGCAACTTCCTCTTCAACCGTCCCATCGAAGGCCTTTTTCTTAAATCGATAGGGATGGTCGCGTCTAAGGAGCCTTCGTGTGCGCATATAGACATGTTTGCAGCCCTTAATGTGTGTAGACTTCATGTCATCTATACAAATCGGGCACGGTTTTTTTCCTTTGGTCTTATACCCAGATAAGTTCCCATAAGCTGGAAAGTCGTTCATTGTACAGAAAAGCATGGCACGCAGAGTGAAAATCTCATTAGCATACGCATCAAATACCGACACTCCTTCGTTCCACATCTTCTGTAAATCTTCAATAAGTGGTTGAAGGTATACATCTATGTCATTTCCAGGTTGTTGCGGCCCCGATATGAGAAGCGACAACATGATGTACTTGCGTTTCATGCACAACCAAGGAGGTAAGTTATAAATCACTAAAACTACTGGCCATGTACTATGCTGAGAACTAAGATTGCCAAAGGGATTCATGCCATCCGTACATAATCCAAGCCTCAAATTCCTATCCTCGTTACCAAACGGCTTATGCACCCTATTGATACTTTTCCACTCAGGGGAATCAGCCGGATGCTTCAACAAACCGTCTTTCTTCCTACGATATGCATGCCACCGCATATTCTTCGCATCTTTTTTTTACTGAGAACATGCGCTTAAATCTAGGTATTATAGGAAGATACCACAACACCTTAGCTGGTGGTCCTTCACTACCCCCAACCCCTTCACGCCTGTACCTTGATAATCCACAAAGTGGACACTCATCTAAATGCTCATACTCATTACAATAAAGCACACAATCGTTTGGACAAGCATGTATCCTCTGGTACTCTAAACCGAAAGGACACATGAGTTTCTTAGCATAATAGTTCGACTTTGGCAGATCATTTCCATCAGGGAGCATATCAGCTAAAACTTCCAACAACGACGTGAAACTGCAATCCGTACAACCTGCTTTCGACTTAATATTGAAGAGTGTTATCACAACGGAAAGTTTGGTGTACTTCGTACAACCTGGATACAATGGCCTTTCAGCAGCCTCAGACATAGACTCAAACATACGAGGTCGTTTGCAAGACTGATCTTCAACCTCTTGTATCATCTCGTCTACCCGATCTCTATCATCATCCCCATATTCATCATCCCCATACTCACCATCCTCGAAATCATCACCTAATTTATCCTTCTCCTCTTCACATACATCGTTCATTATCCTACGACTTCTTGCATATCTCCCCCTCCTCACCATGCCAAACCCATACGTGGTATTGAGGCCTAAACCCACGACGAAAGACATGCTCCCTAAGCAAATGAATACTACTAACCTTGCTCACATTTCCACAATCTAAACAAGGACAATAAAAGTCAACTGCTCCAGAAGATGCTTGGTATTCTAATGCGATTTACAAAATTACGAGACCCCATTCACAAACTCAATCGATTCACGGCTACCATACATCCAAGTACGATCCATCTCATTCATGAAAACCTCTAATTAAACACAACCAATTATAAGTATCAATCATTTAAGCACATTCACATGCAAGACAATCACATATTGAAAACACGCACATACAAATGGAGGCTAAGAGAGTCACATGTGCAAATGTATGCATGCATTCGAAGGTCCTTATCACTCCAACCTAACCCATCCTTGGACGTTTAATCTCACTAGTGAATATATGCCAACTCTTCAATTCTAAGGAAAATCCGGCAGCATTTCCCTACAGTTCTCCAAGTACACAATGTAGATAATTGATTATCTACATATGTACACAGAGAACAATGTAGAGAAACGGCAAGCCAAGACTTTCCTTAGAATTGAAAAGAAGACATACATTCACCACCTAAGTGAGATCAAACGTCCAAGGACAGTCCCAAACAGGGGACTATTCAAGACTTACTCCTAATGAGTAAGTCTTGAACGGGTATCTAGGCACATGATTGATGATATGATGATTCATATAACTTATACATTTCATAGCTTAATTAAATTGCTTTCATCCAATCTCATATCAAGAAATATACATACACATATATAGATTGAATCTACATATACACAATAAATGAAGATATATAATGAATTGTCTTTATCATAAATACATACCAATAACAACTAATATGGAGATCGATCTCTATATATACTCTGCACTATCTCCTAGTTGATTTGCCGCTTCCAATATGCTAATATCTAAGACACATAAAACCGAAAAAATTGTTAGCATATAGTAAATGCAAAAATTATAAGAAATACATTCATATATATAAATTATCATATCTTACCCACATTGAAACACATTACAACTAACTTTTCTCATTTAAACTATTAACAAATTATAAATGAAATTTGTTTGCATTAAACTAAGTTAATAGCTAATGTAGCTAATCAAATAATTCAATTAACATATTTTCGGGTTCCGAAGCACGACCCTTTTGTATAACTTTTCTGCAATTTCAGTCCCACTCAAATGCAACCTTTAATTTCTCTCCCAAACGAATATATAAACATATTAGAAAATAAAAATAATTAAAAAGGCAACCTTGAATTTCTTGAACAAATGCGTGAGAGAGGGTGGGTGGCCCGCAGGTGGGTGGCGCGCAGGTGGGTGGCAGGCGCTCAGGTGGTTGGTGCACAACGGTGGCAGTCGCTCCGGTGGCGTGGGTATGCGTGGTGCGCTGGGGATGGCGCGTAGAAGGCTGCGTGGCGCGCACAGGACGGTGGACCGGAGCTCAGGGGTGGTTGAATTCGAAAGCTAGGGCTCAGGGGTGGTTCAATTCGCAAGGGTTGGGCTCAGGGGTGGTTCGCTGCTGCGTGGTGAGAGAATTTTTCGCGAGTGAAAAATTGGGTGGAGCGAGGGAATTAATGAGAGCGCGAAATTTGGGGGAAAAAATAAAACAAAGGGCTGCGGTTTTCTACACAACCGCAGCCCTTTTACAACAGCAAATGGCTTTTTTTCCTCTAGTGTATGTATTTAGTCTATTATCCCTTAAAGCAAGGAATATAGGGCAATCAACTCCTTTATGGACTAATGGTTTGACTGCAACCTGAACTAAACCAAAATGAATGTATCTATATTTATTTTGAATGTAATTGTGAATGCCAGCATGAGAAAGTAAATGAATTGTCTCTGTTTCCTTTTGAATGCTTCTAGTTTCTTCATGAGTCCTAATTGAGAATGCAGTTTTGAATTCTAATGGACCTATATGATAAATGAAATTAGGATTTTCGTTAGGAATGTTCTAGTTTGAAAAATCTACAGGGACATGAATTTCTTGACTTTGAACAGTATTAGTATTGTTAAAACTACTGTTACCTACTGAGAATGCTTTTGGTACTAGTATTATAAGTTTAGTTTTATATCCTGGGCTGTCATTTGGTATCAGTCCTATTTGGTATCAGAGCCATCTTTTTAAGCGTCCATAATAGTTGCTTTACTTTCTGTGTTAAGTATTGGTAAGGTGTTGATCAGCCTATAATAATTAATAATATTAATGATAATGATAATAATAATATATTATAATATAATATAATCGGAGGGAGTATTACTTTTCTATCTTTCGCTTCTTTCACCAAAATTTACTCTTTTTATCACTTGTCTCGCTCCCTTATTTTATATTCAATGGGTTAAAAAATACCCTTCAAAAAGCTTAAAAGTGACATTGTCAAAAATAATAATAATAATAATATAATATAATATAATATAATATAATATAATATAATATAATATAATATAATATAATATAATATAATATAATATAATATAATATAATATAATATAATATAATAATAATAATAATAATAATAATAATAATAATAATAACAATAACAATAACAATAACAATAACAATAATAATAATAATAATAATAATAATAATAAGAATAATAAGAATATAATAAAAATAATAATAGTAATAGTAATAATAGTAATAATAATGATAATAACAATAATAATAATAAAAATAACAATAATAATAATAATAATAGTAATAAGAAGAATATAATAATAATAATAATAGTAATAATAATAGTAATAATAATAATAATAATAATAATAATAATAATAATAATAATAATAATAATAATAATAATAATAATAATAATAATAATAATAATAATAATAATAATAATAATAATAAAATCAATAAGTTGTAGTCAATCGAACCGAATAAGTCGAATCGAATCAACCGATTCGATCCGAATCGAATCGATCCGATCCGAATCGAATCGGGCGAACCGATCTGGCCGATCCGATCTGAACTGAATTTCCATTTATTCAGTCCAAAAGAACAGAGCCTAAAACTAGTATGCACTTTGTTGTGTTGAACTTGTTTTTCTGTTAGATTTAAACTTCACTAGTTGAAAATAACTTATTTGCTTAAATCAAACTTTACGAGTTGGACACCGCATCTTCTCTGCCTAAATGAGAGTGGATAATTCAGAAAACAGCATGCATATCATGCAACATTGCACCCCCACCTCAAACTTTTCAGTCTAATACTACCTCTGTTTTTTTTAGTTGCAACGATTAGACATTTTCTACTCACACTTTATGTCAAATCGTTGCAACTAAAAAAAACAGAGGAAGTATAAAGACTATTCATGGACCCAATTACAATTCTGGAAATAGTACGTAGTTGGTAATTATGGTTCCTTAGTTTGTCAGATGGAGAGACAATCGCATTACATGAATGACAGGTTACCTAAGCAATATCGCTAGAATAGAATGATCCCCAGAGTTCCACGATGCAGCATTTCGAAAAATCTTTATTTTTGTAAGTTTTACATCATTGTTCATAAACTCCAGTTGACATTATTATTTAGTGGATGATTGTTTAGTATGGTTTGATGGAGTAAATGCAAAGGAAAGTGTATGTATAACTTCATAACTTGTGGTTTTAATTATTGTTTTCTTCTCTTACGTACTCATGTGGGAAAGTGAATAGTTACTTATCTCTTATGAAAACGATATGACTTGTATTATCTATTTATAAGTGTGAGTATAATAGCCAGAATTCTATTAATAGATCGGGTTAGAGGTGCTCAACTTTATATATGCCAGTGTTGTCTGGCTTGTGATATGGTCATGTGGATGTAGTGGGTCAGTATATTATGAGTAGTATAATGCTATTCTAATTTCTAATCTTGTTTGATGAATAATAAATTAAACAAAGTCTGGAAGAGATTGAGTAAAAGTAGGAATAGAGTTTTTGGTTCTCTTGAAATGATCAAATTATATTACTTGGTATGTATAGAAATGTAAATTAATGTAATTTAAAAAAATTGTAATTCTCTTATCATTAGTTTGTCAATCTTGATTCTCCCTTACGCGAATAATTTAGTACGATCCATATGATTACTTTATTGCGTTTATATGATTATTATTAATTCAAAGTCTAATTTAAAGCTAGTTCAATTTGAAGAGAATTTATCCACAACACTCATAGAGAAGGAGTATCTTAAATTCTTAACACCTTTGTCACAAAACATGTGTACCCACAATTATCTTTTTTTTTTATATATACATATATATTAATTAATTTTGGCTCATGCGATGTCATCCATTATCATTTGTAATATGATAATCTTTAAAATTTATAGGTATAATAGCTAGAATTATCTATTATTGATATTTCTAATCTCATGTAATTTTTGTGAGAGAGAATTGTAAGTTTTTTTCCCTTTTGTCGATGAAATCAGGAATTAGATTTGGCTTTGGAATCAATTAAACATGTACTACATATTACTACCTGCGGTTCCGAAAGATCTTCCCTATTTAACTTTTTTCACTATTCACAAGTTTCACTTTGACTGTTGTTTGTGACTTATACGTAAGAAAAAATATATATAGTCATGTGGGATCTTGTTAGATTCATCTCAATATGTATTTTATTAATATCCACTTTTTATAATTTTTTCAAATACACAATTAGAGATATTAGTGTCTAAAGTTTTGCGTTAGCAAGACGTGAAAAGTGAAAGAGGGAAGATCTTTTAGGAACCTGGAGGAGAGTATTTGATCTCTATTATATAAGGGAAGGGGGGGAAATACTAAATTACTTAGATTAATGGAATGAAAAAAAAAGAAAATTTAGGCCTTCATTTTTCTAAAAAGTTAAAATGATAAAGTATTTAATCAAAAATTAAATTGAAATATCTTGACTTTTTTTTGAAAAAGTTTAGTTTATATTTTTTTTTTGTTAAATTTTAATAATTAATATTAAAAACTCCTTGTTAATTTTTATTACGAATTAATTCATCTACTTTAATATCTCATAGGGGAAGGTTGGATTTAGCAAAACCCCTATACTCCTCTTGGATTATAATAAATTTGTTATTAGATCTAGGTTAATACTCATGATCTCACGCATCATATAATAAGTTCTATATTTTCAACCAAACAACTAGAATGAGATCATCTTATGGGTTTGATACGCACAAAACTCAAAACTTGATAGACATACTAGATTTAAGCCAGATTAACGAAATATGTGGAATACATCTAATAAGTAATCAGGACAAGTTACGATAAGTTTTCCTTATGTTGCACTTTGTATATCAAGATAAACTTTGTAATGAAACTTGCTCGAACTAACTATAGTTGTGTTTTAGCTGCATGATCTTCTTAATTAGTTGGTTTTAAGTTTCAACTACTCAAGTGTATGCTTAAACATCAATTTTCTTTGAAAGTTAGACAGCTAGACTTTAAGTGCCAACGTATGGTAGAATTTATCCCATAGAAAATAGATGGAGATTGGACGAAGCAAAGTATCTCACATATGCTATGTGTGAATTGTGATTGATATATCTCAAAGAGATTCATTACTAATTCACTATACCACATAACTGCTTGCTTGACTTTATATGATAAAAATTGATCAATTTAATACACACAGCATCTTCGCAACAACGAACTACAATCATGTTGCGCTATTTTAGGCCAAGTACCCCCTCAAAAAGAAAAAAGTTAGGCCAAGTAGCCATTTCTATAATATAATAATAATATTAATAATAATAATAATAATAATAATTTTATTATTATTATTATTATTATTATTATTATTATTATTATTATTATTATTATTATTATTATTTTATCATTAGTATTCTTAATGAAACTAGCTAGTATTTTGGCCCGGGTGATACACCCGATCAGTTACAATAATCAAATATATTATTATTCATAAATTTCATAATTGATTTTATTAGCTCTTCGTTATATTCTGTCTTAGTGCCAAATTGGAAAATGGACATTATGGTATGATAAGTTGTTTTTAAAAAAAAACTTCTACTTGTGAAAAAATTAACAATTTCAAGGAAATTGAGGTACAAGAATGTTATTACCTTAATAAAGTGTTATAGATAAAAAAAAATTGTCTATGTATAGTTACATATAATTATAAGACTTTATTATGTTAACTTCGAAACATTAAACATTTAAATTGTAGTGGATTGGTAGTTAAACTCACATTTCATTTTAGAGGTCATGTGTTTGATTCAAACATTGTTAATATTCTTAAATGTGATCATAAACATGTGTATTAGAAGCTTGAGAAGAGTGTCACGTGGCATATACATTGGAGAGCGTCATGTGGCATCGTTCCTTCGATAAGAAAACGCCTTTTAATATATTTGTATAGATATTCCATGTCTATATAAAGGAAAATGAGACATACAACCCTTAGCCTATATAAGGAGCTAACAATTCACATTAAATTTGGTCACCGTCTAAAAACTTTTTCATAAATGTGGAAATTTTCCTCCTAAATGAATCAACCTCTTAATAAATGATTGCAATGAATATAATTAGGAGTGTCATTAAACATAGATTAGTTTTCAATCTACAATTTTGATATAATTAGTAACCAATTATTTAATTAAAAGTTAGATATGTTTTCCAATAATTTAAGAAAATCAAACATTACTTGGACATTAGCTAGAAAGTCTAATTACAATTCTAAAGTGATCTCCAGTTAAGACTTAAGACCATGCGTGAAATGGTGAGAGTACTCAGGCTTTTGGAAGACTTGTCTCACTAGATGAATATACAATAAATTAAAATCTAGTTATTTAAAATTTTATAAGATTGTGTTTGAAGTCTACGTTGATTTCTTTTTATGACAAAGAAATATCGTATATAGAATGGTTTCTTAAGATCTTGATAATGTGCACTTGTGAATATAGAAAAATATAGATTGAATATAATGAATATATCTCCTTTGAAGTTTGACCTACAAATCTTTGTTCCACCCTTGTCAATTTGTTCCATTCCTCCCCCAGAATATGGAAAACATTGTCCTTGACCATATTAAAATTAACAACCAATTGTCATTTTGCACCAATAAAAGATTCTTTAAGTTGATATTCTTGTATACATATTCAGCATCTTAGAATATTCCGATAGTAGGTTTGCTCAGGAAACATACCAAGAAATTGTAGAAGTCAAAGATTTCAATTGTCTATGTCAAAAAATACTATATGGTTCACCTCTGAGAGGATTGCGTATCATGCTCCCACTTTTACAGTCCGTTTGGTTAGTGGTATTAATTTTTTTTTTATAAAGTAAGGAGAAACCTTGACAAGTTAGGGGGAATAAAGAGAATCCCAACTTGCCTAGGGTGAGAATCGATCCCAAGACCTCTTGGAATCGAGAGGGAAGCTCTAACCACTAGGCTATCCCTCACTCTCGGTTAGTGGTATTAAATGGTGGTAATGTTTTTTAGTGTAAATTTGTGAAAATATCACCAAGCTAACATCCATGGTAATGAAACTTAATGTCAGAACATGTATTTTCCTTCATAAATTTCCATCATCACTCAATACCACCTTTTCAAGTGGCAATGAATGGTAATGAAATTTTAGGAAGAAAATAAGTGTTTTGGGATAAAGTAGCATTACAATGCATGTTGACATAGCCACATGGGAATGCCTTCACGAATTTACACTAGAAATCATTATCATTGCCACCATTTAGAACCGCTAACCAAACAAGCCGTTAAGGTTTATCAACAACCTTACCAACAATTATAATTGCACTTCTTTTTTTTACCAAGTTGTTTTTACATGCAAATAAATACAACAGTGGTCTTATCAACAACAATATTACATGGTCAGAAATATAGGAATAATAATAGAAAGAATACAATTGCGGGGTTAAATATAGCATTCTTGGAGAGAAAAAGAATAATCCGAACGAGTATATCCTAGTCTCCTAGATAAACAACAGAACTTGGGACGGAAACTAGGACTTGTCTTCACCATTATATACATCATTCTGATGGCTGTTTCCACCTTCAAGAAGTCTTTGGGTATTAGATGAACGGCCCCAAGCCTTCTCTTTCCATATTTCTTCAACTTCCTCGAACGCCAATCCCTTTGTCTCCGGAAGGCATACTGCTACAAACACAATCGCGAGAAGAGCGATACCAGCAAGTATAAGGAAAGTAACACCGGTACCTGCAGCATCAGCAATTGAAAGGAACGATTCTGAGACGATAACATTGGATATCCAGTTTACAGTAGCAGCCATACCCCCGCATATGCCTCGATAAGCTTGCGGGTAAATCTCGGAGTTCACAGTCCAGGGTACAGGTCCCATCCCAGGAGAGAAGAAAACGATATATAAGGCGAGTCCCACAACAGCAAGGACCCCAGTGGAATGAAGAAAGAAGGAAATAGCCAAGATTATGAGGGATACAAACACGCCCGACAAGCTCATCAAGGCTAATGGTCGACGACCCATTCGATCAATGAGGTAAATGCCAACAACTGTTCCAGCTGCATTTAGGGCAGCAACAATGAGGGAGAGCAGAAGAGCAAGTTGGTTAGAGCGGAAACCAGCCATTTGGACAATTGTTGGACTATAGTACATCACTGTGTTTATACCAACAAATTGCTGAAAAGCCTGCAGATACAATGTGCTCGTTAGATCAGTCTAATTTTATCAAAATTTATAATCAAAAGAAATCAAAAGCGAAAATTATTCTGAGGAGGTCAATGGACGATTTAAGCAAGAAGCAATGATTCTGCTAAGAATCACAACAGGACCAATATGCTGCTTCCATTCAAAAATAGAAAATAATAGAAGCAAAAACAAAGACCATCATTTCTCTTCAAACTTACATATCTAACTATTAACCTTACCTGAAGACCACCTCCAACCATAAATGCAAGTCTCATTTCTTTATTTCCGAAAACATCCCAGACACTGGCTTTCTTTTTAGTACGTTCTTCCTCTGCTGCAGCAGCAAGATTATCCACCTCGTCCGCTAACCTAAACGGATCATGAATCTTTGAAAGCACTGCAACAGCCTTGGCTTTCTCCCCCTGATATTCATGATACACAAATTTTGTTAGTCTTGAACAACAAATGCAGACTTAGTGGGAAACATTTAATCCATAAAGTGTAACCTTCAGATAAAGCCAACGTGGGGACTCCGGTAAAAAGAGCATACCAAAGAATTGTACTACAGCTGGCACGCCTGATACTCCAAGCATCCATCGCCAAGTTCCAGGTACCTGACAAAAAAAATTAAAAGTCAGTGATAGATTCATGTAAAACTAAAAAGTCATAAAACAAAAATAGTCAAGTCTCCCACCTTTTACGTCTATTAGTTCTAGGGAACAAGGGACGTTTAGAATGTCAACAAAGAGGCGGTCAAAGAATAATAATAATCATAATAAAAACAACGGTTTTTTCACCATATACCCCCGACAAATCACGAAATTCACCATATACCCTTAATGTTTCAGATATTCACCATATACCCCTGAGTTTTCAAAACTGTTCACCATATACCCTTTTTCTAACGGACGTTAAGTCACCGTTAGCTTTATTTACCATTTTACCATTATTAACCCCTAACCCTAACTCCTAAACCTAATCCCTAACCCTAATCTAAACCCTAACCCCTAATCCTAATCTAACCCCCTAACCCTAACCCACCCCTCCACCCCGCCCCCACCCCCCCCTCCCCCCCACCTCCTCCCCACCCCCTCCACCCCAGCCCAGCCCCCCACCCGCCCACCACCCGCAGCCCACCAACCCGCGGCCCCCATCGCCCCACCATGCAACCCCCTCCCCCATCGAGACCACAACCCCCTCCCTCCCAACCCCGTGCCCCACAACCCCCTCCATCGCAAACCCCAGAGTACTTTTCATGAGTTAAACATAGATTTGTAATGTTCTTTGGAATTTATGCCGAAAATGTAGCTTAATTTGAGCGAAGATGTTGATGAATTGCGCAATTTGAGCGAAGATGTTGATGAATTGCGCGAAAATGCGAGTTGCAAGGATTGGGGGTGGGTAAATTATCGAAAACGAAGAGGGAGAAAACGTGAACTGCGGGGAAGGGGTGGGGTTCTCGCGACGGCGCGGGGAGGAGTGGGGTTCTCGCGACGGTGCGGGGGACGGGTGGGGTTCTCGCGACGGTGCGGGGAGGAGTGGGGTTCTCGCGACGGTGCGGGGGACGAGTGGGGTTCACGTGACCGGTGCGGGAGACGTGTGGGGTTCTCGCGATGGTGTAGGGCGGGGGTGGGGTTCTCGCGACGGTGCGGGGAGGGGGTGGGGTTCTCGCAACGGTGCGGGGAGGGGGTGGGGTTCTCGCGACGGGGTGGGGAAGGGGCTCTTTGGGGTGGGGGGAGGGAGGGGGACTGCGGGGGGTGGGGGGAGGGGGGGCTGGCTGGGGTGGGGGGGGGGGAGGGTGGGGGGAGAGGGTGGTGGGAGGGTGGTGGGAGTTTAGGGTTAAGGTTAGGGATTAGGGTTGGGGTTAGGGGTTAGGATTAGTGTTAGGGTTTAGGGGGTTAGGATTTAGGGGGTTAGGGTTAGTGTTAGGGTGGCAAAATTGTAAATAACTCTAACGGTGACTTAACGTCCGTTACCAAAAAGGGCATTTGGTGAACAATTTTGAAAAGTCAGGGGTATATGGTGAATTTTTGAAACATTGAGGGTATATGGTGAATTTTTGAAACATTGAGGGTATATGGTGAATTTCTTGATTTGTCAGGGGTATATGGTGAAATAACCGTAAAAACAATAATAGTAATCGTCATTATTAGTATAATTATAATAATTATAATTAAGATAATTATGAAACAATTTATAATATTAAAACATATATTAATTATGCTAAATTTGAACTTATCTGCAAATTTCTGAAACAAGCAAAATTAAGTGGAACCAACATACTCTTAGAGTCTTAGTCCATCATAAACTTGAACGCATATAGAATCAAAACATCTACAACTTGCAAATTCGACATCCCTCTTACTTTGCACTTTCTGTCATAACAACTTACGATTGATAAATCGACAAGCATGAGCAGCAAATGCAATAAAGAAAGAAAATATGATGAAAGGTCAGAAGAGGAAGGGTTCTACCCAAGAGTACCCAGTTATGCAAGGCTACTTTCAACGACAAGAGATTACTTTTTAATCACACCAGAAATCTTGAATGAGTCATCATTATCTGACTTGTAACTTGTAAGTAGCTAAAGGTATCAAATACTCGAAGCAGAAGGTTTATCTGACCTGGGTAAAAGCAAGGTTAACAAGGTACGAGAAAAACTGTCCACCGGTAATCATGAGCACATTTGTACTCACAAGTCCTCCTCTTACTTCAGTAGGGGCAGCTTCTGCGATATAAACAGGAGCAGTAACTGAAGCAACTCCAATAGCCAAACCAACCAAAAGGCGTCCAAATATAAGAACATAAGGATCTGGAGCAGCAGCCATGACAACAGAACCAGCTGCAAATACAACATCAGCAGATAGTGTAGCTTTCTTGCGTCCAAAGGCGTCATTTATCCACCCTCCAGTAGCAGCTCCAATAATTGCACCTACTTGGGCCATGCTGACAATTGTTTCCTGTCAAAAGATCCATAACAATTTTGCAAAGTAAGAAAGCTTCAAAATATTAAGCCAATCCAGCAAGGACACAGGAATCACACGACAATTAAAAAATACTCCCTCCGTCCCATATTATAGTGCTTGATTCTGTTTTTTCACGGGTATTAAGGTAAATAGAATCTAAGACACATGTAAAGAGTATTTGTGTATTGAAAATAAATGTTATGGGGAAAAAGCTGATTTTAGGAGAGAGAATGATAATAAGTGGTGAAAGAGCATTAAATACATGACTAATTCAACCCTTAGGTTAAATAAACAAAGCAAAATACTATTTTCAAAAAGCAAATAAATAATGGTGGCACAATTTTTCTAGGAAAATCATGAAAAGGTGTGAAATAAAAATGGAAACAAGAATTATATTTTGGGACACTTTAAAAGGAAAGAAGCACTATAATATGGGACGGAGGGAGTGGAAAATTTGTCAGAAACCACCTTTTATAACCACTTTTTTGTGAGAAACCACCGTCTAAAATTTTTTGGGCACGAAGCCACCTTTTCTTAAATTTTTCTGCGAGGAGCCGCCTGTTCTGTTCCAGGCTTTGACTAACATTTTCAGGCATTGACCATCATTAAACCTATTTTTGCTGCGAATTTGAGATCGCCGTTTCAAGAGTGGGGATGAGAGAGAGTGGGGTCGGCGATGTTGGAGGGGATGGAACTGCTGCCTCCAGAGGACATGTCCGGGAGAAAAGGAAGGAAAAAGGGGGCCAAAATAGATTTAATGATGGTCAATGCCGGAAAATGTTAGTTTAATGATGCCCAGCAGGTGGCTCCTCGCAGAAAAAAGTTAAGAAAAGGTGGCTTCGTGCCCACAAATTTTTAAAAGGTGGTTTCTCACAAAAAAGTTTAATGATGTAAAAATCACAAGAAAACAATGTAAAAGTTAGAAGTCCAATCACGGGATAGAAGCAAAACACATGGACATGACATGACTAGACAAGTCAAGTATTATCTAATGCAACCTTAGTTACAAACAAAAAATTGGCCTCACATATCAAGTTCCTCTGCCATGCTTAATTCATTTCAAACCAAATTCTCATCAATATATTTCACATTCAATTCACTGCTTCAGGAACATAACACTGAAAAAAAAAACACAAACCAACCAGTAAGTTTTGTAGGAAACCACTTATTGCTGCCATATGGCCATACCATTCATTACCAGGAGCTCTCTGATGCCACCTATGGCAAGGTAAGAATCTAAAATTGCAACCTAACCATTAAGTTGCAATTGTAATAGACGCCTCACACTCTATTGGACATGCAGATAGCTTCAACTTCAAAGAATTGATTTATAAAATTAAGGAAAAATTGACAAGAGCAGGCCCAACTATGGCCCCCCTTCCATAATTGATCCCAACTTTTGAATATTCCACCGCGGTCCCAACTTTGGAGGGTGTTTTACAAAAATGGTCCAAGTGGAAGGGTTACCGGTTTAAGCGGTAAATTTTTTTCTAAAAAAATTCTTTTACAGGATAGGGCCGTAAGGATGGGCATGGGTCCAGGACCCTACCCGGACCCAACTGGACCCGACCCTAATTTAAGGGTCTGGGTCCAACTTTTTCAGACCCTAAGGGTCCGGGTCCAAGTAGATTTTTTAGGGTCCGGGTCTTGATATTTTGGACCCAGACCTGACTCAGACCCGACCCTTAGACCCTAAAAATAATTAATATATAATATTTTCTTTTTATTTAAAAAAAAACTGATTTCCTAAGCTAAAACACCATTCACTTTGAAAACCCTAAACTAAAACAAACTGATTTCCTACCCAGCAGCCGACTTGGTGAGAGAGATTGAGACTTGGTGGTCTCTCGCGGTCTCGCCTGACTCCACTCACCACCGGCGCCGACTTCAGTTTATCGTTTCGTAATCTTGTAATGCTTTTGGACCTGTTACTTCTTGTACCGTTGTTGTTTGATTTTGGTTTTGGTTGGATCGATGATTAGATGATTTTCTCTCTCCTATGTGAATTATGATGGTGGTGGTGCGCGCGAGAGAAGGTTGAGAATTCAATGGAGGATGGATGAATGTTGATAATTATGATGGTCAGACGCTGTTGAGTTTATGAAACGTTTCGAGAATAAAGGTGGGTCCCAGCCATTGATACCGGAAACGTGGTACGTGGCCACGTTTCACGTTCCAGGGGACGCGTCCCGGAACGCGAAACGGGTACGTGGTACGTGGGACGTGGGCTAGGAGTCCATCTGAGGCTGCGTTCCGCGTTCCCGTTTTCGTACCACGTTCCGGAACGTTCTCCGTTCCTTGTAACAATGGTCCCAGCTTACTGTTTCTAAAGGAAGATGGGTTACTGGAAGCTTCAATCTTACCCGCCATGTTATTTTCGAGAAGTTTCATACTTTGATTTCGAGAAGTTTCACACTTTTTCTTGAAGAGGGTGCTGTTATTTTGGGCTCTCAGGCATTTTTTTTTTTTTTCCTATCATTTTTCCTTTACTTTTTTGTAGTTGGGTTTGTTTGTTAATTTGGCAAAAATAAAGAAATGGACCTGGACCCTAGACCCTGCAGACCCTAAGGGTTTGGGTCTGGGTCCAATTTTCCCAGACCCTTAGGGTTCGGGTCCGGGTCTGGGTCCGCAAAAAAATTTAGGGTCCGGCTAGACCCGACCCTTGCCCATCCCTATTTGGGGGGGTTTCAGTGGAGGGGGAAAGGTTTTCCAATTTTCTCAGATAGGGAAAGGGGTGGCGGGGCCGGGAGGGGGTTCAGGGGGCGGGAAAGCGTGGGAACGAATGGGGGAGGGGTTTTCGGGGGCGGGGGGGGGTGGCGGGGAAGGGGAAAGAACTCGGAAGCGGGGAGGGGTTCAAGGGCGGGGAGGTAATTTCAAAAGGCGGGGGTGGGGTGATGGCGCGGCGGGGAGGGGGTGCGGTGTGGGGCAGCGGTGGCTACGTGGTGGTTGTTCGGCAGTGGACTAGGGGGAAGAGAGAGAGTTGTTTGGGGAAAGGGGGGGGAAAAGGGATGCGAGAAAGGGAGGAGGCACGAGGTCCATGCTGCACTGGCCACCGGGAGGGTGGCTGGGCTCCGACGAGCCGGCGGCAAGGCGGCGGAGTACGGCGGTATTAGAGCGGAGGAGGGGGGGAGAGAATAGGGGAGGATATTTTTAGGGTGGGGGAGGGGGTGGCAGTGCAGGGGAAGGGTGGCAGGGGTGGCAAGGGTGATAGTTTCAGGAGTTTACCTGTTGTAGCATGTTAGGTGACCTGCTAGGACCATTTTTGTAAAACAGCCTCCAAAGTTGGGACCGCTGTGGAGTATTCAAAAGTTGGGATCTATTATGGAAGGGGGGCCATAGTTGGGCATGCTCTTGTGAATTTTTCTTGAAATTAACCACCAAAAAAAGTAGAGTAATCTACTGAGACATGTGTATAATCCTATCTGGCTATCTTTGTTCATCTATCGAGGAGGACATTGCAAATGGAGGGGAGACAACCCAAGAACAGGTGCAAATATGAAAAGAACCTTAACTTGTTGGCTCCCCATTGGTAAAAAAGAATAGGACTTTTGCCTCCTCCTTGACAGAAAGCAAGGGACTAGGCTAGTATTCACTCCTCCCTTGCAACTATGACCATCTTTTCAGCTCAACACGTGTTATGTCTGTAGCTGAAAAGTTATCCATTGCTAATAGTTTGAGTTCTTTCTAGTCTCTAGGGGAACAAAAAGGTACCAAGAATTCCAACCAAATTTTGAGCAAGAAATGTAAATGATCGACAAGCCCTCCCCCCTCCCCCACCCCTTCACTCAACAATATATTCGAAATAAACTACAATATAGAACCATTGGGGTGTAGTAACATTGGATGGAAAGAAGTTGCCCATTAGTGAGCATTTTGAGTACCTTGGATGGAGAGGGCAACCGGGATTTAGTGCAATTGCAGTGTACCTCTAAGATTAAAAGGAAAATTCGGTAGGACGACTAATCAACAAACAATATTATATAGGTCTAAGTGTTGGGCATTTAAGAGATATTGAAAGAGGGATAGAGCTACTATATTGAGAATAGGACAAGGGAGTGCCAGTTACGATGGTTTGGGCATGTAAGACATTGATTAGATGATACTCCGCTTAGGTTGCCGTAGAATTGTAATATTGGAGGTTCTACAGGAAGCCGGGTGATCCCAAAGATAATTTGAACAGAGGGTGCTATGAACGATATGTGAAATTAGGTTTGCGGGATCATAAACTGCTTGACAGGAGAGAGAGGATCTATATTAGATTGGAAGCAAAAAGATGTGTAGTTTTGATCCCAGTCTAGAATGAAACAACTTACTACAAGGTGTTAAAAACTTGAAGAAGACAATATCTAAGTCGACCCTGGTAGATGACTTTAGGATACAGGTTAGCACTTCTAACCTAAACCAAAGAGTTACATGGCAATCTCCTCATAACATTTATGACTAATAGTTACTATGCCATATTCCACACAAAGGAAAATCGGAAGACATGAGAGCATATACAAATCCAGATTCCAGTGAAATGCCAATTAGAAAGACATAGATAATTATAAATAATATTTAAAATGCTTAACAGTAGTAACATATGTGGCATATAGCAGAGAAAAAGAAAACAAGTAATATCATGGCATATCAGAAATGTTTAAGTTATAGCTCGCATGTCAGTACGATGGCTAATCATTTTGTCTGGTTGTTAATGTGTGACTCTTCATAGTAAGTTTCATGACAGTAAACTTCCACATCACACATTCCTAGCTGATCCAATTTGCAATTCCAGAACGAGTAATAAATTACACACACTTTAACTCTTATTCCACCCACAACACACAATACAACACCAGGAATACAAAAAACTCTCTTTTTCATCCACCACTGATCCAGTAACGGAGAAACATAAATGCACGATGCCTCTCACCACCAAGAAATGTAGCTATTTATTCCATCTGTAACCACTTCAGCACAATCAAATGACAAACTCTACAATAGTTCATACCTGCAAGAAATTACTGTTTTTGACTTCTTCGAAATCATCCTTGATGTATAAAAGTGCCCCTGAAATCACACCTGCAATCCGAGCGCTCCTTAAGAACAGATAACTTCCAAAGAGAAAATGCAGAAGCAGATAGAGGTTATCATGAACAAAGTTGTTAAAAGTACAACAGAAAATGATTACGCAAATGTGAGGAAGACTAAAGATATATGAGTGGAGCCGTGGAGGTGCACCAATTAAAACTCAGAAAGACCCTTTTCACATAAAACTCATCACTCAAACTACAATATCTAAGACAAAGCTACACATGCAATGTTTTGACAATAAATTTTGACCATGGGTTGGAACTTAATCAAACAAGCCATAATATGAGTATGCTTCAACTGAAGACACAAGTAAGAAATTGGTCACAGTTGAATGAAAAGACAAACCAACAAATACAATAACAAATAGAACATAACTTCCAAAAACATCACTAACAAATTCACTATTCAAAAGCAATACAACAGTTAGAACACTCAATATAAATTATGCATTTCTGCCACCACAGAGAACCGGTTACAGTGGTTTGCGAAAGTGAGAGGTCGAATAAATGAATGAATACGTCAAGGGAGGTCCAAGATGACTTGGATAGAGGGCGTTAGAAACCATTTGAAGAAGGTTCAAATTAGGTTTACGAGGGCGTATAGCGCTCCGCAGAATAGCATGGAGGCAGAGTATCTATGAGAAAGACAACCGCAGATAAAGTCTTGACTCGTGCAGCCAACCCCATCCTATTGTAATTAAGGCTCTGACATTGTTGTAGTAGTATTTGTGCTACAGAAGGACCATCATGAGGTTCAATCCTAAAAGCGTGGTGTACTAATTCAATGCATTAATGCCTAACTTTCAAAGTTCAGAATTTTGGCTGTTTTTCTTGATTTCCATGCATCAGAAGTTCTAAAATATTGCATTCAGTAATTAAAGCTAATATTTTCCTTGGCCATGAAACTCTCAACTGAAGAAAAGCAAAAATGCATATGATCATGATAAAATACAAGAACTAAAAATTCGAAATTCTACTTCAAAACCTAATCCCACTTCAAAATTATATAAAGATGAACAAATTACAAGAAATAATTCAAAGATGTCGAGAAAAAAAATGAATCTTTCAGAGACTAAGATTACAATACCTGTATCATACCCAAATAGCAAACCACCAATTCCAGCAATAACAGTCAATCCCAGAACATATTTATTACTGAAATATGTAAATCTTCTTTCTGGGTATGATTCTAAATACCCAGAACTCCCAGGTATGGAATCCAAAGTCATTTGCACCAAAATTGAACAATAAACTAAGAATTTGAACCAAACTTACAACCCCAGAATTAATATGGAGCTGTTAGCCTGTTACAGGCAGATAGTTGGAGAAATTTGTTCATATTTGGGAAGAAAAGTGGGACCACCCAGATGATGTTCTAGTGGGTTGCTTTGATCAATGTATGCAAGTAGTGTAGATAACATAAAGAAAGAAATTTCAAAAAGACCCAGACAAAAATGAAGATGTAAATTGCAATTTTCCCGTCAAACCTTTTCTTTTTTTGGAAATTAACAATGTTTGTGAAATTTGGAAGTGGGAGTTTTGGAATGAAGGAAGCATACAGAAGTAGCAACAATGCCAATGGATTGCCAGCACATCAATAGTGAGAGTTGCCCAGTTCATAAACAAATCCAATACTTCCTCCGTATCAAATTAAATGCAACAGTTTCTAAATATGGCAGTTTCAAATTAAATGCAACAATTACCTTCTTTCTATTTTTGGTATGATTTTTACCTTTGAAATTACCAAAATGTCCTTATTAAAAAAACTAAAACACATATTATACTACCCAACTCAAATTAATTACAAACATAATCACAATTAATCAACCTAAATATAACCCCTCCCTTCCTTCAATACCACCTTCACTCCACCACCCACCACCATTTATCTCTCCTCTGATCTCCCATCTCCATCCTCCTGCCACCACCGCCGCCACCACCACCACCACTACCATCACAAATCTCGTCGGCGTCCCCCACCAGCATCATCATCACCTTCGATCTCCTCCACCCACCACCACCATCATCACCTCCTATCTTCGATCTCCTCCACCACCAGCCGAAATCCACCCGAAATCCGAAATGAACCTCCATCTTTCTTCGTTCTTTCTCCACCCGAAATCCACACCAGATCTCTCACCTTCGTTCCTTCGTTCTTTCTCCACCCAAAATCCACACCAGATCTCTCACCTTCGTTCCTTCGTTCTTTCTCCACCTTCGTTCTTTTCTCTCTTCGATTTGTTGGTGGTTTTTGGATTCGAATTTCGGTGGGTTTTGGATTCGAATTTCGGCGGATTTTGTTGGTGGTTTTTGGATTCCAATTTCGGTGGATTTTGTTGGTGGTTTTTGGATTCGAATTTCGGTGGATTATGGATTCGAATTTCGGTGGTTTTTGGCTTTTGACGGTGGTTGTTGGTGGTTGTGGTGGCGTTTCGGTGGTGGTGGTGGTGGCGGTGGGGGGCGTTTCGGTTGTGGCGGCAGTATGTGGTGGTGGCGTTTCGGTGGTGGCGACAGTATGTGGTGGTGGTACTTGGTGGTGATTAAGTACACTAAACATTGCCCTTACCTTTGTTAATCTTCCCTTAAGAAATTTTGCCTAGGAGTCTGTGTCCATTGAATTGTTGCGTTTAATTTGATACGGAGGAAGTATATTATTGTTTCCTTGAGGGCAATTTAATATTAAGTCTATATGTAGAGTATTTTATTAAGTTGCAAATAATGTTCATTCATATTGATCATCAAATGGGAATTTCCCAATTTCAATACTTCTAAAAAATTCTCATTTTGTATTGGTGCAACATTACATACTAGGATTCTATTTCCTATTTTAAGATTATGACACCTAAATTAGGACGAAAAAAATCTCAAAATAAAAAAGGGAGAGGAAGTTACTTACACAACTTTTTCTTTTTTTCTAAGAAATCCGTCCAAAAGGGACTAAATTAAAAAATCTTTCGAGGCCAACAATAAAATATGTTCAGAAACATCATCCTCCCACAATGTGCTAATTTATGAGCCACGCTGTTTTCAATTTCCACTACGCTTAAGAGAAGACCAAATTACATCAATAAAATGTGAAACTAAAGCTAGAATATCTTGAATAAATAAATGAAAATCACTAGACCCTTTGAATTTACTCTTTAAAGCTTGAATGATTGTCAAACAATGGCTCTCTACAATGATGCTTTATGCATACAGCTTTGGTTGCTGGTTGGGCCCGTTCGATGGCTCTGTATGAATTAGCAGTTTTTGATCCCTCTAATCCCGTTCTTCCAATTAACGCCACTTGGCACTTGTAACCCCTCAAAAACACTCTTAGCTTCCACCACTCTTACTTCCAAAATGTGCTTGCTGCCAACACTTAACCTCTAAGGTTGTAGCCCTTGGACAAATATAAAATAACCCAATATAGCCTCGCAAGTCGCATCAACGTTCACCTTCACCCATCCTTCCAAGTCGGGGGGTGGTAAATACAAGAGGTAGCATCATATACAGGGAGGCAATGACTAAGATTATCTATGATGTCCATGCAAGGAGCTTTACTCGAGGTCGAGGAAGACGCTCTGCTTGCCAAATGGTCTTGCAAATATCATAAACATAAGAAGAAGAATTCTTCGATCCACGCTAATTATCATGAATAAAACTTTGTAAGCCGAACGAACATAATAGGTGCCATTTTTTTTTCAAATGGTCTCACACACATTTTTTTAGAGTAAGCTCAGGCAATTTTCTTCTAGTTCCGTCCAGTAATGTTGTTAAATTCCAATTTATGGTTTTAAATTTTTAAAAATCATATAGATATTATAAAATGAACTCAAAAGTAGTTATAGTATGAAGGCAATTTTTAAAAATCATTTTTTTTCGAACCCTTTAAATATCTTCCCTTAGATCTCGTAAAAAAATAGCCTTTAAATGCAAGCTTTCCCTTTTTGTACTTGTTTACACACTACATTAACCTGTTGCAAGTGCTTGTTGCTGAACTCAAACCTTCTGTAAAAGAGCATGTAGTAGTTGGTATTTATGTCATCTTCATAAAAGCATCTAATGGTTGCCTTGCATAACTTTGGGATAGAGTATAGATCTGCCACTATGGGATGTTCTGAGAGTACATATTGTTCTTTTTGTCTCATTAAACATGCTCTGGAAAAGTTATTGCTTGTGCTCCTTTGCCTTTTGTAGTTCCAATTGCTCCTTTTTGCTGAAGTTGCTACCACATTTATAGCCTTTTATGCAGTTAGTTCCTGATCTGGAATCTTCTGTAAAAGAATGTCATCCTTTTTCGTTTTTTTTTTTGTTTTGATTCCAATATGTACACTTACTATTATATTTGTATATATATATATTTATATATATATATTTATATATATATATATATATATATATATATATATATATATATTTAATATATATATATATTTTTATTTTAATAAAATTTTTTATATATAAAAAAAAATATATATATATATACATATATATATATATGTTCCAATACTATGTATGCAACTTTAAATGTTCAGATCTACACAACTTCTAAAACCACAGATCTTTTCTTCCACTTTTGAAAACAAACAACCAAAAGGATTATTAGTTAAGGGTTTCATGATACTCATACAGTAATTATTAACTATTATTGTTGTTTACTAACTCCCATCAGTATAAAACCTTTACACGTTCAATATACATGCATGTCACACCCACTATGCATATACAAAGGGGGAAAGAGCATGGGTTGGTCGCTTTGACCATGTTAATGACCGTATTAATTAGCATGGCAAATAGAAACTATATTAACTTGCTTTCTTTTAGTGGAAGTTTGCTCCTTCTATCAAAACCGCATCTGCATGCTTGCATTTTCCAATAAACATGTGTACTCATGCTTAAATGATGTACTGATTTTGCGTTGGCTAAACAGTTAGATCCTACTATGCATTAAAAACAACACATACAAGTGCATGCACGCATATATATGGTTCTTTATAGTGTTGCCCAATAAAATGCAATGGCAAACTCCACCCGTCTAATTAGGATATTAAGTTACTTTGCTCCCACACCTCAAAAAAATTGTTCCAGCTTGCTACACTCACACTTAAGGGCAACATTTATTAGAAACATAGCATTCATTTGCCTTGCACATCCACTGTAGTACTCGCCTTTGTTGGTTTTGTGTGCTTTTTTGTTTATTTACTCTATTTCTTTCTTTCAATCCCATAGCATTAGCTTAGCCATTAGTTTATTGTCTGGACTTCTAGGCGGCCCCTGTTGTCTGCTTGTTAAGGAAAGTTATTCCTTAGTTTCCCTCTAATGACACCTTTTTTTTTCTAAACAATACTGGGCCTTTGCAACGTTATAGGTTATGGATCAAGTGGCTACCTAAGTCCTCATTCCCTACCACCCTCTATTGGAACGAATAACCACTGCTCTGAATTTTCCTGATCCGCTTTACCAGTTCTTAGATGCTTCTAAGAACAACGTGTGCGTCTCTGTTGAAACATATTGTGGCCCAATTGCCTACACTTATGTCGGTGGGGAAGATGATACGGTTGAAGGGTCATGTGAAAAAGCAGCCCAAAAAGTCGTGCGCGACCTGATGGGGAAATATAACGTGTCTGTTGAAGATGTAACGTCTATTAGGACCCGCATGTTCAAGAGGTGTGCTGCCTTGTACAACCTAAAGCGGGATGAATTGGCACGAATTGATAAAGGCCTCCCAAAGGTGCCTTTGCATGAAGCATTGTGTGATGATGGTTTGGGTGTTGCCAAGCATGTGTCTGTTGATTTTATGTCGGTCTTGCGGGCTGTTTTTAGGCAAGTCATAATTCAATGCACTCCTGTTGAGACACTTGAACACAGCCCTAGCCAGTTCACTTCGTGGCTTACAATAACACCCCAAAGGCTGAATTTGGCTTTGAATGCATCGTTGGTGACTGCTGCTCTACGCTTGATGGAGCAAAACAGAGCTTAGCGAAAAAGGCGCTTACCTACTTAACAGGTGCGTTCAACTTTGAGGTTGTGGATGCAAATTACAACCCCACAACTTCTAAGTTTAATTCACTCTTGTGCACCCTTGAAAGGGAGAGTTATTTGACCTTGAAAGAGCGTGTTATGGGCCTTAAAGAAGAACTAGCGCCCTCCTCGCTCTTTGTTGAGCAGGACTGCCTCACTCCACGAGGCCTTGCATTCCAGATACCCTCCATTGCATCTCCACCGCTCCCTCCAAAAAAACGCAAACCACAACCGGCTATTGCACGCTCATCTGTTGTAGCTGCCTCTGGCACTGACATTCCACTTTATTTTACGAATTTGCCACAGCTTGACACTGTCTTCAAGCGTTCCAAGTTTATCTAGGTCCTATCGGGCGTGCTCCTACTATTAGGTTCAACCATTTTGTTGTTCCCTTTTGAAGTGCTTAGGTTGTAAAGGGCCCCCAAATTCTCTTAGAGGGTACCCATGTATTAGGACTTTGCTAAAAAATGCACCAGTCGTTTTTTTTTGTGTGTTTTCTATTTGGTGATGTCTAGCCCTTATGTTAATTAGCTTTTTACTGGTTGCCTTGCAACCTTGTTTTGGTCACATCTTGTAGTGCATTATGTAGGAGTTCAAGATTAATGAAATGGATATGCTTTACCAGTTGAATCGTGTTCTTACTTGTTTGTATCGTGAATAGGCCTACAAATGTTATTTACCTTATCGAGCATGATATGTTTCGTTGCCAATATAATGTAGAACCCTATTATCTGTTGTGATGCAATTGGCTAACTTGATGTTTTCTGCCTTTTAGCAGCTTCGTTGCCTTATTGGAAAATGAAAACATGTTCTTATAGTTGGTTTGCTCTATATTATGGCAATAACCAAAACTCTTGTTGATCAGGGAAATCATTTGTGGTGTCGGATTGATTGAACAAGTGGAAGTGCAGCTACCCCTTGTATAATTTGATAGGCTCACCAATTATGTGATCACTTGTGTTTTACTATAAAAGGTATTGCATCTTCTTTAAACAAATAGACTGTACTGCAAGTGTGTTTGAGGGAAAAAAAGGGAATTTGGATTGCTATATATGTTATTGGATTTGTGGTCAAAAAACAAAAAAAACTGAAGGAAACCCTTTTTACCTTTGTTCTTGATAGATGGATACGCATCTTAGGTTGGGCATTTGGGCAATCTATTGGAGACCAAAAAAGGGCCTAAAATCAATATGGAAATAAACATGTTTATTGTTTTCTTTAAATATGACGGACCTTCTGGGATTAAGAGTGTTAACAATAGTACACTGTGTCACATCGAAGGCCCCTACCCAAAGCCCTCTAATTGTTAGCACTTTTCCATAAGTATGAAGGGCAGCTTTTCTTTGCATGAAAAATTATCATGTTCCCGTACGCGAAGAATGCAGTTATTCCTAAATTTCTTATTGTATGTGCCGCAGGTGCCACACACCTATTTAGACATGCTACTATCTATAAACTTCACCAGAAAGTAGGGTCTAATGAGCTTTATCCATGGGTAAGTTCCCTTGCCCTGTCCACTCTTTGCTGCACGGTGCCTCTGTGCCATTGTAAGAGTTTCTCTATAACTCTGTTAATTGAATGTTTAAGCTAAGTGATCCGTCGTATTATAAATCACAGATAGGTTGCTTGGTTTTTCACGCGCTAGCAAGCGCATGCGAACTGTGCAAGCTCTTTCTCAAACTCCCTCGACTAGGTAATGTCATGTTTCTTGCAAGAATTTTGAAACTTAACCAAGACAGCAAATGTTATCTACTTTTGTGGTCTATAGTTGTCCGGAAGAAGCTAGGGCCCAACCACCAAAAAAAAACCGTACAAGGCGTGCTGAGAGTGAGTATACCTATCTTAACTGTACCTACAATGGACACCTTCAAAATTAAAGGTGCTTTTGCCTAACTACTGTTGTATGAACATCAGAAATTCCTGCTGCAGTCATTGGGCAGCCATTACCAACAGAAACGTTGGATTTGCCTCAGTCTCGCTATTGTCCAAAGTGTAGTGCAAAAAAATTTGCCTATGAATCGGTCCATTTCTACTGTGGTGATGGAGAAATTGAATTGGCTTCTAATGCATACCCCCCTGAACTTGTGAGGCTATTTACTTCTTCAGAAGAAGATGCACAACATTTTAGAAAGTATGCACGTCTGTATAATAACTTGTTTGCTTTTAGCTCACTCGGTGGGGACTATGGTGCTGAAACTACAAAAGGAATATATGTTTTCATATTACATGGCCAGATATATCATTTTGTGCTTAATTTACTCCCTAATGATGAAAACCCCATGTATCTACAACTCTATTTTTACAATCCTCAAAATGAAACTGAAAACCGGGCTAACTGCTTCCCAGAACTGAGGCAAGATGTTATAGATATCCTGATTAATGTCACAAAAAATAATCCTTACGCCCATTTTTTCCGATCCTTGAAAGAAATGCAAATCACTGAAACCACTCAAATACTCATCAATAAAAACACCATGCCGGATCAACGCACTTACAATGCACCCACATCGGATGAAGTGGCTGCAATATGGTTGAAGGACAGTTCTTCAAGCCAGTCTAGCAGCCTGCATATAGTTGTGCAGGGGAGATCTGATGTCTCACACAGAATCATGCACTATTATGGCTGCTATGATCCACTTCAGTATCCACTTTTGTTTCCTTGCGGTGAAAGGACTTAAAAAAATGTCGTCAGGTGGTCGCAGGCAGCTAGCTAGCCAACAAGACCCTGTTGTCTCGTGTTCAGTTCACACAACTGAAGATTTGTTGTCTGAAGAAGCCTCATGTATGTCCATAATTCCCTATATGCTTTATATGTGGCTCGTATATGCTATTTATGAATTATCAAACACCTTGATATATATACTTCTTTGAATAGGTGCTACTCGAGGCCAGTCTACAGCAGAAAAGAACATTTCGCCCAGAGAGTACTATGCTTATAAGTTGCAGCATAGGCCTAATAACATGCTACTTAGAGCCGGAAGATGCTTACAGCAATACATAGTAGACATGTACGTGAAAATCGAAAACACACGCCTCGATTTTTTCCGGCACAACCAGGAAACTATCCGAGTAGATTTATACCAAGGCATTCTTGATACGCTACAAAGTGGGGAGCATAGTGCAGCTAATGTTGGGCATCGAGTTATATTGCCACCTTCTTTCCTTGGAGGGCCTCGGGATATGCTGAAAAGATATTTGAATGCAATGGCCTTGGTACACCGATATGGGAAGCCTGATTTGTTAATTACAATGACGTGCAATGCGAATTGGCCAGAAACAAAGCGTGAATTGGCTGTTGGAGAGGAAGCACAGAACCGGCCAGATTTGGTTGCACGTGTTTTTCGTGCTAAACTGCTTGCTCTTAAGAATCGGATCACGGAAAAGCATGTGTTCGGCGAGGTTGCTGCATTTGTGTATGTTATTGAGTTTCAAAAACGAGGTCTACCACATGCTCACATGCTTATTATTTTAAAACCTACGTTCAAGATCAAGTGTCCGACAGATTTTGACAAGTAAGCTTATGCTACTCCCATTTGTTCCTCTATTTTGTTTTGCACACAAAAAGTTCCACAACTGCTTAAGTTTCAAACAACATGATAATTTTGTTTAATGCCTTTGATAGGTACATATGTGCTGAAATTCCTCCACCAAATAACCCTCACCTTAGGAAGATCATTCTCAAACACATGATGCATGGCCCATGTGGTCCCTTGAACCCTGAATACCCGTGCATGAAACACAAACAAACCAAAGGGCAATGCAAATACATGTACCCAAAAAATTTCCGTGATGAGACGACAATAACAGTGATGGTTATCCTATGTACAAAAGGAGAAACACAGGGGACAATGCTTCAACACGGATTGCAACCTTGGATAACAGATGGGTTATACCGTACAACCCGTACCTGTCATCACAATTTGACTGCCATTTGAACGTTGAAGTGTGTTCTACGATACAGGCAGTCAAGTACTTATATAAGTACGTTTACAAGGGACACGACAAAATCTCCTTCAATGTTGTACGTACCGGTGAGATAAAGGTTGTTGATGAAATTGAGCAGGATCAATCTGGACGGTGGGTTTCAGCTTGTGAAGCTGCGTGGAGGATATTCGGATTCGACCTCTTTGAAATGCACCCACCAGTTATGCCACTCCCTGTGCATTTACCTAATATGCAAACGATCCAGGTCAGACCACATGAACTGCTGCACAATGTGGTTCTGAACAAAAAACGCTCTCAAACTCCTCTTTTGGCTTTTTTTAACCAATGCCTCGGTTCCTGGGGGCACGGTTGACCTATATGGGGAGCTCATAGAGCACTACAGGTGGGATGCTTCATCAAAGGAATAGGTGAAAAGGAAGAAGAATGCAATTATGATTGGTAGGCTTGCATTTGTAGCTCCAACTGAAGGAGAGCGGTATTTTTTGAGATTGCTGCTGCTTCACGTACGATCCCCTCAGTCATTTAAAGACCTTGTAACAGTTGACGGACATTGATGTGCAACCTTTCAAGAAGCAGCTATTAAACTTCGGTTATTGGAGGAAGATGATGCAGTTGATAAATGCCTAGCTGAGGCATGTGAAGTTCAGATGCCTTCTGCTCTTCGCCGTCTCTTTTCAACAGTTTTGATTTTTTGCCAACCAAGTGACCCAAATGCACTCTGGTTGAAAATACTATCCTTCTCTCTCTGAAGATTTCTATCGTAGGTTCCCTACTTCTCCAGCAAAGGTTAAGCGTTTAACATGCAGAGCAGTTGAACAATATCTAGAAGCAATGGGCAAATCCTTAAAATATTTTGCCTTAGAACACTTACAAGGCGCGGAAGATGATGAATTACGACGGACAAATGATATCGCTGATGCACTGGATGCGCCAATACCCCAAGAATGCATTGACTATCGTGACAAGTTGAATTTGGCACAACAAAAAGCTTTTGATGCAATAATCCAACACGTAAAACAAGGCAAATCTGGTGCTTTCTTTATAGATGGCCCCGGTGGAACAGGAAAGACCTTCTTATATAGTGCGCTATATGCTGAAGTAAGATCGATGAACCTAATCGTCCTCCTAACCGCCACCTCGGGTATCGTCGCTTCTAATATACCCCGAGGAAGAACGACCCATTCCGGATTCAAAATTCCAATCAATACGAAGCTTCATTGGCTTGTGATGTTCCTAAACAAGGTAGCCTGGTTGCATTGATAAGGGCAAGCAACTCGATCATCCGGGATGAGGCTTCGATGACAAGGAAGGACAATGTTGAATCCCTTGATTCGCTCCTCCGATATCTGTGTGATCCGCACCTGCCCTTTGGAGGTAAAATCATTGTATTTGGCGGGAATTTCCAACAAGTGTTGCCTGTTGTGCCCCGTAAACCCCAAAGGGAAGCCGTCAATGCTAACTTAGTGAGTTACGTACTTTGGCCTCATCTCGATAAGATTTAGGTTAATCGAAAACATACGGGCGGAGAAGATCCCGCCTTTGCAGCGTTTTTACTTGCCCTAGGAAATGGACAGCTCCAGTCCTTAGAAGATGGACTTGTGCAACTGCCAAGCGAAATTGTTAGACCCTCCGAAAAAGACACAGATCATGTTAACAACATTACCTCTGTAGCATTCCCAGACTCTGACCTACAGAGTTGCACGTCAGATATCTTTACAACAAGGGCTATCTTAACGCCGAGGAATGATGATGTTGATTCCATTAATATGGTTCTCATAGAAAAGTTCCCTGGAGAAGCTACTATATATAATAGTTTTGATTCAATCCTTGATGATAACTGTGCAATATATCCCACTGAGTTTATAAACAAGCTTTGCCCCGGTGGAATGAGCCCTCATGAACTTGTTTTAAAGGAAAATAGCCCTGTTATTTTGCTGCGCAATATCCTGCCTTCTGCTGGTTATGCAATGGGACACGCCTCATATGCAAGCGGTTCTTCCCAAACCTAATTGAATGTGTTATAGCGACCGGCCATCACAGGGGAGAGCACGTGTTTATACCACGGATTAAATTACGCCCAGCCGCTTCTTCGAACTACCCTTTCCAGTTTCAAAGGAAACAATTTCCTATAAAATTAAGCTTCGCAATGACAATAAACAAATCTCAAGGTCAGACATTAACCCAGGTTGTCGTCTATCTTCCTCGACCGTGCTTCTCACATGGGCAGCTATATGTGGCATTGTCTCACGCCAAAAGAGCAGATCAAGTGAAGGTCATTTCACTCAAGAGTCCGCTGAATCCGTTTGAAGGCTATGTTAAGAATGTCATTTCTTACGACATTCTTAGAATGTCTGGTATTATATAGGTTGCTCTCTGTACAGGTCAGCCCCCTCCCAGACAATATTTTACATAGGTTTATTGCATCATAACTACAATATATGTGGGTGCGGCAACCAAAACTACAATTGGTGTGCCATCTTTACAAAGGCTTTTCACGTAACAAACCATTTACACTGCCTTACCTAGCATCTTAAATTGATAGCACAAACTCAGTCACACAGTCAGTAGAATGCTTACTTGGGTTGTTCTGTTTTGCAGCTGCACGGCGGCAAACAATCAACACATGGAAGCACCTAATAGCCATGGGTTTACTTTTGTATATTGTGGTGAACCATATAGTTACAAATGCAACCTTCAATGGGTTCACCGCAAGCTTTTGTCATGGAAACACACCAGCCAGTTTTGCACTGTATTATGTTAGGAAAGAACAACATGGCCATAATGTACACTATTGTTTTTGTTATTTCTAATTGTCTGTTGTCCTTGGAATTTCTGTCTTTATGGGCGCCCTTAACCCGTTGTGCTTTTCATCTTCCACCAAAAAAAACAACTAATATAGTGACATCGTTAATCTCCCTGTGATCAGATATGCTTGCTTTTATTAAAGGGTTTTTCTACATTATGCCCTCGTGTTTTTTCATTTTCTACGTTGTACCCCATGTTTCTGGGATTTCTACACTGTGCCCTTCAACTCTCATTTTTTAATTCAAAATGCCATTGCTGTTAAGTGAACGTTAATTGTTCCGTTAATGAAATTAATTATTCTCTTCCAAAATTCCCCTATTATGTAAAACTTCCTCTTCTATGTGAAATTTCGCATTTTGGTAGCTATGGTTGGGGCGAAACGAGAACCCGGAAGGATCTAGGCTTTATCCTTCGTTTTCAAGCTCTGAAATGGTGAATCGTAAATGTTGTGTTCATCCCTCGAAGCAGGTTAAATGTTCTAACTTTGGCTGAAATTTAAAGCATACAGTGAGTTTTAATGGAGATGTATTTCATATTGTAATTTGTACTATTTTGGCTGTAAAATTAACTTCACCCCCAAATTTGGTTGTAGAATTCCCCTAGTTGCAGTGTGTTTGCCCATATACCACTTCTGCAAAGACGAGACCTTTTGCCCATATATCACTTCTGGAAAGGTTTCAGTTTTTGGTGATCAGAGAGAGAGATGTCGGCGTATTTCAAGTGCGATTTCTGCCAAATTTTGGGTACTTTAAAATTGCGCAATTTAGGGTTAAAATTTTGAGGTTTGAGTTTTTGATTTAGGGACAGAGAGCAAAGGAGGAGTAGAGGAAGTTCAATGATCAGTAGAGGGAGAACGAAGTAGAATGATGGCAAGGGAGGGGAGGGGACGGTAGGGGAGGGATAGGTAGAGGTGCAGCAGCCAACAAGGGAGGAAGGAGAGAGAAAAGGAGGAAGAAGGAAAAACTGTTAAAACCAAACGGTAGGTAACGCTTTAATGCAAAAACTAACGTCCGTAATTAATAACAACTCATTAATGGCATTTTGAATTAAAAAATAAAAGTTGAAGGGCACAGTGTAGAAATCCCGGAAACATGGGGTACAACGTAGAAAATGAAAAAAACACGAGGGCATAATGTAGAAAAGCCCTTTATTAAATAAATAGCATTGCAATGCGTACCTCTGCATAACATCCATAGAGCTAAGTCGCATCCAATAGTGGTTGCACTGAGAATTTCATGTTTAAGCTAGGTTGAAATGAGGCTCATAGACTATGATCATATTCCCTTGAATAATATGGTCGTTATTATGATGCGGAAACAGTTAACAGAAAGGGGTATGTACAAGAAAAGGAAGTGACAGGGTGCAGGAGGCTGAGGGGAGTGATACACTCTCAAGTAACTTATACCATCCTGCAAAGAACTCACTCTAAAACAGCATTTTAAAACTCTCGCTTTTTGCTTACAGCCTGTGTTTTGCCCGTTCGCTTTGTTTGAAATGCCAATACCTGATGTTTAATCTACTGCCCCTGTTTTAGGTGTCTACCCACCATCGTCTGAATTGGCTCATGAACTGCTAGCCATCCAGGTTGGAACCAGCAGAAGCACATTTTCCTGTGTATATATTGCGGTTGATAACGGATTATGGTTCACAGGTGCCCAGTTTGTTCCTGCAAGTTGATCTTGTTGCCTTCATGGAAAGCATCATTGCCGTTAAATAGAATGTGATGTTGTGAGGGTGCAACTGTGTTCAAGCAAGCTTTTGCAGAACAAATAGGTCATCACATGTTAATTATTATGGTGCCAATAACACCGTACATCTACCCCGTAAATTAAAATTATAGTATGCAAATTCTTTAACTGGACAGTGTTCAATGTCTACATGTTTTCTCTCGCACTTCTAGGTGTTGTGCGTTTTCACTATTAATATAGGGTTCAGTTTATAAAGCTTAATAACACCATTGGATTCATATTGTTAAATGTTTATTTTGATTGTTTGCAGGTGCTAATCATGGGGTATGTGAACCACCCCAACAGTCAATCTAATTGAAATGTTTGCTAACCCAAATACATTTCATTTTGATATCGGTATGTTGCAAAAACTTACTTCTCTTATCTTATTCCATTTTTCCATGTCTTTATAACATTTGTGGGAGGCTAGTAGACCTCCAAAAGTCCAAAATTAACTCTCACATCCTTAACTATTTGATTTGTTAAAAAAACACAGTTAGTAAACATGTGCATGGAAAAAAAACTGTTACATATGGGGTTCTGAATTAAGTTTAAAAAAAAAGGCAAACACCTTGTTACAAACAAATCTAAGAAAATCTTTAATTTCAATCATAGGGTTCTTTCTAAAAGGCTCATTAATAGACTGCTTTGTAGGGTATGGGTTCAGCAGGGAAAATAAATGGCTATCCTTATTTCCAGCTTAGAAGTACATATGCAACACTGTTGCTGTCCTATTAACTGGTCAGTGTCTCATTTCCTTGTGGACCACTAAATCTCACTGATTTTAAGCCTAAAAATTGTCCTTCATCCACCACTTCAACAATATTTTGGAGCCATTCCCAAACATAGCAGCTGCTCCTTATTATCCCTAAGCAAATTAAGAAAGTGTTCTACAATCTCCATCCACCACCTTCCATAATTCCTCTCTGACAGTTGCAAGAACATATCAGGTTTCTTCTTATTTTCTCTCCTTATTTTGCATTACCATTTGACAACATGTTTTAACCATCAATGCTGATCTGTTCTCTACATTCTTACCATCTTAATTGCACATTTATGCTATGCCTTTTATGATGTTTCTTTGAGTTTTTCTAAAAGAAGTCCCTATAATGTACTTTGAACTAGCTAAACTTATATTCTTTCCTGCCTTTTTGCCTTTAAATTTCTTTGTGTTTGTATTTGCTAGCTCTTGTTGCTTAGCTTATTACTATTGACTCATCCACATCTTCCTTCAAGAAAAAATATGTTATTGCTTGAATGCTAACATAGCTTAACGTGCTAGAGACTGAAAACACTACGACTTTCATATACTAAAAAAAACTGCAACCTATTCAGTTTAATTTCCATTTCCTTCACAGTCACCTTAATTCTATCATTCTAGGAAGCTACATATTTTGGCCTCAAATCAATTTGCTTGTCCTAGAATTTTCAGTGCATCTTGAGCTTCAAATTTGGTTGCTCTCAAAATTCCTTTATTATTTGATTGTTCTAGAATACCCAATGCAAGTTAAGTTATCCTTCTTGGATTAACAGTACATTTAAATAATCTTCCAATGAATTACCATTCTAAGAAGCTACTTATCTTAGACTTAATTCGCTAAAAAGTCTTAATATAAGGTACCGGCTGTATTTATCTCGGACTTAATTCGTTAAAAAGTCTTAATATAAGGTATTAACTGTACATGTTTGTGCAATATGGAAGTTTAAAATTATAATCAAAAGTCTTAAATTCAAGAGTGACCACAAAATTCCAATGACAAATATAAAAGGGAAAAAACCCCATGTTGACTTGTACTTTTATCCTTAACCACATGTACAAATAAATAGATGATCTAGGTCTGACCTTCATAAATCCTTTCCTATTTACCATATACAGCCTTCACCACCCACATGATAGCAATTTTTGAATGCTCATCTTAAGAATTTTGGAAACTCTACATCATGTTTGCCTTTTGACCTTACATTAACTATTGACGTATGTTACTAGGCAGAGTAATATGAAGCCAGAACGCGTTTATCTGGATGAGCTTAACAGTAGCAGCAAATCCTACAAGGTTAAAGTCAAGGTCATTGAAAAGGGACGTGCTAAAGTGTCGCCAAAAAAAGGAATCCTTTACCAGAACCTCCTGCTCGAAGATGATAAGGTATTGACCTATATGCAATTTGTTGTCCTTGCTATCCACTACTACACAAACCATTTATTCTAACTGTCCTCGATCTTTATCGGCCACAACACAATGCAAACTTATATGTGCTCAAATGTTGTCATGTCACTATGTATATCATGATGAACCCACAATTAAAAAAACTATAGTACACTACATCCACCTTAATCTAAGCGCATACAGCAAAAATGTCCCCTAACTTAACTGGCTTATACATTCAGGTATTACACAACATTGTATTCTTTTACAAAATTTAAAATACCTTTTAAGATTAACTCCTAACCATATAAAATGTGTTCCTAGGGAAATCGTATGCGGGGTGCGCTGTTTGGCGATCAAGTCGAGGGATACAAGGACGCTTTTGTGTACAAGGGGGAATATGAAATTGCAAACGCTCCAATAAAACCCGTAGAAGAGCAGTACAAATCCTCTTCAGCTGAACTTGACTACCAAATGAGCTTTGGAAGGCAGACAATGATCCAACCAGTTAACACTGAAGCAAATCATGTTTTGCCTGAATTCCAAACCATTGCTTTCGTTCCAAAAGCCAACGATCCAAGCGACAAGTTTGGTGAGCGCTCACTGCCCTTTTTAACAATCATGTGTCCCTCCATTCTTCTACTCTTACAACGCCCTTTCTCAAATGTACATGTCATGCGTTTAAACTATCATGTATCGCATCAGAGTACCCCTAACTAAGTGTACACATAAGGGTTTTCCTATTTAAGTTTACATATCAGAGTACGTTCAAGTGTACATATCAGAGGGTTTATCGACTTATTAAAGTGTTCCTATTTAACTGTCCACAATATAGTACGTACGAGTGTACATATCATATGTGGCTGTTATGTATTCATGTGCATGGAAGGCCAACGGTAAACATATCTACAAACATATTCTAAACTATTTAGGTCATATGTTTCACACGCTAGCCAAGCAGCTTAAGTTCAACCTAAATGGAAACATATCTACAAACGTATTCTAATCTATTGAGTTTATACTTATGGGAAATTGTCGCCCTTACTGTTTTTAGAGTCATCCACTGGATTTTTTTGTGCCTTATTTTTTCAATGTGCTCCTGTTTGTTCAGGTTCACTATCTTAAAACTATACTATTTTCATGCCATGTATTTGGTTTCTTCTTTTTTTTGTCAACCATTTTCCTTATATACGAGCATTCTTTGAAAAAAACAAAACAATTGTACACATCACTTACATGCTCACCTCTTAAACTTGTCGTACAGATGTTCTAGGTGTGGTCCTCTACGTTTAAGAACAAGCCCGTGTGATTTCAACACCCCAAGGTCGCGAAAATCTGGTCCGAGAAATTGTCATATCCGACCACAAGTACGATGCCTCCTTCTTTACTGTCCAATCTGTTGCCCCCACCCACTATCTTTCAAATGTTTAACTAACGGGCATACAAATGTCACATCACTCAACAACCATTGATCATTTCTGCTTGGAACGATCTTGAATTGCCGGCCCAGATTGCGACCGCCTGTCCAATTGGGCTGCGAAATTCAGCGTTGTTGGGTTCACTGCCCTTAAAGCCATTGCTCACAAAGGTAATCTCTCGCTTTTTGTGCAACCTAAACGCAGCACAATTTATCAACCGTTCATTCTCTTATATGGTCTTACCTGTAGGGTTCCCACTTGCATCAACGATGTCTACTACTATTATTCATGAACCCACTGGGCCCAGAGCAAGTGCACTCATAGACTGGTAATCTCCCCTGCTGTGGTTTTCAAAATACAAACAAACCAACTCATAACCAGTTTAGACATCCATCTACTCTAACTCCATTATGTTCCCCAGGGCGTTGCGCCACAAAGACACGCTTGCTGATAGGCAGGCAAGGGTTTTGGAAGTGAGGAACCCCTCAAAAGACAGGCATATCATGACGATATACGCACTAAAGACTAAAAAGGTAACACGTCCGGTTTAAGGACACTGCAAGTTTAATATAACTGCTGCTCTTGCTGCCACATTAATTATTCAAACATTAACCTGCTTATTCAATAGCCTACAACAATTGGCGCCTTACGCTTACTTTCACACCAAATATAGCTCAAATTAGTTGCCTATATATTTTACCCTTTTTCAGTGCCTTATTATTAACACCTGTACTTTTTACTTTCCTTTGCCCTAGCCTGAAAACACGCTCCAAGAGGAATGTCACTGGTTGAGGGTTGTTGTCCCCGGATCTAGCATCGACCAACTACACGCATACCTTGGGTGTTCTAACTGCGGTAAGCGCACTGATGTGCCAATAGATGACGAATTCACATGTCCCACATGCTTCCAAAAAAAATGTAATATCAATCCCTAGGTGGGTTCCCATACCTCTACACTTTGATATATGCTCTTTCTTTCGTCATTTACTAACATATCAGCTCACCATAGAGTTACCTTCAACTGTGATGTATCTGACGAAACCGGCAAGCTTAGAGTTACGATGTTTAGCAAAAATTTGGAAACGCTCTTCAAAATGCCAACTGAAGACATCTACAAGATCGGCCACTCTGTATGTATTCTGTAACTTTTTAAGTTTAACTTCATAGTACTGTCATTTGTATTGCAATTGCCAACATTATGTCCCCTCTTGCATGCCCTTTTTGATTCTCCCTTAACCAAATAGGCCAATCAATTAGACCAAATATCACGTCCCTTTTACAAAGACCAACTTGCATCTCACACAACCATGTGGCAGAATTGCATTTGGAACTTGAAAACTTAAATAGCCATATGTTCCTGGTTACTTATACCATGAACAACATAAATTGTTAACATACCTATTGCTTGAATTTTTTTTCCCTGGAATCCACATGTAACATCCAACCTGTTATTTATTTAGTCCTTCCCTGCCAAAGGCTACATAAATGATGGTGCTTTTCAACTGTACTCGACTTACATCACATATACCTACCACCACGATGGCCTTACATCACACTCGTTTACATCTTGCTGCATAGTGTACACACTATAATTACCACTGATTTACTAACAATGCTTGCACTAAACTCTCCTAACTACACTTGGCAGGACGATCAAGCAGGCTTCTCATCTATTCAACACCTTATTAGTACCTCTCATTTCTTGGTTGAGGTCGGTCCAAAAACGACTCTCTCCTTGAATAATGTGTTGCAATGGATTCTCAAGGGGGTTGAACTGGAAGATGAAACTAATGAAGCTAACACAGAGCAGGTTCCCGTTGCTAAACCGATCGAATACCACCTTGAAAAAAGTAACCACCCCGATCGAAAGATGAAAGGTGTTGTCCAATCGCTGGATTTTAACCCTGATGAGCACGCACTTGCTACACGTCGCTCTGGCCAGCTCCTCCTCGGACATGCTGATGAACCACACAAATAGGTTGCTGCACCACCAAAATAAAGAGCCCTTTTGTTTCCTTTTTTTGTGCACCCTGCTAATCCCTGCTACCCATATGATTCTCATGTAACCCAGTGGCTTCAGTACTCTCTTTTGCTGCTAAGTATAATAGTATGTGTGTAATGTATTGAGCAGTCAGACAACATCTTACTAAGACAAGAAAACATTGTGCATGCTATGTATCCCAAAAAACTACTTTCGCACACACCAGACTACTATGTAATATAAATTATATGCCTAATTTGCTGCCTTCAATTGAACTATTTGCATTTGTCTTCTAAAATTTTAACTCATTAAATTCTATTAGATACCTACCATCAATTGTATACCTTTGTCTTATTCCCAATTCCAATTGCTTCCCCTCCAACCCATTCATTTTAGTTAACTCCATAACCTAAATGTAACTACTTAAGGTAAGCAACTAAGATGTGTAATAGATTCACCCTTCACAGGGTGTGCTTTGATCTATTACAAACTGTTGAATCCCGAAACCAATAGACATCTGGTCACTATCTCCTATACTAGCTACACAATGATCTCATCTTTACAGTTTTGTTTATTATGAAAAAACATTAGTCGTTGATGTTTGTTACATTAGTCGTTCATGAAAATAAAGGCGAGCCGTAACAATGTTCATTTATATGACTTGGGTGCACTTGCAAAGTATATGAATTGAATTATCCATTGCCATGAGATTATAATAAATCGTGGCAAATCCTACTAATCTGTCAAATGACAAAGCACACCTTACAAAAAAAATGGTGTATGATTGCTATCTAAGGTATGAGACAATCATTTCAACTACTTCATATTAAGCACCTGAATTCCATACATAATAACTTAGCACAAGACTGCTAAGTTAAACAATGTACACTACTGACTACCATCTTCCAATGGAGGAATGGAATTACACATGTACACAAAAGATTTCCATTCCAAATTCAGTTGCTTCCCAACAATGGCTAACTACATTTTCTAAGGGCTACCATCAAAAAAAGTAAAGCCCTACTCATACCCCAAATCCCCCGCTACAATCGAACATAACCCACCCAAAATGAAACCAAAACAAATCATTTCAGACCATCTTGTAGCAGGGGAGACTCAACTTTCACTCCTCATAATCAGTGTCTGACCTCTCATACTCATCATCCAACTCCTCATGCATCCACTTTAAATACCTCGCACCATTGTGGATGATGTCCCAACATATCCAGGACTCGAACCGGCTTTCCCACTGCTGAACCCTCTTCGGAATCCACCACTTTCAATGCCACATTTCCTTCCACCTCTTGCACACCAAAGAAACAACCCCTTTGTCCTTCCTGGACAGTTTGGGGAACACATACATGCACATGATGTGCTCGTTGAAGAGCACATCCTCGGCAGCTTGTGACATTGCCATAGCGGACCTTCAACAACAACCAAAAAAGTTGGTAAGATTTCTCAAATCAAGCAAAAAACAGAAAGGGAACAAACCCCTGTAATAACCAGCTTGAAAAGAGCATTAATACAGAGCAATATCTAACAAGCTAAAATTTAACCTCCTTTTGTATTTAGGAATTTCATTCAAAAACAATCATGGACTTGAATCTTAACCATTAAAACTATTTTCCTTGTAATGAAACTGGATCATACATCAAGCACAATTATACAAAGCTCATAACAATTAACTACCTGTTTGAAAAAGATATTACCACATGGATGTATGTATGCATTACCTTTCACACGAACAACTTGAGTACATGCCTATGACGTTCTTAACAAAGCACTTAGCACTTTCATAAACACATAGTAAGCCATAATTCAAAGAAGAAAAAAACACAAATGTCAAATAACACGAAAAAACACCAAACCCCTGTTATACCAAACTTTACATCATTTAAACGCAAAGAAGTTTGCATTTTACAGACTTAATCCATGGTCAAGACAAAAAAAAAAACAACACCACGGAGACATATGCAACCATAATTCAGACAAATTAGCGATTTTGTTGCATAAATTGATGCCTAAGTACATTCGGAAAATCAAACAAAACCCTAACTTATCGCTCTATTAAAAGTTACAGATTTTAGCATATGTAGTATAAAATTAACGTACCTTGCTTATCTCGAGTGTTTTTTCACAGGAAATTCGCCCTTAAGATCGTTTCCTACAGCTCGACGAGGGGGTTCCTTCTAACAAGTTTGAGAGATGGAGAAGTTGAAGTTCGGAACTATTCGGCTTCCGAAGTGCCTTGTAAGAAGTGTCTTGTGGCGCCAATATAGTGTCAACCATAAGTAAATCAAACGATGCATTTTGTGTTGCTGCAAGTCAACCAAATTCATTTCTCTTTGGGCTTTGCCAGTTTATTGTCTTCAGTTTGGCCCACCCCTTTAGACTCTTTATACCACTTTTAATAGCCCACTGATAAGCCATGATAGATATTATACACCAAAAAAAAATGTACTCATAATTTCCCCTTAATACTTTTTTTTTAAAAAAATGTTACTATGAGCAATTCCCTTTCCTATTAAAAATTAGCGATTTTTAAAAATTACATAGTACCCTTTGTTTTAGGAAAAGTTACTATGCACAATTTCCTCTTAATGATTACATTAAAATTATACCTTGCAAGAAATCATTACATTCATTCTTACAACCACAAAACAAAAAATACATTATGAAGAATTTGCCACCATTACATTACTCCTAATCAGATTATACCGATCTTAGAATTCATATAATTGTTGACAACTTTTCACAATAATCAAATAGATGACAAAAAAGCTGGGATTTTTGGTTAGCCACTTACTCAAAGATAATAGCCGTGCCCGTGCCGTTGACCCGTAACTTTTTTGCGGTCCGTTAATCGTACCGCTAAACCCTTCTTCTTTGGCAAAATTAACACCCAATGGGACCTTTTATCAATTTAATATTCGATTGCCCTATTATCTAACCTATCCGTTCAGATACTTTAAAATGACTTAGATTATTTTCACTTATATTGCCATAGAATTATTCATACTAATTGTCGCTTTCTTGGGGTTCGGCGCGCAACGCGCGTCGAACAACTAGTGTATAAAAAGTCCCAAAATTAGAAAAGTTAACCTGTGCTTACAAGCAAAAACTAGGGGAAACTTCACCCCCAGCGTGGCTGCATCAAACGCACCATAGTTGCGCCACACACATGGCTCAAGCATTCCGCGCCATACACTCTGTGCGCAGGATGAACTAGAGTGTGTGATAGACGCACAGTGAGTGCACCACACACAAGCCTCATGTGCCCTAGCCAAAGAAGGTTGATGGAAGCCCATGTTACCTCAGCCAAAGATTGCAGAAATGCTTGATATCATCCCTTTTCTATACAATTTTATCAAAAATTTCAAAATACTATCCTCATCATAGGAAATTTAAAAGAACATAAAAATATATTAAGATAATTAATTTTGATGGAAACACATAATTATTTTACCCAATATAAAGAGGTAAAGAATCAATCCTAGAAATAGAGATGCAACAAATGAACATATTTCTACCACAAAATGAGCTGTTCATTGGATAATTTACAAGACCCTTTGAATGCCATAATTCTCCCAACAATGAGCAATGACTTGTAACCCTTATCCAGCTATTCACCTACTCAGAGTCTAAATAATACCACCTTTATATAAGCAAACATACCAAATGTATGATAACATATGCTTCCAAACTTCCCAGATTCAAGAATACACACACAGCATAAAAAAAGTCTCAAGCACGCTGATTTTCGAACCCATTCCCAGAATCAAGAAGGCTTTGAGAATTCTCCCTACTTCCATGAGCCCTCTCCTTGAACATCTGATCCACCTCCTCAAATGTCAAGCCTCTGGTCTCGGGAACAAAGGCACACACAAACAGAAACGCAAGCACCACAATGCCAGCTATTATTAAGAAAGTACCGCCCGTTCCAATAGCATCGGCAATGGAAAGAAACGACTCGGAAACTATAAGGTTTGTGATCCAACATACTGTGGCTCCCATCCCACCACATAAACCTCGGTATGCTTGGGGATAGATCTCTGAGTTGATAGCCCATGGTACGGGTCCCATTCCAGGGGCAAAGAAGGCAATGTAGAGGGCAAGCCCCGCCACAGCGAGCCATGAGCAGATAGACCCTGAGTTACTAGATGAGCCAAGGAGCAGAGAGACAGAGAGGAGGATGAGAGAGATAAAAACACCTGAGAGGCTTGAGAGGGCTAATGAACGCCGCCCCATGTGGTCGATCAAGTATATGCCCAAGACTGTTCCAGCAGCATTCATGGCAGCGACAATAAGAGATATTAGGAGGGCTAACTGATTGGAGCTAAAGCCGGCCATTTGGACAATAGTCGGGCTGTAATACATGACGGTGTTAATTCCTGAAAACTGCTGGAATGCCTGCATATATAGTTAAGCAAGTAGCGGAGCATAAATTCAAAGCTCAAAGGCTTCAGGAAGGTATTGGAAAATGACAGGAAATAGAAATTGCTAAAAATCATAAAGTATCGTGTAAGTCTGTAACATCATCTATATAGGAAAGGAACTTGAAAGCAAAGCTAATGATCCCTAACTACATAACATCATCAATATATCCTTCAATCTATACAGTCTTTAATATCTTTATGTACTTACTATGCCAATTATGCTCTTCTTTTCTCGTACTATATATTCAAATTAAGGGTTAGTATTGGAATGTGATATACTAACCATGTGAATTTTGAGCAAGTAGACATAATATAAAACCTCCATCTAGAAATGACGGACATTCTACATGACATACATTGCAAAAAAAGTGGTCGAAAATAGTTCTAATTAATCAATCAAAAGCAGCACAATTGAAATCATCAAATTCTGCACTTCACATCGCAAGGGCAACTCACTTATGGGAACCGCAAGGAGTAATGCAAATTGGAAACAACAAGCTTCAAAATGAACTCACCAGAAGACCACCGCCAGCAAGAAACGCAAGCCGGAGTTCTTTAATTCTGAAAACATCTACAATACTGACAGCCTTTTGTTTTTGTTCCTCTTCAGCAGCAGCAGCAAGCAAATCAAGCTCATCTTCCAGCCTAAACGGGTCATAAATCTTCGAGAGTACCTCAGCAGCTTGGGACCTATCTTTCTGCAATATACCAAATATTAGTCCCATTAAGAGGCAATGCTTGGATTGGAGATAATGTGTTAAGGAGGTAATAAGAGATAAAATTAAGAGAATGAAGGTGGATGGAGGTGGCATTAGATAGGATTAGGTACTGATTGTGTATGAGAGAGGAAGCGAAGGGGGAACTATTACCTACACTAGAGGGTGATAGTGACCCACCTCCCGTATAGGTAGAGTAATTAGTTTCGCCAAAATGAGGGCAATAGTTCCCCTTGCTTCCATCTTCCATACACAATAATCACTACTTAATCCCAGCTACCACCACCTCTATCCATCTTCATTCTTTTTATATTCTCTCTTAATACCTCCAATCCAAGATTGCCGTAAGACTTCCTCGAATGTATGAAAGGCGAGAAATTTACTGATGATTCAGGATGACGCTTTTAACCTTCATATAAAGCCAGCGGGGGGACTCTGGCAAAAAAAGCATAAAGAAAAACTGCAAGATGGCAGGGACTCCGGATACTCCAAGCATCCAACGCCAAGTTCCAGGAACCTGCTCAATAAGCACACATCGAAAAGCTCTTAAAAAAGTAGTTCTTACAATACCAAGCTCCAACACCTAAAACATATATGGAAAAAGAGCTACAGCTATAGGAATTTTAAAGTCGTGCTTCTGAAATTTGTACAAGTGTTCAGCATTTCCATCGTATCATAATTAGAACTGCTTGCAAAAGCAAGAACAGAGTAAAAAAATGTGTTAATTATCAGCACACTCAAGAAAACATGTTTAATTAATTAGTTCGTTGAACTAAAACAAGCATATCTTGATCACTGCAGCACAATACATCACAAAGGCAGAAAGATAAAGAAGTTTCAAGTTTCCACAAGTGACGTTTCACAGTCTGAAAACATTAGATGTAGGGCCCCTATTTTCTCACTATGCTGTCTCTTCCAAATTGCACGGTCGGAAACTTTACAGTCTACGAAAGCACTCAGATAAAATGCACATAAAAAATTTCAGGGTACTGGACTTAGACCCTTTGACACAAGAAGCAAATCCAACCTCTAAAAAAAGAAAGAAATATGAGGAAAGAATTCTATGTGACCTGAGTAAAGGCAAGATTAACGCAGTAGGAAAGGAACTGTCCAAAAGTAATCAGTAGCACGTTGGTGCTGACAAGTCCTCCTCTTACTTCTGTCGGAGATGCTTCTGCAATATAAACGGGAGCACACACTGATGCCAACCCAACGCCCAATCCAACCAAGAAGCGTCCAACTATGAGAACATAGGGATCTGGAGCAGCAGCCATGACAATGGCACCAATAGTAAAGACGAAATCAGCAAGAAGAGTCGCTTTTTTACGTCCATAAACATCATTAAGCCACCCGCCACCAGCAGATCCTATCATTGCACCAACCAATGCCATGCTGACAATTGTTTCCTGTGAAGAGGGTAAAGGTGAGTAGTGTAATACCTCCTTTGGGATACCTAAGAAATCAGAACGATGTGAGTTAACCAAAAATCATCAGAATATTAAGTTTTATCTGGTAGCCCAATGTCCCATTTCGCATTATCACTAAAGAGAAAACCTAGCAAGATGCACAGTCGACTGTTTCCTAAGTCAATTTATTTATCCATAAGGTTGTGGACTTCTGGCCCCATAAAAACAGAATAGCATAGTAATTTTCAGTGCAATTAGCAAAAAAAAGCTTTCAACCCATAAGAAAGTAGACAGGACATGCAACACGTAACTATTTACATCCCTTTGCATCCAAAGAACATCGTTCAAGATGATCGTACCTGCAAGAAACTGCTTTCTTTGACCTCCAGGAAGTCATCTTTTATGTAGAGAAGTGCACCTGATATCACACCTGCATTGTGCATACAACGTTTTGCATCAAATTTTTTTTATCAAAAATAGAGAAGAATTAAACTCATGTCACTGATGGGTGTGAAATTCCACCAATCAGAGAAAGAGAGAGAGAGAGACAAGAGTGAAAGAACAACAGTATTAATGGTCTGGAATAGTACAATCTTTTTTTGGTTGGTTATATTATTGTTTTTGGCAAGATGAAGTATCATGATTCATGATTACGTGTCACCTAAAGGCAACCATAAGATTACAAGCTTAAGAAGAGATTCAAGTTGATGAGAATAATTACACTTACTATTCCACAAAAGTAATTTTCTATATGCTCAACGTGCCACCCAAGGCTTAAAGAACACACTCCAATATTAAATCTATACTTCAGTCGCGCTTACAGGATGTCGCAATAAGATAGCCAAAGTTAGGCCAAAAGCAATATTCAAGAACCCAACTAGGCGACTACTCTTAGCTCACCTATTTAAGCTGCTCCATCTCATGTATTGGACATGGTACATGACGCTTTGAAGACTTCGAATAGCTCCCAAATATTCAAAGAGAGCAAAGTTGACCACAGATATTTTGACATTCCCATGACAGTGCTTTGCCAGTGCGCTAAGTGCAAGCACAAAATTTCAACATTTCCACATCTCAGGGGCATGTCAAGAACACAATAGCAACAACAGGCAATTGATCATGTTCCAATTAGAACAAGCATGAACAAAGTTCACCAGCATAAACAAACATTAGAGAAAAATAATTGGATAATCTTATTTAGAATTAGAAGTATGATACTCTCTCTACCCCAGTTTAGTTTACACGGTCTAAATTTCATGGTCTTGAATCACCTTTTGAACATTTATATCATTAATTATACGAATAAATATTAAGAAGTTTATGTTTTGAAAATACACATTGAAACCGATACGTATCTAACAAGATCCAACATGACTAGCATTTTCTTATAAAGTTGTGAAACTTAGCTTCACGGTCGAAGTTTAGGAAATTTGACCATGAAAGACAAACTGTGTAACCTATTGTAGTACAGAAAGAGTATAATGTTAATAAGATAGTATAGTACTCCTATATACTACCTTTGTTTCTTTTTAATGTACACAAATTTGAGTTTTACATTTGTCAATGTAGAACTTTAACAATTAATATCTTTAGGTAAGAACATGTAAAAGTTATATGTACCACTTAACTATGTTTTTCTTAATGTATAAATCACAAATGATGGTCAATGTGAACAGTGACAAAGTACAAAGCGTGTAAATTAAAAATAAATGAATGGAGTTATCATATAAAAGAATTAACATATGTTCAAAAGGAGTAAAACGACATTATATTTTATCTAATTTGCATCTAGAATCATCTAAGTAACTCGAAGCAATCACTAGAGTCTAGCCAAATATACAGGCTAAATAGTAGGAGTACCAACATACTAAAACATGACTACTAAGATGAAAGATCCAACCTTCAAATATCAAAATTCAAACAGCACAAAATAACAACCAATCAAGGTTTTGCCAAGGGGCATGAAAAATACAAAATAATACAAGCAACAAATGATTAACACCAAATAGAGGATTGGTTGCAAGAATTTCTTTAACACTTTGTTTGGTATTTTTTTAGTAAAGGAAGGGAAAAGAAAGGAAGAGAAAGGAAAAGAAAAGAAGAGAAAAGAATGTAGTTGTAGTTTTCAATGTTTGGTATAATTGGTGGATTTGAGAGGAATCACATGTTTGGTTGTCATTAGTAAAGGAAAAGAAAGGAAGGAAATAAAGAAAACATAGGTAAAGGCCATTAAGCTTTCTTTTCCTGTCAAATTCCTTCGATTTTGGGAGGAAAGGAAAGTAAGGATTTAAAAGAGTATTATTTTCCTTCCACTTCCTCTCCTTTCCAATCAAACCCCTCTTATTTTCTTTTACCAAACATGAGAAAATTTGTTTTTACCTTTCCTTTCCTTTCTTTTCCATCCAAATCCTTCCTACCAAACAAAGCCTAAAAAATCGATAATTCTCTTTGTCTAACACATCATAATTCAAAAGATCATACTGAACAATTTGAAATTTAGACTAGTTCAAATGCTACACATAAATTATACTTACTTCACTAGTGAATATCTTATATTTCATTCTTTTAGTGAAATATTTCGATCAGACCATATTTAATTCAGTAAATCAGAAAAATATTAAGATAAAAATTTAAACACTAAAAAGTAGGAAAAATTAGCCCCATTAAAAAATTTTCATGATCATTATCTAACTTACCCCCACCCCCAACCAAAAAAAGAAAAAGTTATGAATAAAAGTACCATAAAATAATACAGTAGAAATGGTGTAATTAATTTAGATTAGATGGTAATGTTATACCTGTATCATAGCCAAAGAGTAATCCAGCAATCCCAGCAGTGAGAGTTAAAGACAACACATATTTGTTACTAAATAATGATATTCTTCTCTCAGGAAATGCGTCTAAGTACCCTGAACTCCCTGGAATTGAATCAAGTGACATACTTTCTTTCACTTATTTTTCAAAACTATCAACTTTTTTCCCAAAAAAATGACCAAGAATTTTTTTTCAAATTTTAAGAGGGAATTCACAAAAAAATTTGAATTTTGGTAACAACCCAGAAAAGAGAAACACTAGGAGTTCACAATCCAGAAATACCCATAAAAATTGATTATAGAAATATGAAACTTTTCTATGATTATTGATTTTAGAAGTAATTTTAGCGGTTGATTATCCTATGAATTAGAGCCAAGTGGACTTGTTTTGTTTTAGTTGGAGAGAGAAGATTAAAGAAACGTGAAGTATTTGCTAACTGTGATTGAACGTGAGAGTGTTGTACGTTGAAGAGATGTGAGATAAACAGAAAATGGGGAGCCCAGTAAGGAGTTACAGAGATGAGAAGAGAAAATGTTTGTTGTGAAAGAGAGAGCTGCTTTTAATTTACTACTAGGAGAGTAAAAATTCATTACTATTATCGTCATTTATTACGAGCTATCAGACGTGCTGGAAGATAATTTACATTTTAGAGAGGGGATATATACAGATTACAGATAAATAACATGAAATTTGCACTATGGATAATTTGCACTATACTTTATCCGTTCTAAAAATAAGTGTATCATAGGAGGAGTCATAAGAAACAAGCAAAGGGAGATGTAGAGATAAATAGATATATTCGAGGAAGACCTGAGATTTATGTGTTCCCAAGTACATTTTTTTGCACATTTGTGACAAAAAATGTGAGGGATAACCTAAATCTAGGTGCTCTTGGGAGCATTATCGAGACTTGTTCCCTTTTTCTTCCAACTCTTCTTCATATGATTTACAATATTATAATAAATTCGACGATTGTCACTCTTTATATGATTTATTTTTTTATTTGTTTGTTGTTTGTTGTTTGTTAACATATTGGCTGTAATAAATCAATTAATTTTAGGCGTGGCCGCAATATATCATCATAGTATAATAAATTGTTAGAAATGATCCTCATAATCAAATTGAAGCCTAAACTCATGCCTACAATGAAATCAAAATTACAGCTACATTCAAGAGATTAGTCAAGTATCGTTATCATTTCATATGATATTTAATGTAATTATTCTCCTAATTTAAATAGGCTAGATATCCTTCTTTGATCTTGCTAGAATAGAGTATTACGTTGAGTCGTTGACCTCTTTATAATTCCTTTCTCAAATATTATTCTTCTATATAAATCACCCTTTATCTGGAGTACAAGTATAAAGAGATAAAGTTAGATAACTAATACTATAGTCATCCCTCAATTACAAAAAAATGTTTGGTTGCGGATTCTAGTATGACATATGAAGGTCTTTTCTTTTCACCTTATATTCGATCCTTATAAGAAAAAAAATACAATTAAGTTTAGATAATGTCTAATAAGAATCGATAAGTTCATCTAAGTTAGTTCAATATAAATATGCAAAACTAAGGTCTAACACACTCACATAAGGTAAGGTAAAAAAAAGTTCGGATAAGGTTGCCACGATGAAGAATCTCGCTGGAGATTCCAAAGATGATTTGGTTGGGTGTTTGGGACTATATTTTGCAACACATATCAATAGTTGTGACCCCAAGCTATTAAAAAATGACCCGATTTGAAATTGTGTCCTGATTCGACCCAATTTTCTCGGGTTTCGAATAAATTTTTTCGACCCAAACCCCGAAAATGACTATAACCTGATGAACCCGTAAATCAAGGGTTAGGGTTGAACCCGACCCGACCCCGTTGATCTGAAATTCTAATAAAATTCTAAAAGATAATATGTTTTAAAAGTAAAACATAATATTTTAATCAATATGACTAATAAATAATCATACATAGTTCTGAGTTAGTCTTGAGTAATCCATTCACTATAACAGTGGGGTATACATATTGATATTATAACATTTTGCAAAATTTCATTTTTGTTCAAAAACTATATAATGGAAGTTTCTGCACAAATTCTTATATGGTTTATCCCCGTATATTAGATTGTGAAACATAGGATATGTATCGCACTGTCATTTAGTTAACATTACAGGTTGAGTTCTGCAAAAGTAAACTGTAACAAACAGCACAACAGAAGTTCTATTATATAAAGCAATGGGTATTCCTGAACACAAACATATACAGATGTATACAATCTCCTTCTCATCCTTAAAACCACAAAAAAATATCATCATGCCAACATCAGAAAGTGTATGTACAAGTCTTGAACTTATATTTTCTGTAAGTGTAATAACTCTACCGTCTATCGAGAAAGTGCATAATTAGCATAGAGATCTCCAAAAGTGTTTCCACTTGCTCCTTCATAACTTTGTGAGACTGATGCAGAATCTGCATTTGGGTTCATTCCTGCTAGTAGAACAATGTTCTCGATTTCCTTTACGACTTCACCCATTGTAGGCCTATTAGCTCCTACTTCTTCTACGCACTTCAATGCCAAATCTACAAACTTTTCAAAACCAACAAGCATGGTTGTAGATGATAGTAGCACAGGGTCCATTATTTCAGTAAGGTTGTATAAATCCATAGTCCTGTCCATTTTTTCTTTCACCACTTTGACTATGTATGTTCCTTGTTGTATTGCTCTTCTTGCTGTCGCCATTTCCAGCATAACAACCCCGAAGCTAAATATATCACTTTTCTCTGTCAACTGATTGGTCATGAAATATTCAGGATCCAGGTATCCCTACACCAACAAAGTAGTGGTGTCAATAGGCCTAAATGTCTAGTTACGAATCAGATAGATGATCTTGACTTTGTTCACATATGGTAAGACTACTAGACTAGCACTAGCATGTCGTTGAAGGTTCTAATGACAAATGAAGCATCAATTAGTATAGTGGCATTAGGAGCTATTAATTTTGCGTGCTTTTGTGATATTAGTATGTTGGCCATATATATGATGTCGGATAGGTAGCAGAATCAGGATGAAGGAAGAGACTTGGGCGATTGCCTTTAGTTATGCATTTTTTTTACCATGAGAAAGAATAATCAGATAATTCTATTTGGTACTAACCATTGTTCCTTTGACTTGGGTACTAACATAACCCTTTTCACTGTCACCGAAAAGCTTGGAGAGGCCAAAGTCAGCAACTTTTGCAATTAGATGCGCGTCTAGGAGGATGTTGTTTGATTTAATATCTCTGTGTATGATAGGTGGATCAGCAAGCTCATGTAGATATTGCAAACCCCGAGCTGAGCCAAGGGTTACCATCAGTCGTCTCATCCAGTCTAATTGTATGCCTGATTTCCCTGCACAGACCATATGATCTTGAGAGATGGGGAAAGAATGTTTATCTACCATCTGATTAGAGAGATGTGCAACACTTTGATACGGAGGAAACAATATATTCTTTTGACCAATCAACTAGAATATGATTTACTCACTGAGTCAGCATGGATAACACATGCATACCCTTTGTTTGTTAACTCCTTCAGATGAGCTTAAAGACATGTTTAGACATGTGTACTTGCTTCTCTTGACCTATGTTACTCAAGACTTCAACTTATCTCAAGTATGCATGTTAGATACATAACAAACGGACAGGGCTATAGTTATGAGGACACTTTACTTGGGGACAAAACATGCAGAATATTTGTAAATGCTGAAACTGAAACTGTTTCTAGTATTGGACCCCTCATCAAACACGTCGAGGTCCAAATTGTAACATTAAAACAAACCCTATCTAATAACCAGTTCGGCTCTATCAGATGACACCTCTCTCTTAGTCACGTTCATTAACCACAATTCTCACCAAGAAACAGAAACAGCAAAATTTAGGAAGTGGACTAAACTAAACTAGCTTCTGATAATACTATTGAGCTCATCTCACAGGTCTAGAAGAATAATATTGTTCACTTCAACTAATTTGACATGAACCAACAGTATCACATATAAGTCATGGTACCTCACAGGACCTGAAAGACTTAAAAGATGTACCTGAAAGACTGTCCGTTAGTGTACCATTTGAAATGAATTCATAGACCAATATCTGTTCTTCTTGATCAAAACAAAATCCAATGAGTTTTACAAGGTTCTTGTGATGAACCCTTGTCAAAAGTTCTATCTCATTTTTAAACTCTCGAATACCCTGCATTGATCCTTTCTGAGATCTTTTAATAGCAACAATCTGCCCATCAACAAGAGTTCCTTTGTAAACCTGCAATGCAGAGTAATTTGACCAGTTACAGCCATACATATAAGTGCCAAAGATAAGAATTATGTGTTAGTTTGCACTCTTATGATTCTGTTTTGATCCTCACACCAAATAATTGATTTCTCTCCCTCTGCTAAATTAGTTGGGAGGAAAATTAAGACATGGACTACATCACAAATGAGAGCAAGGAGCCAAGATTAAGACAAGCCCTGGGGCAGGGAATAGAATAATGTGGGGCAGGGAATAGAATAATGTTATCTTCAAGAAATTTATGTCAATTAACCATCCGAAGGAAAGCTAGCGAAAAGGAAAAGAAAGGAAAGATCGACCTTCCCATACCCCCCGGACCCGATGTTGTTGGTTTCTGAAAAGTTGTTGGTACATTTCTGCAGCTCTTGAAATGTGAAAAACCTGGTTCCTTTTAGCTGAGGTACGTCACCACCAGTTCCTTGTGTGTCCCATGATCCTGCAATGTGGAACAAGTAAATAGCAAGGTCCACAGGTTAAAGTTGTTATTCAATCATTTGAAGGAACTTAGCCAGAACACCAAATGGATTGGCTTGCTGCTTTGCCTTTTCAGCTTTCTTCTTTTGATAAAATGCATAACCTCCTGCACCTACTAACAGCAGCAATAGAACAACACCCCCTACGACAGCACCGATAATAATACCCACACGAGATTTATTGTCGTTTCCTGTAGCAGCAGAGATTCTGTGAGAGTCAGAGGGAGATAACATTAAGAAACCGAAATTGAGAAGGATGTGTATTCGACACTTACCTCCAAATTCAGTGTAGCTATTAGCAATAAAATAATAGGGACCATACTCCGTGGGTGGCTTGTAAATCTGGTTGCTGAACACTAACCCAAGTGAGAAAACTCCTGTTCTGTTGAAATGATCTTGCTCAGCAGGAAAGATTGCCAGATGCATGTTAAGATAACCAAAAGAGTTCATATTTACATCACTCAGTGAGATGGATTCCACAGGAAGCGTCAAATTCACAAGCCTTTGTAATATGTGGAGCTGGAGATTTATGAAGTAATTGGCATTCCCAAAGGCTGAGACAGAAGGAGCTAGAAAGAGTAAAGTTCCAGTGTAGGGATATGCACATCTGCAGTTAGGACTGGAAGTTTGGGTGGAGGTACAACGGCGAGGAGCACAAAATACTGGTGTTGAATACGAGGAACCAAGCTCCTGCTGGTTGTTGCAGTAAGGTAATGTTACCTGAGTATCCTGACAAAACGGGTTATCAGCAACCCTGCAGAAAATTAAACCTTCACTTATATGCACATTTCAATATCTGAAAGGTCAATCTCGATGCCGGTGATGTTGTGAGAAACGATTAATCATTGAGGAAGTTTACATCAATGTGAAATTGTATTCAGGATCCACTGTGAAGGAACTGATGGAATTGTTTTGTAGATCAATTAGCTGCATTTGTCTGCTGTAGCTGCTGCCAATGTCTAAAGTGCCATTGAGCCGATTATGCTGCAATAATCTGTGAAATTATTCAGATATTTGTGTTATTATTATGCTATATGCATAGTAAGACACGATCATTTCCAATTAGTAGCAACAAGTTAGTTCTCAATATTGTTGACACACTGACTCACACTGTCTGCAATTGAGGGATGCCAAAGAATTCGGCTGGAATTTGTCCTTCAAGTCCTGTCCGTTCCATCATTCTGCCAAGCACATATTATTAATATTAGCAGTTAGCACATTGTCTTCCCTAAAACAAAATCATGCACAAGAGTAAGTCACGAGCAGAACTAAATTTTTGTCGTCTTTATTTGTTCTTTATTTTCTAAAAAGAACCAAAAGTAAATACATTTCCAACCCAAACCGCTCCCTCCCACTCTAAATCTAGTAACATACAAAAGTTTGTATAGAACTCGCAGTTGAGCAGGTTCAATATGTCGAGTGAGCCAAACTAGTCGAGTTCATGGTAATATGGTATGGTTTGAAGCAATCAGCAAAACCAATGAACTATCGGACCAGCTCAGTATACTAAATGAAACAGGTGCATGGACTAACGGGTAAGCCAGGTGAATATAACAAGACTGTCCAGATGAAGAGGCCTCTAGTTTGTGGAGTTGTGGCATCAACAAGCTACTCTCAGAAGATGACAGAAACAATATTAGCTTTCTAGCAAATTCCTCCTTCCCTAAAAATTGTAGACGATGAAGGTAATGAAACACGATGGTTGTCGCTTGGTTGCTCATAACTTAGCAAAATTGACACATTTTCCAAAACGTACTCAGTTAGCTTTTCTGTCTGGTTCAACTTCAGTCACAACATGACAGCATGTAGTCAGCTAATAAGGTCAACTTATATGTTGCTCTTTCTCCCAATAGATACAAGATACTTGACATCAGAATAACTAGAAAATGTATACATGGTTTTGATCTCCTGGTCTGTGATCCGGGCACCCTGTTCAATTCACCTGAAACTTTTCTGAAGTTCTCTGAAGTTTAAATATATTTGAGCTAATTTGACTTGTAATTTTTTCTAAATAAGCAGATATAAGAGTGATTTCTTGACTATTGCCTTAACAAAGGCTATCAATATTAAACCTTAATGCCTCCCTTCTCGGCCCAATGTTTGTTCAGCAAGCTCATATTCCCCGTTAAGGAACAGGAGGGAGGAAGGAAGTCAAGAACATACAAAGTTGTCAGGGCCTGTAAGGTTGAAAACCATCCGGGAACTTCTGTCGCTGCAAAGCTGTTATTGCTCAAGTCACTGCAAACAATAAGATGTTTCATGAAAAGGGAACATTGGTGAGGTAAGATAGCATTAAAGGAGATAATGACACAAAACAACTCCATGTTATGACTTATGAAGAAAAGGTGAGAAAAATATATTGCCTTCTCCAAATCATTTGGTCGAGATTTTAGTAGGTTTTAAGATCACCAGCTGAACAGCAGCAGCAAATTAAATACCATTGCTAAATAGATCCATATAACATATGCCATATGAATTGGGAAATTTTATTATTACTCACATGCGATGTGGTAATTCAGTGTATATATATACACTAAAGCATATGGTGATTGGTAAGGTCTACACTCTACAGGTTCAGATAGACTGATCCAATCGAAAATATGTTAGGCCAATTGGTCATACGACCTTCAGAGAACTGGCTACAGCAATTATCATAACAAAGAGAACACACACTACTGAAAATAAGGCATTATATCAGATTATTCCGAAAATGACAATATATGAGAGGAAACAAGTTCATGTTCTGGGTGCCAGATATGTAAAAATGCAGTAAGTGAGAAAGCATTATAAAGATCTCAACAATTGAGTACAATTTACAAAAGTTATTCAGAACTTTTGGAAATGACAATTTATGAGAGTACACACACAAATTTTGGTGCAAAAGATGTATCTATGCAACAAGTGATCAAGCATTACAAAAATAACAAACAATTGGGTACAAAAGTTTACTCAGGAAGATTTTTGTATGCACTCAGAAAGATTTTGTGTGCACTTACACATAAATGAGATTGCTCATGCTGGTGAGATCAGGCAACGGACCACTCAAATTATTGTTGGAAAGTACTCTGAAGTGATACAGCCAAAAGACGTATTAGCAATATGGCTTTATGACAATGAACAAATAGTAAGAAAAAGTTAAGTTAAAATCTATCACTCATCATCCACTTACAGCTCGTGGACATTGGTAAGGTTGTTGAGATTGGCTGGAAGATCCCCATCCAATGAATTCCTATCGAAACGACTGATATCGAAGAGATGTTAACAAAATGAAGTATAAGACTTTTTTTGATTTGTTCCTTAAGTGATAGTGGTACTCACAGTGCCTCCAGCGTTGTCACAAGACCCAATGTTGACGGGATGTTACCAGTAAGGTTGTTGTTGTCGAAAAGCCTGATAATGTTGGATTTTTAACGTTACTGGGAGACTATGAAGTGTTGTTAGAAAACAAGTTCGATGAATTATTATCATGAAGAAGTGGCAAATATATTCTCCACAATTGAACCCATTCCGTATAAAGTGAGGGTGACACACATGTTGGATGGTGAAAAACTAAAAATAACTGGCTAGGATGTACAAACAGAAGCAAGGAGATAAAAAGAAACACGGAAAGGTTCTTTTGTTTATAAGACGTAAGCTAGCTTGCAGCAAAGTGTTGAACTCCATATATGTTGTGCACATGTGAGTTGTCCCACATTGGAGAAAGAGGAGAGAAAGTACCACAATATAAGCTATAGGAGCTACTCCTACTATTGCCAATTGGTTTTAGTATGGAACCTCATTTGGGCTTGTATGTGGACCAAACTCTCCTCCTCCGTACAGGGTTGCCCAAGCCCATTTTCAGTTCTATCAAAGTCATCATCAAAATTTCTTATGTCAACCTGGCTTTTGCGAATGCATTAATTGCCTAGGAAGCATGTTGCCTCTAACCAAAAAAACTGACAGTTTTGCAACTGTGAACGTTAGCTTTATTTCTGTGTCTTAGCTGAATAATGGCACAAGATTATGGTTAGTTCCAGCAAGACTCACAATGGACTATGCTTCTGAAATTTACAAAGTGACAATTTGGGAGGCTATTTATTAGACTTATAAGTATTAGGCAACAAACCTTGTTATATTGATGCCATCCACCATGAGAATTGAGAGCCCTGCCTGTATGAAACCAAATGGCAGAATACAGGCCTCTTAAGTGCAAAATAAAGGCCAATTAATGATTTTGCTTGAACAGTTTTCTTGCACTTCTTTCTACTATGCAACCTGCTGCATAGTGGAAATCACAACATTTTGCTGTTTCAGTTGTTCTGCTCAAGCAGTGAAACATTATTATTAATTATGTTGCTCCTACAGAATAGTCATCATGGTGAGGTCTAGGTTTCTTGGATATTGTATGAATATGTAGTATATTATAGTTGACATCATTCATATAAAAAAGAAAACATTACTTCCGTTTGGAAGCCCATTATATTATTCCTGCAATGTCACTGCATTGAGGTTTCAAAGGGAACACTTTAGTCTTTAAAAATCATATGTTCAAAATATGGCAGACTAAATCAGCAGTTTCTCCAAAAATCATTTTTGTATGATTGTATAGCCTCACTATTATTGCAGTTCTCGTAGTGTCTAGCATTTCTTATCTCTCCAGTCTCCAGATATAAACTCTTCCTGTTTTTACCATATAGGTTTATAATCAACAAGTCTAAGAATATAACTAACATAATATTTTTCTCGCTGTACTGATAATCTGATAATTTGTCGTTAAAACCAGGCAGAAACTGAGATAATCCAACAAGAAAACAATGTATTCCCTTGATACTCAAATTGCAGTCATCATAACAAGCACTTACACATGTATTACTTTCAAGTCAGAGGTAAAAAGACTTGGCGGAATTGTTCCAGAGAGTTGATTCATTCCAAAGTGGCTGAAAAGGTTACTATCGTCAGGAACTTATATAGCAATCTAAGTTATGAATGCTGAACACACTGAGCACTGCTTAGATAAGAAGGATGAAACATACAAGTGTCTGGTATTAACTAGCAAATCGAGTCCAGGTGTGTCACCACTGGAAACAGGAATGCTTCCAGTGAGCCGGTTATCAGATAGATCCAGCCAAAAAAGATTAGTCAAGTTACCGATAGAAGCAGGCACTGCTCCACTAAATCTGTTTGAATTCAGAGATCTGCAAGGCATAACGGTTCCAAATTATCATATTAGCAATTAGCTTAGGGAAACACCATAATAATACACACTGCCTAAAAGGTGAGCATCATTAGACACACAACAGTGACATTGAAGGAAGCAAAACTATATGAGTCAGATTCTTACAGAGATACAAGCTGCTGAAGCAATCCTATTGAATCAGGAATTCTCCCAGATAAACTACAACCAAGAAGGATTCTAGCACATTTAAAGAAGGAAAAAAGGGTAGGTGTTAGCAAGGCAGCAAAGAAGCAGTGAATTCCAACTTTCTTTAGAGAGTTATCAAGGTTTCTCACAAGTTTGTAAGTCTTGACAGTTGTCCAATATCTCCAGGAAGAGAGCCCGTAAGCCCTCTATTGTAAGATAGATCCCTGCATTAAATAGATAGACAACATAAAATTTCACCACAACTATGAACGGTGATCCTGATATAGTTATTTATATTGAATACAGGTCTATCTAGTTCTAGATGTATTGTCATAATAATTCACACTCCAATCAGGTCAAGGTATAATAGGATTTCTCCTCCACTGAAACATTCTTGAGAAGCATTACAAGTGAGACGCGGCTCAGTATTAGGGAAACTTACAGAATCTGGAGTTCAGATAGAGACACAAGGGCTCCAGTCAGCTGACCCGACAATTCCATACTTGCTAATGTTCTGAAACAACAAAAAAGTACGGTTACTCTCCACACTTGAGAAAGTTGTGCACAAATTGTATCTGAGAGCAGTCCACAACTTACATGGCAATAATACGAGTACCGTTACATGTGATTCCTTCCCACCTACAAGAATCTTCACCAGTCCAGCTCGGTGGTAAATTCTCCCAGTCTGTTGTGAGCGCCACCAAAGCAGTACCTGCACAAAAGTTTGGCGCTTTCATATAGTGGTGACCAAGTAAATAACAAATTGACTAAATTATTTTAGGTATACAGTACAAATGTTAGTACATGATCCAATATTAGAAAAGGTCAAAAAAAACAATAATATCATTGCTAAGTACATGTTCGAATATCACATTTTTATCTGCAAGGTGATGATAGACATGAGACCTTGAATTAGCAGCAAACAGGAACCAGTATTATTCAACAGATAAATAGAATAAAACAATTAGATACTTGTGGGCAAAAAGAGGTGTATCACATAACATTCATGAGCGATTAGCTTCTCATCAATGGTCTGCCACATGCAATTTTCTGCCATCAAAAGAAGATCAATGTTCCCTTGCCTAAAACAGTGGGTAGATTAAGGAATGTGGCTAGAAATTAATCAATATCAACATAGCTATTTGCTAATTTGCCATATAACACTAATAAATTCTATTATGCAATACTATTCCATTGTGTAGAGTCTAGAGTCTAAACCCCTCTCTTTGATAATAACATGATGCCTTCTGTTTCTTCGTCTCTTTTTCTCGGACTCCTTCTCCTATATGCTTGGGTGCAACGGGAAAACAATTGTAGCATCTCATCACCCATAGCTAAGAATAAATCAGTCTTTTGAGTCCAGGGATATGATTTGCTGATACAGCACTACCCTGGTGTAGATGATTTCCTTCGAAATCAAAATCGATTTTCTTCAATTTCTCATGCTTACGATACCATAGGAGCAATAAGTTTCAACATTACAATTTTATGGATAGCTCTTAGTCCCCCATATTCAAAACAGAAAACCATCAAACTCCTAAGGACAAAACTTGTAAGAGATGATGAGAAACCAAGAAGCAATAATGTACCAGGATTGCAACAAACACTCAAAAAAAAAAGGAAAGAACCAATATTATGACAATTAATTATCATGCAGACTTACGATCCCGGCTATTTGTCTGTGCTGCTATGTTTCCGACATAGATGCAAAAGAATCCAACAACTAGCAAAATTCTAAGACCCATCATTTGATGCCTAAACAAAGGCTCTCAATATGGTTTTTGCAACAAATGAAGAGTATCCTCTAGTGAAAAACCTTCATATCACCCCCTTAAGAAACACAAGTCCAAGACCCTTCAACATCCAAAGAAAATGCGTTCCCACCAGCAATAAGACACAGTCCAAATTCCAAAAGAATGCTTTTTTTTCTCCTTAGATTGTCAATGACTTCCTCTCATATACTTCCCATTGACAGCAAGTGGATAATAATAAACAGATAGTGTTTTGTCAACTTTCCGAGATCAATAAAACAACTACTATCTCCTCTAAAACTACAGAACAATGACGACCACGACCACGACAACAACAACAACAACAACAACAACAACAACAACAACAACAACAACAACAACAACAACAACAGCAGCAGCAGCAGCAACAACAGCAACAATGACAACAAAAAAATAACAACAGCAACAACAACAAAATAATAATAGGAAACATGTTCAAATTATAATTGTACAGAAGATGGTTGGACTTATTCAACATAATAAAAGAAAGCCCATAAAATTTTCCAGCAATGTTTACTTACATCATTGTGCTTTTCTTGGTAATTTAAGCAACAGCCGTATGCATATCAAAGTGAAAGTTGAATTTGAGAGTAATATATTCATTATTATCCAACCTAGATAATTAATTTAACTGTTAGCTAGTCTTCTTCAAGGTTTGAACATGGGATAACAACACCCACTTCCAAGTGATCTTACATTTAAAAACCCACACATAACTATCAATTGTCTTCCCACACCCACCCCTTAACACTTTCCATCTGAAATCATTAGTGATTTTCTTAAGTGTACATAATTTATTATGAATGTACATTTAATTAACTTAAATTCAATAATAAAACCTTTAAAAGTATCTAAAACCTTGAAATTAGGGGTTGACATTGATTAACTTAGTAAAATCTATCCTAAATTAACATTTAAAACGGAGATTGCTACATCTACCCACTGAGTAGACTACCCATTAAAAATAGAAAACTAAAAGATTATTAATTTTGTTGAGTTGGACTTCGTTAACAATTAATGTTTATCTCTAGTGGGTAGACAAAGTTTTTTCCATCTAAAACTTTGGAAAATAACCCTTTAAACTTGGGAATCAGGGGTCGACTTTAACAAAATCCATTAGGTGGTTGTGGGAAGACAATTGATAGTTAAGGATTTTAAGGTTTTTCAAAAACGGGTGACTCAATAATAAAAAAATCTTTAATAAAAATAACTAAGAGAAAACAAAGCAATCAAACACAACAAAAATATAAAATCAAGAACTTTGCTGTCTGTGTGAAGTCATGTGTATGAGAAATTCCAAGGAGATAGCTCAGCTGCTTTTGAGATTAGGGGGTTGAATATTTCAAAAAAGAACTTGCTGTGTTACAATGATTGTCATGAGATAGAATTATGACGCTTTTGGCATGTCTAATACTAATTACAACGTTAAAGAAGGTTGGTCATGGTACGAGGCATGAACAAAAGGGAACCCTGAAAATTGAAATGGAATTTGACAAAATTCTAGGAATTATTTTGTCTGGACATAGTAGTTACTTTAGATTCGTTATCTTTTCTCAGACTTATATTTCTCCGTTACGTTGTGCCCGTTAAAAAAAATTATTCCACCGTTGTTGTTTTTTTATATAGAACTTCCAACGAACATGGAATTCTGAATCCCGTGTTTTTGACATGACACCGAAAAAAAATACCGTCTTATGATTATGATATTGTAAAACTACAATTTTTATCATGTATTCGGGTGTACAGTAAGCATGATACATCGAAGGTTATATTTCTTTCATTCTTCATTCTTCATTTGAAAAACTATAAAATGAGCCATGATTGCGGAATGATAAAAGTTTCAAATGAGCGGACACAATGGTCTTAGGTGTCAATACGCACATACTATTTCGGGTGTAGGATGGATGCACTCTTATAAAACCATATATAAGAAGATTACTTCTTAAGTTGAAGGAGATTACTTTTTAGGTTAATATGGTCCCATTTTAGGTTAAATCTAAATTTTGGGTCCATACAAAACATTGTTGCTTAACTCTTCTATTTGATTCAAAACTCATATTATCATTTTTAAATTTTATAAGAGTAACAATGAGAGAGTAATGGAGCGGTAGATAGATATTTACCTTCAATACTTGAGGTTGTACTGGGGGTCTGGAATTGCGAATGATAATTTATAACCACGCATTTTTCGAGTAGTCGTGACTTGTGATTAGATAATTGTCAATTTCCTTGTGTATGGTATATAAAAAACTTAATCTTACAATTAGGTTTATCTTTATTTCGTTGATTTTGTAATCTAAAGTTTGTGATGTATTCAGTAGTAAATTTTCTTAGCAAAATGAGCATCATTAAAATGTTGACTCATTGGTGAGAGTTTCATAACAAGGTTATTGTAGGTTCAAATCCTATACAGTGAAAGTTGTTTTTAATTGTAAGGTAAGAGCTTTTGCATGAAAGAAGAGAGTCATGTGGCGTACAATGGAGCTGGCAAAACTTGTTCCAACCGACCCGAGCCCGACCTAGAGCTGAAAAAAAAAGCCCGGTTCGGCCCAAATTTTGGCGGGTTTGGGCAGGATTTTGGGCTCGCGATCAGGCCCGGCCCGATTTTTTTTGCTTTGGGACGGGCTTAAATGACTTTCCAGTCTAATTTTTTTGCCCAACCTGATTTGGCCCGAAAAGCCCGTTCTTTTTGGCCGAAATGACGAGCTTTGGGCAAAAAAAATTGGCTCGGATTTTGGCCCGGCCCGACCAATGGGCAATTTTTTTAAGGCTCGGCCCCGCCCAGCTCATGATCACCTCTAATCTGATCCAATAATAGCAAGTTGGGTTGAAATTTTCAACCCGTATATTTAAATGGGTTGACCCAATACAACCCATTTAAATTAATGAGTTGGGTCGAGTTAAAATTTTCAACTTGGTTTCAACCCACCCAACCCGTTTACTGGGTTCGGGTTGGATTCACCCTTTTAACCTCAAATCTTTAAATTCAAATTTATCAATTTCACGTTGGCTTTAGCCTATTGGACAATATAATGTATATGATATAGAAATTTGTGTTAAAATTTTAACTTCTTGTTAGTTGTTAATTAATCAGGTTTTACCGTTTTAGTAGATTAAAATTCGATAATAATACTAAACTGGTTAGTGGATCATAATCAAGTCAAACCGATTATTATAATATTGGGTTAGGTTGAAAATCTTAACCCATTTAGCTTGTTAGATCGGGTTCGGGTTGAGGGTCTCAACACATTTATCTTAATAGGTCAACAAAATAGAAGATAGGGAGATAGGGAGATAGGGAGTAAGATGAAATTGTCATATATGGAATTAGATATTAAATATGAGCATAATTTATATGTCTTATTATCAGTTTTGTTCAACAAGATAAAAACAAATAGTTAAACCTATGCACTTGGTGTATAGGTAAAAAAACCCATGCCTTCTATTCAATATTCATTATTAGCCTTATATGCACGTGATGTGTGCGTTAATTTCAAAACTTGTTATTCTATTATATACTCTATCCGTACTATAGTTATGATTATACTTAAAATGTAAAAGATTAATAGTTAGATGAATCTAGATATATTAATTCGCTAATGTAAAAAAACTAACAAAGGTTGTGACTTGTGAGTGATTTTTAATATTAATTTTTTGTGAATGAATTTTGAATAAAAAGAATAGACATAATTAGTTGGTTTGACTGAATAGACATAATTAGTTGGTTTGACTTATGACCTGTTCTCTTCGACATAAAAGCAATTGGAACCAATCGAATCGATTGCAGAATCGAAATGACCGATTGCAAATAAATTCGACCCGATTACAACTAAATCGACCCGGCCGAATCAAGCAGATGGGGAGGCAGGAACCTTTAATAGACATAATTAGTTGGTTTAAATAAACTAAAGAGTATGTTTGACATATTTCGTGAATGCCCAAAGTCCAAAATTAAAAAAAGGGGGGAGATTCCTAAAACCTCATCATCATCATCAATCATCCCCGCTAAACTTTCCTTTTTCTTCCTTCTCATTCTCCACTGTCTATCTTTTCTCTCTCCTTTTTCTTCCACCGCCTTAACTTAAAAACCTTTTCAATTTCCTCAACTTTCCCCAGATATAAACTTCCCACTTTTTCACTCACACTTGCCCAAAAAAAAAAACCCTAACAAAATTCCCCCTCCCAATTTAGGTTTTTTTTGATGATCATCATCATTCTGTTCTTCTGATCATCATCATAATCACCTCCATAATCTCTCTCTTCCCTTCAATCTCTGAAATTTATCAATCGAATAAAATCTTCTCTATTGTGCTGCTTTTTTAGTTGAGGAGAGAGAAAATTAACGAGTGAAGTGCGTTATTTAGGGTTTTAGCAATGGACTCAGATGAGGAACTACTCGACTCGTATGATGGAGATTCTGCGGAAGATTACTATTACAGTGGTGGTGATTCTGATATGGGTGATTTTATTGCTGGTGTTGATGATAATGATGATGATGATGACGCCGATTATGGTTATGCTAGTGATGAAAACGCTCATGCCGAGGTTCGATTCTTTTTGCCTGCATTTTAAAGGTTTTATTTTTAATATTTGATTTTTAGCTTATTTTAAGTAGTTGAAATCAGTGTTATTGATGATGATGAATGGATTTTTCTACGACGATATTAGTTAGTGATTTGGGGAAATCGTGTTTCGAGATGTTTTTCGGTGGGAAGTTGCTAATGTAGGATAATTCGTGTGTATGGAGTGGGAGGGAAGTTATGTGTTTGGTGCGTTTTTGGTGGCTCCGAACGAAGTTCGAATCTTCTCTTTTGCATTTGTGTATGACTTGTTAGCTGGTTTTGTACATTGAGATTCTAGTGTCTGAAATGATGGGTGTGTAATTACTTGCGGGTTTATTGGTGTTATCCTTTTGTGTTTGCTACTTTGGAGGATTTTTCGTTGCGATTGTTTATTACTTCTTGCGGCTTCATTTGTAGGGTGAGGAATGCAGTTTTGGACGTACGAGTTTTTGTAAAGTGAAAAATGTGGTTTTGTGCACATGAGAAAGTTATCATGCTGCAAATGTTGTATAAAGTGATCACCGACCTATTATGGAATTCCAATTTGTTGAAGACTACTTTGTCCCACTGATAGGTTGAACTGAAAGATAGATCAGCAAGGTGCTTTTTAAGTTTGTTGCAAAATCAATAGAAGACCTTTTGATGAAATCTCTGCTCCTGAACATTGTGCTGTGAGTGAGCTTAATCTAATGTTGTGGCTGCTTAACGCAGCAAGTCAATTGATAATAGTTGCTCGTGGAAGCCATCATATTATTATTTTGAGGACATGTAGAAGTTAAGCAGCTCAAAACGGAATAGCTGATGGTGGCTTAAAGAAATAATCGTACTTGAGCAGAGAAAACGACAGATGAGAATCAGCAGATTCTAATGTTTTGCATGGAGACATGACTTAAGAAGAACTTCTGAAATGATTTTAATTTTGTGACAAGGATAATTGGTTCTGCAATGAAAGCACTTGGTTGGATTTTGATTATTTTGGAGCTCAGTTTTTATATGTAGAATAAAGGGAGAGGTTTCATACTTAGTTTAGAAGCAGCACCCAACATAATTGCTGTCCTATGATGATATGATGAAGGGTGGTGGTTGTCTCTCTCCTTCTGTGCAACTTGGTTTGACTACTATAGGGCTGGGATTGAAGAGAAGCTTGTGTGAAGACTGAGGTGGAGGCACAAATAGAGTGGATGCCAAGGGAAGACAATTCTTGTAGCCATAAACTAGGAAATTACGTTACTAGGTCAGTCTGTTTTTGCATCTTCACTGTAAAAAAAAAAGTATTTGCATCTTACCAGATGTATAAATTAGGGCAGATGTACTTTCATGATTATCGACCTTCCATGGCATCGGCCACATATGCAACTGAGCTGTCTCTTGTTCTCTTCTTTTTGCCATTGTGCCTAAGCTTTCACTACTATTGATATAAATCATAGCAAATGAAACCATGAAAATATTCACTAGTTGGATCCTTGTGTGCTATTCATAAATATGTTTATGATGAGATTATTAATATACAATAGCTTGTCTTATTTGAGATAATGAATTACTATGGCCTATAACTTCGTAGAGGATTTGCTACTTACGGCGTCCAAAACTTTTGTCCCTTACTATGGTTATGTTCCTTCCACCCAGTAGCATTCTTTAGACTTGGTTTGGCACGAAGATGTAAATTGGCAGCTAATGTAAATTGAAAACATGGATGTGGATGAACAACGGAAACGATGTGAGAGGAGATGTTTCTATGAGGAAAGAAAATCGATGAATGGGTTGATTAAAGAGAAAAGTAATATCTAGATTATTGACCTTAAAAGGATTTGTGAACTATATTTTGAGGCATCCCAGTATCTCTAGTGAAAAGTTAAAAGTTATGTGATGGTGAGACTACTATCTATAGCTTAGTTTTTAAAGGGGCAAAGCGCCCCGCGGCGCAAACCCCCGGCGAACCCCCCCCCCCCCCCCCGCGGGGCACCCCCACACCTAAAAAATAAAAAAAAAAAAAAAAAAAAAATAAAAAAAAAAAAAAAAAAAAAAAAAAAAAAAAAAAAAAAAAAAAAAAAAAAAAAAAAAAAAAAAAAAAAAAAAAAAAAAAAAAAAAAAAAAAAAAATAAAAAAAAAAAAAAAAAAAAAAAAAAAAAAAAAAAAAAAAAAAAAAAAAAAAAAAAAAAAAAAAAAAAAAAAAAAAAAAAAAAAAAAAAAAAAAAAAAAAAAAAAAAAAAAAAAAAAAAAAAAAAAAAAAAAAAAAAAAAACCCAAAAAAAAAAAAAAAAAAAAAAAAAAAAAAAAAAAAAAAAAAAAAAAAAAAAAAAAAAAAAAAAAAAAAAAAAAAAAAAAAAAAAAAAAAAAAAAAAAAAAAAAAAGAAAAAAAAAAAAAAAAAAAAAAAAAAAAAAAAAAAAAAAAAAAAAAAAAAAAAAAAAAAAAAAAAAAAAAAAAAAAAAAAAAAAAAAAAAAAAAAAAAAAAAAAAAAAAAAAAAAAAAAAAACCACCAACAACGGCCGACCCCCGCCGCCCCCCCACCGGCGAAACACACCCACGGCCAAAAACGGAAAAAAAGAAAACCAAGAAAAAAAAAAATTTAAAAAAAAAAATTGGAGATTTTAAAGTTTTTTTAATTTTTTTATTATATATAATAAAAAAAAAAAAAAAAAAAAAAAAAAAAAAAAAAAAAAAAAAAAAAAAAAGAAACCGGGGGGGGGGGCCCCCCCCCCCCACCCCCCCCCCCCCCCCCCGCCCCCAAACCCCCCCCCCGCGCGCCCCTGGGGGGGCCCCGGGGCGGCCCGGGGGGGGGCGGGGCGCGGGGGGGGGGGGGGGGGGGGGGGGGGGGGGGGTTAAAACTAAGATCTATAGGTGTCATCTTATGTGAGTTCTCCTTATTACAAAGTCTTATTAGTTCCAAACTATGGTGCATGAAAACTCTTAAGGTCATGCTTTCAAGCTTTGTAAACGGAAAAGAAATCTCCTCCCAGGTTCCCTTGAGTTTCAGAGTTTCTAAGCTTTGCAAATGCAATAGATGACCATGAGAGTTTCCGTGCATCATAGTTTCCAATGATTCTACATTAGCTTTATCAAAATTAGCAATGAGCTGATGGCCTGAATTAGGCAATATTTGTCAATTAGCACATAACTCATAGGAAAATTTCGATCATGTCCGTCAATGAGCAAATAGCTAATTGTATTTTGTATAATGGTGTGGTCAATAGCTGATATGTATATTTAGCATATTTTTCATTTCACCTCAACATGCCCAATCATCTTTCACCAAGAAGCATAACGTGTTGGGTTTTCAAAAAGCTCTTTCCTTCATCCAACAAACACTAAAATCAGGGCATCTGATTGGTTAATCCTTTAAAATGACTCAAAATCTCTAATATGTGCCTAATCTTTTGTTTACCAAATAGATGTTTCTAAAACTACATGTGTATCATTGCATATTTTTGCTTAAAAATATTAAATCTGTCGTTTAGTACATCAATTAAACTTCATAAATATTACAAATATCAAAAGCAACATAGTTGTAAATTTGAAATCACATGCAAATTTTGTGATAGATTTGTTCATGAATGTAAGGTATTTTAAGCAAGCCCGGAAGTTTGTTCGTGTTCATTTATTTATGCACGAGTTTTTATAAAATATTTTGTAGGAGTTATTTATGAACTATTGGTTTGGTTGTAGTCATAAGCTCGTGTAACTTGTTATTTTGTCCAACCCAGTATCACTCTTTCTCATTTATACATGATTTCCTATTACATCTAGGTGATCTAAATGCTTTTCAGTTGAGGCCAATAGCTTAGAAAATGAAAAGGAGGAGCTCGATTGTTCAACTAACGACGTGACCAACTTGTTCATGAATCTTTGACTACTTTTAAGAATTTATGAATGTTTTGACATTGACTTTCAGAAGTGCATGTAATATTTTTGGACATTGGTAGTTTGGTACAAACAAACATTTTTTTGGGTAGGGGGTGGGGGACTGGGGGGATTACTATTGTCACATGTACTTGAAATGAAATTTTTGCTTAAGAGAGTAGAACACTTCCCTTGTGAAATAAGGCTCTTGTTATTTGCTATCCGTTGTAGGAGCACAAAGTCTTTGAGATGGTCAATTTTATGAGAAAAAAAATGCTTTTGTGGTGATAATGTTAGACAATAGATTTCCATTTGTCTGGAGAGATAGGAAATTATATCAGGAGGTTTGGATTAAATTACAGGAAACTGAAGGAATCGTACGTTGGCTTTTCCCCCAGATGTTAGGAGGTATTTGGGTAGTGAACGTTGTCTTTTGATTATTGAAAAGTGCATCATTCTAGAGAGCATGCTAGATTCGGGTGTGATGGAGTTAGCCTTGTTCGTTAATCGTAAGAGATACGCTTCAATTAATGTAGCTTAGAGTTTCTAGGTATAGCTAAGCTTCATATGACGGAGCTTGGAAATTTCAGGTTTAGCTAAACTATGCTAAGCAAATTGTACTTCTAGTGACTACAATTCTCCACATATTATTTTGTTAATACTTTGAAATCCGTATTTAGTATAAGAAAGATGATTTTTTTTTAACTAGGAGTCGATACTTGTTTTATGTTTGTATGTCATAAGGGATTAAATTGAGCCTAGGATCTATGACATCTATCTGGCTTGCTTGTTAAGGTCTTAAGGAGAGCTTGAGTAGCTCATGAGATCGCATGGCTTTTATCCCCCCTAGAAAAGCATCACTACTCGTTCTAGGATCGTTTGCTTCTTGCACAATGGACAAATTATTAGAGTGTGTAACATGTTGTTTTCGAATTAACTTGGACAATTGGAGGTTATAGAAAAACGGTGTGTTATGTATTTTATATCTTCGGACAAGAGGGTTTGACACAAAAATTAAGGTTATAAAGTAGTCGGGTATGGCATGTGATAGTTTTATCGTTTTGATTTATACTGTGGAGCATGTCACATTTTTTTTAAGAAAAATAGAGGAAATAGCATCAATTGAGATCTGTTCCCAATATAAGGAATTTAGGGAAGGAATTAGGTGCTTTTAAACTAAAAAGAAAGAAAGTGTGAAGTACAATTTGGGAGATTTGTATTAAATAAGCGTGAAAAAGCATAAGGAAGGAGTATTTGTTAGTAGTCCCCTCCCCCAAAAGTCGCACCTAAATTTGTTCCATGAAAATTTTAACGAGGGGTTTGTGTTTTAGGTGCAATTTTAGTTGTGGTATGAGATTTTTTTTTGGTGCAATGAAACGTGTGCATTGTGGCGCATTGGTCATAGAGAGTGTTTAGACCCCCTCAAAAAGGCTTAAGAGTGTGATGCCTATGCTAACAAGGACACTTTTATCTCATCTATACCGAGGAGATGAGAATGGGGTCAATTATTTGGTGGTATAAACGATTGCTTTTCTTTGTGTGACAGAGATATACTGCCCTTAGGATACCTTTGCTCCACTGCTGGAGGTAAGTTGTAATGAGATGGTGACTGTGCCGATTCTGTATTCCATGGTGGCATTTGCAATATTCCTGGTAAGATTTAGGATGTATGTGGTAATAGAGAATCTTTGAGCTTCGTGCATACAGGGATATTGTGATGACACGCATGCCATATCTTAGGTAGTTATTTTGCAGCTAAAATGGTGTGTTTCGGTTCCAAAAACTTAGGAGTATGTTATCTGTGCCAAACAGATGCATTTTCTTTTTTTTGTGTAACGACAAAGGGATTAAAAGCTGAACCTTTATATTGAAGTGGACCGATTTCAAACAAATTGCTTCTCTTTGGAAGTTCATGTATGTAATGAATAGAGATAAATTCTTTTTGAAAGAAAAGAATTGTTGCTGTTGTATGTTATTTTGAAGCTTCCTACAGTTTAATTTCTCCCTCAGCTTTCTTATGAATCTTATCTTGAGTTATGTTCCAGAAAATATATACAGTCTTGAAGGAGGGTGATATCCGACAGCGCCAAGAAGAGAACATTTCACATGTCTCTGCTGTTCTATCCATTTCTAGGGTCGCCGCAAGCATATTGCTTTGCCATTATAAATGGTACAGACAGTCCTTGTTGGCTATTGTACTACTTTTTTTATTGGCTGTGTATTTTTTTTTGTGATTTCTTTATTGGTTGTTTTTTTACTTGTGACTTTTCATTTCATACTAGTGTTTTGCGTGTGTATACTTTATTGATGGGAAGTAACCTATCTTGAGCTAGTTCAGTATTATCCTGTGCTTAGTTACATGAACTCTTCAATTCACCTCAAGTACCCGTGTCGGATCCTTGATACTCGGACGTGGACACGGACACTTGGACACTTCATTTTGGGCCAAAATCATTGAAATTTTTCATAGAATAGCAGAGTCAGACACTTGGACGCGTACCCGTGTCAGACATGGGTATATGAGTCCAGGTAACATAGATCCTGTGTTTCCTGTCTTTTCATATGATATAACTGTGTCTCTATTTTAGGAATGTTTCTCAGTTGCATGATGAATGGTTTGCTGATGAAGAAAGGGTTCGAAGGACTGTTGGCCTGCTAAGCAGGCCAGTAGTTTTGTTCCCTATTGCAAAAGAAGTGAGCCCTTAACCTAAATTTTTGTGTTGTGCTTCTTTTTGCATATATTGTGGTTTTTTGTTGTTGTTAATTTTATATATTGTTAGCCTATGCTTCATCTTCTGAATCTATATACATGTCTTGGCAGGTGACCTGTGGAATTTGTTTTGACTCCTATCAGCGGGACCTGATACATTCAGCTGTTTGTGGTCACCCTTATTGTACAACATGCTGGAAAGGTTTGATTTAGTTTGTGTTTTTCTTGTTGATCTTTTTTAGGATATTTGAGGAGAACATAAATGCTCCTCTAGAATGTTTTATATATTAGTTACATTCTTTGGATGTGTTGCATTATTTGATGGAGTCCATTTTATAATTTTTTTTTTGCTGTTCAGAACTTTAGATGATAATGGACTAGATTGGAATGGCTCATTAAACTCTACATTTCAATTTATTGAAAAGGTGTCATACCATGCCTAGGAGGCCTTTTTAGAGGCAGTGGAGTTAGAATATAGTTGATTTTGGTGACTTTTTTATGTCAAGGCTTTGCTGACTGTTCTTTGACAGCTGTGTTCTCATGTATTCCGTGTATTTTATAATCCCTTCCATCAATATTAAAACTGCAGTAAATGGTTATGATTCTAATCGTAAAAATAGCTTAATGGCTTGGCTTACCCCTGAGCTTTTAGTAACTTAACTCAGTGCATCAACTGTTATCAATAAATGAATGGTGGTAGATGAATTACATAGTTGAAAAGGCATTATTGGACTCCTGCTGTTGGTCAATTTGAAAAATCCCAATCTGAAAAGCTGGACCTGCATTGTGGAAATGAGGGACTTTATAATATGGATGCTCCCAAATCCAAGCCCCTTTCTCATAATCATGCATATGCTTGCACAAATATTTGTTTTGCATTTTGACATATGATTGCATGCAATAATGCATGCATGCATGTCCACGTAACACAAGTATGTTATTTTTTCCGTGCAAATGATGACATTGATATGTGATTGGATCTGTGTTGCAGGTTATATTACTACATCTATTAATGATGGCCCAGGATGCTTGTTGTTGAGATGTCCGGATCCAGCTTGCATCGCTGCAGTTGGTCAAGATATGATCCTCAAATTAGCATCTAAGGAAGACAAGGAGAAGTATTATCGCTATATTATCAGATCTTACGTCGAGGACAAGAAAAAGGTGGATTTTATCTGTTGTTTATTTCACTCGTAGTAACTAATGTTTATTAAAATAACTATATCTATTTCTGTTGTTCTATACTTATTTGTTCTTTAGAGCAACGATTATTCAAATAAGGTTTTCTGTACATTTGACCAGTGCCACCTACTATTGCACTAAAAGTATATTATTTATGTGTGCATTTTGGATTTGGGTAAATATTATGCGACTTGTTGATATCTTTGCAATTTGGTAAGTGATTGTTGTAAGGTGTGAAATAGAATTCTTTTTGTCATCTAGTGAGGATGATCTCTGTTTACAGTGACCAGTAGGTTCCATTGCATATTGATTGATTCGTGTGCTGTCTAATAGTGCTCCTTGTTACATGGAACTATTGGTTTTTGTTAGAATTGTATTTTGCGTTAGTATTGAGCTCGGGCATGTCATATCTGGTGGGGAACTCAGTTTTATGGTGTTTTAGATTTACTAAAATAGGCTTGGGCTTGCAGTGAGTAACAATATGCTCCCTAATCTGGAACTCATTTTTTTTGACTGGGAGGTTTTTAATCTATGCTTGAAACTTATATCTAGAAGACTATAATAGTGTCAACTGTCATTTCTTAAATGTTGCACCCATTTACAAACGCCCTGAAGCAGATTTAAACAGCTGTTTGGCAGATCTTTGTCCTCAGCTGAGAACTTGACCTAAATAACTAAAATTTAGCCTGACACTGACCTGAAAAGTGAGTTAGATTCAACATTTTAGATCAGTCTCATAGTTGACTCCATTAGCCAATTATTGGCCTTGTATTAATAATAAAAACCTTGGTCCTTTACAACTTGCTGCGAGTTGGAAAACAATGTATCGACTAATGTGCACCTTATCACCCAATATTTAAAACCATGGTATTAGATTAAACTTATTGTATGCAGACATTAATTGTGCTGCCATTTTCATTTTCTGAATATGATTATGCTTTATCAATCTCCATTTTCTTGAAATAAAATATTCATTAATTGTTGGTCCTACACTTATTAACCTACTCGGTGATGATGTAGCAATTTTGAGGTGAAATCTTTTTCCGTAGGGACTATTCTTTGGGGCTTTTTCTAGTGTGTGGAAATGGTTGAGAGTTTTGTGACAGCATATTTCTCTCCATTTCGCAGACTTGAAATGTTTGCAGGTTGTTTCATTGTCTTTTATCTCTTTTACTCCCTAATGCTTCTTGCTTCATTTTACTGTGGAGCACTTTTCTGCTTGTTTCTGTAATGAGCTTAACTTAGGGTGCATTCTCTTCCCCAAAATTTTGCTGAACTGAACTTATTGGAGCTTATTATTTGAACTTATGGCCCTTGTCTAAATGTATTTTTCCTGAAGCGCACCTATAAAGTGCTATTTTTTTTGGAAATGAAATATAAACCTGTATCGGTTCTTTGCTCTGTGCTCTTATTCTTGTCGTTTGCATTGTGGCCAGACCAAGTGGTGTCCTGCTCCAGATTGTGGAAACGCAGTAGAGTTCGAATTTGGAAGCAGCGTTTATGATGTTAAATGCCTCTGTTCGCATGCCTTCTGCTGGAACGTAAGTACTCAGCCAAGTGATTTACAACTCCTTTATAATGACCCCCTCCTTATATGAAGGAAAAAGTGGCCTTATATTGATAAACTATAAATTAGTTGTTAATAATTGTGGCAGAGTATTCCGCCATGAACTGAAATCTGATACAGAAGGTAGTACAATCTACTTGATCTCATCCCGAGGGATTTATGTTACTTATTATCAATGAGAAAAAACATCATCAATGATGGCGTTTTCTGCTACTTATTATCAAAATATACATTTTTATGTTCAACTAGTTGATGGGCTCGACTGAGTAATTTAGTAAGATAAAAAGGATGTATAGTTTGACATGTTGTCACAAGCACAAGTAATAGTTTAGTGGTAAGATCATGACATTACAGAGTAATAGATCATGTGTTCGTGACCTCATATGCATATCTTTTGATCATTTTTTAAGAGAATGGACACGAAGCGTTGCCACATTAGCCTATGAGGTGGGGTGACACATGGCGACTTGCAATGCTTGTTCATGCTTTTAGTAATATAAAGGTAAAATTGATTAGAATTATCCCAACTATGGCCGTTCTGCCAAAAATGATCCCAACTATGGGTTATTTCAGAATAATCCCAACTTAATTTGCAGCGACCTGAAGCAACCGGTTTAGCAGGTTAAAAATGCCACATGTCGTACTCTTATTGGCCATTTACTTAATTTTATTATTTCGCATTTTTTTATCTCCCCACTCTTACCCTCTTCCTCCCCCACCCCCACCCCCACCCCAATGCCACCTCTCTCCTTCTTTCCCTATCCCCAAAAAAAGAACCCCCACTGCACTGCCACCCCCCCCTTCCTTCCCCATCCCTGAAAAAAAAAAAACCCCCACCCCACTGCCACTGGCCCACCGTTCCCCTTCCTCCCCTATCCCTGAAACCCCCCCACCCCACTTCCACCCCTCCCCTTCCCCCTCCTACCCCCGAGACCCCCCACCCCCCACTGCCACCCCTCCCTAAAAAACCCCCCCACCTCACTGCCACCCTCCCCTTCCTCCCCCACCCTTGAAACTCCCCTCGAAATAATCCAGCCCACCAGAACCCTTCTTCTTCGGCATTTGGGTTTGTCGGAAAGTTACACGTGGATGGGTTTTGACGCTAGTCCGCTAGTCTGATGTCAGAGAACGACGGTGGGGTGGGGTTTTTTCGGGGGCTGGGGGTTGATTCTGGGGGTGGCGAAGGAAGAGGAAGGGGAGGGAGCTGGTGGTTGGGAGGGGGAGGGAAGCTAGTGGCTGTGGGTGGGACTGAATTCGGGGGTTGGGGGAGGAAGAGGAAGGGAAGGAGAGAGACTGGTGGCAGTGGGGTGGGGGAGGAATAGGAAGGGGAAAGCGGATGGTGGCTGGGGAGGGGTGCTGGTGGCAGTGGCGTAGGGGAGGAAGAGGAAGGGGAGGAGGTTGGGGGGATGGTCGAAGGAGTGATGGTGGAGGAGAGAGAAAGAAGAGAAAAATATAATATTACCTGATTAACAGGTTTCAAGTCACCTAGGAGCATTTTTAGAAGACATCCCCTATTGTTGGGATTATTTTGAAATAACCCATAGTTAGGATTATTTTTGGCAGAACAACCGTAGTTGGGAATATTCTGATCAATTTTTCTTAATAGATATAGATTTTGTTCTTACTTTAATTTTTTGGGAATCAGCAGGATTCATCAAGTTTACAGATTTTTTTTTTTGGAGATCCACTTCCTAAATGGTGATTTGTTTTGCAGTGCACTGAAGAAGCTCATCGTCCTGTGGACTGCAGCACTGTGTCTAAATGGATTTTGAAGAATAGCGCAGAGTCTGAAAATATGAATTGGTATGTTTTTATTTTTATTTTTGCAGTGGCTTTTTATGGTGCTTATGCTTCTGGAGTTGTGGTTTCCTAAAATGTTCTTGAGCTCACTCCAACGTACATGTTTCTACTTTCATTGTCTAATTAGTAATTACTGAAGAACATTTAAGGAGGAAAGGTCATTTGTAAATGCATATATTCATGTTTAGTTGTTGCTCTCTTCTGTGATGCTTGCTCTCTTTCTTTTAGTTGCAACACTAACCTATTTCAGGAGTTTTGAATGAGTGACAATGTACTTCTTTTAGCTTGTGTTTCTTTCTTTCCTCTCCTCATACATGGGCACTGTTACTATCTGTTTTTCTATCATTTTCATCCTCACTTTGGTCTCTTAAAACCCCATACCTCTCTCCTTGTTGCAAGTTTGCAACTGAAAAAAACAAAGTACATATGCATGTTTGTGTGCGAACGGGTGTGTGTGTGTTTCATATGTTGGGTTGTGGTCATGTATCATGTCTCGAATTTATGTTTCTATTGATGTGGTGCTAAATTGTTTAATTAACTTTCAGGATTCTCGCTAATTCAAAACCTTGTCCGAAGTGCAAGCGTCCAATAGAGAAGAACCAAGGATGCATGCATATGACTTGCACCCCACCATGCAAGTTTGAGTTTTGCTGGTAAAGGTTTATCAATGTTGATATATGAACACACATGTTGGAATTACATCTGTTCTTATTTTGCTTCCATCTGATCTTTTTTGTATGTGAGATAGATGCAACAACAACTTATTTTGTTGGCAAATATATGGATAAATTATGTACTCCTGTTGTAGTTGCTTCAATATTTGATTATTGAATTATTTGATCTTCTAGGCTATGCCTTGGTGCGTGGACTGATCATGGGGAAAGGACAGGTGGTTTTTACGCATGTAATCGTTACGAAGCTGCAAAACAAGAGGGAGTGGTAATGTAGCCAGTTGTTATGTGACTGGTTATTAGAGTTTAGGCATATTAATCTTCATGGTGCAGTTTATAATATTTCCTTATTCTTTAGTATGATGAAGCTGAAAGGAGGAGGGAAATGGCAAAGAACTCTCTTGAGAGATATACACATTATTATGAACGATGGGCCAGCAACCAAACTGTAAGATATATTATCTTCTGGTACTTTGTTGGCTCTGGTTCAGTAAATGCTGTATGATATTTGTGTGGTAGATCTACTACCAGTGTGTTGTCTCTAATTCTGCATATCAGTGCTTCTTCATGAGCAAAGTTATAAATAAATTCCAAGTTAAAGCTGTTGGTACTCTTATTCCGGTGTTGAAGACATATACTCCCTGCATTCCTTTGAGTTGGTTACGCTTTCCGTTTTTGTCTGTTCCTTTGAGTTTGTTACACTTTCTCTTTCACCCATTTTTGGCCATGTCTTATTATTAATTTACTCCAACCTATCCCGCTTTAATCACCTTCCCCTTTCCTTTTCATTATAAATGATGTCAATATCTACTTTGCCTTACTTTACACACAACACTACCTCTCTCCTTCACTTTTCTTTACTTTATTCCACTCAACACGACCTCTCCCTCGACATAATGTGCGTCCAAATATTAGTTGTAATTAACATGAAGAAACATAGGGAGTATATCTCCACTTGTTTGTTATTTTAAATTTTAAACCAAACTTTAATGAAATCAGTGCTAGCATTAATTTCTAATCTTTAGAAAATGAAGCATACGGGTCTTTTGTTTCCCCATCGCTCTATCATGTGTTGGTTGTGATTTTGAGCTTTCCATTCAACTGGTGTACTGATGGATAATCTTGTCCCTTTTGCACTTTATTACTTTAAGTTTGAGTGATCGGCAGCTAACCAGTTAATATTTGTTTGTTGTTGCAGTCGAGGCAAAAAGCTGTTGCAGATTTGCACCAAATGCAGAACGTCCATGTAAGTAAGATACTGAAATTTTAGTTTTGTTTAGTATCGTATAAACAAAGTCATGCTCATTGTTCTACTCCATGTTACTTATACTTCATGTTACTGTATTTTCTTCTGTTGTGTCTGCATCCTGCTGAATTCCTGTAATAGTCTCAAGCTGGTAGATTTTTCTCATGATGCTTGCTGACTTTGTATAGATGAAGTTCTGAACTGCCAATAGCAGTGCGTGGCTATTGTTTCATCTTTTGGCATTTGTTGACTAGAAACTGTACTGAACTGTTTTTCTGTTCTTGTATAAATTCAATTTCTATGAATAATCTTACATTCCCATGCTTAATCCCGATAAAGAATTAAGTAAAGGTATTTGATTTTCCCGATTCATGATGTTGTTTTCTTTTAGGCTAAGTTACATTTCTTCTTAGAACAGTAGATATGACCTTGTAGAAAATATTCTTGGAAATATAATTGATTTTCTTTCCTGCTTGAGTGGTATAACTCGACATTGAAGATTTTAGTTTGTCTCACTGAAATAATCATAACTATAAGAGGCTTTCAGCTTCCTTGTATTAAAGCAAAGAAATTGTGAGTGAATGGTATCAGGATTAGACCACTCTGTGCTTTCAATTTGTGGTGCCCGCAGGCACGTGTAGTACAGAGGCTCCGTTCCCGCTGAATGCTTAGAACCCTTGGATGATTGTCTTTTCTTTTATTCGCTCTCACCCTCTCCTAGTTCTGCAATGGATCTTCTGGTTGATTCTTTACTGTCACAATACGTAGTGAAATAATATTGGTTTCTTAAATTTTTGCAGTTAGAGAAGTTGAGTGACAAGCTGAAGGAACCTGAATCGCAACTTAAATTTATTATAGAGGCTTGGCAACAGGTGAATTCTGTATTTTTTTTCTTGAATTTGATGTTAAATGCCTTGCTCCTTTTATGTTAGTATTACATTCAAGTTCATACTCTTCTTTGAAGAGGGCATTTAAATAAATGGACTGAAGTGAGTGGGGTCTTCTCAGTTTCTACTCAAATTATTCCTTCATTTTTTATTACTTACTACATTTCTCTTCTATGGAAGTCCACTACTTCCTCTATTATGATTTAGTTGCAACATGGGGTTGGGGGGGGGGGGGAGAAGCACGATAATTAAGGTGAGGAGAGAGATAAAAGGGGAATCCATGTAATGAGAGAGACAAAGAAAGAATCTTTAAAAGAGGTAATGTTGGAACTAAATTGAAACACCCAAAAAATAGGAAGTGTTGCAACTAAAAAAAATTAAGTATTAAGCAGTACACACTCATTTTTAGTAACGTTTCTGTCACTTGTCTCCCACATGGTTCTGTTTTCTTATTACCCTAATATGTGTGTCAAAGTTGGTAGTGACGGATGAAAAATTGAAGAAGTATGTAGGTAGGATTTAATGGAGGAATAGTGAAATAGAGAGAGACCAACTTTTCTGCAATTTCATCCAAATTTTTTGGTTAAAGAGTAAGAGGGTTTGTGTCATTTCTATCCGCTATTCTCCCCTTGTCTTATTTCCTTCTCTGCATTCTTGTGACCCATGATATCCAAAATTCCAAACTCCATATACTTATCTCATTTGCAATTAAATGTATGTCCTATACACCTTTTTTTTCATCATTATCCTTCCCTGCTCACTTTTGTGGGTTTGCAGATGCCAGTACCTCTATTGACATAGTGTAGAAATCGAGAAACATGTGTATTAAGCAATGTGTTATCAGCATGATAGCTATTCCTTGTTCTTTTGTCACCTTTGTTCATGATTGATATATGTTCCCTCTTTCTATTTGGTGAATTACAGATCATTGAGTGTAGACGAGTGCTAAAATGGACCTATGCATATGGTTACTATTTACCTGATCATGAAAATGCCAGGAGACAGCTCTTTGAGTATTTGCAAGGTAAAATTGTACCTATAGCATTGCGGAACTGGTTGTCCTAGGGAGTTTAACGACTGACTGTTCTACACCTAATGTTCCTGTGTGAAGGTGAGGCAGAGGCTGGTCTTGAAAGGTTACATCAATGTGCGGAGAAGGATTTATTAGTTTTCATTGGTAATGATGATGGCGATGCTGACATTCAATCAGATTTTAATACGTTTCGCCCGAAGCTGGCTGGATTGACCAGGTAACCATCTTGCAATGGACTTGTGATAGAATTCTGAGAGGCATGTCTGATGTGTGGTTTACATATGGAAATCATGAGTTGCCTTATGCTTTTACACCTGAAAAGAAGAGCCACGGTGATGTTTACATTTTGTGGCATGCGGATCATTAGGCTGTATATGAATCCAGAAAGAATCACCTCGAATTATAACAGTATGTGAGAGACATATGATGTATTTTTCCAGATCGTTACTATGTTTACCAAAGAGTGACTACCTAGTCGAGAAATTTACTATGGTAGGGCTAGATCTTGCCTGTAATTTTCCCACCCCCAGATAAAGAAGAAAAAGAAAGGAGTGCAGCTGGACCTGTACATGTTTGAACTATACCTATAGTCTATACCATCATTTGCATGTTGTATCCTCAAGAAACTTCTGCTGATCAAATCTCCAATTTCAACAGGGTCACTCGTTCATACTTCGAGAATTTGGTCAGGGCATTAGAAAATGGTTTATCAGATGTGGATTCGCAAGCAGCTTCCAGCACGTCAGCGTGCCCAAAAAACTCTGTAGCCAAAGGGAAAGGGGGTAAAGCAAAGGGTTCAACTTCACGATCTAGTCGTTCCGGTTCCACAAATTTAGATGATATCAACCATTGGAACTGTGATCGGTGTACTTTTGCAAATTCAGATTCAGCCACTACATGTCAGATGTGCCATAATCAACGGTGAAGACTCCTCAGTCCTCACTGAAGCAATCCCGTAATTCCTGGATTATTGTCCTGAAGGTGTTTAGAATGGGCACCCAATTCTTATCTAGCTGAAGAAGGCAGCCCTTCTCCCATGGACATCATATTGTCAGGAAGACGGAAGAAGTGTAAAGAAGTACCACTCTCCCTGATTTAGAGGATTGTAAATAATAGTATCTGATTGATAATGCATGTCAGACATTCAAATGCATTACTATATCATAGTCATATATGCGATTTTAACTGGCAAGAGGGTCTTTTATCTTGGACAGGGAACCTTGCAATTTTAAGGTGATCTGTTTCAGAATGATTTGTGTTTATTATGGCCAGTGGTATATAATCTGTCTCATTTCACCTATTGGTGGTGAACTGGTGATAATTGCTCATTGCTCAAGGTATGCATAATCTTGTGGGGCCTTCGTTAATTTATTCATTTGAGTAGTATTTTTGGAAAGCGGATTACTAATTCGAAGTTAATAAGTATGGGTGTGTTGCTGCAGCTTCTTGTGGTTGGAGTGGGATATAAACATAATCTTGGATGTTCGTCAGGGCCCTTAATTATGTCTGATAAACCACTTCCCAAATCCTTGTTGGTAACTTGGTCCTGACTCTTGAGTACATGCATAGTATATTCGGGTGTACTACGCTCTTGGTATGCCTATGGACAAATTTTATTAAAAATTCTGCAAACGACCAAAATTTTACTCATTTTCAATCACTTATTTCTTTCTCTTCTTTCCTCTTGTTCATTGTTTCTTTTACCTTCAATTCTCTCTCCTCCGTTATTTCTCTCATCTCAAAATTTCTCTCGTTAATTGTTTTTCGCCTTCAAATTAATCTTCTATATCGTTTCTCTCCAAATTTTTAACCTTCATTAAAATTAGTGAATGACAAAAACAAACATTTGGAGTTTTGAATTTCATCAATAGCGAAACTAATTTTAGATTTGAGAGTCAATATTAGAGTGTTCAAATTTTTCAACAGCGTAACGATCTATAACGCATAAGATGATTTAAAGGTCAACACTAGTTTAGATTTTTCTTACTTCCATTGTTTCTTTTACTTCAAAATCTCTCTCTCTCCATTATTTCTAATATCTCTCCTTCATGGTTTCTCTCTTATCGTGGGCAAGCAAATTGATGAACCAAAGTATGATTTGAGAAAGTTAGGCTTCATCAATGGCAAAAACAAATATTGAAGTTTTTAGAGTTTATTGTGCTCAATTGTGGACTTTGTTTCACATTTGAAATCAATAATTGAAATATTTTATAAGGTGCTAGAGTTTTTTTAAAAAAACTTACTTGAACCTAGTTGAATTTATCTGAACTTTTTTGTTTTTGAAATACGTCAAAACTCAAGATAAATTGGACCGAGCCTTCGCAAATAGAACATGCACCCAAGTGCATGTAGAAGACGGGGCACCCTCATCTAACATATACTGTTTTACCATTTATAGAGTCCATGATTTTTGAAGAGATGTTGTCACTTGTTTTCTTAAATCTTGCAGCTTATTTTACCTTTAGAAAAAAATGGTTATTGATATATAATCCTTAATTGATACTGTTACTTGCTTAAACTTTAATACATACTATTAATTTATTTTTATTTTTGTCATTGTTTCAGATTGAATTGTATGTTCTTTTCACTATGACTTGTATTTTTCAATGAATAATGAAAGATTAGATATGTTCTTCAATCTAAACCATGTTTTCTTTTTGTATGTTCTTCCATTTGATTTTCGAGTTCTTTGTCTTTATCTATGGCTTCTCAATTATTGTGTGAAACTTTAAAGCTGTAAGTTGTATGACAATTTAACTTAGTATAAACTTTTTAACAAGAAAATAAATCAAATTCATGAGTGAGATTTCTTTTTTCCAATTTAAATTTCAGGGTATGTTCTTTTAATGTAAGTTGTATGTTATTTGCTTTATGTTCATTTTATTACGACCTATGTTCTTTTGTAAATGGAAACTATACATGTTAATTATAAATTATGTTTTTCTTAGTTAGAAAAGTTGCTGAAAAATGTTCGGATTCTTTTATATGGATAATACGCTCTTTTTAGATGCGCACCAAACATCCTGGTGTATAGACCTGGTTATTGGGCGGGGCGGGTCAGGGTCAGTGCGGGTCGGAAGCGGGTCGGGTCATAAGAGGGTCGCTTCCTAAAGGGTCGGTAGGGGGCCGGCCAAAGCGGGTGGGGGGAGAGGGGGGGAGGATTTAAAAAAGAGGGAAATTAAAAAAAAAAAAAAAAAAAAAAAAAAAAAAAAAAAATGAATATAAATGGTAATACGTCAAATTAGATGTTGTTTTTACAAAACCTATTTTATTTTTCAAAATATTTTCTGGTTTACCCTGTCCAATAACCAGGTCTACTGGTGTATAATCCACCATACAGAACCTTGGCCTTTCCTTTCCAATAGTATGCCAAACACATGACAATTTGAATATCAAATAAGTTAAATTATAAAACGTGTTTCATTATAATATGGCGGTAAAGGTAACCGACATTTTCAAACGTTAATGCTCCCTCCACCATTGTCCTTGCAATAATGCATTTCCAAATTCCATCATCCACCAATCTCAAAAAATGCCCCTTCAATTCTCAACTTCCAAGAAAGTTGCCGTGATTGGTGGTGGTCCAGCAGGGTTGGCGGCGGCGCATGAGCTTCAAAAGGAAGGTCATGTGGTAGTGGTGTTTGAGCGTGGGGCTCAGTTGGGTGGATGCTGGGTTTACTCATCCGAGGTTGAATCCGACCCGCTTGGACTCGACCCGACTCGAAAAATAGTTCATTCAAGCCTCTATGCTTCTCTTAGGACTAATCTTCCTAGAGAAGTTATGGGTTTTCGTGATTATCCTTTTGTTTTGTCCCTTCTGGTAATGTATTACTTATTTTTACACTATTCACTCACCATCCTTTTAAACTATTTATTGTGATTTTTAAGTAAGTAGAAATATAGTCATGCGAAATCTTGTTACATTCGTCTTTTATATAATTTTTACTAAAATGTAATTAAAGATATTAATAGTTGAAGTTGTGCATTGGCAAGCGTGAAAAATCAATTATTGTAATAAGAAAAGAACGGAGGAAGTATTTTAGTTTCAAGGCTCAAGCAATTGTTGTAAGATCATGTAATAATTGAAGTTCGAAACAATTAAGACTAGTTCATAAAAATTAAGAAAAGTTGGTAATAATGAAGAGAAGTTCAGCAAAAATAAATACGTATGATAGATATAACATTATATTCTGATATTGGTTATATGGATTGAACTTCTGTTTGCAGGCAAAGCTGAGAGAGATTCTCGAAGGTTTGTAAGTCACCAGGAAGTGCTGAGATATTTGGAGGATTTTGCTCGCGATTTTGGACTAAATGAATTATTCCGTTACGAGACAGAGGTGAGGCATGTTAGGTTGGAAGCTGATGGAAAGTGGATGGTGAAATATAGGAGGGTTGGTAGAGACGAAGGCAGCGAAGTGGATGAAGCTTATGATGATGTAGTTGTCTGCAATGGACATTACACTGAACCGCGAGTTGCTGATAATATTACTGGTAATGTGTATCTATTGCTTTAGTTGGTCTCTTTGATTCTATGTACAGGGGCTATATATAAATACTTTTGTGAAATACTTTGACATGCTCTAATGCTGCAGGTTACTGATGCTCAAAGGTTGTTCTTGCTGATTTCTGACCATTACATTACCTTCTTTCTATATATTATATATTATATATATGCTGGTTACTGATGCTTAAATGTTGTTCTTGCAGGCATTGATCTTTGGCCTGGGAGGCAAATTCATAGCCACAATTATCGTATACCAAACTCCTATCAAGACCAAGTATTTTACTAATAATTCTGTTTTCTGTTATGATTTTTTTTATGACTCGTGCATCTTTGGAGGTCGTTATGATTTAGATATAAGAATCTGTTCTTTTTGTTCTCCTCATGAACGTGTTTTGGTTTTCTTGGAAATGCATAATCTCCTTTTTTTGAATTTATATAGTATATTTCTTGCTTCTGTTTGTCTAGGATTGACTATATATCCTGCTTTTTCCTTCTTCTCCCACAAAAATACAGAAAATAAATGATTTATTTATTTCTTAATTCCATCAGGTTGTAGTTATAATAGGGAGTTCAGCTAGTGCCCTCGATATCTGTAGGGACATTGCTGGATTGGCCAAAGAAGTCCATATAGCAAGTAGATCTGAAACGGTAGGAAGATATGGAAAACATCCTGTTTATGATAACATGTGGCTCCATCAAATGGTAAAACAACTCACTCACCTATATGGCTATATATATCATGAAAAGTTCATTGATGTTTGATAGCATTATTATATTGTTTGTTCTTGAATCTTGATGCTAGGATAAGTTGATAAGAAATTTCTACTGTGAAATAATGCAGATAGAAAGAGCCCATGAAGATGGTAGGATATCGTTTGAAGATGGGAGTGCGGTTCATGCGGATGTGATTCTTCATTGCACAGGCCGGGTACAAGTATCATTACCCTTTTCTTCCTAGCAGTGGTGTCGTGACTGTCGATGATAATCGTGTTCATCCGCTTTACAAGCATGTGTTTCCTCCTGCTTTAGCTCCAGGGATCTCCTTTATTGGTGTCCCATCATTTGTAAGAGTTTAGCTAGCTGGTGTTATGTTTTCAACCATACATGATACATGATACATGATACATGATACATGATACATGATACATGATACATAATACATCTAGCAGAGATCTAATATATTCTCATGAGTCATGACCAGATAGCTAGCTGGATCATTTAATTTGATCTTACAAATCTTTTCAAATTTCATGTTAGGTTGTTTCTTTCTTCCTTTACGAACTTCAGAGTAAGTGGGTATCACGTGTTTTATCTGGGCGCATATCACTTCCATCTGAAGAAAATATGATGAAAGATATACAACTCTTCTACTCACAAATGGAAGCTAAGGGTGTTCCAAAGCACGACACACATAAGATTCATGGTTTTGAGGTAAATTTTAGTGTAGGAGAATATATAGTTATAGATCACTAGTTCATCAAAATTGACTTTGACATTGGATTTAATTGTAGGGGCTCTTTGCACCATTCGAATACGAGGATTGGCTTGCCACAGAATGTGGCTGCCATCTCACTGAGGAATGGAGGAAGAATATGTTTTACACCACACTATGCCGTGTGTTGAAACAAAGAGAGACTTATCGTGATGAATGTGACGATGAAGACTTGGTCCAACAAGCATGTAAAGATTTTATGCAATACTTGTCTGCTGATGGCAAGGCTTTAGTTGCTGGTTCGGTAATTTGATATTAAACCTTGTTATGTTGCTTGTATATTAATAGTTTCTCATACTGGTTTGTATTGCATGCTGCTACTATAAAACCTTAAACAGAGAAACCAGAGAAAAGAATGACCATTGTGTAATGTGTACTACTACATTGGAGTGTGCAAATAAGATTTCTTCTGATTATATATGAAACTAGTTGGACCACCACACTGCACTTAAAATAAGCTTCTCGGCCAGGTTCGAAGTCAGAATTTGATAGCAACGAGGTCTTATATCCTTATTCTATATTTTGATTAAGTGAAGGTTCATGACTTTCTGTAATCAACTAAAAGAGTAGAGTAAAAGACGTTAAAATAAAAATGATTGAAAAGGATGGGGGCCACCCATGGCGTAGATTTTTTTTTCTGAAAGAACCCAAACAAAGGAACTACATTATTAAATCATCAGCAGATATTCTCAGGAACATCCTCATCCCAACAACGCTTACCCACTTCCCACGGAAGAAAATGGGCTAATTGTGAGCTACTTTGTTACCGGACCTCTTGACAAAAGATCAAACAACAGAAGTAAAATGAGGAACAAGAGATAGAATGTCTTCTACAACTAGGTGAAAATCACTAAAACCATCAGCATTGCCATTGAGAGCTTGTATGACGAGCAAACTATCACTCTCCACCACTATGCGCGAGGAACCCATCTACCTAGCCAACCGAAGACCTTCAAAGACCGCTTTAGCTTGTGTAGTACGATTCTCCCAAGTTGTGTGAGATTGGAAAGCAGCACCCCATAAGACCTCGCCCAAATTGTTCCGGCAAACAATGCCAAGACTTGTATCTACCTCGTCAAGCTTCCCTGCATCCACATTAATTTTGTGATAGTTTTCATCACGTGGTTGTCAAACCATTGGATGAGGAGAGACCATAGGAAGATGCAGCTTCGTCTTCCAAGAATTTGATTTCCAAGCTTCATTACAGATTTTCTTAGCATAAGCCAAAGTATTGGTTGGGTTTGAGAAGTCTTGTTCCACGGATGCTTTTGACAAGCTAAAGTCGTATCACCTAATCAAAAGTAATCCTAAAGTCCTCTAACAAATAGTAGTCAGGGAAGTAGGGTCGAATCCACAGGGAAACAATGTTCTTTTCCTAATTGTCGATCAAATCTAGATTATAGGGAACGAGTGTTGTTGGTAATTATACTAAACTACATAATAAGTATATCAAGAATATTAATAATAAAGAGTCTAGGGCGTAGGTTCACCAATGGACAATATTCCAGGATGAAACACAACAATCAATAATGAATAATGCAGTTAAACAGGTTGATTTCCTCTCTCGAGTCGAAATTAACCATAGAATGATATTAACAGGCTCTCGCAATTTATTAATACCAACTCTACCAATTGAAACTAGCCTTAATATCAAGTTTATACCTCTCGGCGCATAACCTAATATTGCAATACTATAACAATCCAATCTGGCCAAATCGGATAGAGATAATACATTCAATAGGATTCAACATACATCATCAAAAATCAATACTTTATAAACATCCCTTCATAAATATTCATGGATCCCCTTAACCCTAGAAATAAACTACTCAATCATAATTGGGGAAAACATACTCATGATGAAACAAGTAAACATGGTGAATTAATAATCAAAGATTGAATAAGAATAACAAGAGAAGAGAAGAAATACCAATTGTAAAACTAATCTTGCAAAATCCAAGCTTCTATTGAAAATCCAATGTAAAATTGGGCAAAAGTAGTACTAGGGTTCTTGAGTAATTAAAATATGCTTAGAAAAACTAAAGCTGAAACTATAATGTAAAAACGTAGTGTTTCCAACCTAAAAGGATAAGTATTTATATGAAAATAAAAGTCAGTGCAACACGCGCTTAAAATCCCTTAAAAATCGATCCGCCCGACCAATCTGGGCGGAATCCGCCCGACCGGGCGGTTACCAGGTAGCCAAATCATTCGTCACGCCCGACCGGGCGTTCTTTAACTGCTTCTCTCCAAATGGATTCGCCTCGCCCGACCAACCCGGGCGGATGTCGCCCGACCGGGCCCGCAAGGAAAGTTGCTTCCCTTCTTCTCAAACTCAAAATGTGGCTAAGGCAAAGTCGCCCGAACGGCTGGGGCGGATATCGCCCGACCGGGCGGTCTTCAGGTCCTTGACGCCCAAATTCCAATCTTCAAAGTGTCATAACTTTCACGTTATTTGTCGGAATTAAGCAAGTGGCCACTTGTTGGAAAGCTCTTGAATCGTAGAATATAACCCAAGTAAAATGCTCGAGCTCTCAAAAGTGCATCATCTCTTGTAGTGGTATAAATGAGTAGGAAATGCATCAAACATGCTAATTCCTACAATAATCATCCTGAAACTACAAATACACTACAAGAAACACATTAGTACTAAAAATGGCCACGAAGAGCGCAATTAAGACCAATAATCAATGAGGGACGGGGGTAAAAACTCTATATAAAATAGACATATCAAACTCCCCCAAGCTAGACTTTTGCTTGTCCCTAAGCAAAACCTGTCTGAAGATCAAGAGTTCAAGGAAGTAATAGTCGTTTCACCCTAACATAAAATCGTTTCAAAAATATTTAGGTGACTATAGATCGAATCCAAGCACACCACAAATCACAATCTGTAAAGCTCAACAGATAAGCACCAATCAGGGATAAGAGTCAAAATAGGCCACTAGACATGCACTACAAATCAATGAAAAGGATCTCACAAGGGGACTCTCCACTCATTTGTAGAACACTCTCCAAGGAGTTAAAATGACTGCTTTTAACCAACCCCAAATGCCCATCCCACTCTCACACTCGTGTGTTTGAAGGATGATTAATAACACTCAATTGCCAAACTTCACCAAGTTTGTCCATAGGCTTGTGTCATCTCTCCACATTAGGTAACTATACATGCAAACAAATCATATGACTCATTGAAGGTTGTAATGGGGCTCATGGTAATAGGTGTGGTAAATATTTGGGAATGTGGTGCTCAAGGAAGTGAAGTATTACTACAACTTTGATGAAACAATCCACACAATATATTAAATTTCAACACAACTATAACCAAATTTCTATTCTTTCATCTCCTTTCTCCTTTCATATAATCCAAGCAAAGACTTCCAACTCAATGTTTTTTTTTCAATTTTCATCTTTTTTTCTTTTGTATTTTTCTTTGAAAGCCTTACTTGTCTCATTTTCAAAAGTTTCTATTTTAGTTACTAGCTAATAAGGATAGAGGAGAATCAACACTTAGGACTCGAAAATAATAATGCGGAGTCCTCCTTTTTCCATGTACACAAATTTTTCTCTTTTTTCAATTACACCAACAACCAATTTCATCCATCAAATGTCAACCAACATACATTTCCAAAATACTTCACAACCAAAGGTCGAGAGATGTATTTTTGGAAAATGTGGAGCTCATAGCGTGGTTATCAAAAGAAATAGGCTCAGCTCAGAGTGGTTAACTAGGGGAAATAAATGCAGGAAAGGCTATTTGGTCTTATGGTGCAATTTCCTAAGAGAGTCATTATCATTTTTATTTAGCCATCATATAGTCAATGTATCAGTGGAGAGAAAACACAAGTTCTAGCATCTCTTAGAGAAGTGGGCATACACTCATGAAAAGAAAAACTGGAATATATGCAGTTTTAAAGCACAGAAGCTCACAGTTAATCCAAACATGCTTGTAGGACATATAGAGTGCCACAATTATGATTCTTATCATAGATCAAAGTACAAAAATGTCATGCTCTGGTGATCAATCATTGTTTCATGCCCATCAACAATCCAAAGTCAAAACACAAATATGATGATACGGGGCACAAGGAAACAACTATTCAACTTGACTATGATTTTCCAGTAAACTCGTATTTTTGTTCTCTTTACTTTTTGTTTTTTTTTTCTTTTTCTTTTTGTAGATAACTAAAAAAAAAGGAAAAACTAACTAGCTATGCTGAACTGAACTATGAAAGTATTAAACTACCTAAAGAGTGATAGAAAAATACCATATACACAAGAGACATCCTCCCCCAAGCTGAACTTGGCAATGTCCGCATTGCAACAAGGGAAAGAAAAGGAACATGGACCTCAGTCGTCCATAATGTCATCATCACCATCGTCATCCTCATCACCAGCATGAGTAATAGTACCGGCGCCACTCCCCCCAGCACCACCACCATAGGTGGGGTTCCAAGTGTACCAACTGTGGTGTGGACCAGCCTGAGCTATTGTTCCGAGCCTGCAATACTCATCATACATAGGAAACATAGCTAGATGCTGGTCAGTATAAATGGTGTCCACACGGCGCTCGAGACGCGCAATAGCCTGAGTGTTAGCAGCCATATTCAGTTCCATACGCTGCAGAACACTCATCATACCCTCAAAATCAGCAGTAGGGGGAGAAGGGTGGGAAGAAGAGGAAGGGATGGATGGGGCAGGCTCACGCCTACGGTAGACCTGAGGAGGCTCAGGTACTGGAGCAGTCTGAGGAGGGTTTGTCTCATCACCTACAGGGAGAAGGTAGGTGGGTGGTACATCGTCATCAGAGTAGTCATCCCCTATAGGTTTTTGGATCAAGTCAGGATTAGGGAGGAGTATAGATTTGCAATTGGCAATCAGCCACCTAAACTGCCGACCACTAGGAGTAAAGTATCGGGCCGAAAGAAAATGGCCAAGATCAAGGTAGGTGGCCCACGGAACTACATTGTTTCGATTTTCAACATAACCGAAATGACAGGCAATGTGGGTGACTAGCCCCCTAATAACTATAGGCACAGTTGTCCTGACACTGCCATCCTCCTCAAAAGTGGGGTAAGTGGTGGAAATTTTGTGGATGTGGTGCATAAAGGCGTAAGCAAGATCAAACTGCATTTTCATGGCAGCAGGCCATAGGTATGTCCCCAAAGCAGTGAGCTCCTCAGTCCGGGTTGTATTGGGTTCCCACCTCCCAAAAATAGTACCGCCAAATTTTTTAGGAGAAATCGGATGCTCGGATTGTGAACAAACTTAATTTGCAGATGTTGGCAATTGGGGGGTCTAACTCCTGTCAAAGCTTGCCAAAAGAGTCCCAACAGCATTATTTCAGGTTTCTTTCTATCTCCCCTAACAGTCATCCCAAACAGTTGGGCAAATTGCCTAAGAGTCAGTTTACGGTCCGCATTGGCAATCCTAAAATACATGACGTGATCATGGGATGAATGTTTACGGATTTCAAGAGAGCTTAAGAATTCAAGTGTGATATCGGCATAGGTTCCATGATATAGTGTAAAAAATGCCCCAATACCAACCCCCGCAAACAAGGTCCGGGTGATTTCAGTAGGGATGGCAATTACCCATGGGTGAGTGGATTATCCATCCACCCGCCCCGAATAAATGGGTGAAAAGCCGCGGTGGAGCGGATGACTGACGGGTGATGGATGGATCGGGTAATGGATCGGGTCGGATGTGGATGACTTTTTTTTGATCCATCACCCGATCCATCACCCGCTTCCTCCATCCACCCGTTTATATATATATATATATATATATATATATATATATATATATATATATATATATATATATATATATATATATATATATATATATATATATATATATATATATATATATATATAATATAAAAATAAAAAAAACTAGCATATAGCAATGGATTTGTTGTATTTTATTATTTTTAGTTTTATTAAGCCATTATTAGTTTTACTTTCCGGTGTGTAATGAGATTGATATTTAGTCACTTTATCGTTAATATATGAGTCTTTGATTAAGTTTTCAAAAAAATTGTTAAATCTACAAATTAATTTTTTTTAGTATCACCCGTTTCCCACCCGCTCCACCCGCCCCACCCGCGGATGATGGGTGGAGCGGATATGGATGAAATTTTTCGCGGGTGATGGATGGTGTGGATGGAGTTTTGGGTCGCGGGTGATGGGGCGGATGATGCTCCACCCGATCCACCTCCAATCCATTGCCATCCCTAGATTTCAGTGATACCAAAAGCATGCAAGAGATCCCGACTAACAAATCTAGTAGAAGAAATCATACGATGTTTAAGTTTTTGGAATCGTACCCGTTGTTCTTCATCTTTGAAGATGATGTGGGGGAATGTAGTGTCTGCCTCAATTGCAGGATTTTCGTTGCCACGTGCACCACGACGAGCCGCCATTGAAGAAGATGAGAAACCTTGAAGAAACAACAATGATGGACAAAGTTAGAAACTTCACAAAAATCTGATTAAAACTTCTTATATGGCACAATTCAGTGTAGGAACACAAATTACAAGGCAAAACTAGCAAGAATCATCACAAAATTCAAACCTTTACTCAATAAACCCAAGAAAGATGGAGAGAGAAAGTGAAAGATTTAGGGGATGAGGAGGAAAAATGGAGTGGAGAAAGTGAAAAGGATGAATGGAAGATGAGATTTGTGAAAAAAAATTGAGAGTTTGGGTTGGGAAGGTGAGTTTAGAGAAAAAATGGTGTTAGGGGTTGGGGGTTTTGAGGAGAGAGAGAGAGTGAGAGGAAGAAGATGAATGAGTTGTGAGGGAGGAAAAGAGATTCGGGGGTTTAGTGAGGGAAAAAACGTGTTCGCTGCGCGCCGCCCGACCGGGGCGGAATCTGCCCGACCCGCCCGGGCGGGACTTTTGCCTTAGGAATTTCAGTGTGTTACGTTATTCTTTTCATGAGCTGATACTTGCGGGGCCGACCGGGCGAGACGCGCCCGACCTACCCGGACGGTCCCAGTAAATCATGCCTTAGAATTTTTTTCGTCGTCCATGAAAAAGTGCTTGCGGGCCCGGCCGGGCGAGACGCCCCCGACCCACCCGGGCGGTGCCTAGTGAGCTCGATTCTTTGAGTTTTCGCCTTTTTTTCTTTTGTTTTTCATTGCGAAGCTGCGAATTGTCACCCTTGACACACATGCCTGCACTATAAAGTTCCAAAATATGAATAATTTTCTCTCGTTACGCTAAAAAATAAAAAAATGAAAATGAAAAACTACAAGAAAAAAAAAGAAGAGAGGAAAAATTTCCAAAAATCGGGTTGCCTTCCGAGCAGCGCTGGTTTATAAAGATCCCGCACGACCGTTTACCTCCCTCATTCGTCAAGTGGTGATGGTGCTCAGAGGTTGAGTTCCTCAACTAGACCCACAGTAGCACCTGTGTGGTACAACTTCAAACGTTGCCCATTAACCTTGAACACTTCACCTTTTTCATTCATAACCTCTACGAAACCGAACTTGTTCACTCTAGTAACTGTGAAAGGGCCTGACCATCTAGATTTCAACTTTCCAGGGAAGAGTTTGAGCCTAGAATTGTACAATAAGACTTTGTCTTCCACGTCGAACTCCCTTGGTAGGATCTTTTTGTCATGCTACTTCTTCGTTTTCTCCTTATATACTCGTGCACTATCATAAGCCAACAATCGAAACTCATCAAGTTCATTGAGTTGTAGAAGTCATTTCTCCCCTGCAAGCTTTTGATCCATATTAAGCTCTTTGATCGCCCAAAAAACCTTATATTCTAATTCGACAGGGAGGTGGCATGCTTTCCCATACACGAGCCTATACGGTGAAGTACCAATGGGTGTCTTGAATGCGGTTATGTAGGCCTAAAGTGTGTCATCCAACTTCGTACTCCAATCCTTCCTAGACCTTGCAACTACCTTCTCAAGAATGGACTTAACTTCGCGATTGGAGACCTCTACTTGTCCACTCGTTTGAGGATGGTACGCTAAGCCAGTACGGTGGTAAACTCCATATTTCTTCAAGAGGGTATCCAAATGTCATTCATGAAAATGGGAGCCTCCATCACTAATCACGGCTCGTGGGACCCCAAACCGTAGGAATATGCTTTTCTTGAACAAAGCCATCACTACCTTAGAGTCATTAGTAGGAGATGCCACGGCTTCAACCCACATAGAGACATAATCGACCGCAACCAAGATGTAGCAGTTCCCATTAGAAGATGGGAACGGTCCCATAAAATCAATACCCCAAACATCAAAGATTTCAACTTCTAAAATACCTGTTTGGGGCATCTCATGCCGTCTCGAAAGATTGTGCGTCCTTAAACATTGTGGGTCAAAAGAAACCCGACTCATGGAGCTTTGCTACAGTTCTCGAGGGGCCATGATGCCCACCATAAGGTGAGTTATGACAGCAATTCAGAATTCCGTTGACCTCCCACTCAGGGACACATTTGCGGAAAAGACCATCTGAACATTCACGAAACAAGAAAGGATCATCCCAAAAGTAGAATTTAACATCATGGAGGAACCTTTTCTTTTGTTGGTAGGACAAATAAGGAGGTAATATACCCCCGACCAAGTAATTGGCGTAATCGGCAAACTAAGGAATATGTGAGGTGACGGCATATAGATGATCGTCAGGAAAAGAATCACCTATAGGAGTTGAGTTCATACCATAATCGTTATGCCTGATCCTTGACAAGTGGTCTGCAACTACGTTCTCTGCTCCTTTCTTATCACGAATTTCTATGTCGAACTCTTGGAGCAAGAGAATCCATCGAATGTTTGGCTTAGCTTCCTTCTTAGAGAGAAGGTACTTCAGTGCTGCATGATCGGTGTAAATAATAACTTTGTAGCCAATCAGATAAGATCTGAACTTCTCTAAAGCATAGACAATAGCCAAAAGCTCTTTTTCCGCAGTGGCATAGTTGACTTGAGCCTCATCCAATGTCTTGCTAGCATAATAGATAGCATGCAAGACCTTATCCTTGCGTTGACCGAGCACGGCTCCAACTGCGTAATCACTTGCATCGCACATTATCTCGAAAGGGAGTTCCCAATCGGGGGCTCGGATAATAGGTGCAGTTATCAAAGCTTGATTGATCCTGTCAAAAGACTCAAGGCATTCATCAGTAAAATCAAATGGAGCATCCTTAAGAAGGAGTTGGGTCAGTGGTTTAGCAATTTTGGAAAAATCCTTGATAAAACCCCGCATGACCAAGGAAACTTCGTACTCCTTTAACATTAGTTGGTGGGGGTAATTGCTCAATCACTTGGACCTTAGCTCGATCCACTTGGATGCCTCTATCAGAAACAATATGGCTTAAAACAACTCCTTCAGTCACCATAAAATGACACTTTTCCCAATTTAAGACCAAATTACATTTTTCACATCTTTTCATGACTTTAGTGAGATTAACTAAGCATGTATCAAAAGTAGAACCATATACACTAAAATCATCCATAAAGACTTCCATGATAGACTCTATGAACTCAGAAAAGATACTCATCATGCATCGTTGAAAGGTGGCAGGGGCATTACACAAGCCAAAGGGCATTCTACGATATGCAAAAGTGCCATAAGGGCAAGGTAAATGTTGTATTTTCTTGATCATCAGGATGAATGAGAATTTGGAAGAAACCTGAATACCCATCCAAATAACAGAAATATTTATGACAAGCCAACATTTCAAGCATTTGGTCAATAAAAGGTAGAGGAAAGTGGTTCTTTTTAGTGGCCATGTTGAGTCTCCTATAGTCTATACACATACGCCATCCAGTCACAGTTCTAGTTGGAATTAACTCATTCTTTTCATTTTTCACAACAGTCATACCACCTTTTTTTGGTACTACTTGTACAGGACTTACCCACTTAGAATCAGCAATAGGGTAGATAATACCTGCATCAAGTAGTTTCATGACTTCTTTCTTAACCACTTCCTGCATGTTTGGATTCAGTCTCCTTTGTGGTTGAATGCACGACTTATGATCATCCTCAAGGTGTATCATGTGCATACAAAAATCGGGGCTTATACCCTTCAAATCGTCAATAATATAACCGATAGCCTTCTTATGATTTTTCAAAATAGTCAGAAGTTGTGAGAGTTGGCTGTCATCAAGTGCAGCACTGACAATTATAGGATGTAACTCATGCTCATCTAAAAACATATACTTCAAGTGAGAGGGGAGAGGTTTAAGTTTGGGTTTCTTTACCTTAATATTGCACGCAGATTGAACTAACCTCTTTACCTTTTGGCATTCACCAAGGTCAAGCTCTTCACTTGCTAGAGCCTTCTCAATAGCATCGACCTCATTGCTCCAAATACTGCCATCACCTGTGGAAGAATCAAGACAAAGTACCGCCTCCAAGGGGTCTCCATAGAGAGCTTGGGGCATGTTATCATGGCAAATCACATCAACCACATCAATACTATAACATTTTTCCTCTAGCATAGGACTTTTCAAAGCGGTGCTCAGATTAAAGGTGACCTCATCATCTCCTACAGATAGTGTAAGCTTACCATTTTTCACATCAATTACTGCACCTGCAGTATGAAGGAATGGCCTACCCAAAATAATTGGAATTTGCTTGTCTTCCTCCATGTCAAGCACAACAAAATCAACGGGAATAAAAAATTTTCCTACTCTAAAAGGCACATCTTCTAGAATACCTAGGGGGTATTTAACAGAACGATCAGCCATTTGCAGAGTAATATTGGTAACTTTCAGACTTTCCATATTTAATTTTGAGGAAACAGATAATGGCATAACACTCACACTAGCACCCAAGTCACACAATGCTTTATCAATGAATAGTCTACCAATGTGACATGGAATAGAGAAACTACCAGGATCTTTCAATTTTGGTGGAGACTTATTTTGTAAAAAAGGTACTACATTCCTCTGTAAATGCAACTGTCTCTACCTCATTACAAGCCCTTTCTAGTCAAGATATCTTTCATGAATTTTGCATAAGCAGGCACTTGAGTAATTAATTCCGTGTAAGGGACAGTTACCTGAAGATTCTTGACGACTTCCAAAAACTTACCAAATTGTTGGTCCAGCTTACTCTTGAGTTGACGAGTTGGAAAAGGAAGTTTGATAGGAGGAACCTCAATAGCAGGCTTCTTGGCTTCATTTGTCTCTCCATGTTCAGTTGCTTGCTTAGAGTTCTCCTTGTTAGTTGCAGGGTGATCTTGGACCCGGTCCCCATCATTCCTCACACTCACAGTATCATCAGTAGGCATGGGTGGTCCATCATAATGAGAACCACTGAGGAGAGTGATGGCGTTTGCCGATTTGCCGAGTCTGTTGGCTGAACAGATTGTGCTGGAAGAGCACCTTGTTGTCGAGTAGAGTTCGAAGTAGCCAACTGTGCCAACTGGTTCTCCAACATCTTGTTATGAGCTAGAATGGACTCAATCTGTGCCTTGTCAGTTTGTCTGTCTTTTTGTATCTGTAGCATCATATTTCTCATCTCAACCATCATGGGATCGGCAGGAGGTGCTTGTTGAGATGGATTGAAAGATGGTCTAGAGAAACCAGGAGGATGTTGAGAAGGTTGTTGGTAGTACCTCTGGTTCACTTGTTGTGCCTGTGGTTGTGATGCAGGAGGATTTAGGACATTAGTGCTCTTGTATGACAGATTCGGATGATTTTTCAATCCTGGATTGTATATGTTGGAGTATGGATTGTTCTGCCGATATGATTGGAAGGCATTAACTTGTTCAAGCGAACTTCGACACTCCTGTAACCAATGTCCAACTATACCACAATTTTCACACAAGATCTCAGATGTAGTACCTAAAGCAGCAACACTCGCGGGAGAGGAGAGTTGCATATTATCCAGCTTATTATTAATGGCATTCATTTGTGTAGCCAATAGGGATATAGAATCAATCTCATACTTGCCTCCCTTGTTAGCTAGTCCACGAGGGTTGCCATATTGAGAGTTGTGGATAGCCATCTCCTCGATTAAGTCATGTGCGGCATCAATTTCTAGTTTCATGAATCTCCCATTTGCCGCAGAGTCTAGAATAAGTCTTGAGTTGTTCCCCAAACCATTGTAAAATCCCTGAACTAGGAACCATTTTTGTAGACCATGATGGGGACATTCTCTCTGGAGGTCCTTGAATCTTTCCCATGCCTCATACAAAGATTCGTCATTACCTTGGATGAAATTTGTGATCTGACTACGCAACCTAGCAGTCTTCTCTGGAGGGTAGTACTTCCTGTAGAAAGCTAAGGCCAAGGTATTCCAGTCTGTGATCCCAAGAGTGGTGCGATTAATCCCATTGTACCACATCTTTGCCTTGTCTCGAAGTGAAAATGGGAAAAGAATCTCCCGAATTTGATCTTGTGTTATGCCCTGCTGCTTAATAGTAGAACAATATTGACAGAAGTCCTGATAATGTAGATTAGGGTCTTCATTAGGTCCACCACCAAATTGTTTCCTTTCGATCATATTCAGCAATGCAGGTTTGATTTGAAAATTGACAGCTTCGATTTCGGGCATTTGATTGCTCTTGGGAAGTTCAGCCAAGGAGGGCTGGGAAAAGTCGGTAAGTCTCCGAGCCATTTCTGATTCTCTTGGAGTAGTAGGAACAGTACGTCTAGAATCAGAATCAGAATCAGAATCCAAGGGTTTAACTCCCCCTGAATTATCTCGCAACTGTCTGAAGAAGTTCTTCTGTCTATGAAAGGATCTTTCAATTTCAGGATCAAATGGAAAACCACCTGAACTCAAACTCCTGCGCATAGACGAACTAAAGAACAAACAATTAAGAGATTTTGTCCCGAAGAACAAGTGTTCTCTGAGACGAGAATATATAATCTAGACTCTAAAACAATTAAAGAAAATGGAACAAAACCGTTTCCCCGGCAACGGCGCCAAATTTTGACAGGCTAAAGTCATATCACCTAATCAAAAGTAATCCTAAAGTCCTCTAACAAATAGTAGTCAGGGAAGTACGGTCGAATCCACAGGGAAACAATGTTCTTTTCCTAATTGTCGATCAAATCTAGATTATAGGGAACGAGTGTTGTTGGTAATTATACTAAACTAGACAATAACTATATCAAGAATATCAATAATAAAGAGTCTAGGGCGTAGGTTCACCAATGAACAATATTCCAGGATGAAACACAACAATCAAGAATTAATAATGCAGTTAAACAGGTTGATTTCCTCTCTCGAGTCGAAATTAACCATAGAATGATATTAACAGGCTCTCGTAATTTATTAATACCAACTCTACCTATTGAAACTAGCCTTAATATCAAGTTTATACCTCTCGGCGCATAACCTAATATTGCAATACTATAACAATCAAATCTGGCCAAATCGGATTCAATAGAGATAATACATTCAATAGGATTCAACATACATCATCAAAAATCAATACTTTATAAACATCCCTTCATAAATATTCATGGATCCCCTTAACCCTAGAAATAAACTACTCAATCATAATCGGGGAAAACATACTCATGATGAAACAAGTAAACATGGTGAATTAATAATCAAAGATTGAATAAGAATAACAAGAGAATAGAAGAAATACCAATTGTAAAATAATCTTGCAAAATCCAAGCTTCTATTGTAAAATAATGTAAAAACGTAGTGTTTCCAACCTAAAAGGATAAGTATTTATATGAAAATAAAAGTCAGCGCAACACGCGCTTAAAATCCCTTAAAAATCGATCCGCCCGACCAACTCGGGCGGTTACCAGGTAGCCAAATCATTCGTCACGCCCGACCGAGCGTTCTTCAACTGCTTCTCTCCAAATGGATTCGCCTTGCCCGACCAACCGGGCGGATGTCGCCCGACCGGACCCGCAAGGAAAGTTGCTTCCCTTCTTCTCAAACTCAAAATGTGGCTAAGGTAAAGTCGCCCGACAGGCTGGGGCGGATATCGCCCGACCGGGCGGTCTTCAGGTCTTTGATGTCCAAATTCCAATCTTCAAAGTGTCATAACTTTCGCGTTATTTGTCGAAATTAAGCAAGTGACCACTTGTTGGAAAGCTCTTGAATCGTAGAATCTAACCTAAGTAAAATGCTCGAGCTCTCAAAAGTGCATCATCTCTTGTAGTGGTATAAATGAGTAGGAAATGCATCAAACATGCTAATTCCTACAATAATCATCCTGAAACTACAAATACACTACAAGAAACACATTAGTACAAAAAATGGCTCCGAAGAGCGCAATTAAGACCAATCATCAATGAGGGACGGGGGTAAAAACTCTATACTTCCTCCGTTCCAAAATAAGTGAAACATTTCTCTCATTTATGTGAGAGCTTTTTGACACAAGTGTTTCACTTATTTTGGAACGGAGGAAGTATAAAATAGACATATCAGCTTTGCACCTAGCTCCCCAAATTGCCGAACACAAAGTAAGAAACATATTAACATCCTCATTTCCCAATTTTTTGAAGCAAGCAGCCCACCAATCCGCTAACCTCGAACATCCCAACGGAATCTAACTCAAATTCACTTTCCTCCCACACTCCTTGCGCAATAGAACATGTATGAGTGGCGTGAAACTCGAATTCCTCAACATCCCCACAGAGACAACACATAACATCAACGGAATTAACACGACGATTCAAGCCCATCCGAGTTGACTGGGCCTCGAGACAGGCTCTCCACGCAAATAGCTTGACTTGTGGAAGAACGTTAGCACCCCAAATAACCTTCCAAATATCCTTAACAGTAGAAGTAGAATCCTCCATAGCACTCCAATTATCTCCGAACATTGCATTATAAGCTGAACGCACTGAATAAATGCCATTCTTCTCTAAATCCCAGCATAAGACATCCCTTGGAAGATGGTTACTAATGGGAATACTCAACACCCGGTCAACTTCAAAAGGTAGAAATAATTGAGAAACCAAATCAACCTTCCAAGATTTATAAATTGGATCAATGAAAGCACCCACCTCATGATTAACATTAGCCAAACCTCTAGGAGAAATAATCTTCCGAGTTTGAGAGCCCGAAATCAACGCATCATTCCAAACATGAATCTTCTCGTTGTTGCCCACTCTCTACCTCAACCCTCTTCTAAGCACCCACCTTGCCTCCCTGATTCCCCTCCAAGTGTAGCTAGGAAACGACCTCAATTCGGCTTCCAAGAATGAAGAGTTTAAATAATACTGAGCCTTAAGAATTTGCTCAAACAAGATTCTCGGGTGCATAGTGATTCTCCACGCCTGCTTATCTAACAGAGCCCAATTAATCAATTTCATATCTCGAAAGCCAATACCCCCTTCAGCTTTAGGCTTACACAACTTTTTCCACGCCACCCAAAAAATTCTTCTCTCACCACTCTTTTGATGTAATCCCCCGTAAATTTATGGGTTTTATAAGTATATTTTAATGTATTGTTATTTATATTTAAATATATTTTAGTATTTTAACGATTTATTTCTTTAAGGTTAACTATTTGAAAGTCAAAGAAATTATTTTAATGATTTATGCGAGTCAAATATTTTATTAAAGTCATGCTTTGAAAGTATTTAAAATGTTTGAAATACTTATTGGATTTGGAAAAGGATTTTTAAGTGGGTGTGAGGAGCCCAAACACTCTTAGATTTGGAAAAGGATTTATAATCCTAGCCCATTTACCTTTTCCTAAGCCCACAAAAGGAAAACTATATAAACCCCAAATTTTCCCCTAAACAATATTTTCTCTCTCCTCACTCAAAGAAACCGGCGCCCCTCTCTCCTCTTTCTCTCTCTCACGGTTTTCCTTCTTTCTTTCCCAAGCAACGATTTCTTCTTCAACAAGTAACCTCCCCTCCTCATCAAACCACTGCGCCAACCACCGTGCTGCCGCCAGCCTGCTGCCACGCCACCCTTGACCGGCGCCCTTTGCTCTCTCTTCTTTGCTTGGTTTGTTTCTTTTCTTCCTCCTCAAGTTTTATTCAAAGATTGTATTTTTAGGTTTTGTTTTAATTAGTTTATGTTTAAAAGTTATAGTTTAATGATTTAATATTTAATCTAAGTTATATAATTTATGTATTGATGAAATAAAAATCAGATTTGCATATTTGAGTTTAAACTAGATTTTAATTATCAAAGCATGAATTTTTAGGGTTTTGAAAGTTAGAAAAACCTAGTAGTTTATTATAAGTTATGAAAGTTATTGTCTTTATGTTTGTAAGCATGTTTGAATATGTTTTAAGGGAGTTTTAATTCATGTTATATTGCTGGAAATTTAAAGGAAGAATTTTTAAGGTGTTTTATGATGGATTTTAACCACTAGTGTAGTAGGTAGTATGCTAGGAGGTTAAGTAATCAACTTTTATTATTGGAAAAGGTTTTAAACATGTTTTAGAGGGATTTAAAGTATTTTATTATTGCTGTAAATTCATGAAGGATTAATTATGAATCTATATTGGTTATTTTAGGCGGAGAATTCTCTCTAGGCGACTTTTAAGTCTGTTAAAGTGGCCTAACAATTTGTCTACACACGGTACGTACATACCTATGTGTTGATTGATGTAGTATCATGATTTTAAGAAGGAGAATTATGTAGTATCATGTATAGGAACTATGTTGAGTTCATATATGATATCTATTATGTTGGATTTTGCATGATTTATGTTGTTGTGTAAACATGTTGATTATGAGATTATATTATGAGATTTATATCATGTTTGTATGGAAGATTGATGCAAGCATGTTGGTTGGGAACTTTATTTTATTAATTCACATGGGGGAATTAATATATTTATTAGTATTGGATCATGATTGATCATTGTTCCCTTTTGAGTATTTCACTGCTTTATAAGGACCGAGGGCCTTATTTGGTAAGTTGAGATTTTACACCTATGAAAGGTAATTTGGTTGTTGGCTAGGTTCAACAAATAAGAAAGATTGGATTAAAGTTGAAATTAATCTTGGATTGTTAAGTTGTGTGATCACTTATCTAATTTTAAGATAAAAAGAAAGTTGTGATTGTTTATTGATTTTATTATTTGTGTTGCTTGTGAGTCATAACAAGTAATAACTGGTAAATTATGTAAAGTGAAACTGGATAGCAATAGCTTTAGACTGGTGCACGTCTGAAGTGTTGGACAATTAGGAGTTGAGGTACATGTGAGCGGGCCATGGCTTTTTCTGGGGCCAGATTGATCACCGTGTCCTATTTTTATTTAAAAGGTTCCTCGATATCGTAGGTCATGGGAATACGGAGTCGCGCCCGTATTTCGTCTTCCAAAGGGAAGGCTGGTTTTAGTTAGGCAACTCGGTCCATTGACTATTCCATTTAAAGTAATAAGAATGTTGTTAAAGTTTAGTTCAGTAAAAGTTATCTGCAAGTTATTATATTATTATTTATTCCTGCCTAATATTTATTAGTATCATGTTAGGATTGTTTATTTATTTAGTATGTAGTACTCAGCTTTGCTGATTACGTGCTTTTGTTGTGTATGTTGATCATGGCTTTGCCTTATTGATCCTGTGATGACCCATTTTGGTGAGCAGTCTCTAGGGATCAATAGTGCATTGTCTATCTACAGGCTTGAAGATGATGCATCAATGGGTTCGGGATTGGAGAGCTTATGTAGTTTATTCATAATACTTTTGAGTTATACTCTTCGTAGTTGGTTTTGGTTTTAAGCTTGACTTTGACTTTATTAGTTTGACTTTTGGAGTTGACTTTGTAGTTGACTAAGTTTTATTTATAAAGTTATTTGTTATGTTTTCCGCTGCAAAATTCTAAATAAACCGATACGTTTTCACACGGGCGATAATGCTTTGATGATTCTCTAAGTTTTATATTGAAAAGGTATTTTGGAAAATAGAGAATTGTCGGGGTGTTACATTTGACCCCACCAAAACTGGGAAATAAGGAACCTAATTTCATCACAAAAAGAGGACGGAAAGTTAAACATACTCATTGCATAGATAAGGAGAGATTAGGCCACTCCCTTTATCATGACCTCCCCACTAGCTTTAGAAAGAACCATCCCCTTTCATCCTTGTAGTTTCTTCCACACTATTTCCTTCACGCCTCGAGGGATCACCTTTTTAGAGCGACCCACCATTATCGGCAAGCCTAGATACCTATCATGAATATCAACCTCTTGGAAGCCTATAGCATGTGAAATAGCCACACGGTGAGACACCGGGACCCCACGACTGAACGAGATGTTAGTCTTATCAAAGTTCACCTTATGTACCGAGGAAAGCTCATACAGATTTGGAACCGCAATAATAGCTTCGGAATCCTGCATAGATGCTCTAGAAAATATAATACAGTCATCAACAAATAAGAGGTGATTAACAGACGGGACCGTATGAGCCAACTTCACATTTCTCAGAGAGTTATTTTCCTCTACTCTCCGTAAAAGATGGGAAAAGATCTCAACACATAAAATAAAGAGATATGGAGATAGGGGGTCTCCTTAACGTATCCCTCTATTATGTGAAAAATGTTATGTAGGCTTTCCATTAATGAGCACCGAGAAAGTAAACAATCGGACACAATCCATAACTCTGTTCTTCCAACCTGTATCAAATCTATATCTCACCAGAGCCGCATCTAGAAAATCTCACTCAATGTTGTCATAAAGTTTTGACACGTCAAGCTTCATCGCCATACAACCTTATGAACTTCTAAGATGTTTCATCTGTGAAAAAACTCATAAACCACCAGGATATTGTTTGTAATCAAACGTCCAAGGGCTAAGGCACTTTGGTTAATAGAGACAATTTTATTAAGGAAAGTCTTAAGGCGGTTAGCTACTAACACCTTTGAAACAAGTTTATACACAACATTACAAAGAGAAATAGGTCGAAAATCAGACATACTTTCAACATTGCTCTTCTTAGGAATAAGAGTGATAAAAGTGCGGTTCAAATGATTAGGTATTGGACCACCCCGAAGAATACTCATCACCATTTGCGTCACTAAAGGACCCACAATATGACAATAGGACTGAAAAAACATAAGAGACGTCCCTTCTGCACCCGAAGACTTAATCGGATGCATTTGACTTAGAGCCAGTTTAACTTCATCATCTCTGTACTCAGCTTGCAGCACCTCATTCATCTCTAGTGTAACCCGAGCCTGAAAATCATAGTGAGCTTCATCAATCAAAGAAGGATTAGATGAAGCAAACATTTTTAGGAAATAGTTTACAGCAACACGACCCACATTCTCGTCCCCCACACGATCTACGTCATTATCATCTTTCAACTTTTGGATAAAAAATTTTCATTTGCGCCCCGAAGCTCGCTGATGAAAGAATTTGGAACTTTTATCCCCTTGAGCCAACCAAAGCACTTTAGATCTTTGTTTCCAGTAACTTTCTTCAAGAGACATAAGTTTGGCAATCTCTCGAAGAAGCTTACGTCTGCGCTCTAGTTGTTGCATGCTAAAGCCTCCCTTATTCAACTTTTTAAAGGCCTTTAGTTTCTTTTTCAACTCTTTAAAAGTTGTACCAAATTTCTCCTTGCTCCACTCCTTTAAATCTGCCATACAAAACTCCATTTTCGACGCCAAAGTCAGACCTCCAAGCCATGCATTTTCAATAATGCCTTCACATTCCTCTACTATAGTCCAAAATTGCTCAAAACGGAATAGTTTATTACCCAAATTACTGCCAGTATCTCGTCGCCATATAGTGAGCTTGATAGGGGCATGGTCTGATCATTCCCTATCAAGATGCCATAGATGACCATGCGGGAAAAGATTGAGCCAGCTAACAGACACCAGAGCTCTATCTAAGCGGCATTGAATATTCTTATCAGCATCACTACCATTATCGCAAGTGAACTCGAAACTGGACAACGACACATCATCAAAGCCACACACATCCACTGCCACTCAGAAGTTAGTCATCTTCAACTTAGGTCTATCATTGCCCTCTTTCTTCATGTGCATGAACACATTCTCGTTAAAGTCCCAAATACAAAGCCACGATAACCTAGACTGGGGAGCAAGAGATTCCAAAAGACTCCATGAGAGATGTCTATTTTGAACTTCTGGCCACCCAAAGAAACCTCTACAGCGCCACTCGTCTTCACCCAAACCCTCTCTGACAACTATGTCAATGTGATGGACCGACATAGTTTGAAGCTCCACATCCACATCCTTACGCCACAAAAGCGCAAGACCTCACGAGCGCCCCACCGAATTAACAACCAAGCTGTGAAAATCACCCAACCAACTACGAATCTTACTACACTCAGAACTACTCAACTTTGTCTCACAAAGGAACAACAAAGTCGGTGCCTCTCTCTGGATCAGGTCTCGGAGACTATTAACTGCAAAGGGTTTGCCCAACCCCCTACAGTTAAAACTCATGATACTCATGGGGCTCGGCAAGTCTACTCTAAGTCAGACCTCGCCTCATGCTAACCAGAATTAATTTTCAGTGTTTAAACACACTTTTTTGGTAAAATGCTCACTGCCATCTAGAGCTTGATGGTCCACCATGTTGCGTTTACCTCCTTCCATAGCTCGTTCATTATATTTTTCAATCCCAATCATGGCATCACCACTTTCTCTAGCTAGTTTACTCCACTTCCTAGCTCCCTAATTTCTCCCTGCAGATTCTACTCCTTTTGCTGTAGGAATGGAACTCGAGGAAGATGTGAATTCAAACACCCCTACAACTTCTTTTGGCTTTGTTGTGGGCCATGTATCTCGGAGTAGGCGGGCTCGCCACATCTACGCGAGTTGATATGACAAGTGTAGCCTAGTAGCAAGATCTCGTGTTTCCCCCTCCCTCCACATCAACATCCACACTTTTGTCATCAGCAGATAAAACTGCAACTATCAAGGATGTTGTATTATCTCGCTCAACTAACTCCATTAAAACCAAACTCGGGCTCACGTTCTAAGTCACCTGCTTGTTCAACTCCGGGGTGCACTCCTTAGAATCAGGCTTGGGTTTTGGCACAAAGAGCACCTTATGGCAGACGTTAGCTTCCTCCACTTCCTCCCACTCTCGTTGCATACCTTTTCGAGGTGTGGCACGTAACAACTTCACCCATTTTATACACCTCTCCTTGTCTCCATCATCAACATTACAACAATTTCGCTCACTATGTCCAATGACTCCACAAAGAAAATAGAAAAACGGCAGACGTTCATACGAGAGAGAGAGACATGGATTACAACTCCCATCACGAAATTTAATGTTTTGGACTCGACAAAGGGCTTTAGAGATATCCATGTTAACCCAGACTCTTCTATAGTTATCAAGGTTAACAACATCATCCTCAATTTCCATAAATTTCCCCAGTTTGGACCCAAATCCATTACAAATTGGAGAGGTGCGACAATTAAATGGCAAGTTTTTAATACGAATCCAAAAGGGGAAGTATGTTAATTTTACCTCTACAGGGTTGATCATAACCAATGATCTCATTAAGCTCAAAAGGCGATAATCGAAACACCACGACCTCCCTTATAAAACCTTCTATTTATCCCTCCAATGAAAAAAATTGGAACACAAAGAGATTCGAGCCAATCAGAGGAATGACCAGCCGCTTATTCAACGCCCATACTTGTGTCATGGTCCTCTTAAAAGCATCGATATTGAAACTACGTTATGTCACAACTCGTCCAACCAATAAGAGCGAGACTTGATCTGAATTTCCTTCTACTCT